>OZ007556.1:121269429-122490810 GCA_963931855.1 Philhelius festivus | reverse complement strand
TTGTGAGAACGGCATTAACCGATGCTTCTGGCGTTGCTTCACTCTTAACGACAGCTGAAGCTGTTGTCTGTGAAACACCCAAAGATGATGCTGCACCTGGTATGCCAGGAATGGGAGGCATGGGTGGTATGGGAGGTATGGGTGGAATGGGCGGCATGATGTAAAAACAATAACGATTCGTTATCCAGCTCATCACTGCTTATTTTATACATAAAATGTTCTTGTTTCATTTTATTTCTTTTTTTTTTGTATTTTCTAAAACAACAAATTCCGTTTTTTTACGTTACTTCCATATATTATTATTATACATATTATATATGTAAAACCGAACAATTTAATTTTTGTTCTTAAGTGCAATTAGACGTAATTGATTGATCTTAAAACTTACATTAAATTCAGAAGAAGATTTAAATCATATTCGACTTAGTATGCGCTTAAGTGGGAGTTACTTTCAAGAAAATAATAGATTTTAGTTACCTGTTAATAAAAAAATATAAAACTTGTTTTTAGAAAACCTGTTAAATTGCATTTATTTTTACGGGTTTTTAAGTTTATATTATGAAAATTTAATTGTACGTCTTTTTTCGGGACAGATAAAAAAAATATAATTTTTAAAAATAAAATTCGTGTTTTAATTTTGAACGTGAAATTTGATAAAACTCTAATCTTGAATATTTGGCTGATATCAACTGTTGAATAAGGAATTACAAGAACAAATCTATGCAGATATCTGGACACGCCCAATGAGGAGGAGTGATATAATAAGTGTGGTTTAATACATACACCCCTGTTCTGATTTTCGTTTACGAAAGTAATACTTTCGTTTTTATTTCGTTTCGATTTTGTCTGGAGAATTTGAATTTGTAAATCTAAAAATGTATGTAAGTATTTTTAAAAATATATCTTTAAAAACAATTTTTTTGTCTTTTATGAAGGGGAAGACATGTGTAACAGAAAACCTGTCTAAATGTTGGTACCACTGGAAGGCAAATTCGTACGAAATTAAGAACGTCGTTTTCATATTCGTACGAAAATCAATTTCGGTAACGAATTCAATTCGGAACGAAAATCAGAACAGGGGTGATAGATTGCTTTTAGACGAAAACAGCTGCGAATCGTTGAATAAGATATAACTGCTCAAGTGAAAAGGAGTAGTCTTCCCCACTCTTACTCGACTTCGTTGCCCGAAGTTAAAACGACATAATAGAGCGGTAGTTCTGCAATATTACCAATGTCAGCAATTTTAGACTTGGAGCTCATAGCAGGTTTCGGAGTGAAAGGAAATCAGAACATAGTTAAGCTACAAGTAATCTAGTCTAGTATTAATATTATTTTTTATTAACAAGCAAATAAAATTACAAGCTTAATATAAAATTTAAAAAGCCTAGCTGCGAGGACTATCGACTTTTTTGCTTAGAGATTTAAGTTACAATTTTTGTTTTCTTTAGAAACTCAGTGACATCAATTATGTTTGTTACACTAGGGATCTTGAGAATATCATAAATTGAATTATTTTTGAATATTATTTTGATTACGGGCTGTGACAACAGACAATGTTCCAATATATGTTTAAAATCCAGGCAGGTGTTGCAAGTAGAGCAGGTTGGAGGGTTGTTTTTGTTCAGGAGGTGTTCATGGGATGCAGTGGTGTGTCCTAGTCGAAGTCTTACGAAGTTCGTTAATTTTTGTTTTAAACAGTTAGAGGGGTATATCGGTGCAGATTTAGAGGGATTTATATCCTTGTATTGATGGACTGGAGCCTTTCGTGGCTATTTTTTGCTCCAGACATCTTTTCGGTTTGTTTGAGGTCAGTTTTGGTGAAGATGTTGAAGGTGAATACAGGGATACCGGTGTCGCGTAAGACTAAGGCGATCGCTCAATATTTGATTATCGTTTTCACTGTAGCTGTCTTTATCATATCAATAAAGAAATATGGATAGAGGGATTGTCAAAACGACAGTAAATTATTGAGCGATCGCTTTAATCTTACGCGATACGGACCCATGTAAGCTTTTGACTGATTTGGCTGCACTGTCGGCATATTCGTTTCCGCATATTCCAACATGGCCAAAAGTCTAACATTAGTCTAATGTTTTTTAATTTTATGAGCTGGTATCTAATTATTGATCCGTTTTCATTGGTCACGGCATAAGATGTGGTATCTGAAGTTTTAGAGCAGTCGGTGAAGATAAATCGCCTTCCGTCAGATCTTAAGTCAGATGCGATACTTGAGTATAGTTGACGGTATGTGCTGTTTGCTGTTTTTAATTTTTTGTATTTGGTTAGATCTAATATGAGATTCTGGTTTGATGAACCAAGGTGGTTAACGTGGGGCTATGAGCCGTTCTCTTTTGATAGGCAGATTGTTTAAGAATTGTAGCGATGTCGGATGGAGTTCGTTTTTGATTTATTATTTTTTTGATATCGTTATCGATGATTGAATTTTTGGAGAATACGAGTTTTGCGAGCATTCTTAAAATTAACGTGTCTCTTCGCTCTTCAATGCTATACTCTGTCCAACAAAAATTGTCAGTACAGGGAAGATAGGACGTTTGTCTCTCATTCTGGTTTCATTGCCATGCATAAGTGTGTCGCCTTTTAAAGCTCTCACAGGGATTCCGTAGTTTACATTATAAATCGCCGCAAATAAGAGTAAAAAACGCGTAGGGCTACCGTCTGCCGATTCAAAACGACTGAAAACAATATTCAATTTACCTTTTCCCACAACGCCAAGCGGTAAGATAATAGGCGCGTTTTTTCTTAGGTTGAAAAGCAATACGACAACACTCAACATACTCATCTTCTTAAAATGTGTTCTCAAAAGCTTCAAATCCCAAAAGCTCCTTAATGAAAACCACTGAAAAAGCTCCTTGCTTGCAATTGAGAATGATAATAGGTGCGTTTTATTATTCACAAATCTATCTGGATCCGGATCTGGATTAAGTTTTAACATGTATTACAAAAACAATTTGGGATCCTGTTTTCTATCGGGATCTATTTCAAAGATCCAAAAATTAGTTATTACAGTGGCGAGTAGATGGCTTTTTATGGTAAGGTAGTGTAAGCTATAGTGTAAAGAAAAAAGACAAGACATAATTTAAAATTTCCAAACCCAAGGATAAAAAGAGACGGGCTTATAACACTGCTGTCAGTAAGATCCGTATCGTTTTATTTTCAAGGGAAGATCCCGATCCGGATCCAGATAGATTTGTGGATAATAAAACGCACCTAATAGGTGCGTTTTATTATTCACAAATCTATCTGGATCCGGATCTGGATTAAGTTTTAACATGTATTACAAAAACAATTTGGGATCCTGTTTTCTATCGGGATCTATTTCAAAGATCCAAAAATTAGTTTTTACACTGACGAGTAGATGGCTTTTTATGGTAAGGTAGTGTAAGCTATAGTAGGTGCGTTTTATTATCCACAAATCTATCTGGATCCGGATCGGGATCTTCCCTCGAAAATAAAACGATACGGATCTTACTGACAGCAGTGTTATAAGCCCGTCTCTTTTTATCCTTGGGTTTGGAAATTTTAAATTATGTCTTGTCTTTTTTCTTTACACGATAGTTTACACTACCTTATCATAAAAAGCCATCTACTCGCCAGTGTAATAACTAATTTTTGGATCCTTAAAATAGATCCCGATAGAAAACAGGATCCCAAATTGTTTTTGTAATACATGTTAAAACTTAATCCAGATCCGGATCCAGATAGATTTGTGAATAATAAAACGCACCTAGTGTAAAGAAAAAGGACAAGACATAATTTAAAATTTCCAAACCCAAGGATAAAAAGAGACGGGCTTATAACACTGCTGTCACTAAGATCCAGATCCGGATCTATCTGGATCCGGATCTGGATCATCCCTTGAAAATAAAACGATCTTATAAGCCCGTCTCTTTTTATCCTTGGGTTTGTAAATTTTAAATTATGTCTTGTCTTTTTTCTTTACACTACCTTACCATAAAAAGCCATCTACTCGCCAGTGTAATAACTAATTTTTGGATCTTTGAAATAGATCCCGATAGAAAACAGGATCCCAAATTGTTTTTGTAATACATGTTAAAACTTAATCCAGATCCGGAACCAGATAGATTTGTGAATAATAAAACACACCTATTTACGGATCTATCTGGATCCGGATCTGGATCATCTCTTGAAAATAAAACGATACGGATCTTACTGACAGTAGTGTTATAAGCCCGTCTCTTTTTATCCTTGGGTTTAGAAAAAGCCATCTACTTGCCAGTGTAATAACTAATTTTTGGATCTTTGAAATGGATCTTGATAGAAAACAGGATCCCAAATTGTTTTTGTAATACATGTTAAAACTTAATCCAGATCCGGATCCAGATAGATTTGTGAATAATAAAACGCACCTAATAAAGTATAAATTATAGGAAAAGAAAAGAAGGAATAAAATAAATATATAAAGAGACAAGACAAGAAAAAGGAATCAGCTTTTTGGTATGATTTTTTTCTTATTGAAGTAATATGGGGAAAAATAACCTCTGAGCTTCATAAAGCTAGTTTATTTTGTATTTTTTTATATAAGAAATCATTTTTGTAAACAAAAAAGAGCATTAGTTACCATAGAGTATATACTGTGAGTGTCAAAAGTGAGTAAACACCTAAATGATTTCTTGAGTTACATGGAATTGAAACCAAAAAATAAACAAAAATCGAATTCCAATAATACAAAATAAAAGTTTTATTTAATAGCAATAAATCAAAACCAAAATAAAATTTCAAAAAATGAAGTAATGCATTTTTTCCCAATAAAAACTAAAAATACTCCATATTTTAAGCGTCAAAAGTAAGTAAACATCTGTTATATCTTCAAATTATTTATAAATATAGTATCTCAAGTAAAAAACTGGGTATTTCATTTTATCAACTTTAGACTTCATATCATCTCTTAGTCAGCGTGACATGGAAACAACAATGTTGTTTCTAACATCGCAGGATATTTGGGACAATTCTTCAATTATAGCCTTTTAAGGACATCTTTGTTCTTGATGGCCCGTTTGTGAAATTTTCCGGTCCAAATGATCCCATAAATGTTGTATGGGGCTTAGGTGTGGCGATTGGGGTGGGTGGTGGAGGTGCTTTGAAGTTCTATAAAGTATTCATTTTTTAAGGAACTGCGAGGTATGCTTAAGATCATTGTCTTGCTAAGAGATCCAATTATTAAGTATCCCTAAATTGCGTAAGGTCGGTTGAAGGTTATTGCTTAGGACGTTTAGATAGTCTTCATTATTCATTGTACTTTCAATGAAAACAAGATTTCCGATCGAATATGCGGCCATACATCCCCACACCATCATGTTTTACTGTGCTCCTTATAGTTTTCTTACTTCTGATGCGTTAATATGAATATTTTTTTTTTTTGTTTATAATAACAAATAAACAAGGGATTCTTATAATAAAATCAATAAAAATAAATCAAAACACAAATGAAAATTCAAAATATAGCTTCTTACAATTTTTCCTAATAAAAACTAAACAAACTATCCACATTAACACCTCAGAAGTAAGAAAACATCATAAACAGAATATAAGGAGCACAGTAAAACATGATGGTGTGGGGATGTATGGCCGCATATTCCATCGAAAATCTTGTTTTCATTGAAAGTACAATGAATAATGAAGACTATCTAAACGTCCTAAGCAATAACTTTCAACCGACCTTACGCAATTTAGGGATACTTAGTAATTGGATCTCTTAGCAAGACAATGATCTTAAGCATACCTCGCAGTTCCTTAAAGGTGTGTCCACACCAGAGAAACATTTCAGGAAACATTGTTTAAAAAACGTTTCTGAAATGTTTCCCATTTGTTTAAGAAACACTTCAGAAACATTGCAGAAACATTTCAGAAATGTTTCTGATTTGTTTTTTTAGTGTGGACGCTTTGAGAAACATTTCTGAAATGTTTCTTTGTTTCCCATTGTTTCCAGATTGAGTTGTCTGTAATTTTTTTCATCGCCTGTGTTGCACTTTAACCCTAGAAAGGTAATCATATTTTTTAGTACGTTAAAGGTAATCATTCGTCGAATCGACGAAGTAAAATTTAAATGCAATTTTTTCGAAAAGTTATTAACAAATTCTTGTAGTAATAATTTATTTTTATCAAACCTTTCTTTTAATAAAAACACACTTTTCATTTTATTTTTTTAGATTTGTGACTTTTTATTTTCCTTAAAGATCTATGAAGAATCTATGAGAAATTTTAAAAAGAAAAAATGATGTTCGTCTAATCGACGAAGATTACCTTTCTACGGTTAAGCACATGAAGTTTTTTCTTTATCACAATTTATATTTTCGTAAATTTCAGATATATAATCGGCTTTTTTTATTTTATTTTTAATATTTTTCGTCAACAGTCGATCACACAAAACTTTTTTTATTCATAAATTTTTATCAATTGGATAACATTCTCATTGCTCCACACTTTTCGCCACATTTTATATTTATATTAACAACCACTCACGCACTTCCTACCTATGTAAATGCTTGGGAAACAAATAAAGTTTCCCATTCGGAATGGGAAACAGAAAAAACATTTCATAAACATTTCAGAAATGTTTCGCGAGCGTCCAGACCAAAGAAACATTTTTGAAACATTTCAGAAACATTCAAGAAACATTTCAGAAATGTTTCTCTGTTTCTAAAATGTTTTTTAAATGTTTCTGAAATGTTTCTTAAATGTTTCTGAAATGTTTCTTTGGTCTGGACACACCTTAAAAAATGAATACTTTATAGAACTTCAAAGCACCTCCACCACCCACCCCAATCGCCACACCTAAGCCCTATACAACATTTATGGGATCATTTGGACCGGAAAATTTCACAAACGGGCCATCAAGAACAAAGATGTCCTTAAAAGGCTATAATTGAAGAATTGTCCCAAATATCCTGCGATGTTAGAAACAACATTGTTGTTTCCATGTCACGCTGACTAAGAGATGATATGAAGTCTAAAGTTGATCAAATAAAATACCCAGTTTTTTACTTGAGATACTATATTTATAAATAATTTGAAGATATAACAGATGTTTACTTACTTTTGACGCTTAAAATATGGAGTATTTTTAGTTTTTATTAAGAAAAAATGCATTACCTCATTTTTTGAAATTGTATTTTGGTTTTGATTTATTGCTATTAAATAAAACTTTTATTTTGTATTATTGGAATTCGATTTTTGTTTATTTTTTGGTTTCAATTCCATGTAACTCAAGAAATCATTTAGGTGTTTACTCACTTTTGACACTCACAGTATACACTATACTATAGAGTAAAATTACTGTGTGGGCTGTAGGGGAGAGTACGATAACTTGGCCGCCAAGATTTGTTGAAGGAGGGTTTTTGTAGAGGGGTCAAAAACAAGCACTTTTTACTATGGGATGGGGGGTCTATCTCCCTCCGTTTAGGAGGTAGGGGCACGTTTAGAAAAAATGGTTTAAATTGAAAAAAAAAAAAAATATTAAAAAACAACGGCAACACTTACTTATAAAGTGCTATACTGCATTTGAAAGCCAGAAGATTGTTCTATAATCCTACATTTAAATTAAATTACTCATGTCAAAGGTTTTTGAGAAATTCGCATTGAAAGTCCAAATTTTGATAAAAAAAAAACCAAAAAAAAAAGTTTGGACCGATTGTTTTCAAAATTGTGAAATGAAATTGTAAATTAGCTTATAATTGTGTCAAATGTATCTATCAGTTCTTAATCGAACACAAAAAACCGGATGGTTCTATGTCTTCTAGTTTTTGAGAAAATCGAAAATTACCAAAACTGCTTTTTTTGATTTTTGGTGGTGTCGGCAATTCCATTTTAAGGATTAATGTTAATAAACATAATACACTTTGTTAGTTCAGTACAGCAATTCATTTAGCGTTACCCAGAATTGCACACCGCCACGGGAGTTGAGTTTTCATTTGGTATTAAACCAATTTTTTCGAAAAAAGTAATGCTTTTTTCGTTGGTCGTTTAACCGCCATTTTTCATTTAGAGAAAAAAAACACTTCACTCGTTGAATAACGAATGACCTTGGTAAACAATAACTTGTACCACATTTTCATTAACGAACAAAAAACAACGGTACAAATTGGAATGCTAGCTTTTTTTTATCTAAGCTGGTATACTTTGAGTTTGAACATTTCAGTTGCTTTATAGTATAAATAGGTATGTAAGACACAAACATAGATACATATTAAGAAATTATGTATATATATTGGCTGCAGTCGAGCAGTAGTGCATTACATGTGAATTTTTCATAATGCATTTTAATATTTGAAAATTGTAAGTTTGGAACTTTGGGCTACTTTACTTGTATATACGAGTATGTATATTAGACTGGGCCAAAAAAATTGACTATTTTTTTTGAAAGATATATCGAGAATATCATTCAGAATGACAAAAAAAAATTTTCGTAAAAGTTTGAGCCCTTAATATCAATTTTAAGAGGGCTATCATCGCTAATTTTGATTTTTAGTCATAATTTCATGTTTTGCGTCAGAACTGACAAAACATTGAAGTAAAAAAAATTCATTTTGACTTACTTTTATATAAAATTAAATTCCCTACAAAAAAGGTCGAATTGAAAATTTTCGTCAGACAAGCCGTTTTTGAGTAATTAAGCTTAATAAATTGTTATTTTTCGTTAGTTACAAAATTCCAATTTAAAAAAGTAAAATCGAAGAAAAATAACAATTTATTAAGCTTAATTACTCAAAAACGGCTTGTCTGACGAAAATTTTCAATTAGACCTTTTTTGTAGGGAATTTAATTTTATATAAAAGTAAGTCAAAATGAATTTTTTTTACTTCAATGTTTTGTCAGTTCTGACGCAAAACATGAAATTATGACTAAAAATCAAAATTAGCGATGATAGCCCTCTTAAAATTGATATTAAGGGCTCAAACTTTTACGAAAATTTTTTTTGTCATTCTGAATGATATTCTCGATATATCTTTCAAAAAAAAAAAATAGTCAATTTTTTTGGCCCAGTCTAATGTATATGTATTTAGTGGACATTGGATAAATAGAATAAATTTGAATTTTTTTAAATACAGATTCTGTGAATGCAAAAGAAACTGCATGCACCCAACCTCGCACCTACCCCAAATCCTATAGTGTGCCAAGCAGGGTGGTTGTTTTACATACTTTACTGTATATACAGTGGATCAAAAAAGAAATCGGACGTACAAGTTTTGTCTCTTTAAATCACAAAATAAAATTGATGAAGGTTTGAAAATAGCGTATTTCTGCATTTATACATAGCTTTTACTATAAACTCTGGATATTTAGCAAAAATTACAGTTTTATTAACAAATTATCATCGAAATTCAATATAAAAGAAAATAATCGCAAATTTAATATCAAAAAAGAAATCGGACACTCTGTGTTATACTCATTTTTTTGTTTTTAACGGGAAAAATATAACACTTTTAGGTTCTTAATATACCGTTACATTTGTCAGATGTTTATTTGATTTGAATTTAATGCGTTATTATTAATAAGGTCAAAATGGAAGAACAATGTTGATATACAACGATAGAAGTACGAAAAATAGTGATAAAAAATTTTTAAAAAGGTAACTGTACGTGCTATTGCAGAAATTGTAAAAAGAAGTAATTCTACGATAGGAGACATCATAAAAAGATTCAAAACAACAAAATCTGTTGAAAATTTACAAAAATCTTGAAAACCAAAAAAGTTTACTGCAGGCGATGAACGTTGGATATTGTAATAAGTTAAAAAATAAACCCCAAATAGGTGCACCAAAGTTGACGGGCGTAGGTAATGAAATACCTGCACTAAGATATTAACCCTGAAACCGTAAAAACAGTGCTGCGAAAAAGTAATTTTAATGGAAGAGTGGCAAGAAAAAAACCTTTTATCAACAAGAAAAACCGAATCAAGAGAAATAGTTTATAAGGAGCTACCAAAAGACGGATTTCTCATTCTAGAATCGTGTTTTGTTCTCTGTTATAATAAATTTACTCTCATCAGAGACAAAACACGATTCCAGAATGACAAATCCGTCTTTAGCTCCTTATAAACTATTTCTCTTGATTCGGTTTTTCTTGTTGATAAAAGGTTTTTTTCTTGCCACTCTTCCATTAAAATTACTTTTTCGCAGCACTGTTTTTACGGTTTCAGGGTTAATATATTAGTGCAGGTATTTCATTACCCACGACCGTCAACTTTGATGCACCTATTTGGGGTTTATTTTTTAACTTATTACAATATCCAACGTTCATCGCCTGCAGTAAACTTTTTTGGTCTTCAAGATTTTTGTAAATTTTCAACAGATTTTGTTGTTTTGAATCTTTTTATGATGTCTCCTATCGTAGAATTGCTTCTTTTTACAATTTCTGCAATAGCACGTACAGAGTTACCTTTTTAAAAAATTTGTATTACTATTTTTCGTACTTCTATTGTTGTATATCAACATTGTTCTTCCATTTTGACCTTATTAATAATAACGCATTAAATTCAAATCAAATAAACATCTGACAAATGTAACGGTATATTAAGAACCTAAAAGTGTTATATTTGTCCCGTTAAAAACAAAAAAATGAGTATAACACAGAGTGTCCGATTTCTTTTTTGATATTAAATTTGCGATTATTTTCTTTTATATTGAATTTCGATGATAATTTGTTAATAAAACTGTAATGTTTTGCTAAATATCCAGAGTTTATAGTAAAAACTATGTATAAATGCAGAAATACGCTATTTTCAAACCTTCATCAATTTTATTTTGTGATTTAAAGAGACAAAACTTGTATGTCCGATTTCTTTTTTGATCCACTGTATATTGTAGTGTTGGAAGCTAGCACTGATTTATTTATGTAAGGAAGCAAAAAATAACAAACATTTTATAGAAAAGTAGTTGTAGTTATTTTCAATGTTTTCAAAAACTAGAAGACATAGAACCATGAGGATTTTTGTGTTCGATTAAGAACTGATAGTTACATGGAACACATATAAGCTAATTTACAATACCATTTCACAATTTTGAAAACAATCGGTCTAAACTTTTTTTCAGGTTTTTTTATCAAAATTTGCACTTTAAATGCGAATTTCTCAAAAACCATTGACATGAGTAATTTAATTTAAATACAGGATGATAGAACAAACTTTTGGCTTTCAAATGCAGTATAGCACTTTATTGTAAGTGTTGCCATTGTTTTTTAATATTTTTTTTTTTTTTCAATTTAAACAATTTTTTCTAAAAGTGCCCCTACCTCCTAAACGGGGGGAGATAGACCCCCACCCTTCCATAGTAAAAAGTACTTGTTTTTGACCCCTCTACAAAAGTCTGTCATCAAATCTTGGCGGCCAAGTTATCGTACTCGTGCCGGGCTGTACCCTAAGACCGACAGACGGACAGCATTGCGGGACCAACTTTTTTGTCCTTGCCATTATCGTAATATCAAATTTGATCAAAATCAAAATTCACCCTATCGGAAGATGTTAGGTGCGTTTTATTATCCACAAATCTATCTGCATCCGGATCTGGATCATCCCTTGAAAATAAAACGATACGGATCTTACTGACAGCAGTGTTATAAGCCCGTCTCTTTTTATCCTTGGGTTTGGAAATTTTAAATTATGTCTTGTCTTTTTTCTTTACACTATAGCCTTTGAGTATATATAATATGGAGGGCTCGTTTCGCGCTACTCAAATTTGTGTAGTAGTAGTAGTAGTAGTTTATTGAGATTTTTTTTGTTTTTACATAGGTATCCAATTAATGTAACATTAATAGCAACTTAAGAACTAATTTGCCGACTTGGAATTGGTCAGGCTATACAAAAAAGGTTTTAATATTTTTCTATTTAGAAAACAATGAACGATTTAAGTTGACAAAAGTACGAAAAGAACTGCAGTAAAATAAATATGTGTCCACTCAAAAAGACCATAACTTAGAACTTAACCAAATGAATGAAAGAAAGAGATAACAAAAGAAAAAGAAATAAATAAGTAAAATAAAATTCAAACATGAGATGGATACATGGATACAGAAAATGTATGCATCTTAGACACTTGGTGTGTACTTTTAGAGTGAAATAGATAGATTACATTAAAATCACAGTCATACATTGTTGAAATACTATCATTTGTTCATATATTAGAATCTATTTTTCTCTCTTTTTGTTTTTTACATAAAAGTATGTATGTATTCAGTGTATCGGTAATGTGTAAGTACATATATATTTGTGTTTCATATTCTTATAACTAGAATGTATATGATTATGACTAATACTAACGAAACTTAAGTAATTCACAGCTGTTTTAAGGCATTCAGATTGCACTTCGTAGAAGTTAGGAACATATTTATGATTCTTAAGATAAATGTTTGACATTAAGATTTAATTCTGTTTTTTGTTTGTTGTACTTGTTTGTCTTAAAGATAAAAGCTTAATAGCTTTATTTTTTTTTTTTTTTTTTTTTTTTTTTAAATATTATATTTACATTTTAATTTACATTTTTGTTTATTATTTATTTTATATGTAGATGACCTTTTCCAGGTTAATAATGAGAGTTGACCATCCTAGCCTCTATAGTTTGAAGCTGACCGTTTTTTATAGAAAGCAGAAAGAAATTGGTTGTCTTCGTCTTGAATTTGGATGAGCTGATCGGAATCCTCATTAAGAATAGGTACTTATTGGTGATAAGTAGTATCTGTCTCTGATAGAGAAACCAATGTTCTCACTAAATACGTTCTGGAGGATCGTGTTGTCATGATGTTCAAGATTTGCTATTCTTTTTTTCGCAAGAGAAGTAAGATAGAAGAGAAGTGGGATAATATCTGAATCGTGGTATATGGACTTGTTGCTATACCATTTGCCTGAAGGTTTTCTGTTTTTGGAAATGCATTTTCTTAATATGACTCTTTCAAATCTTTGTAATTCCAGGGCAACGTTCGGGGTTATTTGAAACCATATAAGAAAGCCATAAGAGATTAATGGGCGTATCAGGGTTTTATACATTAAAAGTTTAGTTTTTCTTTCAATGTGCTTAGAGTTAAGTAAAATTTTTAGTTTAGCCGCAGCAGCCTTTGCGTTGTTAAGCGCGTATCGAGCGTGAAGGTTCATCTTAAGTCTTTCGTGAAGACGGACTCCTAGGTATTTGATAGAAATTCTCAAGGGAATTGTGTTACCCCCAACACGAAGAACTAACTGGCGACTCTCTCGCACTGCTAAGTGGTGACCCTTGCCAGAAGCGTTGCGGAAACATATTAAATCACACTTGTTGAAGTTTACATTTATCCCCCATCTTTCATAGTATGGGATGACTGCATTTAAATGAGTTTTTAACTCATTTAGGGCTTCGTGAGGCCTCTCATTGGAACAGAAAAGAATAGTATCATCTGCATAAGGATAGATTCAGAGCGATTAACATTTATAGGGAAGTCATAAAGATACAAATTGAAGAGAAAAGGACCCAAAATAGATCCTTGGGGAACTCCCATAAGAATGGGGATGACAGAAGAATATTCATTCTCATAAAAAACAGACAGACTACGATTATGTAAAAAGTTTTGTATAATTTTGATAAAGTTTGCAGGGAAATTCAGTTGATTTAATTTAAAAATAAGTCCTGCATGCCAAACAGAATCAAAGGCCTTAGCAAGATCAAGTGCACAAGCTACAGTGCACTGCTTAATTCTCAATTTTTTAAAAATTTTGTCATGTATAAAAAGAAGAGCATGTTCAGTAGAGTGATGACGTTTAAAACCAAATTGCTGGTGTTGAGTGAAACCCGACTCATCCAAGAAATTGAGTAATTTTGAGAGAATAACTTTCTCCAGAATTTTCCCAACATTAGAGAGCAAGGAAATGGGACGAAAGTCAGCGATGTTGTTAGAACTATTTTTTTTTTAATTGGAATAAGTTTTGCTGCTTTCCAGACGAGAGGAAAGTATGAATTATTCAGGCAGTTGTTAATTAGAGGGGTTAAATGTTTAGCTATTGTATATTTGGCTTTTCTAAGTACAAAATTTGGGATGTTATCGGGGCCGAAAGATTTTTTGTTTTTTAAAGAGAAAATTATAGATTCTATTGTATTTGGGGTGACAAAATTTTCATTAGAGGAAGAAACGGATGTGTTGGAAGGGGAGAAGTTATTAATAATGAGGTCGTTATTCCAAATAGAGAAGGCGGCATTGAAGGTGTTAACTTCAAGGGTATTTTCTATATTCGCGGAAGGGGTTTTCAATGAGTATAGTTCGGAATAGTATGAACCAAAAGCTTCTGCCTTTTCACTAGAAGTTGTGTATGTTCTATTATTGAGGATAATTTCTTGAGAAGAAATATCCGAGTTTCTTTTGCGTCCGGTGAGCTGGTCTATTGTTTTGAAAACATTTTAGCCCGGTCAAATTAGCTTCAAAAATAAGGGTAAGGTTACATTAATTCGCACAAAGCTGAAAATTGGCATGAATGTTGAGAACACTATTACAAACAATTTGTCAAAAGTCCCCATCGATCCGACGTGTGCAAAAAAAATTATTCAAGGTCAAATGTTGCAAAAATCGGTTTTTTGCATTTTACAGCTGAACGGCAAGTTTTATCATAAGATAGGTGAGACAAAAGTTATTCATCATGCAATTATCTAAAGAAATTGTCTTAACACTTTTTCTCCTAAGAATCACCATTTTGGAGATATAGCGAAGCAAAAAGTTGAAAAAAAATTATTCAAGGTCAAATGTTGCAAAAATCGGTTTTTTGCATTTTTCAGCTGAACGGCAAGTTTTATCATAAGATAGGTGAGACAAAAGTTATTCATCATGCAATTATCTAAAGAAATTGTCTTAACACTTTTTCTCCTAAGAATCACCATTTTGGAGATATGGCGAAGCAAAAAGTTGAAAAAAAATTATTCAAGGTCAAATGTTGCAAAAATCGGTTTTTTGCATTTTTCAGCTGATCGGCAAGTTTCATCATAAAATAGGTGAGACAAAAATTATTCATCATGCAATTATCTATAGAAATTGTCTTAACACTTTTTCTCCTAAGAATCACCATTTTGGAGATATAGCGAAGCAAAAAGTTGAAAAAGTTGTATTCTTCATAATATGCACACGGTTCCGCGCCACCCGTGAAGTAGTACACTTGGCGCGTTTTTTTAAAGGTGGCTTTCCCGGTAGGCCTATTCAACGATCTATTGTGGTCCTATTGAGTTGAAAATTTTGTATCTAATTGGAAAATACTACTATTGGAAATGACGAAAGCGATTATGAGTATTTTTTACAAAAGTACTTATCTAAGCACCTAATTACATTACAAATTTGACGCCGATATTGCAGTGCTTTTTTTCATTTCATTCATTGTCTCAAATGCTTCATTGTTAGCTCAAAATGGTTTAACGAGTAAGATTGATTTTTGAAATCCTGTAGTATCACAACGGACCAAATATTGGTCTAAGTGTGTTGGCTTTTCCGGTCAGCAGCCACCTTAACCTAAGGTAACGTAACCTAAACAAAAAACTGATTCATTTACGCGTGCTCTAGTACGAGGAGGACTTATTATTGATGTACCAGCTTGTTCTTGTTCGTGACGTCTTTTAACTACGGTAATGGTACTCTTCCGAGTGAACTTTTTCCGCCAAATGTTTACTACAAATAAAGCAAAATTGATACATTTCTCTTACAAACAAGAAACTGCACAAATTCTGTTTGCAATAACTACTTGTTCTTACTACGAAGGAACGCTTGGGACTAATACTATTTTGTTTGGGCCCTTAGAAACGGAGCTGGTATACGAGCGTCGCAGACAGATGCTGCTCAAGGCCGTACGGTCACATAAAATGAGGGACTGGGTTTTCTTTCGAGTTTATATTCTTAAGCCAAATATACATTGTGCAAGTGTATTCGAAAATTCGGATTAAAGTTGCATATACACACACCAAGCATGAGTCTTCAATCTTTTATTTTAACATGGACGGTGTGGTGAGAGGACGTTGCGCTTTGTGAGTTTTTTTTCGGCGAAATTGTGAATATAAGAACGTCTTTGAGATTTTTTCAATTTTATCCGAGTAGGTAATTTGTTTTATTTTGTCTGTCCATTTCATCATACATTTTTTGTTTACTATTTTAATATTTCAACCAGTGCTTATGTTGTACTGTGTTCTCATCTCTTCAACGAACTATACGCAAATGAACCAATAAATGCATGGTCAATCATCAATCTTGCATATACACTACTTCAATGCAGGACGCTAGATTGAAAGAAACTCAAAAGATTTTCATTTTGCTTTAATCCTAAATCCAATCTATACGTGTGATTTTTTCACCAATACACTTGCGCGTGCTTGTCATGCATTTGAACAGTGTATATCTGGCTTTAGAATTGTATAATATGTATCTATACGCCACGAAAACTAATATTTTTACTTGTATTACCGTTGTGTAATGTATATAACGGTAATTGACATACATATTATGAAGAACACAAATTTTTCAACATCGCTGTATCTCCAAAATGGTGATTCTTAGGAGAAAAACTGTTAAGACGATTTCTATAGATAATTGCATGATGAATAATTTTTGTTTCACCTATCTTATGATAAAACTTGCCGTTCAGCTGAAAAATGCAAAAAAACGATTTTTGCAACATTTGACCTTGAATAATTTTTTTTCAACTTTTTGATTCGCCATATCTCCAAAATGGTGATTCTTAGGAGAAAAAGTGTTAAGACAATTTCTTTAGATAATTGCATGATGAATAATTTTTGTCTCACCTATCTTATGATAAAACTTGCCGTTCAGCTGAAAAATGCAAAAAACCGAAATTTGCAACATTTGACCTTGAATAATTTTTTTTGCACACGTCGGATCGATGGGGACTTTTGACAAATTGTTTGTAATAGTGTTCTGAACATTCATGCCAATTTTCAGCTTTGTGCGAATTAATGTAACCTTGAATGTCTATTTTGACCGGGCTATTTGAGGATGGTTTCAAACTATTAAGTTTAAGTCTGAATTGTTCGTTCAGTTCTATTTTGACTCTGTCTTTTATAATCTTGCTTAGGCACTTTATGCGAGATGACAATTCAGTGTATTCTAAATTTATACGGTCACCAAAGTGATGAAATATTCTTTTCAATTTCCTTTTCCAGATTTTCCTGGTTTTTAGTAACTCTAAGGTTGGGTCGGATAGTTTGAACTGATTGAAGCGAAGACTTTTTTGCTGGCTGTGATTGTTAGTGCAATCATTAAAAATTGACGTGAAGGAATTGACGTAAAGGTCTATTTCATCATTGGTAAGGTTTCTATCGGTGGGAAGGGATATACTGTTTAGTTGGGAGTCTAATGAACTATTGAAGTTTGTCCAGTTGGTGTTTTTGAAGCAGGTAAACGTAGGATGTTGTGATGGGAAGGGGCAGTTGAATTGGAGTTTAATGCTTAAAAATACAGAAAAATGATCGGAGACAAGATCCAGGGTAGTACAGGCCAGATTGTTACCTGATCGCAAGTTGGATGAGATAAGAAAAAAATCGATGTGGGACCCTGAGCTAGGCCTAGTTGGGCCTGCGGGTGCCACTATATCAAAGTTCAAGAAGTGGTTGTCCAAATACCATTGGGCAAAGTGAGTACCATTGAGATTAACCTTAGAATCCCCCCAAAGAGTATGACGGGAATTAAAGTCACCTCCCAAGATTATAAAATCAAAGTTCGAAAGCGAGGCAAGAAGAACGTCAAGAGCTTGACAAAGGCTAGGTCCGGTGTTACAGGGAATATAGAGCGAAACAAGGGCAAGAAGTTTAGTACTATTTTGAAAAGAGAATGGAATAGAAGCTATTGTGGCTGAGACGGTTAGATTGGAAAAAAATTTTTGTGAAAATTTGTTAGTATTTTTAATGAGAATGCCTGTACCTCGGCCATCGTTGTTTCTTATGAAATCATAATTATCATTGAAACGGCACTTAGGAAGATTTTTCTTAAGGCACGTTTCTTGTAAGAGAATAGCATATGGAAGAGTGTCATTGAGCAACTGATCCATTTCGATTTTTTTGTCTAGGGAATTAAATGAGTTTATATTGGCAGTAATGATATTGAAATTCATGGTGAGGGGGAGGAGAGGGATGCGATGAAACTCAGGTAAGCACCTGGTTTTTGATTTTCGTTTAACTTCAAATAATTAGGCCAGAATTTCCTAATTTTTGAAATTAGCTGGTTAATTGGAATGCCAAACAATCTGTTTGATTCATCCATGAAGTTTGAAATGTCATTCTTTACAGTACAAGGGGTGGAAGGGGAAGGATTTTCTTGCTGGATGCTGAAACCTCTTGTTGCATCCGCGTATGAGAAACCGGTATGTGGAACTTTATTTACTAAGTTCATAACGGAGTTACGAGCACTTACTTTTTTGGCTCTAACTGAGGCAAAGACCTCCTCTTTTTTTTTGAGAAATTCAACCCGTCTGGGACAACCGCTGTAGCTGGCGGGGTGACCTGTCAATCCACAGTTGACACATGAGGCGACAGAAGTTTCAGTTTTGGTACTAATTTCACATTTTCCCGCTTCGTGGTCCTTAAGACATTTAACACATCTGGCAGGAAACGAGCAATAAGTGGACACATGGCCGTAGCGCTGGCACCTGAAACATTATCTATCACCAGATCGTTTAA
Organism: Philhelius festivus; assembly: GCA_963931855.1. Lineage (NCBI taxonomy): Eukaryota > Metazoa > Arthropoda > Insecta > Diptera > Syrphidae > Philhelius > Philhelius festivus. Next base: position 122,472,158 of record OZ007556.1, on the reverse strand, counting down.
CGGAATCCCATTTAATCTTATGCCTCAGCAAGGAATTAAATGATTTAATTTTAATCAAGCTTTCACGATCCTCCAGCACGCACAAGAACATGTCTAGAGGAATCCCGTTTTCCTTAGACCATTTGGTTTCAAAAGTTTTAACCTCTAACTTCAATGAAGGTTCTAGTTTGAGGAACTCAGCTTGAATCTCTGCAGGTGAAAAATTTCCAGAGATACCTTTCAGAACTACATTAATTTTCTTAAAAACTTTGGGAGTGAATGAGAACGCTTCAATTTTGCTTTCTCTAAATTTTTTTAAAAATAAGGTGTGGAGGTCAACGTCTCTGACAAAAATTTTTAATTTGGCAAAGCCATTTGCAACAAATTTTATATCATCTAAGTTATAGTTAGACTTACTTATAAATTCAAGGATGGTTTTAGATGAGACTCCTCTGGTAAAGATGGGAGGGCACCAGGGTTTAGGCTCCACAAAATTTTGTTGATTCTCTTCGCTGATGTTGTTTCTGCGCTTGTTGACTTGATCGCTGTTGTTTGAGGTATTACTGTTGACTATTTTTGCTGAGGTAGAAGGTATGGTTTCATCTTCTTCGTTATCAAGAAGAGCAAAACGGTTTGACTTATTTGGCAAATCCATTGCTACTTTTTTCGCCGCCTGGGTAGGAGCGGATTGGCGTCTTTTCCTAGCCAAAATACTAGTGAAGACATCTTTTTGATTTTCCAGAAGATTCGAAAGCAAATTTTCCGTTGCAGACTGAGTGTTTATATACCCAGTCGAAGATGTATTGGTGTCGTCTACAGTACCTATATGGATACAATTTGGACGAGGCAGTTGTTGGTGTGTGTGGCTTGATGCTACATCTTTATTTACACTTAAGGAAGTGTTAACGTTGGCGTCTATTTCCATCTCTTTCTCGCATACGCTTGAGATTGGGTTGGTGTCGGTATCCCACCAGTCGATTTGAACTTTTTTTTCGATTTTATTTTTTTCTTCATCGCTTAACAATTGCGACGGTAAAATAAAATGTTTATTGTTTCTGTTTTTATCCGGAGGGACATTAGAAGAAATTGGAGGTGATAGATTATTATCAGCCTCCATGATAAAATATAAAATAAGATCACTTAAAAACGATTATTTAAATAGATGTTTTTTCAGAGCACACAAAAGAACAACCGGTCACTTCGAGTTCACTGTTGCGAATCACTCAAATTTGTGTAAGACAAAGTTATTTGACAGCGGCAACCAAAAAAAAGTTTTTGGCAGGATTGATTGCCCTGCGGGAAGATACTAAGTTAGAACAAAAGAATAGCATTAAAATTAACAAACAAAAAAATATTTTATTATTCAATATTTTTGTATCATTAAACAACCAAATAAACACTAAAAACTTTTTCAAGCTAAATATTTCTACAAATTTATTTTTTTAAATCCAACTAACTCATTATACACCTTGAGTTCTTCTTCGAATTTGGACTGGTTTTTGGTTGGAATTGTGCCAGTTTCTTAATCTTTACCTCATTACAAAGGTGACACAAACTACTTGCAGGGAATGGTTCGCTGATGTCGGAAAAATCATTCTGCTGTTCATCTCTCTTAGTCGAGGCTAAATTACTGCAGTCCAGCTGTTGAAAGATCTCCCGATTGTAGTCGCCATCCTTGGTAAATCCATTGTATTGGTCACATTGTGGGGAAGCTATTCGCCTCCAAGTAGGGAACTTTAATATTTTGATTACAAAACTAGCAATTAATAGTTACCTTAAAGTTTGATCTTATTTTTACGTATAATTTGTAAAGAATTATAACAGTCACAAAGCTTATTGATATGCGGTTTTCTCCGGTTTTTTGCAAACAAGACTGAAAATTTACCGAGTGCTTCATATCACATGTGACGGAGAACGATGTGCGAGGAGAAGGTAAGCACAAATTGACAGCATACAGCTGTATCCTTAACTTACAGAAAGTAAGACAGCGACCCCTATCACAACTGCAAGTACTACAATGAATTAGGGATAGGAACGAGCCCTCCATATTAGATGCGTTTTATTATTCACAAATCTATCGGGATCCGGATCTGGAGATAAAGTTTTAACAGGTGCGTTTTATTATTCACAAATCTATCTGGATCCGGATCTGGATTAAGTTTTAACATGTATTACAAAAACAATTTGGGATTCTGTTTTCTATCGGGATCTATTTCAAAGATCCAAAAATTAGTTATTACTCTGGCGAGTAGATGGCTTTTTATGGTAAGGAGTGTAAGCTATAGTCTAAAGAAAAAAGACAAGACATAATTTAAAATTTACAAACCCAAGGGTAAAAAGAGACGGGCTTATAACACTGCTGTCAGTAAGATCCGTATCGTTTTATTTTCAAGGGATGATCCAGATCCGGATCCAGATAGATTTGTGGATAATAGGTGTGTTTTTTTTGCAAGTCCATATAGAATTGTAAAAAAAAAACGACATCGGGACTAAGCGCTTTACATGCAAATGCAACAACTACGTAAATCTATACAGAGTTAGCTAAGACCAGATAATTATCGAGAGTTAATCTAAGACCCGATAAAAATGGTGATGCCAAAATAGTATTACCTATATGTTATCGATAATTTGCTCAGAGACGTCAAAAGTGAAGTTTTTGGATTGGTTGATGCTAGTCGTCAATAAGCTGACAAATGTCATAGCGTACACAGTGCTTCCAGCTATCTGGAAAAAATGCTCCTAAATCCCGATGTCGTTTTTTTTTACAATTCTATATGGACTTGCAAAAAAAAACACACCTAATAAAACGCACCTATTAATATAAGCCCTCTTTTACTAATCGGAACGAACGTTCGACTCATTTCATCTATTCACGTTCACTCGACATCTGAAAAAAAGTTACTGAGTTACCGACGGGGAATGTTTCCCTTCAAAATTATAGTACAATTTAAAATTGCTGATTTTCAAATAACCATTACCCCAGACATTATGTATAGTAGAAAAGGGGTTGTGTATAAAACTGTGATTATTTAATCCGCTAATAGTTTGTTGATGTGTAAACATCTTTGCCGGCGGTAGAGTGAATCGAAAACGTGTGTAAAACTTATACGTTCCGTGTAACCGTAACGGGTTACGGTTACACGTTCCGTGTAGCAACCTACCTTACCGACACGATTGCATTCAACACCATGTTGGAAACTTTGAGTACTGAAATCTCGATTTTATTACTTTCCATTGCTGGCTAGAACTCAATTCAATCCCTCAACATTTCTTCACCCCTCTCGACCAATATGTCAAAAAGACGAAAGACAAATCAACTGGTGTAAAATTTCATAGCGGGTTCATTTAATGTGTTAAAAAATCCACTTCACGTTATTGATGGACGATAACATTTTATTTTATGCTCACAAAAAATGCATTTTCAGAGTTGAACTTTAAAAATGTTGTTCAGGGCAATCAGTTGACATCTGCTGATGTTGAGAAAAATGCGGAGTTATCGTTCATTCTTCTTTGTGGTTTTCTTTTTTATATTTGACGCTCGCTCAGTGAAATTCGAAATTCGAGTAAGGAGTGCGAAGAGATGACTCCGTTTCGCATGAACAAAGTTAACTTATATTAAAAATCGCTGTGTTTAAAAGCACAGATGCACTCGAAAGGAAGCCAAAAGAGAAACAGAGATTAAAATCGGATTCGTGTAAAATCAGTCTATTTTCTATCAGATAACATATCTGTTTGAATATAAGTGTAATAATATAATGCTGTCTCAAGCAACATCCCCGTTTAAACATAACGTCGCCTAGGTTCTATCTTGTTCAAAAGACCATTTTTGGCGAAATTGAGTTAAAAATGCAGTTTTTATAAATCATCAAACATGCTCTTTCGAATGGCGTACTCCATTTTTTCTATCTCTTTTAGTTTTAAAGTTATGAAGAACTATTTTGTTCAATAAACCACTTTATTAAATATTTTGAGTGTCTTTTTTATTCAATCAACCACTGCTTTTTGTTTTTATATGAAATTGAACAATTTTATATTAACTTTAAAAAAAACTACCATGTATTTCTTTGTTGTTCAATATCCATATCTAATCCATTTAGTTTTGTATGTTATTGAACAAAATCCTATTAAAAAAGTTATGCGGACGGAAAACCGCATTTTTGTTCAATATCACTGCACTGTAATGTACCACACAAAATTAATACTGATATAACATTGGAAGCTGTAAGCACAATGTGATGTAAGCGAAAAGTTGGAACGTAATCTTCAAACGCTTTTAAGGTATTTTGAGAAACCCTTTTATCTTTAGACAGTTTTTGAATACAATATTTGTCGCTTACAGTATGATAAATCCAGCTCATCCAGGATCTGATATTTCAGAATTCTATGATTCAGAATTCTAATATAGCTCCTTTATCTGAAGAAGTCATTTCAGTACCTTCATTGGAAAATGTAGTGAAATGAAAAGACGTCTATTTCGTTTAAAGGTACTTTTATTAATAATCAAAAGAAGAATATTCTTATGCGGCTCTGCCGCTAACTTTATTATCGTACATTTGTAATTTTCTGATGACGAGCAAATAATTCGTTCGTGAGAAAGCGTCAGTGTGGTTTCGTATGACGAACGAATTATCTGCTCGTGGGAACTTTATTATTGTACATTTGTAATTTTCTGATGACGAGCAAATAATTCGTTCGTGAGAAAGCGTCAGTGTGGCTTCGTATGACGAACAAATTATCTGCTCGTGGGAAATCGGAATGATGTTTAATATGATCAGCATTACGCATTACACCTCCCTTTTTGGGAAAAATGAATTTATTACTAATAAAGTTCATTTTTAATATTAATTAATCATTTTAATTTCTAATATAATATTGTTCAGTATTCGATATTTATTACTAATAAAGTTCATTTTTAATATTAATTAATCATTTTAATTTCTAATATAATATTGTTCAGTATTCGATATTTATTACTAATAAAGTTCATTTTTAATATTAATTAATCATTTTAATTTCTAATATAATATTGTTCAGTATTCGATATACCTTATACATTTATTTCTAAAAAAAATTGAGTGTTTTTAATTTTTTTTTTTGTTTTTTTTTTGTTTTTGTAATTATATGTTTATATTTATACTTTATTTTGTTCTGTATCGTCTTAGTCGGTCTTTGTGCACTGTAGAGGTCTTATTATTGTCGTCTTTTAAAAGTACGTTGTTCTTATTATCTATGCTTACTAATTTAAATGGGCCCTTATAAATATTATCTAATTTATGTCCTATTTGTTTTACTAATACTAAATCTCCTATTGCTATATCTAATCTGTTACTATGTCGGTCGTATAAAACTTTTTGTTTATATTTTTTCCTTTCGATTATGTCTGCAGCTCTTTTATGAGCCGAGTGCAGTCGATATTTTACTTCTTTTTCATAAGCATCTACATTATAAATTGGATCTATTTGTTCTCTTAAGAGAATTTCGTAACTACTTGGGGATTTTCCAAACACTAACTCAAATGGGCAATAGTCATGTACCACTGATGGCGTAGTGTTGTAGCAATACGTAAAGTATTTAAGCCACTCATCCCAGTCTGTTTTTTCTACTGAAATATATGATCTAACATATTCATTAAACGTTCTGTGGTTTCTTTCCACAGTTCCTAACGTTTGGTGATGGTATGCCGTTGAGGTAACATTTTCTACTTTCAGTAGTTTACAGATTTCGTTAAATATTTGGTTTTTGTATTCGGTACCCATGTCAGTAATTATTTTTTTCATTGGACCATAAACTAGTATAAAATGGTCAAAGATCGCTTTCGCAACTGTTTTTGCGCTTTTATTAGCGGATTATTATTACACACAAGAAGAAGGTCTAGCTATGGGTTCCCCACTAAGCGGTTTGATGGCTGACATATACTTAAACAACTTTGAAAATAATTACATACTAAACAACTGAAACACACAATACCAAAAAATTATATTCTACTCGAGATATGTCGACGACACCTTCGTCATCTTCGATGGAACCAACAGACAAATTGACATGCTACAAAAATATATAAACAATATTAACAACAAAATAAAATTCACCACAGAAATTGAAAATGATAATTCGATCAACTTTCTGGACCTTAACATTTATAAAAACAACAACAAATTAAATTACAAAGTTTATAGAAAACCAACAACAACAGATATAACTATACACAAAAACTCCCACCACCCACAAACACAAAAAATGGCAGCATACCATGCTTTTATCAATAGACTCTTAAATATACCAATGACTAAAAAAGATTACGATGAAGAAGTAAACATTATCAAACAAATTGCAACAACAAACGGCTATACATCAGAATTAATAGACAAACTAATAAACAAAAAGAAAATTAAAAACAAAAACAAAAAATCAACAGATGAAACCATAATAGACAACAACAACAAATACATTTCGATAGACTACACAAATATACTCCCACACATTCTACAAAATGAATTAAAGAAAATAAACATAAACATTTCATTTAAAACCAGAAATAATATCCAAAAAATACTCCAAATCAAAACAACAAACGACACAAAATCCTCATCAGGTGTATACAAAATAAATTGCGATAATTGTGATAGCTTTTACATTGGACAAACAGGTAGAACATTTTATGACAGATTTACGGAACATAGACCGAAACAAAACACTAAATCTACATTTGCACAACACTTAATAGACAAAAATCACAATTATACTGACTTTGAGACGAACTTAATACCCCTTCACTTTTGTAAAAAAGGAACAAAACTAGACGCACTAGAAGAATATGAAATATACAAATCGTACAAGACTGAACAAGACAACATACTTAACGACAAGTTAACAATTAAACCAAACATACTATATAACACAGCCATCAAATACCAAAACAGTCAACAAAGTTAAAGCGAGACAAATGGACCATCAACATAACCACGATCAACAAGGAGCAACAACGCTACACCACACAAGGTTAAGCTTAGCAAACAGCGCACAAGTGAAGAAGTCAAGCCCGAAGATGGATGCATAAGATCCGAAACGCGTCGCTTACAATTAAATATAAAATTAATGTTGTGTTTAAAACTTTGCCAAAAACTAAATAAATAAAATAAATTATATACAATTATAAAATTTTTATCTATTTCAAATTTATTACTAATAAACACACAACATGGAGACTACTGAACCAAATAAGGTTCTTTTATGTTTTTTTGTGATTTATTTCTTTGGCATTTGTCACAGCTTTTAATGTATTTCATAACGTCTTTCGTCATATACTTCCAATAATATTTCTGTCGGATCTTTTTTAATGTACGTGTGATCCCTGAGTGACCTCCGCAGGTTGGATCCGTGTGGAATTTTTGTATAATCTTTGTTTTTTCGTCATCATTCGTAATTTTTGTTACTACTGGCGTCAGTGAAATACGTATGTTCGTTAGAGCTCTATTTCCTATTTCTTTATACTCATTGATCCGGATCTTTTTAAATATATTGTCACTCAGTGACTGCTGCAGCTTTATTATTCCATTATCACTTGCTATTTTTTCAAGCATTGGAAATAATTGATACAAGTCAATTTTTCCATTAGTAATAAGGTTATTTATTCTTTTAGTGATCACCTTTTTATTTTTCATAATTTTCAAACAGTCGTCATTTATAGCTAGCCTGGCGCTGTTTTTCTTATTTCTGCTACTGAACGCTTCGTAGATTTTTATTTTGTTTGATGACTTTTCTGTGGTGTTGGTTGTCAATTTGACTTTATTTTTCTTACCTTGTAGTCTAGTTGTAACTTTTAGTATTTTGCTGATTGAACTTTTTATAGTTTTAATATCTTCAAAATCTATGCGCGACAATGCGTCTGCTACGTAGTTTTCTTTTCCCCTCAAGTACTCTACAGTAAAATCATACTCTTCGAGATCAAGTCTCATGCGCGTCAATTTAGAAGACGGATTTTTCATTGTAAATAGATACGATAGTGGTCTGTGGTCACTTTTAACCAAAAATTTAGTGCCGTATATGTAGGGTCTGAAATGCTTAATTGCCCAATGAATAACGGTTAATTCTTGTTCAATAGTGGATTTATTGCGTTCACCTTTGGTGAAAGATCGTGAGGCATATGCAACTGGGAGTTGGTATCCATTGTACTCTTGACTTAGTACAGCACCGCATGCATATTTGCTTGCATCGGTTGTAATGCAGAATTGCTTCTGAAAGTCTGGATACTGCAGAATGTTAGGGCTTAATAGTGACTGTTTTAAGTATTGGAATGCATTGTCACATTCTATGGTCCATTCAAAAGGGATATTCTTCTTACAGAGTCTGGTTAAGAGCCTTGAATGTTCAGCAAAATTTGGAACAAATCGTCTGTAATAGTTGCAGAATGCAACGAATCGCTTTACCTCATCGGCATTTTTGGGAATTGGATAGTCTAATATAATCTGAAATTTGCTATCATCTGGAAGAATGCCTTGGTCTGTGCATTTATGTCCTAAATATGTCACTTCATGACTGAAAAATGTGCACTTATCAGGATGTAATTTTAGATTGTATTTTCGGCACGTTTTGAATACATCGTTTAAATTTTTCAACATATGCGATTCTGAACGGCCCAATACCACTAAATCATCCATATATAAGAATGCTTGCGTCGGGGATAAACCAGAGAACGCAATAGTCATCATTCTTTGAAATGAGTTTGGTGCGATCTTTAGGCCGTAGGGAAGGCGCTTGAATCGGTATGAACCTTTGTCAGTTGAGAATGAAGTAATGTCTCTTGAATTTTCATCTAATTCAATTTGATGAAATCCTGACGTTAAGTCTAGGCAAGAGAAATATTTAGTTTTTCCTAGTTGGTCAAGAATATCGTCTATTCTTGGCAACGGAAATTTATCTGCAATTAGTTTTTTGTTTATACTTCTATAATCCACTACTAATCTCCACCGACTTTGGCTACTGCCAGGTAAAGGTTTTTTCGGTACCAAAAGTATTGGACTATTATATTCAGATGCAGATGGTTCCACTATATCATCTTGTATCAGTTTGTCAACTTGTTGAGTGATCTCTCTTTTATGGGTGTGCGGAATTCTATAGTTTTTAATATATGTTGGCTCGTCACTTTTTAAACGAAGTTTTTGTTTGTAAAAGTTATTAACAGTTATTTTATCTGTTTCGAGCGCAAATATATCAATGAACTCCGAGCAGAGTTTGTGTAATTCAGACTTTATGAAATCTGGAAATTTGTTGGACAGTTTTTGTAATTTAACGCTACTGGCTTGGTAGTTTTGTATTGATATATTCTCATAGTCGTTTAGACTTTCTGTTTCCAATTTAATATTTTGTAACAATACATTTTCATGTGTTGTATTAATTATGCGCACAAATGCTCTTTTGCTTGTTACTATAGTATTTGCAACATATATTCCGTCTTGAAGTTGTTGTTGTGGAATAAGCAGTTCATTCGCCTGACTTTGGATGTTGATTTGTCTAATAACTTCAGATCTTGCAGGTATCGCTATTGTGTTAATTTTTGGTGAACATGACATAGGTATTGTAATGTCGTAAAAATCGTCTGGCCTAAGTATCAGCCAGTCTTGGTTCGTATCGTAGTTAAGTAGACAATGGTATTTCTTGACGAAATCCAGACCGATTATTCCGTCGCTTGGAATTGTAAAATCATCACAAACGACATGAAATGTATGTGCTATTAATAGATTTTTAAATTTTAAGTCAGTATAGACTTTTCCTAAAGTTTTGATTATTCCCTGACCTATGCCGTTTAGGCTTGTTGTTTCACATGTGTTCAGTGTATTTAAGTGTTCAATTTGTCCTACTTTTACTATAGAAATATCTGCCCCCGTGTCAACTATAAATGATGTTGTGTTGTTATTTAACGATGTTTTTAATGCTATGAATGATGTTAAATTTAAATTTATATTAAAGATTTTACTGTTTGTTTTTGCATTTCCTACTGAGTACTTGGGGTTGGTTCGTTTTCCGTACCTTGTTGAGTCATCCTTATGTTTCCATAACCGCCATTACTCGTATTATTGTTATTATTTCTGTATTGATTATAATAATTTCTATTGTAGCGGTTATTATAATTTCCGCGTCTGCGTCCACGACCCCGGCCATGTCCACGTCCACGAAAATTGTTATGTTTTCGGCTGTTGTCTCTAAAATGCAGTATTGAATTTGGCTGGCCATAAGTTTCAGTGCAGCAATTTACAAATTTGGCCACTGCCTCATTCATATTGCTGAATTGACCGGACTCCATAATAAGTTTTACTTTATCATTGTTTGAGTTCTTGATCATGGCCTTTATAGCCGTCTTAGTGGAGTAGGTTTCAGCCAATTGAGATGTAAGCCCGTCTGAAATGTATGCGCTTTGCAATTTTTTGGTAAGTTCTTCAACCTCTTGTGCGTATGAATTCGCTGGTTTTGAGGTTTGACGTATGTTCATCAGTTTTGCGGTAATGACATCTACCGATTCGCCTTTTACTGTTGTTTTTAATTTTTGCACTACTTGTGCTATTGTTGTTTCTGACCCAGAGATGAGATTTATAGCATTACCTTTTAGCTTTGTTTTTATAAGGTTAATAGCAACGACATCGTTATTATCGTTTATGCTATTTACTAACTCCAACGCAGCTAAGAAACTCTGAAGATGTTCTGCTGAGCCTTCGAAATCCGGTAGGATTTTCGATGCAATATTTAAAAATTCTACAGGTGTTTGTGGCATTATGTTTGATTCTTTGTTCGGGTCTTTTATACTTTCTGTAGTTTTAACATTAATTGTTAAGCTCTCGTGGAGTGTAACAGGTATTCTAAGATTAATAGACTGTCGGGATGCTGCTCTTAATACTTTGTCCCTACAATCAGTGAATATTTCGTTGGCCTGATCCTTATGTTGGTTAGTCAGCCTCGAATAATTTGCGTTCAATATTATTCTAATGTTTTCTAGGTTCTTTTCCAATACATGGATATGTTTATTTAAAGTTTCTTGACCTATAGGTCTATCTGTATTGAGGCATTTATAGGATTTGTAGAGTATATCTTTATATTCACGTATTTTGTCTACAATTTTTAACCATTCCATTTAATTTGATGATTAACAATTAACTTTTCTTTAGTTATACGTACTTTTTTTTTTTTTAATTTTGAAAATCTAGTTGGATCTTTAAGTCGTGTATGTCAGTAAATGTACGACGTCAGTTTGTGATTTAGTTAGATCTGCGCAAGAGATGCGGCTCTTGTCATATATGTCTTTTTTAGTGTCTTTTTGTGCCATCTATATATCTTTATTGCCAAATGGGCAGCCAACAGTAGAATGATTATAATGAGGTAAATTTCATTATTATCTCTCTGTTCAGTTACATCTACCTCATTTATAACATTAGCCATTGGCTTTTGTATCTTCGATTGTTGCTTGCCCATTGTTCTTTTTTTTTCTCTAAATTACAGTTCGCAAATTCACTAAACTAATCTTACATATGTGTACATATATATTCCTTTCAAACACTCACTATTTTATTTTATTTTTTTTTTTGACAAAACATGAATATTTTTAACTTAATTTTATTATGTTGCTTTTTCGATTTCGATGAAAATAAACACGAGGATTAAAATCACGAAAAATGAAAATCAAATTTTATTTGTTTTAAAATGTTCTGAAGGAACTAAAAAACTCTCACCTGTACATTCTATTTTGAAGAAATTATTAATAACTGAGACCAGGAACCAGGATCCTTTCTTTAAGTTGATAAATTTTTGGCAGGTATTCTAGATGAGGCTGCTTTTGTAGAGCTGGTCTTCTGGTTGGGCGCTGATGATTTTGCTGGTGTTTGCGCTGATGGCTTTGATGTAGCTTGTAGGTGTTGAGATGAAATTTTGTTGGACCGATGTGTCGGAATAATTGCTGATTACTGTTTTTGTCGGATGAGACACGTTTCACGTCGAAATGCTTAGCGACTATGAATGTAAGCAGAGCACATGAACACACGAGCACCCTTTATTTGTGTGGGCACGTAAGCCGTTGTCGACTGTGTCGAATTGCTTATTCCTTTTTTTTTTCTGATTTGGTTTGGTAGTAGCAATGATCGTTGGTGGTTGCATATGTTTCTGGTGGCAACAACGATCGATGGCGGTGGTAACTACGATGGCGATAATTAGTAAACAGCCACAACGATGAGTGGCGGTAGCAACAACAAGCGGCAGCAACAGTATAGCAATTTGCTCCAGCACATTATCGCACAATATCACCCGTGTTAATTAAAAAAATGAAAAGCACAACTAAATTTTTTTTTTTTTTTTTTTTTTTATATTCTTTAAAATACTGGCAAGATCGCCATGAAATGAAAAGACGTCTATTTCGTTTAAAGGTACTTTTATTAATAATCAAAAGAAGAATATTCTTATGCGGCTCTGCCGCTAACTTTATTATCGTACATTTGTAATTTTCTGATGACGAGCAAATAATTCGTTCGTGAGAAAGCGTCAGTGTGGTTTCGTATGACGAACGAATTATCTGCTCGTGGGAACTTTATTATTGTACATTTGTAATTTTCTGATGACGAGCAAATAATTCGTTCGTGAGAAAGCGTCAGTGTGGCTTCGTATGACGAACAAATTATCTGCTCGTGGGAAATCGGAATGATGTTTAATATGATCAGCATTACGCATTACAGTAGTACCAGCAGAAGGTTCCGTTTCATCTAAACAAACTACATGCTTTACACCAAGAGAAGCCCTGGATCGAGTAAAAAAAAATCGAAAACCATTTTTGTGGAAACAAAATATACAAAAACGGATGGGTCAAGGTGGTAAGCAATATTCAAATGACATTCGCTTGCAACGTTAGTTGCAGTCATAATTGTTTCACCAAATTTTCTTATGATGAACGTGTGAAAATATTTGATTCATTTTGGACGTTAAGGCTAGGCGCGCACATTCAATTTTTAGTTGCACAACTGTTTGGTTGCTTATAGAAAACATATAATTATATGTTACACAAAATAGCGAACTCATTTTAGGCAATCGTTTAGTTTGTGTCAAAACACAAACTGTTTAGTTGCTCGACCCAAGCAGTTGCGAAACTAAAAATTGAATTTGCGCGCCTAGCTTAAAAGATTCTTAAAAAGGACAGTTTTATTCCAAATTTGTGATAAGATCGGAACCAAAGTGAAAGAAAGTAGCTAAAGTAATTTCAAGAAAAAAGTTTACTTTCAATGTAGACAAATACAATATCGACAATCTGTGGCCTGTTTCTCAGATCATACACATCATACATTGTATGATATTAGGTGCGTTTTATTATCACCAAATCTATCTCGATCCGGATCGGGATCTTCCCTTGAAAATAAAACGATACGGATCTTAGTGACAGCAGTGTTATAAGCCCGTCTCTTTTTATCTTTGGATTTGTAAATTTTAAATTATTTCTTGTCTCTTTTCTTTACACTGTAGTTTACACTACCTTACCATAAAAAGCCATCTACTCGCCACTGTAATAACTAATTTTTGGATCTTTGAAATAGATCCCGATAGAAAACAGGATCCCAAATTGTTTTTGTAATACATGTTAAAACTTAATCCAGATCCGGATCAAGATAGATTTGTGAATAATAAAACGCACCTATTGACAGTTCTGCTGTATGATTTCTGTTTCTCAATTTTGTTGTATGTTCCACTGTCATACAACAATGTATGACTGAAGATTACACTGGAAATATTGGAATGTTGTATGATTCTGTTTGTCAGAAATGTGTCATTTACATCATACAGTAAATTTACCTATAAATGATCATCAATACAGCACAAAATTCTGTTGTAAAGTGGCTGCTGCATGTAACATGTAGAAACATTGTTTTCATCAGTCAAAGCTGGGGAAACAAAATTTATTTGAGAAGTTCTCTGGCTCGACATTCACAAAACATGGTAGAGCCTGTAGGGCATAGAGAGAGGTAGTTTCATTGGGGTTGTCTTATGGGCTTGCATTATGTCGATTTCATGATAATGGATTCCATTTCCAAGCTAATGAAGGGTTAACAATATTTGTTGCAAAGGCGACAAGGCTTCGTTGCAATTAGTTGAACGCACAATTGATCTTCCCAATTTTTCCACTAAAAATGTTTGGCAATCTAAATTTTCAACAAAATATGGATCTTTAAGATTGAAATTAACAGGTTCTTTTATTATTTTAGGGCGTCATCTGACACGTATATTAATTTCAACTAGTTCCAACACGTCTTCACCAAAAATTGAGATTTATATTAACCTCACACTCAAATAATAGTGAAATGTCAGAATCATACACATCATACAACAAAACAAATGTCATACAACACTTCCAATGAAATCTGAGAAACAGAATGATGTGTATGTTGTATAAAAATGTTGTATGTTGTATAAAATGTATGATGTGTATGATCTGAGCAACAGGCCCCTGATCTTCTTTCAATGCATTACAAATAAAATCATAATGGCACAAAATTTTAGTTGAATTATTACGATGTTAAATCTGTTTAAGTATGAAACTAGGTTTAAACAACGATTTTTATGAAAAAATAATAAGAAACCAATTACAATAAAACTCAGTGGCGCAAAATTTTAAACAGCCTTTTATTAAGGTATTAGTATGATAATTCTTAACGATTTGCTAACTTTAAAGTAGTTTACTAACTCATTCTTAATTCTTACAATTTTCTAACTATTATCGTGCTAAGGCAATTTCCTTAATAAATTGCACCTAAAACAATGAAAGTTCGTGCAAAGAACAAAGTCCTTGTGTGGCGTTTGTAAATAGCACGATACTAAAAAAATAATATAGGTATTCGACGATTTTAGTATCATACTAAAACAGCTTTAGCATCGTACTAATTTAATTAAAATTTTGCGCCAGTTTGTTTAAAACAATAACAAAATTTAAATTAAAAATTGTATGTAAAATAAATAATGTATTTATTTGAAAAAAGAAGGGTAAAAAGCGAATTCAAAAAAATGTTTAACAAATTTTGAATTTCATTACCTACCGAGCAGCAGCAATATTTTTTCTGATCACCCATTATGTTCTAGTGCTTAACTCAAAGAATGAGTTAGAAGTTTTTGTTCTATTTTCATAGTATTTTCGTAGTTTCAATGATTTAATTATTAATGCTTCTATTTTGTTCAATATTTAGCTTTTTTGTTCAATATCCACCAATTTAATCAACTTGTTTACAGCCCATACAACGTTGTTCAATATCCAAAATGACATCCCACTTGATTTTATTTTTTAACTATTTCAGTATTTAATAAAACCTAGATTTATAAATCATTTTGCAAACAAAAATTATTGAGTTTAATGGAGAAAAAAACTCCACAGTATTTCCTTTCAAATTTAAGTAAAAATTTTGCTTCTGAAGTTAAAAAGTCGTTTTCCCAACATTTTCCAAACTAGACTTTGAACAAGATAGAACTCAGGTGACGATAAGTCAAACAAACTTTACTTACTTAGCGGAGTCCACTTACTCCTAACACATGCCACGAACTACTTCATCGAAGCATATTGCCGATAAGGTTTTTGGGTCGTGTGAAATGAATAAGTATCGACACGGCAGTGCGAACTCTGGGAATCGAAGTAGCATGCCGACATGGCAATTAAAAAGGACCGAAATATAGTTCGTCGAAACAGTTTTTTTATGTTGTTATTTAGTTTTAGTTGTTAATAGACCGAGAGCCCACAGCAATTTTTGGGTGTGATTGATAACAAAAAATAATTAGCATAATAAGATAGGCCTTTTATAGTTATTTATAAATGTGAACGTCTTGCATACTCTAGTGGGCGCAATAGTGCATTATAGTGCATCAAGTATGCAGTTCTTTCCAAAGTCTAAAACATTGGGATACAAAATTTGCCATAACTTCCAAATGAAGAGCTAAGTGTCCTGATTGCAAATATCGAGGTCCAAGACGTTTTGAAGGCGGTCTTCTTAGTGCAAGAAGTAGCCTATTCTTATCGCGTCTGGCAGGCAGATGGCTGTCTGTAAAACGTCTTGGACCTCGATATTTTCAATCAGGGGGCTTAACTCTACATTTTGGCAAAGTTTTTATCACAATTATTTGGACTTGGTAAGAACTGCATACTTGATGCACTATGATGCACTATTGCTCCCACTAGAGAATGCAAGACTTTCACATTTGTAAATAACTATAAAAGGCCTATCTAATTATGCTAATTATTTTTTGTTATCAATCACACCCAAAAATTGCTGTGGGCTCTTAGTCTATAACTAGTGTTTTTGATCCCATTATTCTTAAATTCACTTTATAATTTTTTGAATTACATTAAAAGTATCCTAAACACAAGTAATAATGGATAATGAACAAGAAAAATGTGTTTGGACTGGTTTCGAAATAATTATTTTACTAGAAATATGTAAAGACAACAAAATAGTTGATTATTTTAAATCATTTTTACAGAACATGGGCCAGAAATACATGTGTTTAGGTGGAAAGCGTTATGTACAGCTATGTAGAGATATTTTCGGATTTAAGTATAAGTGGAAGGGATACATTGTGGGAAAAATAGTGGCTTTCATTTGAATATATCTATAGTCACAAACTAGTACAATTGCATTGTATGTTTATTGAATACGTCTGATAACACAAATTCGGCACTCGGACGAACGTTGATGTTTACATATCTTAACCGTGAGTCCTAGCACTCATACTTGTTTTTAATTGAAAAGACCATTATTAACAAAAATCTGAAAACAAATGTAAATATTTCTCAGTTGTGCAACTAAAAATTGAATGTGCGCGCCTAGCCCAACTCAACGTGCATAATTTTCGAGGAATGCTACAGTTGTAAAAGAATATCCTGATGTATGAAGGACGGGGCCTTGATATCTAAAAGAGATCCATTGAAATACAACAACATCTGTTATATCCCACACTTCTCAAAAAAACTATTTTTTTGCTTCATGTTTCTCCTCCTCCACATTAACAACTGTCTAAGGATTTTGCCAAAGATGCGATTGTACTTCGTATTCATTACCAACACTTTGCTGATATTGCCTTTTGTAACAAATCTCAAACACGTTGCAAGTTTTCGTTTTTATCGAGATTGAGGCTGGTCTAAGACAGGTCACTGAAAAGGGCAATACATAGTAAAAACACGGGCACAAAATGTTAAACAGCAAAGTGTTAAGGAATAAGTATTGTTTATGGAAGAAACAAAAAGCTCTTTTCCAATGTCAAATGTATTTCCCCTTATTCCAAACATCTAGAACATTCCAAGACAAGAACTTTCGAGAACAACTAATTTGAGTATATAAGGGAGTGTTCACGGTGAGCGAGACACAGTTGATTTTGGATTATGAAAGTGTGGAAAAGTATTGCTTATTGGATTGTGTTATTAAATAAGTGTGATTTTAATTTGAATAAAAGTATTACGTGGTTATAAATTGAGATTTACTGTTTTGAATTGGAAAGTGTAACTAAAGAAGAAATACAAAAAAAGAGTAATAAGTTTTATTTAACGAACCTAGCAAAAATATTACAGTATGATACTACTTTTAAGAAGTTTCTAACTAACTCTTTCTTAATTTTAAACGTTTTCTAACTAGTAACGTGCTAAGGCTATTTTTAAAAAAATTTCTTCTGAACGCACCTAGGTTAGGTTAGGTTAGGTTGGAGTGGCTGTCTAGTTGTTGTTGACTCACTTAGACCTCAAGGATCCGTTGTGATACCACTAAAGAAGTTACTCATGGGAGAGTAATGAATTTAAACAAACCATTTCGTGCTTTTAATGAAGTTAGAGAGACATTTTGTGTCGATTGCCAGTTCACTGGTATTATCGAAGAAGGGATTACCGAGATAGTTATTCCTTCTATTGGAGAGTGCTGGACTAGGTGTTGGACTGTTTCCTCTTCCTCCTCGTCCATGCAGCTTCTACAGAAGTCATTTGTGTAGACTCCTAGCCTCAAAGCATGTCTACCTATGAGGCAGTGTCCTGTTATAACTCCGATTGTAGAGCTTATATTTTGTCTGCTCAGGGAGATCAAGCCATTTGACCGTTTTAGGTCTATGCTTGGCCATATTTGTTTAGTTGCCAGGCAGGTGGTACCCTGTGACCATCTAGCATTTGTTGACTCTAGAGCATATTGTTTGAGAAGATATTTGCATGTAGCAAGTGGTGTTCCTATGTTATGTTTTAGTCTAACAGTAGGCAGAAGTGTTCCGTTTTTGGCGAGCTCATCAGCTTTGCAATTTCCCGGAATGTCTCTGTGGCCCGGCACCCAAATAAGGTGAATATTAAACTGTTCTGCCATCTCATTCAGAGATGATCGACAGTCGTGGACTATTAGAGAGTTTGTGGAGACAGACGCGAGAGATTTGAGAGCGGCCTGGCTGTCCGAGAAGATCCGTACATCCTTGCAAGATATAACGTTTTCTTTGAGCCAGGATAGTGCCTCTTTAATCGCCATTACTTCTGCCTGGAATACACTACATTGATTAGGAAGTCTATATGAAAGACTGAGATTCAGTTGTTCCGAATAGATGCCACTTCCAACGCCGTAATCGGTCTTTGAACCGTCTGTATAGAAGTGTACCGCATTGTCTTCCAGGGGTCTCTCCTCTTCCCAAGACGATCTTGAGGGGATGGAAACAAGGAAGCTGTTTTCGAATACCATTTTTGGGGTGGTATAATCTAAGCGATCTGGGATAGACCTGAAATTGTCTAAAATAGTTGTATGACCAGCATTGTTACTGATCCAATTGAGAGGTGGCTCTAAGTCTCACGCATGAGTTGGCTGCCACCATTTTGGAGAAGATGTCAAGAGGTGTTAGGTTTAAAAGCACTTCCATGGCTGCGGTTGGTGTTGAACGAAGTGCTCCTGTGATGCACATACCTGCTGACCGCTGGACTTTGATGAGTTTGTTTAGATTTACCATCTTGTCCAGTGCGGTCCACCATACGACAACTCCATAAATGAGTATCGGTCTGATTACCGAGGTGTATAGCCAGTGGGTTATTTTTGGGGAGAAGCCCCATTTTGAACCTATTGCCCTTTTACAAGTAAAAAGCGCTACGGTAGCCTTTTTTACTCTTTCATCAATATTTGCCTTCCAATTTAGTTTTTTGTCTAAAATGAGGCCTAAATATTTGGCTTGATCGGAAAAGCTTAATGGTATTCCTTTAATCTTGGGTGGGTTAAACTGAGGAATTTTGTATCTTCTCGTAAAGAGTACTAATTCTGTTTTATGTGGATTGACGTCCAAGCCACATTGCTTAGCCCATTTTGTTAGCCTATTTAAGGCATTTTGTAGGAGTTCTGAGAGAACTTGGGGATGTTTCCCAGATACAGATATTGCAACGTCGTCAGCATAAGCAATCACCTTGAAACCCTCTGCTTCCATTGATGTTAGTAGTTCGTTTACTACCATGTTCCATAAGAGAGGCGAAAGGACCCCACCTTGGGGGGTACCTCGATTCACCGATCTGGTGGTAGTAAAACTTCTCATGCTGGAAGTTATAGTCCTGCTTCTGAGCATGAGACTTATAAGTTCTATGAGTGGTTTCTCTAATTTCAGCTTGTTCATTGCTGTTGTGATCGCCTGGTAGCTGACGTTGTTGAAAGCTCCTTCGATATCTAGGAAAGCTACTAGGTTATATTCTTTGTATTTGAGGGAATATTCAATACCACGTACCAGCGAATGAAGTGCTGCTTCTACTGATTTTCCCTTAGAGTACGCATGTTGAGCTGTGGAAATGAGACATGGTTTTAAGTTATGTCTGATGTGAATTTCAATCAATCTTTCCAAGGTTTTAAGAAGGAAGGATGATAGGCTGATTGGTCGTAGATCTTTAGGGTTAACGTGAGAGGGTTTCCCTGCTTTAGGAATGAAGACTACTTTTGCCATTCTCCAGGCTTTAGGAATGTATCTCAACCTTACGCAGCTCGTCAGAATGATTTCCAATGGTGGAATGATCATGTCAGAGCATTTTTGTAATTCAGCCGGAATGATTCCGTCTGGTCCTGGAGATTTATATGGATCGAAGCTATCTACAGCCCATTGCAGTTTTTCCCGCGTTATTAGATCAACTGTGTCGCTTGTAGTGGTTTGAGACTCTGATGTTAAGTCGTAAAGTATGTTAGAGCTACCAGGAAAGTGGTTGTCTAATAACAGATTAAGAGATTCTTCATCTGTGGTAGTCCACGTGCCCGCTTCTGTCTTTAAAGCACTGGGTATAGATGGACTTTTTGAGAGAATTTTCCTGAGTCTTGAGGCTTCTGAAGTATTGTCTATTTTTCCACAGAAGTTTCTCCAAGAAGACCTCTTGCTCTTCCTTAATTCTTTCTTATATTGCTTTAGAGCTTGTTTATATAAGTCCCAATCAGAGGGGGATCTAGTGTATTTAGATCTATTGAAGAGTTTGCGACAGCTCTTCCTGAGCGGTTCTAGATCTTTGTTCCACCAGTGAGGTTTCTTTTTACCCTTTACTATGGTAATAGGGCATGAAGTCCTCATTGATTCGTTGAGGGCTTCGGTGAGATGATTTACCGAGAGGTCTAGTTCATCTTTGGTGGAGGAGCTTTTAAGAAGGTTGTGGTCTAGCAGTTGTGCAAGTACCTCCTTATATCGTTCCCAGTTAGTGTTTCGGTGATTGCGAAATCCCGTAGATATAATTGCCACATCACTGAGATCAAGCTGAATGTATCTGTGATCAGAGTAGGAATTCTCATTTGAGACATGCCAGTTTGAAATCAGGTTATGGATCGAGTCAGAGGTAAGTGTAATATCAAGTACCTCTTTCCTGTTCTTGGTTACAAATGTAGGTTCATTACCAATATTATTAATGAGTAGATTAGTACTTAGTATGTAATCAAATAAGGACTCACCTCTCTCATTTATATCAGAGCTACCCCATACCGTATGATGGGCGTTAGCGTCCATTCCAATTAGGAGACCCACTTTCTTCGATTGCGCGTCCGCAATTGCCTTCCTTAAGGTGTCTCCTGGAACTGGGCTGTCGTGGCCAAGGTAGGAGGATATGAGCCAGTAGGTGGCTTTATCCGTTGTTATAACAGCGGTGGTAGTGTCCTTGTCGCTGTAATTAGGGAGTAAAAATACATGTAAGTCTTTTTTTACTAATATGCATGACCTTGGTTCACCTTTCTCCGATGCATACAACAGATTATAACCAGGAGTCCTGAGGCCTCTGATGATGGATTTTGAGACCCACGGCTCCTGTATCAAGACAACGTCTTCTTTGTTCTTATGCAGTCGGAGTACCAGGTTGTTCGTGGCCAAGATGGCGTGATGGAGATTAATCTGAACTAATCGCAGCATTGCTACTTTTAGCCAGATCAACCTCCACCACTGTTTTATCGGCGTTTTCATCGTCTGAGGAGGAATGAAGTAGGGTTTCCTCACTCAGAGTGATGCCTAAGGTGGAGTCTTCAGTATCCATGTCGGAATTGCAGTCGACTATAGAATTAGCCTCCACGTCGGATGGCTTGTTTGGGGCTGTGGAGGTTCCACGTGTGGTGTTGCATCGACCACCATTTTTTGGGGTTGTGAAGCGTTTCCTTCCGCTGAAGGAGCTTCTGTGGGGGGCGCGTTTAGCGAATCTTCTTCATCTTTTTTGTATATACGCACTATGATTTCATCAAAACCATACCTAATCACGCCTTCGGCCGCGGCCAGTGGAGCTAGTGATTCCCTATTGATCACCAAGAGAGCTGATCTATAGCGACCCACTGTCTCCTTCTCAACCTTTGGGACTTTCCAGTCGTGAGTAGGCAGGTTTGGATTGCTTGTTTTGATTAATTTCATAATCATATTTGGGCAGTTGTGTAGAGCCGGGACCATTATACGTGCTCTTGGTCGGCAAGGAATATTCTCCCTTGTAACAACTTCGAGCTTGGCACCCGGCCAGACTTCTGGCAAGCCATTGACAGCAGCCCTGTACAGATCGAAAGATCTCTGATCACCACAGGCGATGAGTTTGATACGATTTTGGTACCATCCTGCATCGACTGTGTCTGGGAGAGGCCCCGGATTCTCCTCGATGACAGATAGAAATCTGAAACCAAGGTGAGCCTTGACGTCTGCCCATTGATCATGAGAGATGTTACCATCCACATGACTCCTGTCAATGACCGCGACTATGATCTTGCCTTTGAGCGCGTCTCTAAAAGAAAGATCTTTATTGAAGGCTGTTGTGCTGCTGGAATGCACTTTCTGCTTTTTCGCTTCGGGCTTGTCGCCCTCCAGAGACCTATTGCGCTTTGACGTTGAGTCGCTGCAGGTCGATTTGTTGTTACTGCTGAGGAAGCCACTAGCCCACTCGAGTTTTCGCGTTTGCTCCGGGGTTCTCTCCTCCGCCGGTATGACACCGACTGCGGCCAGAATCCGCGCAGCATTACGCTGATCTCGACTGGCCTGTGCCTTCATGGACCTCTTTCTGGTCGACCCAGAACTATGTCCGTGTGACACAGTTGTGGATCCACCTCCAGAGTTAATCGCTATCGATGCCAATCGGGGTGCGCCCTCATCCTTCGAGTCATTTCCACATGTCGTAGATTTTGCCTCTCCGGATGGAGTGTCCCTTCTTGGGGTCGCTTGCGACGTCCTAGCAGGAGCGGGGATGGGGTGTGATGTGGAATCACCGCCCTTGGGACAGCCGAGCGTCACAACTGTACCACTGACGGATAGTTCCTTTTTGTAGAGGTTGCGGCTAGTAGAGGGAAAAGGATTCCCGCCACTAGTAGCAACCACAGGGTTGACAACCCGTTCGCACCTCTGAGTTGACTCGACAGCCTTTTCAGGAGATGCGACCGCGTTGTCAGCCCTGGCTCGATTTATTTTTCGTATTATTTTTCTGTTTGTTTCTTTTTTTTCATTTTTTTTTTCCCACGAGTAGTGCGGAAAGACGGTCAGCCCCGGCAGAGCCGCTTACCGGGGCAAGGCAAAAATATGACGGACCTTGCCACAGCATCCGAAAGAGCTCGTTAATGGCTGGTTTATCCCCCAGCCTTTCATTCTTCGGCACGGTTTTCGTACAAAGTACGCTCACACCACCACTGAAATTAGGAACCTCTAAACTATGATTGAATTGGGTTTCCGGACGTTGCACTATTGAGGAGTTACAACAATTCGGCGACCCAACTCAACCTTAGCTAATCACCATCCTGCCAAAAACGCACAGGACTACTGTGGTGATCATTGCCCACCTGGCACCCACTTGGAGGGTTAGAATGAGGATTTTTGCCGGGCCTGAACGCACCTAATGACA
This sequence comes from Philhelius festivus, assembly GCA_963931855.1. Classification (NCBI taxonomy): domain Eukaryota; kingdom Metazoa; phylum Arthropoda; class Insecta; order Diptera; family Syrphidae; genus Philhelius; species Philhelius festivus. Next base: position 122,448,871 of record OZ007556.1, on the reverse strand, counting down.
GTTCATCCAAACTAAGTAAATAGACCTGTTTTGATGTTTGTAAATGTCAAAGAGTCATATAAAGTTAACACGATATTGAAAAAATAAAATAGGAATTCCATGGTTTTAACTTTAATAAAAGGGCAAACCAAGTATGATTAAAATTAGCAAAATCGTCTTTTTAGCATAGTTTCATACTAAAACAGCCTTACTAACTCAACTAGCGCCACTGTTTATTTTGCCGAAAGTTTTAAGCAATCCTCAAAATTGTTTTTTTAAGTGCAAAATAGGCGTGTTTTTTTGCAAATCCATGAGGAATTGTAGAAAAAAACGACATCGGGACTAAGCGGTTTACACGTATAAACAACAACTACTTAAAGTCTATACAGACTTAGCTAAGTCCAGATAATTTTCGAGACTTATGTCGTTTTTATTTGGCAATCCGGAAGCCTTCTGGAGTCTTCTGAAAGTGTTCACTTGGGAAAAAATGACAGTTCCGATTCTGAAAAGAAGAGAAATTTGCTTCTGGATTTGAAGTCAGAATCGAAACCAGAAGCACTCACACATTCATATACTTAAACGTCAAACAGCTGTGATTTCCTGTATCCTAATTGTACGAAGTGCATCTTTTAACAAATATACAATTACAAAAAACTTCAGAATCATCAGAATCAAAAATAAAGTGTTCAGTTGGTGTTAATTTATTCCAAATAAATTACAGAAACTACTTTTTTGAGAATTTTATTTTCTTTTTCTTTGAACTATTTATTATTAAGAAACGAATATAAACGAAGATAAATGAATATAAAATGGAGACTAAATGCTCATGCTACACTAAAAAATTAAGCTTCTTGTTCTTCCGCTTGTCTTCAAGATACAAATTTTAAAAGCCAAAACTGTATCTATCTATATTTATATGTATCTGTGTATCTTTGTATTTTTCGTTGGTATCGGTCAGCTGTCAAAGGCGCGTTCAAAGTACCTTCGGATGAATGAATCCAGCATCGAAATTTGTTGGTGGGATTACATTTCGCAACACTCCCCCCCAGTACTGCGATTTGCTGTAGGAAAGCGCTGCTACTCCATTTTGACATCCAGCCGAGCAATTTTCACTGCTGGTCGTTCCATGGTACCATTGGAAGTCTTTACCAAAGCACTTCTAACTTGTCCATCTTCTGCACGCCGAACTTCAATGATTCTTCCCTTGGGGTAGTTGTTTCTTGGCAAGTTGTTGTCGATAATTAACACCATGTCTCCTACTTGCAATGGTAACACTGGTTGAAACCATTTAGAGCGAAGTGTCAATTCGGGCAAATACCTCTCGATGAAGATTTTCCAAAAGTGATTAGCAAAACGTTCTTTGCATTTGTAATTCTGCCTTAGAATCTTTGCATCATGTTCCGCAGGACCAATACATTTTGATGCCACCTGAAACCAATCCCAAAAAATGATTTGGCGTTAGGGCTTCATCCTGTTCGTTGTCCAAAGGCACGTACGTCAGTGGCCTGGAGTTGATGATGTTCTCTGCCGATATTAAACAGCTTCTCAACAGCTGTTCCGAAGGAGTACTTTCTGATAAGGAGGCATACAGCGCTTCCTTGAAACACCTTACCATCCGTTCCCAGGATCCACCCATGTGTGGTGATGCAGGGGGATTGAAGCTCCATTTCAATTTGGGACTGACGAAATGCTTGGCCAAAATTTCTGGATCAACCGCTTTAAGTTCTTCTCGCAACAACCTCTCAGCACCAATGAAGTTTGTTCCTCTGTCACAAAATATTTCTGCTGGGTAACCACGTCTGCTTATAAAGTCGGTAAAGCACAGTATGAACGTATCTGAATCCATCTTATTCGCTATCTCTATGTGCATAGCTCGAGTGGTCATACACGCCATGTCATTGAAAGCTCCTCTACTGAAAACTCACTTTAATAAACTTCTTAACGCGCCACTAACATCACCTTTATTTCAGTATGCGGCACCAATGTTTATAGATGACAAATTGGATGCGCCGTTTACATTCCAAGAAATTCTGGAAGCCATTAATAACTCAAAACAAAATAAAGCCCCAGGCAATGACCGAATCCCATTTGAATTCTATAAAAACGCTACAAACGAGTTTATACATGCACTAACAGTAGAATTCAACAGGATCTTCGACACGGCTAAGGTTCCCGATCATTTCAAAAAATCTATCATTTTCCCGCTACACAAAAAAGGTGACTACAAAGACCCTGCAAACTACAGGGGTATTTCGTTTTTGAACACCTCAGCCAAGTTGTTTTTGGTTTTAATATACAAAAGGCTCAGTGAATGGGTAAATGAAAAGAATATACTTACAGAGTTACAAGCTGGGTTTAGAAAGGGTTATTCCACTATTGACCAAATATTTGCACTAACCAACATTGCTAACACATATAAAGATAAACATAGACAATTGTATGCCTTTTTTGTCGATTTTCGTGCAGCATTCGACACGATATCGCGGGAAGCACTCTTTTATAAACTTTACAAAATTGGAGTATCAACCAAAATAATTCGTATTTTGAAAGCACTTTATGAGAATAATGTTGCACTTGTGTGGGATGGAGATCTTATCTCAGAGGAGTTCGAGACCACAATGGGAGTTAAACAGGGATGTATACTCAGCGCATTACTTTTCATTCTGTATATTAATGATATAACCGATACTGTACAGGGTGGTATACATTTTTACGGAGCAACAATTCCAGCTTTAATGTACGCGGACGACATTGTCTTCTTGAGTGATTCTGTGGATGGACTTCAGCGAATGATTAATAGGCTCAATGTGTACTGTGGAAGTTGGAATCTTACAGTCAATCTGCAGAAATCCAAAATTATGATATTTAGAGATGGAGGTGGCCGGTACTCAAATCTGGAAAAGTGGAAATCAAATGGCGAAGATGTGGAGATCGTACACAAATATAATAGCCAAACCACAATCTCGCGTTTGGTCGGTCGGGCTTTGACATTTTGAATAAAAACAATAGACTCTTATGAGGCAATCTGAAATGTTACCTCCGGCGTTGCGACCGCTTTATATCGTAATATCGTAAACGTCAGACCAACGCCAGGCCAAAGCAAAAGTAGATCTATTTTCTATTCGGTCGGGCGTTTGACAGTTCATTGTCAGCCGTATTTTGTATTTGTTTTCAAAGTTGAAAATTGAAGTGAAATAAGAAGTAAGTAATTGAAGTTCTTTTTTTTATAAATAATTAAATCAAAAAAAGTGTGGTTCTGTTTTTATTTAAATAATTATATTGTTTCAGAAATCTTTAACCCGGCTGTATGAACCCTATTAACGTTGAACCACCAAACTATCAACAATCGGCGGCGCCGGCGTGGATAGCGGCACGGTGCACCATAATGAAAGCATTGGAAGCACATCTTGCGATTCTTTTGAACAGTTGGTAGTAAATGTATATCGAAAAAGATAATACACTTAATCATAATTAACTTACAGACACTTGATTTCACTCCACATTTGAATTCCCTTCCATCAATTACCTACAATCCAACATACATACATACATACTGTGAGCGTCAAAAGAAATTGTACAGCTATGAACTGCATTTTTACAGCCCTGTTAAAGCAAAGGAGTTCGATCTTTTAGTAAAATACTTATGTTATTTTTTAAGGTAGTTTATTTTCAATAAATTGCCATATAGAAGTTAACAGAAAATAATGAAGTAAAAGTACAATAAAAAAATTTAAAAAATATTTCAATTTTTAAGCGTCAAAAGAAACTGTACATTATTCAATTAAAGTAAAAAACTTAAAACTAGTACTTTGTCTGCTTCCCTTTCGCCTTTAAAACAGTATCAATGGGTCTGAGCATTGACTCTACTAGCTGCCTTGTCAATTTGGTTGGCATTTTTTGCCACTATTCAACTAGAATTGACTTTAGTGACTCCCTGTTTGAAATGTTCCTCTTACGGATCTGCTTATCCAGATACTCCCACAAATGTTCGATGGAGTTCAAGTCTGGGGATTGCGGAGGGTGATCCAGTTGCTTAGATGTACGGTAAAGTAATCATTCCTTGACTATTTTTGATGTGTGCTTGGGATCGTTGTCTTGTTGGAAAACCCATGAATCAATTAAAACCAGTTTCACAACACTACTTGGCAAAATGTCTCTTAAAATATTAAGATAATCTTCTTTTCCCATTGTACTGTCAATAAAGACGAGGTTCCCAACTCCATATGACGCTATACCTCACCAGACCATTATCGAACCGCCTCCGTGCTTAATTGTTGAATTTAAATTTTTTTGTTAAAATTCAGTTTTTTTCTTTATCCTGCTCACTGTTTTGGCTATTTCGCAGTAAGATTTTCCTTCCTTTCTTAATTTAATAATAAGTTGTCGTGTTTCTACTCCACTTTGTTTACCCATTTTGAAGTAATTTAAAAAAAAACAATTTAAGCAACAAGCAACTTTCGATGGAAATGAACTCAATAACACTTTTAATCAATTAGTTATGAGTTGTAAAGAAAACAAAATTAATTTAACGGTTGTTTTCCCGATAAGCGGAAAGTTGCACAGTATGTGTGGCGAGTTGTACAGTTTCTTTTGACGCTTAAAAATTGAAAAATTTTTTTAATTTTTTTATTGTATTTTTACTTCATTATTTCCTGTTAACTCTTATATGGCAATTCATTGAAAATAAACTACCTTAAAAAATAACATAAGTATTTTACTAAAAGATCGAAACCCCTTGCTTTAACAGGGCTTTAAAAATGCAGTTCATAGGTGTACAATTTCTTTTGACGCTCACAGTACATATTTATACAGTACCTTAATTTTCTTTTTGTATAATTTATTACAGCAGATGGAAAAATAGACAAAAAACCATAACAAAGTCCAGCAAAGCTGGCCAAGTTCTTTGTTTTCGATTAAAAACTAACCTACCTACCTACTTATCTTGCCCAGCGCACCAAGGAAGGTATAAATATTTCTTTTGTTTTTCAAACATATTCCATTTATATAATAATTTTTTTTTCAGTACCTATGTACGGTGCATATAAACATAAATGCAGTCTTCATTCTGTCTGCAATAAAGATGTGCTTCCAAGAGCAAAAAGTTTTTCTTTGTTGACAAAGCCCTGTTTTTTAGTGCATTTTTAGCTTTGCTTAAGAAAAAGTAGCATGTTAAATACAACAACAATTTGGTATAGCTCCGTATTATTGTTGTATTTAACATGCTACTTTTTCTTAAGCGAAGATAAAAATGCACTAAAAAACAGGACTAATGTTGTTCGAAAAACGCCACCACGTCGCCGCGCGCCGCCGCCGGCCGGGCCATGGTAGTTGGTAGTTCAATGACGAATGGCCTGCACACAAACGGGTTCGAGATTTCTGAGACGAAGTTCGTTCGGAATTATAGCTCAAAAGCAGGTACGTTCAATTTGTAAATAGTATGTTATGTACGACTATATTTGTTCATATGTACGTTTCAGTTGAATTCAATTTATTGAGAAGAAAAACATAATTGCTTTTCGTTGAAATTGTTTAAGAAATATCAAATATAAGCTCATTCGAAGAAAAATTAATAAGCCTGATCCGGGATAACGATTGCATTTATAATACAAAATCTCGAAGTTATAAGAACGTTACGAAACGAGACCATACATGGGTTCGAGTCAGTGGTACCACTTTACTTCAATTGAAGTAGATCTACTTCTTTTTTTTTAAATATTTTAAAATCTACTTCCTACTTCGCACCATCATCAAAATACTGAAATCTACTTCCTTTTGAAAATTTCTGTTTCAATCTACTTCAATTTTACAAAAAAAAACCCAAAACTACTTCATTTTCTCTATTTTCATTATAGTTAGTACTTCCATAGAAGAATATATGAACATCAACACGTACAAATATATAATTTCTCCTCTAGGAGTAACAGATCTACAGACAGACTGAATCACCACTTTTTCATTTTGTAATAACTGATGAAAATCTCGAGTCCAATTTTTTTTCTAAATGCAAATAAAAAGTCATTTTGAAATCTACTTCGATTTTTCTCAATTTACTTCACTTTTTTCTTCAAATCTACTTCGACTTTTTTTCCGGAAGTGGTAACGCTGGTTCGAGTGGCTTCTGAACTAAATAGGCCAGGTGAGTTGGTTTTGTTTAGTGTACTATTCAATTCACTCCTATTACTTTTGTAGTTTTGCTGCTGAGTTTAAAGTGAAAAGACTATAGTTTATTATTTATAGTCCATACAATTTATGATAATTGAATATGAAGAAAGTTTAAAAATAAAATTCATATGTTTAAGTGGAGTGACTGAATATAATATATGGAGTTGAGCTCACTTGAGCTTTCAACTTGAATCATATACAAATTTATGGTTCATTTTAATTATAATATTTAAGTCATCTTTAAATTTGGTTATTGGCAGACCCTAAAGTGGAATAAAGTATACATTTTATTTAAAATAAATATTAAATTTTTTAGTGGATGAATGCAAACAGAGATGGAAAAGTCTGAGAGATCGCTTTGTGAAAGAAAAAAGAAAATTAGAACTGCCGTCAGGCAGCGCGGCGGGGGAGAAAGCTGAGCCTTGGGAATTTTACGATTCCTTATTATTTCTAACAGATTCTGTGAAGCCAAGAAAGTATGAATTTTGCCTTGTTGTGACGTTATTTGTTATGTGTTATCTTATCAATCATTTATTGCCCTCAGCATTGACTTTGTTTATTTTATTTCTACGTACATACAGAGTGTTCTACAGTAACCGCCACGCCGTAGAAAAAAAATCATTTTATCCCAATAAAATTATATTTTGTTTTTTCTTCTTCACTTCGTTTTCGAGTTTTGACGGGTTTTATGATTTTGTATCACATTCCTTACTGTCTGTAACTAAATATTGAACAATTCTTAAACTAGTTTTACTCTTTTTTCTTTAATTGTTTTTAAGAGAGTGGATTAGAAATAAATAAATAAAAAGAAAATAGACTTTTGGACACTCCGTATATTTATAGGTACTTATATAAAAAAGTATACTTCTCCACCTTTCAAAAACTCTCTTTTTTAGAAATATGTATCTTGATTTTACAAATATTTTGTTTTAGGTATTTGGGTATTTAGGTATTTAGGTACTTAGGTATTTAAGTAATAAGGTTCTTTTTTGTTTTTCGGTATTTAAAAACTTTAAAAAGGTGGAGAAGGATACTTTATTTTTTCAATACAGGTCATCACGAAAGTAAGTATATTACTAGGACTAGCGACCTATACCTACAGTAGATGGCGGGTATGAGAAAGTCAAAAAATGCAAAGAATTCTTATATGAGATTTTTTTATATCCGTCATTTACTGTAGTAGAAAACAAGAATATAATCAGTCCAAGTTAAAAAAAACTGCCTTTATTAAAAACGAATTTCGGATTTAAGAGTATGGTTTTATGAAAAAACAGCGTTTTTCTGAATTCAGAATAACCATAAACTTCGTTTTCATTAGGTCTAGTATTACTTTCGTGACTGTGATGTGTATATAAGAATTTTAAGAGTTTATTTTATCCATACTGTTTTGTAATTAAACGTTTTTTTTTTAGGCAAATAGGAAATTTTGAACCGCTATCGCCTCCGCTTTTCGAAGCTGAAAGCAGCTCAACGCAGGATACACCACAATGAAATAGCTTCTGTACGGTGATTGTAGGACTAAACCACATCCAAAAATAACAAAACCATTCTTGGCCGCTCACGCCCATGTTTCATACAATTTTGCCCATTCTCCTTTGTAACTGCAATGTTTACTATTTGAAATAAATCTACTCGCAACATTTTAACAACTTTAAAAATAGAATGTGGGTCGGTGGTATAGGGGGCCAAAAAATTGTGGGGCCCTAGGCACTGGCCCACCGGGCCCATGCCTTAAGGCGTCGCTGCTTATTTTGTATTTCAAGAAACGAGCAATGCTTTGCCTGTTAAGACAGAATTACTAAGTTTACATATTCCTTCTCCATATAAATCAAGTAAAGACTTTCTCATACCAGATATTAAATCATCTTATCAGTAATCTTAATCTTGTGACAACTTATCGTTTCTTTTTTTTTGCAAGTTTTAAAACCTTTATGTAGCCATCAGAAAAACAGAAAATAAAAACAATTTTTTTTTTTATATTTTATTTTCGTACAAATAATCTTTCAAAGCTTCTCGCATGTTAGAAGCATTTCGGTGTGGATGGTTCGATCCAACTGGCCTTACTCTAGTAAGAGGTTGGGCTTTACTTCGCCATTGACCATGGTGAACAACCTCATCATTCTTGTCATAATTATCAACAAATTCGGGAAAACAGTATGCAGCATCGTTTAATTTTACGAAGTTGTGTAAAACAACACATGCCTTCACAATTCGGTCAGCATTATCTGGCAAAACATTGAATGTGTTTTGAAGAATGCGCCATCTAGCCACAAGAATGCCGAAGGCATTCTCAATTACACGTCGGGCACGCGATAATCGTTTGTTGAAGTTGTATTCTTTATCTCCCAACAGCCTTCCTGGATATGGTCGCATTAAAAACGTTTTCAGCGGAAACGCCGCATCACCAACCAAGAAGTGGTTACAAACAACATTCGAATTCGGAAGAATTGATGGAGGAGGTAAATTAAGCTCTCCTCTTAAGAGTCTTTGGCCAAAAGAAGACTCGGAGAAAATTCCTCCGTCACTCTGACTCCCGTATGCTCCAATATCGACGGATGTAAAGGTGTAGTTTGCGTCACAGGCAGCAAGAAGAACTATGGAGTGATGACCTTTATAATTATAATATTCGGATCCAGCCCTTGGTGGACAGCGAATATTTATGTGTTTGCCATCAATAGCAGACACACAATTGGGAAGATTCCACATAGTATAGAAATCTTCCGCAATCTGCTTCCAATTTTCCTCTGATGGTGGAGACAGATAAAGAGGACTAAGGAATTTCCTCATAATATCAGCCGTTTCATAAATTATCTCTCCCACAGTTGAATAGCCCATTCTGAATATCCAAGCCAAGACTTGTCTGGGAACTCCTTGCGAAAAATACCTTTAAAAAAATCAATTTTTATTGCAAACAAAAATAATTTCAGTGGCAGATACTACTTACATAAGGGTGAGAAATAATCTACACCTAGGAGAAATTGGTTTTCTCCAAGAATGCTTTTCTAGTTCTCGCTCGATAAAAGTTCTCAACAAATCGAATGTCGCCGGTTTCATTCGGGTTATTTTAAAAAAATGTTCTGGATCATGCTTTTGCATTGCATCATAATTAAGAGCAAAGAATCCATCAGTGTCTCTGCTTAAATTGAGCTCCCGAACCCATCGCTGCCTTTCTACTCTTTTTTCGTCGTTTTTAAATGCCTCATACCCAGCATAGCTCACAACACCGAACAAAAGGAAAAGTCAAGGAGGTCATCAAGATCATCCATATCGGCCATATCCATCTCTTGTTTAAGAAAATAGCGTTACAAATTAACTATTTTAAATGCCCAAAATTTAAAATACGCAATATTATATACCTTGTAAATTAATAAACAGTAACAAAATTCATTGGAATATAACAATTAAGTAGGTACTTATCAAAGATGTCATGGAAATGTCAGCCAACGCTCGAGGTTTGAAGCTAAATTTCGTTTTACAAATGCTACGGTCGCGCTTTTTGACACACAAAATCGTATATACGATCAAACGCCCATTTAACGCCGGACCGACGAACGCGAGATTGTGATTTGGCCATAAGTATCTTGGAATGCAAATATCAGCAAACTTAAATTTTAACGTACATCTAGAAGAAAAGTTAGCTGATGCCAAACGAGCTATTTCATCGATTTGGTAACGTTGCATTAAAAACAATTATGTTTCACATAGTGCAAAACAAATGGTATTTCAGTCTACTGCTGCATCAATACTACTGTACGGATCTCAAGTATGGGGTTATAGATCTTATGAAGCTGTTGAAAAGCTCCTTCGTTATTTTTTAAAGAGGATGTTCCGACTACCAAAAAATACTCCAAATTATATGCTACATCTTGAAACTGGTACTCCACCTATGTTCTTGCGTACATTGAGTATGCACTTCAACTACGTTATAAAAGTATTGGAGATGGAAGAAACAAGAATACCAAACATAATACTAAGAAATTTAATAAGAGCGAGTGGAAGTATTTGTAATGTTTGGAAGGAAATTGCATCGGACTGTGGAATAGATCTTCTAATTCAGGCAAACGAACAACCGGCTTCTCTAAGAGAAAAATTTAATTTTTTGTTAGGCCAAGTGAGCCAAATTTCTTATAAAAGATATTCTGAGGATGCTGGAGCCTCTCTGTTTAGGAACTACTACATAAAACTTAATTATCAGCTAAATGAAAGTACTTACTTTCTCAATTGCTACACTGTGGACAAAATAAGCACGATCTTCAGAATGAGGGGTGAGGTAGTTAATTTAAACTTTATACCCCATCGCACTGATCTACCAATTCTCTGCGAACTTTGCAACATGAAAACGAGGGAAGATGTGTTCCATTTTCTTGCTGTTTGTCCAATTTTGAAGGAACTTCGGGTTATGGTGTTTTCAAAATATAGTTTAGAAGAAGTTGAAACAATAAGGATTTTAAACGGTGAAAGTGGATGGGATGTTTTATACAATTATACAGTAGCTGCACTTCGATACAGAAAGCGAATTTTAGAAGGAGATTTTTAATAAATTTGTACTATTTTGATCAATTTTTGTTTCTAAAAATAAGATATAAGATATAAGATATAATGTTGTCAACCTGGTAGACGGCCTTAGGCCAAACCAAATAGACTTAGTTTATCTAATCAATGTTATTTATTAATCTGAAATAAAATTCATTTAAAACTTAACTTAACTAACTTACACGTAAAAAGGACACCCCATCTCTTCTCGATGCGCCTTCCAATCTTAACCGTCATCGGGCCAAAATAATATATTCCCACGTAAGTAAATGGTGCGACATAAGCGGATAGCCTTGCAGCAGGTAGTTGTGCCATCTGTGGTGGAACGGGCTTCGTTTTTCGAATCTTGCAGAATTGACATCCAAGTACGATGGATTTCACCTCACATCTAAGCTGTGGCACACGAAATCTTTGATGCAATTTGTTGACAACGCTTTCATTATTTTGATGTAAAAATGCTTCATGCTCGTGTAAAATAATAAACTTCGTAACTTCATGACCTCTTGGGAGTATGATCGGTCGTCGCGTATCGTATTGCAAGTGAATTGCAGCATCAATTCTTCCATGAACTCGTATGAGACCATTCTCATCTAAATATGGGGAGAAGTTATATATTTGGCTAGGTCTGTCAACTGTCTGTTGAAGACCATTAGATATAATCTTGTTAAGATCATTTATTTCTTTCATATAAACGTCTCCTTGCGCCATCTTAATGAGCTCGATTTCTGATAACTGCAACTCTTCTTGTGTTAAAATACCTTTTTGTTTCAATGAATTGTGGCTTATATTATTAACGAATCTTAAAACGTACGCCATACAGTTGAGAAGTCGTTTCCACTTCGAGAAACGTTTAAATTCAACGATCGGATCATAAGTCACATGAACACCCAAAAGTTCTTCTTTGTTGAAAATATTCTTCGGCCACAGTGTCTCTGCTTGATATAAAAAGTCGGGTCCTTGGAACCAACGATCATCTGAATTGAAACTCGGATTTCGCACCCATTTGGTTGCATCATCCGCAACATTTACTTTAGATGGTAAGTAGCACCAGTTTCTTATATTAGAAACATCCTGGATCTCGGCTACCCTAAAAGCGATAAATTTATCACGTCACGTGGCTCACCTTTTATCCATCCGAGAATTGTTCTCGAGTCACTCCAATAGAAAATGTCATGTATCTGCACACTAAGCTGCTCTTTGATGTTCTTAGCCAATCTGCATCCCATTACCGCTGCATCCAACTCCAAGCGTGGTACTGAACGAAGTTTTATTGGAGCTACCTTCGTCTTTGCTGCCACAATTGAACATACGATCTTTGTTCCAGAATCAATTCGAAGATATGCTACTGAGGCACACGCCTGTTCACTTGCATCTGAGAAAATATGCAGTTGCACGTTGACGTCAGACCAATTGATTATTTCCTTCAAGTAACATCGAGAAATTCTTACTTGCTCCACTCCTGGAAGGAATTTCAGCCAATGGAGCCAGGTTTCGAACTGAGCATCAGTAATTTCATCGTCCCAGTTGATGTGACTTCTCCAAATTTCTTGAAGTAAGATCTTGAGATACACGAGGAAGTGTGCAATCAAACCCACTGGATCGTAAATAGACATGAGGATCCTTAAAGCTTCGCGTTTGGTTGGTTTCTTTTCACCACTCAACACTTTTTGGTTGCCCTTGTTGAAACGGAGTGAGTATGTGAATTCATCGGTAGTAAGACACCACCACATTCCCAATATTTTTTCAGTTGAGTGTTCTTGGTCAAGACGCATATTGACATTGACATCTTTGGAGGCCGGATTGTGAACTTCCATCACTTTCTTTGAATTGGATTTCCAATTACATATCTCGAAGCCTGCATGTTGATGAATTTTGCTAACTTGTCTGGCTAACGACAATGCCTCTTCCTCAGTATCCACACAATCCAATAAGTCATCTACATAGTGATTGTGGATGATGCAGTGTACTGCCCGTGGAAACTCGTCTTTAAACTTCTCCGCATTTGTATTTTTAATATATTGTGCGGAGCTTGGAGAACAAGTTGGTCCGAACGCCAGAACTTGCAAAACATAAGTATCTGGTTCCCTGCTATCATCCAAATCTCTCCACAGAAATCTCAATACATGCTGATCTTGATCTGAGATAAGCACTTGGTGGAACATCTCCTTAATATCTGCAGCTATGCATATCTTACGTTGTCTACAACGCAAAAGAATACCATAAAGCGAAGAATTTAAATCTACACCTTTCTTTAGCATCGTGTTCAGTGAAACTCCTTTGACTTCTGCAGCCGCATCCCACACCAACCGCACCTTACCCGGTTTATTTGCGTTCTGTACAGGAAACATCGGTAGATACCATTTTCGATTTTGTGGCCTCTGTATATCCTGTGGTATGAGCTTTCGGATATAACCTTTCTCCAGATACTTTTTAAACTGCTGCTTAACGTTTTCCATCAAAGCTGTGTCGGATCTCAACCTCTTTTCTAAGCCTTGCAATCGTCTCATCGCCATCGGTCGACTATCTGGTAATTTTGTGTTCTCGTGACGCCATAGAAGTCCTGTTTTATAGCGATCACCAATATATGAGGTTGTAGAATCCAGTAGATCCATAGCTCGACAGTCTTGTTGTTATTGTAGAGAATCTTTTGGAGCCGTTACTCCAAGGCTATCGACTGACAAAAACTCTTTAACTATCTCATGTTAATTGTCGTCTCCGCCTTGACATTCGCTATGAAAATCATGCACTTCAATGTCTGTGCCACTCTTGAAACCCATGCTGCAAAAGACTACTGTCCAACCAAGTCGACAGTAAACAGCAATGGGCTCATGATCATCACCTTCTCTAACTCTTAATGGGACTGCTACATTCCAGTTACGTAAACCTATGAGAATTCTAGGACTTACATTGTCATACGACATCACTGGCAAGTTTCGGAGATGAGGATATTTAGTTGCAAGTTGACGATAGTTGAGTGATTGAGTTGGCAAATTTAACGACTCAACCGTCCTAACATTGTTCAACGTAAATTCTTGCGCATTACGATAAGCTCCGGATATGTTTACTGTAACTCTTCTTGATTGTTCCTCAATTCTGGTTACACTTCCAGTCCATTTCAGATACAGAGATTCTGACTCACCTGTCAGTCCAAGATGATTTGCAATGTCTTTCCCTATTAAGGTACTGGTGGATCCTTCATCCAGGAAAGCATTGGTTTTAAGACTCTTCCCATTAAATGAAAGCACAACTGGGATCATTCTGAAGCTTATTGCTGTTGACGGCATCGGTGTTTGATGACTCATCTCTGTCTCTTTCGATTCAGGAACACTGGACTTTTGACTGTGTAGTAGAGGGTGATGTATTTTCCCGCAGCTATCTATGTTGCACAACGTAGAGAAGCGACATGCGTTTCTATGCCTTTTGAGACATTGAAAACACAACTTTCCAGCATTGACAATATCTAAACGGCCTCTTGGATTCATCTCAATGAACTTTGGACAATTACTTATATTCCGGCAACTTTCTTTGCAGACGATGCAACGAGTATTGCCTTTGAAAGTTCCTACTGTTGGCCAAGTCGATCTTCCGTCAGTTGCCGTAGTTGCACAAGAAGAATCTTTAGGTTCTGATGTTTTTACTTGCGATCGATTGACACTGTCGACTTCGAGATGTTGATAAAAACTTTGTTTACTCTTCTTATGGACTGCCTGAGGTGAAGTATATTCTTTAGGAGCCCAAATAGTTGTCGCAGTCACACTGCACACATCGGTAGCAACTTCGTATAACCATTCGGAAAGCGTATGTAAACTATCAGGATCACTTGAATAGCGCTTATGTTGTTCCCAGGCTACTAACATTGTTGCTGGTAACTTTTCTTGCAACTCTTTCATAAGCATTGGGTTGCGAATGTTATTTTCCATTCCTGCTTGAGATAAAGTAGCGCAAATGTTCTTGACACCCATAGCAAAGCCGACGGAGCTTTCTAATTTCTCAAGTTCAGGAGCTGGCATTTTACGTAGTCGTTGAATCTGCTGATCCAACACCAACTCTGGTCTGCCAAACAACATTTGCAACGTATCGATGATGTCATCAACGCAGCCTGGTAATCGGATTTGATCCTCGACCATTATCCGTGCCGCACCTTGGATGCTATGTTGAAGACGTATAAGATTTTCATAGTTAGAAAATCCACATGATGCTGTGGTTTGTTTATAGCAACTGATGAATATTGGCCATTCACTTGGATTCCCTGTGAATATGGGAAGATTCTTTGGCAACGCTTGCCGCGCTGCTAATTGGCGTGATGAGATCTCACATTCATCCAATGCTTCAAATGGTATTGCCCGTTGGCGTGGTGTTTGAGTAAACACCTTAGCGTTGACATTTTCTGTCAATCGTTGTGTGTCATAAGGCTCTTTTTGTTTTGTATTATACAAAGGAATTTGTTTAGTGAGCTTATGCACAGAGCGACGTTCCTTTACGGAGCAATTGCTAAGTTGTTCCATCAGATCTTGTTGCTTTTGCACGAGAGTTTGTTGTCTTTTCAGGATATCTTGCTCATCCTGAAGTAACTTCAGTTGTTCACGTACCGCTGAGCTGCCTCTTGTCCGTAAGGATGAAGTCGACGAACATTCGCTGCTCTGCTTGTTGCTTCCGCCGTAGTTGAACACTGGAAAAGATATAAGTTCTCGTGATTGAACATATTGTGACTCTGCCGGTTTTGCCCTGGAGATTCCTGCCATCGTATTTGTTACAGTGTTGAAGTTGATGTTTGTTGTTGTGGTGGCCGCATTCCTTGGTGTGGTTTCCGTTGAGAGGCTGTTAGTTCCAACAGTCGACTGGATAGATGTTTGCGTTGGTAATTCCATGCAATTTATGCATCTCCAGTCCATGTCGTCGGCAACCTCATCGCCTACGCCAGCACAAGAATAATGTGTGCATTTAGGGCATTTGGTGCACTGCACCATCTGCGTTTTTGTATATACATCCTTGCAGACAGGACATCTTTCAGCCAAAACGGTCGAGGGCGGTGTCGCAAACATGTTTGTTCTTGAAGAAATTATTTGCGTATTACTTTAGAATTACGTGCGTTTAATTTTTTAGAATGTTAATTTATTCCAAATAAATTACAGAAACTACTTTTTTGAGAATTTTATTTTCTTTTTCTTTGAACTATTTATTATTAAGAAACGAATATAAACGAAGATAAATGAATATAAAATGGAGACTAAATGCTCATGCTACACTAAAAAATTAAGCTTCTTGTTCTTCCGCTTGTCTTCAAGATACAAATTTTAAAAGCCAAAACTGTATCTATCTATATTTATATGTATCTGTGTATCTTTGTATTTTTCGTTGGTATCGGTCAGCTGTCAAAGGCGCGTTCAAAGTACCTTCGGATGAATGAATCCAGCATCGAAATTTGTTGGTGGGATTACATTTCGCAACAGTTGGGATTCCGGATCGGAGAGAGATTCCGGATTGCCAAATAAAAACGACATTAATCTAAGACCCGATAAAAACCGTGATGCCAAAATAATATTATCTATAATATGTTATTGATAATTTGTTCAGAGAAGTCAATAGTCGTCAATATATCTGACAAATGCCATAGCGTACACAGTGCTTCCAGCTGGTTTTTCGAAGAAATATTTTTTCACTTAAAACTGATGTTCAAAAAATTCGAAATAAAGATCGTAGAGTAGCGCTGACCTATAACAGAGCACAGATGATGAACACACTGAATTAATGAAGTGTTACGGTGTGTCTCCTTCGTCATTTCGAAATTAAAACAGAATATGAAGTTGTGAACGCGACCAATCAAAATTAGTACGTGTCATCTGGCAGCACCTTTGTTTGCTAAGATACTTTTTTATATATATATATATATCCTGTTTTCCCTTCTTCTTGTATAATTGCTGAGGTTCCTCGTGTTTTTTTCCACTAAGAATTATAAGTTAAAATAAAGTCCATGTGACTTGATTGTGATGAGTCCATGTGAGATCACCCGGACGAAACGCCAATTTTTGTGGACTAAAGGCCAAAAAAGCTAATTTGAATCAATAATTCAACAAGTCCAATAATAGTGCTAAGTCTTCTACTTGGCTGATTTATTTCAGTAGTATATAGAGTTTGTATTATAAAAACCTTCATATAAATATTCAATGCCAGGCCACGGGCAAAAAAAATTCCAACATTAATGATTACAATCCTAATCTTTGTTGGATATAGTTCACATTGGATTTTTGTCAAGAAATTCATGTAAGATGAACTGAACTTAACAAAAATTGCGTATTGACAAGGTCCTCACAAGTCAACTGATGAGTCCATGTGAGATCACCCGGACGAAACGCCAATTTTTGTGGACTAAAGGCCAAAAAAGCTAATTTGAATCAATAATTCAACAAGTCCAATAATAGTGCTAAGTCTTCTACTTGGCTGATTTATTTCAGTAGTATATAGAGTTTGTATTATAAAAACCTTCATATAAATATTCAATGCCAGGCCACGGGCAACAAAAATTCCAACATTAATGATTACAATCCTAATCTTTGTTGGATATAGTTCACATTGGATTTTTGTCAAAAAATTCATGTAAGATGAACTGAACTTAACAAAAATTGCGTATTGACAAGGTCCTCACAAGTCAACTGATGAGTCCATGTGAGATCACCCGGACGAAACGCCAATTTTTGTGGACTAAAGGCCAAAAAAGCTAATTTGAATCAATAATTCAACAAGTCCAATAATAGTGCTAAGTCTTCTACTTGGCTGATTTATTTCAGTAGTATATAGAGTTTGTATTATAAAAACCTTCATATAAATATTCAATGCCAGGCCACGGGCAAAAAAAATTCCAACATTAATGATTACAATCCTAATCTTTGTTGGATATAGTTCACATTGGATTTTTGTCAAGAAATTCATGTAAGATGAACTGAACTTAACAAAAATTGCGTATTGACAAGGTCCTCACAAGTCAACTGATGAGTCCATGTGAGATCACCCGGACGAAACGCCAATTTTTGTGGACTAAAGGCCAAAAAAGCTAATTTGAATCAATAATTCAACAAGTCCAATAATAGTACTAAGTCTTCTACTTGGCTGATTTATTTCAGTAGTATATAGAGTTTGTATTATAAAAACCTTCATATAAATATTCAATGCCAGGCCACGGGCAACAAAAATTCCAACATTAATGATTACAATCCTAATCTTTGTTGGATATAGTTCACATTGGATTTTTGTCAAAAAATTCATGTAAGATGAACTGAACTTAACAAAAATTGCGTATTGACAAGGTCCTCACAAGTCAACTGATGAGTCCATGTGAGATCACCCGGACGAAACGCCAATTTTTGTGGACTAAAGGCCAAAAAAGCTAATTTGAATCAATAATTCAACAAGTCCAATAATAGTGCTAAGTCTTCTACTTGGCTGATTTATTTCAGTAGTATATAGAGTTTGTATTATAAAAACCTTCATATAAATATTCAATGCCAGGCCACGGGCAAAAAAAATTCCAACATTAATGATTACAATCCTAATCTTTGTTGGATATAGTTCACATTGGATTTTTGTCAAGAAATTCATGTAAGATGAACTGAACTTAACAAAAATTGCGTATTGACAAGGTCCTCACAAGTCAACTGATGAGTCCATGTGAGATCACCCGGACGAAACGCCAATTTTTGTGGACTAAAGGCCAAAAAAGCTAATTTGAATCAATAATTCAACAAGTCCAATAATAGTGCTAAGTCTTCTACTTGGCTGATTTATTTCAGTAGTATATAGAGTTTGTATTATAAAAACCTTCATATAAAGTTAAAATAAAGTATAAAACAGAAGTAATCAAGACTTTTTATTATTAATTACAAAAGGTTATGGGCCCAG
This sequence comes from Philhelius festivus, assembly GCA_963931855.1. Taxonomy (NCBI): domain Eukaryota; kingdom Metazoa; phylum Arthropoda; class Insecta; order Diptera; family Syrphidae; genus Philhelius; species Philhelius festivus. Next base: position 122,430,304 of record OZ007556.1, on the reverse strand, counting down.
TGGCGGTAAAATAAAATAAAATAAAAAAAAAAAAAAAAAAAAATTGAAATGGAGACAATCGCAGTAAGTAAACTGAATAAAACCAACTGGAACATTTGGAGATTCCAGATGAGGGTAGTCTTGTTGGCGAAAGGGCTGTTTGAGGTGGTGTCTGGCGAGGACGTGATGCCAACGGAAAATACTGCAGATGGTCAAACGAAATGGATTCTGAAGGATGCGAGGGCACAGGAGGCTTTGGTAGTGCGGATGGAGGAGGAACCATTGTCGTACATAATGCAGTGCACAAGCGCCAAGGAAATGTGGACAAAATTGGAAGAGATTTATGAACGAAAATCTGAAATCAACACGCATCTGCTTAACGAGCAATTCTACAATCTAAAAATGGAGGATGAAAGCGTCAACTGCTTCATAACAAAAATTACCAACTTGCAAGCGAAACTTAAGCAACAAGGCGAAGAAGTGCCAGAGAAGATGATAATAACCAAGATCCTGATGTCCTTACCTGACAAGTATAAACATTTTCGGTCAGCTTGGGAGAGCGTAAGTGGTGAAAAACAAAATCTTGGAAATTTAACCACTAGACTTCTCATAGAGGAAGAGAGAGTGTTAAAAGAAAAAGATGATTCAAGTGTTGCCCTGTTTGCAGTCCAAAAGAAATGTTTTGGCTGCGGAAAATCAGGTCACTTTAAAAAACAGTGTCGATCAATAATCTGCAATTATTGCAAGAAGCCAGGCCACTTGCTAAAAGATTGCTATAGCCGAAAGCGAAAAAATTCAACATTCAGAGGAAGCGCAGTTCCATCAGAGCAACATAAGGACAAAGATTATGCTCTGATTGCCATGTCAAGAGATGTTCAGATGCAGATAAATACATGTTGGTACTTAGACAGTGGTGCGTCACAACACATGTGCAGAGAAAAGCATCTGTTCACCAATTATGAAGATCTTACAATGACTAGATTGATAAAGATTGGAAACGGTTCCACCATACGAGCTCACGGCAAAGGTAATGTCAAAATATTGGCATACAACGGAAAATCATTTCATGATGTAAATCTACAAGATGTTCTGTATGTCCCAGATTTAAAAGAAAATTTATTCTCGCAAGGTAAAGCATTAGACAAAGGACTTTCCCTCATCTCCGACTCTAACTATGCTAAGTTTGTGAACGGGGCACATGAAGTTGTTGCAGTTGCTTTGCGATACGAAAAGTTGTTCAAGATGCTCTTTAAATCCAGCACAATGAATGAATGTTTTCTTGCAAAAAATAATGATGATTTGATGTGGTGGCACAAAACTTTAGCACATCAAAACATTCGTCATGTTAAAGACGTTCTTCACCGGAATGGTGTTACAATTAAAGAATGTGACACGTTTTGTTCATCGTGTGTGCAGGGGAAACACCATCGAGATCCTTTTCCATTAAGCAGTTCAAGGTTGGACAAAGTTGGCGGACTTATACACATGGATTTGTGTGGGCCGATGGAGGAACCATCACTCAACAACTCAAGATATATTTTTCTGCTAAAAGATGACAACAGCGCATTTAAAACTGTATTCTTTTTAAAGAACAAATCCGATGTATATGAGAAGTTGAGAGAATTTATCCTGCTTGTGAAGAATCAAACTGAGATGACAATCAAAACCATCAGAAGCGACAACGGGAAGGAATTCATCAACCATCAAGTTCAACGGCTGCTTAAAGATCATGGCATAACATATCAAACAACCGTGCCTTATAGCCCACAGCAAAATGGACGAGCTGAAAGGGAGTTCCGAACAATTATTGAAGCTGTGCGATCGATGTTAGCTGAAAACAACTTACCAAAAAAACTATGGGCTGAAGCAGCAAACACAGCCGTGTATATTCTCAACCGATCAGGAGTCAGTCCAGTTTCAAATCAAACACCTTACGAAGTATGGCACAAGAAAAATTTTGACATAAAATCGTTTAGAGGACCTTTTGGAGCTGAGGTGTGGGTCTACGTACACAAACAAAAGAGACTGAAGCTTGACATGAAAAGCAAAAAGGGAATATTTGTTGGCTACTGCGATAATGTGAAAGGCTACAAAGTGTATTATCCTGAAGAAAATAAAGTGTGCATCGAGAGGGAAATAATATTTTCTCCAATTAAATTTCATATCAACGAAGAGAGTTTGGGAGAGAAATTTATCAGCTTGGACTTGGAAGTGATGGAAGATGTTAAAGAAAACGAGGCAGAGGTACAGCAACGACAGGAGGGCGACAAAGATTCAGCAATAAATTCACCATCACAAAATCATAACACCGGTGAATTAGAACAAGCTCCAGACAACACACAGACTACTTGCGAGGATATACCGAAAGATGAAAGGAGTGCCCGATTGCGTCCTCCAAGATTATTAAGACAGCCAAAACAATTTGATGATTATGACTTAAGTTACTTTAGTGTTGATGTGGACGAGCCGACAACTTATGAAGATGCAATGGCGAGTGCGAATGCGGGTAACTGGCGGCAAGCTATAGACGATGAGATGAGAGCGTTGGAGGAAAATAAGACATGGCAGTTGGTTGAGAAACCAGGTAAATGTGAGATAGTTGATAGTAAATGGATTTTTAAAATAAAAAGGGATCAGGACGGTAAGATAAGTAGATATAAATGTAGATTGGTAGCTAGAGGTTTTCAGCAAAGCGTTTTTGAAGAAGTTTATGCACCAGTGGTTAAGTTAAGCACAATTAAAACTCTTTTGGCTGTATGTGCACATAAAAATTGGCTTGTTTATCAAATGGATGTTTGTAATGCCTTTCTACATGGAGAAATTGATGAAGACTTGTACATGTACTTACCAAAAAGCCATCAGCCAGATGGTAAACTAGTTTGTAAATTAAAAAGAGCAATTTATGGCCTTAAGAAGGCACCTTTGTACTGGTATAAAAAGTTTGATAGTTTTATGTATGCTGAAGGTTATATAAAAAGTAAATGTGATAACTGTTTATATTATAAAGTTAGAAATGATTTTTGTGTCTATATCATTATTTTTGTTGATGATATTCTTTTGTGCGGTTCATGTCAAGTTGAAATAAAAAAGATAAAAATTAGTTTGGAGAAAACATTTAAAATGAAAGATTTAGATCTACTTACTCTTTATTTAGGTATTCATGTGCAACAAGACAGCAAAAGAATTATTTTAAGTCAGAAAAATTATTTGGAAAATGTTTTGCGAAAATTTAACATGCAGGATTGTAAGCCAGTAGCAACTCCGATGGATAATGCTTTTGACTACAATCTTTTAAAACGAGAAGCATCTGCAAGCTACGAAATAGAAACTAGATGTCGACAGATAATAGGTTCCTTAATGTATGCTATGATAGGCACTAGGCCAGATTTGTGCGCAAGCATTAGTTTACTATCTAGATTTCAAAACTGTGCTAGTGAGCACTTGTTAATATCCTTGAAAAGAATACTCCGTTATATAAAAGGAACTATTCACTTAAAACTAGTATTCAAGAAATGTAATACCAATCCAATAGTAGGTTTTGCTGATGCCGATTGGGGGGGCGACACAATTGATCGCAGGTCAACAAGCGGTTATTGCTTTTTGATATATGGATGTATAGTTTCATGGACTTCCAAGAAACAAAGTACTGTCGCCCTCTCAACGACAGAAGCGGAATACATAGCATTATGTTTAAGTGTTAGTGAAGCGTGTTGGTTTAGGAATTTATTGCTAGATCTGAAGCTTTTAAATGAAGAATGCAAAGTCATTATATATGAAGATAATCAATCCACTATTCGTTCATGCAATTCTCACGAGCAACTTAAGCGAATGAAACATTTACAGGCGAATCTATAAACAAATCTTAAAGGTTACTTAACTTTAAAATACCTTTAAACAGCTCTTAAGTATGAAATCGGTATCTATAATCAATTTTCACATTTAAGTAACGTTAATTTGTATTGATTAAAGAACGTGTACGCGCAAAGAAATTTAATTTCGTCAACGCTTTCCGCTTAGCCTTTGAAGTGTTTGTATCGACACTAACTTTATTCCTCGTTGTTGGAAGAGAATCTGTGCATAAAATAATTTGTTTTGAAGTGTTGTGTATTATTGCAAATTCTAAAATAAAAAAGTTTTCTTGTCGGAAGCATTCCAATTTTCAGATCTTTTTCTTTTGTTTGTGGCGGCGGGTGTGGGTTTGTGTTCCATGGCCATTTTTTTCTTTCTATTTCACAAATAAAAAAATGTGTTCCAAATATTTACTGATTGAAGGTGGCACAAAACAGCTGTGTTGTATAAAATAAAGCAGAATTTGTTTTTTTTTGTACTAGATTTTCACATTCTTTTACGTTACGTGACATAACTATTGTTTAGTTAAGTACCAATGAAAAATCGATTATAGATACGAATTGAAGTTTCGTCATTTAAAGGCAAATTAAATATTTAAGTATGCTTAACTAAATAACCTCTAAGATGCAGTTTAAGAAAATCTTATAGATACGGCTGTTAGATATTAAGTATCATTTTGTAAAAGAGAAAATAAGAGATGGCATATAATTGAATTAAAATATGTTTCAACCACTGATCAATTGGCTGATATATTAACTAAGCCACTCAGCAAAATTTGTTTTCAAAAATTAAGAGATGTAATGCTATGTTATTAAATATTTGTTCGTATTGTAAAAGATACTAATAATCATTTCTATTATTTTTTGACTTAATATATTAAAACAAAACAAAAAAAACTGTTGAATTCAATAATATGTATACATATATTTTTTTTTAAACTAAATTTTGTTTGATTAATTTGAATTAAATAAAAATATGTTACAAACAAAATATTAAATCATGTAATAAATTTTATCTAATAAGTAATTAATGTAATAATTAAATATGTACAAAATTTTGATTGAAGGGGGGTAAAACAGAATATGAAGTTGTGAACGCGACCAATCAAAATTAGTACGTGTCATCTGGCAGCACCTTTGTTTGCTAAGATACTTTTTTATATATATATATATATCCTGTTTTCCCTTCTTCTTTTATAATTGCTGAGGTTCCTCGTGTTTTTTTCCACTAAGAATTATAAGTTAAAATAAAGTATAAAACAGAAGTAATCAAGACTTTTTATTATTAATTACAAAAGAAATAAATAAGGTCATCATGATGTCACCATACCATAAAACACCTCCAAATAGTCAATTTTGCTTTTTGACAAAAATGGGCCTAGTCCGAGAAGATGATTCGTTGGCCCAAAGTACATTTATTAATTTCACGCAAAAAGTACCTAGGTCTTACAAGAAAATGAAAAGTTATTAGTACCTATATATGAACATCATACCGGTACACCGGTGTGACTTCAAAAAGTTCATAAGTAAATAAAAAGTAAACCCCAAATACATGCATATAATCTTTGCATTTCTTCTCATTTTTTGCAATGACGAAAACAACTCTTTTAATTATATTTCTTTGTCTCCTTATTGATATAGTTATCAATATATAACTTAACCTTCCTTTTTTTATTACTTTTTTAATTAAAAATTTAAATTTGAAATTTAAAAACTAGCAATCAACTTGCTCGTCAAGTGGCACGCCGTCTGTGTCACATCAAATAGACAAATAGGAAATTGACAGGAAATTAAAAGTTGTTGGAAACTCTTTCGCAAGGGCTCAAGCGTCTCATTAACAGAATATTACACTTCAAGAAAAGGCCACGAAGAACAATTGATTATGTGGTATTGACTTTTCTCTTCACACTTTTCGTAGTGTGCCACCAACCAAGTGACTTTAAAAACAAAACTACAAAAAAATTGTATTTCGATTTGATTCCCCATGTGAAAGGTACAAAAAACATAGAAAACGGCAAACAAATATAACGATTCGTTTCGCCGTGTGAAAGGGGTCTTAGCATCTTAAATTTTGAGTTTACCTGTACTCGTTATTTTAATTCTTATTCGTTACTTTTTTAAACAATTTCTTATTTTGTACTAATTTAAAATAGGAATCATTTCAATACAGTACTAAAAAGATAAGAAACATGGCTGCCATGACCTGACTTGGCTCGACGAGTCTTTTTACAAAGTAAATTTTATCTGTTGCTTCTAATCTTACAAAATAACTGTTTTATAAATCCTCTTAATAAACAAATTATCAATCAAACAATTCAGTTTTTGATTATTCAAACGTTTATTTAAATACATTTTCTTCATAGGCAACTAAAACAAAAAACATAAATGAAAGCGTCGTGTCATAAGTTTTCTTCTTTTTTTTTTCTTAAATGTCGGTACTTCGTCCGTTCCGTCGTCGTCGTTGAGAGAACCTAATGAAGGAAAAGTAAAAAAAAATAAACGGATAAAAAAGAAACGAGTGAAGTGTGTGCAGTGAAAAGATTTCCAACAGAAAATATAAAAAAACGCATTTAGTTACAATTTTCTTTCAAATACTAAGATAAATTCTTACATATTTTCTGTTTCGCTAAATAAAGGCTTATCTTTTTACATTAAATAAATATTCTTTTCTGCAATCTGAAAACAAGAAATAAAAAAAAAAAAAAACAAAAAATAGCCTTCTCTTTGTTAAGGAAAATGTTCATGTGAAATCCGGAAAAAGAAATATGTGTATGTACATACGTACGTACCAAAACCTAGAGTGAGAACCGCTTGTAAAATTTGACCAACATGTGACCTCATTTTTATGATAAATTTTGTCCGTCGTGCAACAAACTATTAAAAATTTCCAATTGCAATAATTTTGTTAGAAAAAAAAAAACTACTACACTCCGCCTTTGTGACTGTGCACTGGGTTGGGGTGTCAACAGCATGAGCATCACAGTTGCAAGTTCCAGCAAAGCAACAACAATCTTATAATTTAGCTCTTCAAAATTGATCATACACCACGCATCGTTTATTGCAACAAGAGAGGAAGGAGTACAAAGCGGTAGCCCAAGGAATATAAGGAAAAACCAATGTGGAAAAATATGTGATAAATATCCTCCATACACACTGGATACTGTTTTTTTTTTATTTGGCTTATATGTCACGGAAAAAATTCTTAAAATAAAAATTTCTTGCGATGATCTGCCTTCTACTTGCACTATTCTGTTGCTGTTGCTCAGTGGTGCTGCTGCTACGGCTGCGAATATGCTTAAAACATTCATAGCATAGATCAGTGTTGTTATATATTGGGCAGTTCTTTTATTTTACATGCCGGGTTTCATGTGGTTTTAAGAACTTAAGTAGGGGAATAATTAATTATACGATCAAATGCTTTATGTAAAATTAACGGTATTGTGTGAATTAACGATTTACTTAGACACATTTCAGGGTTACTTCCCTAAATTGCCAGAGATTATTTTCGTACAAATGGATTTTGATAGGCTGACTAAAATCTAGTGTAGGCATTATTTTTGGATTTTTATAGTTTTATTTGTTAGATTGAGAGTTTTTAATAACAAATATTACATCTATGTAACTATTTTTAAAGTTCCTTAATTTGCATAAAAAATTCACTTTTTTTTTGGTTTATTTTGACATTTCTCTCTGTGTAAGTATGTACATATTACCAGAGTTTGGTTAATTTTTTGAAATGTTTGCTTTTTTGTCGAGTTAATTTTGTAAGTTAATTGTTTGTTGATTACAGAGATGTTTCTGAACCCACAGTTCTTTTTCGCTAACATACCCGAAACGGAGAAACGAAATTATACGTAAAGCGAAATTGGCTCCCGAAAACAGAGTTAAAAATCTGAAAACCCGCGAAGCGGTCCACCCACAGTACTATTAAATTAAAAAATGTTGAGTGCCTGGCGGCTTTACACACTGGCCACTTTCAGTACTGTTAATCAAAAAACACTTTTAAAAAAGTGAGGTTAAAATGGAAAAAGTAAAACATTTTTTGTATTATTTAAGGGTGTTTCCTCACTTTAAATCTGTAATAATGAGATGGTAACTTTTAAACCAGGAGAATTACATTAAACAAATCGCGATATTCCTTATGGAGTTATATTTTTTTTATTATTTCATTCATTCATCTATCGAGTTTCCTCTTACAGATTGGTTTGCTTAACCTACCTATGTATATTTACATTTTTAATCATACATTTCTTTCAAGAAATTTTAATTCATTGAACAATCTCATACATCTTGAGAATAGTTCATTTGAACCTTAATTACATCTGTTTAATGGAATATAAAACTATTATTTTTCACGAATATTTCTACTTGGAACATAAATATTTAAAAGATTTAGTAAATCGGGAAATATAACGTGAAAAGAAAATAACACAATTAAAAAACCGAAAATTTTGCAGAGAACTCAGACCAAATAAAGTGCATTTTGTGGAGTAAATTTCAGTTTAATTGTTTAATTTAAAAGCTCGTAAAAGACTTGAACTTTTTCGAAACTATATAGAGTACCTACAAACTCGGTTAACGCAACCCTCGATTCGTGCAACTCCCTCGATTTTCGCAACACTAAAATCGTAGCACGTCTTGACTATATAAGTGCTACTTTTAAAAAATGTTACATCGATCTTCTTGTGTTTATGCATCTTTTCATTAAAATCAAAACAACAAAAAACAATTTGTTTGGTTTCAATAATGTTTTTTATAACATTTTCGTTACCTCTAAAAAAATATGCCATTACATATAACTATAATTTTTTATTTAAAAAAATATAACCCAGTAAGTGCAACAACCTCGGTTATTGCAACTGCCTTGTACTGTACTGTAATTCGCATACGACTGAAGCATATTCCAAATGCGGACGCACAAGTAAAATATAGACTGATTTAATTGCATAGGAATTGGAAAATTCTGAGCAATTACATTTGCAACAATAAAATCGTTATGGAGAGAAAAATTAAACTTTTCATCATGTAGAATAACACCTTGCGATCGATAATATTGTGTTTACCAAACGAAAAATATGCCAAATATTACTACGTCACTTTGAATTTCAAGAACAATGAACAGATGTTCTAGCACGTACCTACACAGGCAGTTTTTCTAACTTGGTTCAATCGAGAAAAATTGATTGAACCAAATTAGAAATTGGTAAATTCGTTATATGAATAATGTAATTTGAAATCTGTATCAATATTGAAAACGCTTTAAAATGCAACTGGCTATTTCACTAGAGCACTGTTTATGAAAATATTGATAAAATAATGATAGACATGAAACATTGCGGCTGTGGTCGAGAGATAAAAATGTTTCAGTCAGACAACGGTCGCCTATCATTTTTATAGCTCTTTTGAATTCTGTCCAAGATACTCAAGCGGGTTTTTGGAGCACCAGTTAGAGCAAAAGTTTTAAAATTGACCATTTTTTCCTACCCCTGAAAAGTTGGTCGCCTAGGGAGCTTATGAAAAGAAATGATATGATATGTGAATACTTTTTTAATCATTAAACTAATGTCTTCATATGAAAACCTGGTTTGCAGGTTTTATTCTGAACAACAAAATTAATCGGTGCTTTTTTCAGCATTTAATTTTGTTATTGAATGCTGACATTTGGCCTGATTCGAATCAATGCTCAATAGTTAAACAAAAGAATGTATTTCCCGTACAACTTTTATGGAAAACCTTAATATCCTTATTCCAAGATGATTATGAGAAACATGAAATCTGGTAATTTTGAACATTTTATTATTATTTTAACGCGTCGTTAGCAATACATTGTTCTCTGTTATGAGTTGATAATCGCATGATTTCCCCAGTAAATTGACTTATAAGCACTTAGTTCAATCTCGTTTTGCTATCGTCTAGTTTCCAAAAAAAATGTATAGGTAGGTACTTGCTGCGCATTCACGCCCTTCCTTCACTTTCTAGATGATTCCGATAAGGATTTATTAAAACTCCTTTCCGATTTCAAAACAGTTCCGCTCGAATCAGATATTTTCTGTCGCACTATATAACAACACTGGCATAGGCTGCTACTATACATATACATAATATACAACAGTAGAAATACTTTTTTATTTGTAATTTTTTTTATGTGACTCATTTAAAGAAATGATTTCCAGCTTATACGCGATAGAGGGTGAAAATAAATCATAACTTGCGGTTAAAGAATACAAATAATAAACCTCCCTTTCTCACAGAAAATAAAACATTTTCGAAATAAACCAAGAAACAGAAAGACGAAAATCTTGAATAATCAAATAAACGATGTGAGAAAAGGAAAAATCAAGATATAAACATTGTTGTGACCACAACCCACTCAGAAAAAAGTGTATTCTTAATTCTGTTAATATTTTTAATATAATTGTTGTTGTTTTATTATTCTAGTTGTTCCTGATTTGTTCACACCGCCGGTGTAACGAAAAAAAAGTGCATAAAAGCTTGAGTTAAATATTACATAAAACAAAAACAACAACACAAATATTATGAAAGCACTTGAAAAATGATTTTAATTGATTTAACTTTGTGAATAACAACAAAACAAATTATAAACAATTCTGTGAACAAATATAAAATGCAATCTATGGAAGTGAACAGTGATTGTTCGAGATACATTCTGCAGGTAATTTTTTAAGAATGAAATTTTTTGTTTTGTTTTGTTTATTTTTTTTTTTCAGACTATACCTAATTCATTACAAATAGGTATGGATACACAGATTGTATATTTGTGTATCGTGTAAATGCGTGGTGTGTTTGTGTTTATATTGGAGGGATTTTCGAAAAATTGAATTAACAATAATTTTGTTGTCACTCATAGTTGAATTTAATGAGTTTGGCATAGTAAAAGTACCTATAAGTTTTAAGATTATTGCGTTTGTGATTCATAAGCTAATATACAAAAAAATGTGCTACATATCCAAATATATATGTATGTATGTATATAAATAAGTATGCAATATATTTTAATCTTTTATGATTCATTAAATTTTTGACATTCCAAAGAAAAGATTGATAAAGGAAATGTGTCCACTTGGTTAAAGCCAAGAGTATCCATAATATAATAGACTTTTTATTAATAGACTATTTATTAGAATGTGAAGAAAACACACAATTTAATATAATGTATCCAAAAAATATTAAGATATTCATACATACATAATGTATGTGAGTAGGAAATACATTTATATTTAAACGCATTTAAACATGCTCTAAATTTTAAAGGTTTCTAAACTCAAAAACCAGATGTTACTAGATGTGTAATAAGAAATTACTTTCTTAATAATAGAAATTCTTCAAAAAAGTTGAAAGAGTTTTGAACCACTTTTCTGTGTTAAAAGTTAGATTCTGACTTTAAAAAAATCCTTTTACCCACGGTTTAAAAAAGTTAGAAGAATTCTTTAATTTTTTTCTTCTAAGAATTCTGTATAAAATGTAACCTAAAACCTAGACTTCTTCTTAAATACGATTTTATTTATTACTAGATGACCCGGTGAACTTCGTATCACCCACATATATTTTTGAAAAATATGGTCAAAACTTATTATAAAATTTCTATCTACCATCGGTATACGCAGAATCAAGACATTCTCTCCTTTATATTTTCTCTTGATGATCTTTTTACAGCCTCGTTCCATTGCACAGTCGAGGTTGATTAATGTTACGCAGCATAATAACAGCTGATCCAATCGTAAATTGTGAGACGGTAGTCCAAGCAAATCCAGGGAATTTAAAAACTCTGTGGGACAGTTGTCTACGTCATGCTGGTTTGTAACAGTCTCAACTGATTTGTACGAAAACAGCTCTCCGGGAAAACAAAATTTTGAGATTGAGCATTGAGATCATCGACATCTATGTTTTTGGCTGCCAATATAGCTCGTTCACTAAGCCAATTATGGTTTCTGAACTGTTGTTATATGTCCGTAAAAACACGCTGAATAAGCTTCTCTTTTTGAGTCGACGAAGTGACAAAAATCATTGATTTGCGTATTAATCCGGCCGAGGTGTCAACTGCTACCATTTCCAATGTCTAATGCTTCGAAAACATAATCGCAGTTTGATCTTGTTTGCAAAAACACTCGCATGTTAGTTGGTAATTGAAGTGTCTTTACATGCCGCTACAAATTAGATGATTTTAAGCCTGCGTTTAGTTCGTCAGCAACAGTTAATCGGGAAATAATTGGAAGAGTCTGACGAAAATCACCTGATAATATAATAATGGCTCCACCAAAAATTTGTTGGTTGTCACGAAGATCTTTTAACGTTCTGTTAAGTGCCCTCGTATATTCATCCCAAACGATCAATTTGTATATCTGTAGAATCTTCGCTGATGGTTTGCATGTTTAGTGGTAATTTTAAGGCAAAATGTGCACTTCGTCCACCTTCTAACAATGTTGCAGCTATTCCAGATGAATCCAATGCTAGGACTACTTTATTTTGCTATCTGATCTTTGCCAACGACAATTAAATAAGGAACGTTTTTCCAGTCCCCCGGGAGCATCAAGGAAGTGAATTCCACCAGATCCACAGTTTCCATCAAAGTATCGTAAGCAATTTTTTGTTGTTACTACAATTGCAGAACTTTTGATCAAACTGTTTCGGCCAATACTTCAGTATTGTATTGTTGTTCTCCTTGCAACACGGCAAAAATTTATTTACCATCAAATAACACATATCTTCTATCTTGATCAATGTCTCATTGTAAATTTCTACAGTAATTTGTAATGTAAAGACATCAAATGTTGTTAATATTTTTCGTTACTTATTACTTATGTTTCTCACCGTTTAAACCTTCCCTGATATTCCACAAATATTTGATGACCAAAATTAGCAAAATCGGTCCAGCCATTCTCGAGTTTTAGCGAGACAAACGAACAGCAATTGATTTTTATATATATAGATTAATGCTCTGATTCGCGCAAGAAACCATTTGTGCTCAAGAACAGAGAGTTTCCTATTTTTTAAATGACAGCCAGGTATATTTATACATAACGTACATAGATACATATAATCAACTTGCATAGAATCAAAACTAACCCTTAAATCATTTCATTGGTACAAAATATCTTGTGATCCTGAAAAAAAGAAATTTGCTTCTGAATTTCTAATTATAATCAATTTAAAACTATTTATGTATGGATGTATGTATATATGTATATATAAAATAGAAAAGCTGTTCATCTTCATGTTTTTTTAAAGTACTATTTTTTTTATTTTAATAAATTTATTATTCAACATTTTAAACGTTGCTCTCAAAAGTTGACACTTCGATAAGTTTAAGTCTGTTGTGATAAGGAGGGAGATCATAGGGATTATCCCACCTCTAAGAGTGCAAACCTTACGAAACATTTTTGCACCGATTTAGTCTGCACTTATGGCATTCGTAATTTGGTTCACAAACTTTAGAATCGTATTTTAGAATGGGACGAACAAATGTTATGAAAAGCTGTTTTGTAACAAACGGATCAGAAAATTGCCTTGCCTCTTTTTTAAACCAGCCAAGAATTTAATTGACTCTATTAGTTATAAAGTTATGCTTCAACACAGATGGTAAGTCATTTATAAATAGAATACAAAGTAAAATGCATAAATGATTGCGCCGTGGTATTGCAGAGTTAACGTTAAAAGTTTTGGATGTATGGCCATTAAATATGATCTATTGCAATATTCGATGAGAGAGTTTATCCAAATTCTTACTTAAGTCTGTGAAGACACAATACACTTCATTCCTGGTTTTGATTTAGGCCCTCATTATGAATAACGAATCGAATGTTCAACTAAACACAAATGATTTGACGAATTTCCCTTATAACGGTATTATGGTTAGAGAGCTTCCAGTTTGGCTTCAAATATCAATGTTGTCAAAATTGATTGCATTCAAATAACAAATAAAATAAAAGTAAAAGTCAAAAATTACATTTAGCATTGTATTCTTTAATATTGTTTTGTGTTCATCGGTTGTGATTTTTTTTTTTATTAAAAAACAATAAAATGTAATGTTTTTAATTCAATTCGCTTTTCATAATGAGGACCTTAACATGGTAATATAGAGTTTTACAAATTATAGCATCAAACATTTTTGGAATTACCGATAATCTTGCAATAGGTCTATGATTGATAACTTCGTCTTTTTTGCCTTTTTTATGCAGAGGAATTGGAAAAGAATTCCTCCATATGAACGGAAAACATTGAAAATTTTAAAAAGAACGGGCAAAGGCAACAAAAAATAAAAAATACCCGTCAGGGCCTGGTATATAACTTTCGTCAAGGTTGGATCTAAATTTCGCAATATTGTCAATATGAATATTTCAGTTAATATCAGTCAAGTAAGAGAAAGATTTAAAAAAGGCAAGATTATGGCTTTTCCGTCAAAATTATCACAGTTTGAAATATCACCGTTTCGTCAAGGCGATCTCACATGGACTCATCAGTTCACTAGTGTCTTGTCAATACGCGCAATTTAGTTCATCGTACATCAATTTTTTAACAAAAACGCCAATTTTTGTGGACTTAAGGCCAAAAAACAAGTCCAATTAAATAGTGTTTCTACTTGGCTGTTTTATTTCAGTAGCAGAGTTTTTATATATTAGATAGTTTTTATAAAGTAACTCATCAGGGCTGCCAGCGCGTAAATTGATACAATCGAGTCAAGTCGATGTACTCGAGTATAGGGAATTCCTTATTTGATTCAATCGAATCGAAAACAATCGGCTGATCATAAGAAAGAACTGCTTGTTCTCGATTGTATCGACCTATCTCGATCGTATCAAGTTACGTGCTAGGGCCCCAGAATTTCATTAAAATTTCGTCGCTTGCGAAAAATAATTATTCAATTGTAAATACGCGGAAAAAATTACATGACTTTTTGGTGTTATTTATGTAGACATGATCACCTGATTTGACGCCACCCGATTTAATTGCGGTACTTGAAGTCAAAAGTGTACATCAACAAACCAACTACAACCTCGATGCTTAAGGACGACATTAGAAACGAATTTGCTGAAATTCGAACAGAATTCTACGATATTGTTAGTTAAATGTGCTTGAAGGGACTCACCTTTGCGCCACGGTCAGAGGCACCCACTTGATCGACATTATATTTAATTTTATTTCATTTAAAACTTATTAAATTATTTCACCGCAGCCAAACTTCCGATATGAACGGTCTTCTTTAAATAAGTTAGGGCCTTAGTTCTGATATGCCCTTTTTTCAAATATTTACATACATACATGTAATTTAAAACCATATGTTAATAAATAATAATAATAATAATAAAACCACGAAGTTTTGTTTACATAAAACCAATACTTATGCTTTAAATCAAATACAAATGTGCCCTATCTGTGTGAACTTTTTGCATTGTAAACATTTTAAAGGAACTTCTTCAAAATTTGACAGTTTTTAAATCCTAAAATAAATCGATACTAAAAAAGATTTACTGGCCTTTCCTTTTACATAACACATTCAAATATCCAATCTATTTAAGGAACAGTATTAAACTTTAATATGAATGCGAATTGTGAATTTAATTCTTAATGGACGTAATAGCGCAATTTTAAATATTTTTAACAATTTCAATGAATTTGCTTACAAAATTGTGTTTTCTTTACCAACCAGTTCCCGGTAAAGTAAATAAGCAAAACTAACTAACGAAACATAAACAGTCAGATTATTTTTATCTTTGAAAACATTTTGTTTTCTTTTGTCATTTTTATTTTATTTCTTACTAGCTGACTCGATAGACGTTGTACCGCCCCAATTTCAATAAAGCTATTTGTAGTCGTTTTGTGAAATTGTGTTCGAAAATGCAAGAAATGAGAGAAAACGTATTTCTAAGTGATCATTGTATCTTTACAAAATTTTGGCCATATATTTTAATTTGAGGAGGAACATTTACATCCTAGAGGAATTCTATCGGCAGTTCATCACTACACAGCTCGAAATGTGTGATGTGCCTGGAATATGATCGACTTTGTACCATGTGGTTTTGTTCCAAAATTAATAAAATAAAAGGGAAATTGATTTACTTTGTTGTAACTGTATAATTAATTGTCACCTCATGTCGTTTTTCTTAGGTAAATTTATTTCAAGTAAAACAAATCTTTGAGTTATTAATTTCCTGAAACAATTCAAAAACATAACAAAAGTTCAACTGACAATAAATAACTGAAGATCGCGAAAAATGAAAAGTTGAATCATAAATAGTAAACTATACTAAATAAACGAATACATACATGTCAATTAAATGTAGTACCCTTTGGCATAATCGTCAGTGCGTTGGACTGTCTTGCAACAGGTCTTAGGTTCGATTCTCAGCCGCTGTGAAAAAGTTTTTCAGGGGTGTACTGTCTCTTGCGAGGAATTGAGAAATTCTCTAAGAGTATCTCTTGTGATAAAAAGTGCTGCCATCAGCCATACGGAATCGGCAGAAAATTGTAGGTCCCCTCCATTCCTGGTAACACGCATACAAAAATAGTTGAGAGTTGTAAGTCACTAAATCCTGGTTCTCTTCGAGCTCTTGCACCACCAAATTTATTTATTTAATGTCAAATAAAAATTAAAATTTATCCCTGGCACATGATTAACACCAAAATAGGTCACAGAAAATTCTCCTCGTATTAACAATTGAACAATTATTAAATAAAATGTTTTAATAATTTCAACACGTTTTTGACGGACCGCTACCACTCTCTACGAATGAAAAATTGCATTCACACAAAAATGGCCACAAAACAAAAACGATCTGGGACATAATACGTACACTGTATGTGGAAAACCCACATTTTCGACATTTGACTTGTAATATCTTTTTTTCCGGCAGCTCGCATGATGACGGCTTTGTGCAGATCATTCGTAATGACGAAATAATGCGAATTTGTCCCAAGCAGACTGCCTATTTTGACTGGACTATAAACGCTTATTATGTATAAACTGCAAACAAAAAGCTATAAGTTTGTAGAACAAAATGTTTCTATAAAATAAATTACCTTTGATCCCTGAAAACTGACCCTGCATTCATTGGACCAATGAGGTGCTCTATCAATTTATAAACTTTTCTATTATTAATATCCATGTCAAATTTCAGCCTTTAACAAATTTTTTCTGTTCTTTTGATATTTTTTGTATATTCTTATTGAACTAGAAAATAGTTTATCGTCGTTCTTTAAATCGAGAAACCTAAGCATATTTTCTGAACTATTGCTGTACAAAACTGGATTTTATCAGTTCCTCAATTACGGATCCTATAAAAGTGGTGTGAGGAAGCCCGGAAGTATTTCAGTGGTGGACCCCGACTGAATGTTTTTAAGTCAGTTTTACTTTATATTTTGTTTGAATCAGATTGTTTTAGTAAACTACTGCTTCAGAAGTTGATATGACGAGGACACTTGATCCTTGCTTAAAACAGTGGGATTTTTCGTTGGTAAATTCAAATTTTAAGCTAAAATTTGATCTTTTTGGTAGAGATTGAAATACGATTTCAGATTGACTCCAATATATTGGTATATTTTTTTTCATATACAATGGCTTTATTAGTAAGAGCAGACATTCCCATTAATTTTGGAACATAACGTCGTTTAAGTGGATGCCTCGACTGGCTTCGCAGTAGCACATTCTTTCACTACAATCGAATAATCCTAGATCTATGTGCAGAATTCTCCTCAGGCTAGTGGGTGATATGTTGAGCTGTTGATGTTCGTGAATTGAGTCTCACACTCTCGGCTATAACAGACACATTCTCGTCAATGCGAACCGTACGAGGGCGGGGAACATGAGTGTTTTCTACTAGCAGACCAGTCTCACGAACTTTTTGCACAAACTTCTTTTCAAAAACCGCACAGCTCGGGCTACAAAGCACTCACTTTGGAAATAAGTTTTCAATATTTGCCAACGTTGTACAAGCTTAAAGCGAAACATTTCGTTCTGCGGAGGTATGATACTGACTTTCTGTCAAGATTTCGGCTAAAAACACCTGTCAGTGTCAAAGTATCCTATGATTTAAAAATAAACCACAAGATGGCCCGCCCTGTATTTGAAGTGCACACAGTTTTTTTGGAAATTTTGTAGGTATTATGCAATTTTATTTGAAACTTAAAGACGCTTCTTACAAATTTTGATCGAAATGGGTTGATCCATTTTTGAGAAAGTCGAAAGTCAAAAATTGGATTCATGATACTACCATAGATAACATTTTTTCATATTTTTTTTCGTCCACCAAAATGTAGAACATACATACATACATAAATACGAGTAGTAAACTAATTTTTCCTCAAAATATTTGGTACTGTTTTCTTACTGTGGGCCTGCAACAAAAAAATCGGTCGGCATAATTAATTTTAAATAGAAAAAATCTTTTTTTGCCCAATTAAATTTGTTAAAATCTGCTTTTTGGCGGATCCACATACAAAATAAATTATTTTTTAACAAATGGGAAAGCCCATTAGTTTAATTAATAAAGATATGGTGGTTTTGCATATAGCATATCTAGCAGACCCGTTTGTTTTTTGTAATCTACTCCGTGAATGCGTAAATTAGGAGCTTGGTTTATTCCTACATAGTTTATTCTTTTAAAAATACTTAACAATAACATATTTTTCAGACAAAAAAACATTCAAAGTTATTATTATTATTATAATTTATTAACATTACAAAGAAGATTACAATGCTAATAGTGGAGAAGAGCACGAGCTACTGTGGCTTTCGGCTCTGAGATAATTAACTTAATTAAATACAAATAAAATTCAGTTTATATAAAAAACTAATTAATATGAAAAGAGATATGATAGAAAGCAAGGATATAAAATACAATTTTTAGATAATAATTTTGAAAAATGTAATTAGATGTCTATTTTATGTTTTTTAATGAAATTGTAAATTTCGACAATGTTTTCATGACTTGGGTTTTTTAAGGCTTCGTTGAATGATAATGATTGTCGTTGGTAAGATGTGGAAAGCTGTTGATGTAATGTTGAGGATAGGCAGGTGTTGGGGTCTAAAATGTGGTTTATATCGATCTGGGAGTTGCATGTTGGACATAACGGTGGATTTTCTTTGCGGAGTAAGTGTTGATGGGTCTTAATGGTATGACCAAGACGCAATCTGATGAAACAAGTGTTCATTGGTTTCGAGGTAGTTAATGGAAATATAGGTTGAAGTTTTTCGGGGTTCACGGTGACATAGCGGTGATTGTAATTGTTCCAGTCCGACCTAGTTTTCAACGCGTGCTTTTGGATGATGTCGTGAAGAAGATCAGATCGGGTGTCTATTACAAAATTATAAGTTGGTGTGCGATAGACTTGAACAGCAGCCACGTCAGCGAGCTCGTTACCTTTGATGCCAAAGTTATTATTAAATAATGTATACAAATGCATATTAAAATCAACTCAAAAACAAATCAAAAACGTGAAGATTACATTACCTCTTAGATTTTACGATTTAAAATTACCTCAGGATCGCATGGAATGAATGCTACTCACTTTAAAAATAATATTAATAAAAATTTATTTAATTATTTTTATACAAAATAGTTTGTAATTTTTTTTAAATTTATAATTCTAGGTCTATGTAGGTGCACTTTCATTGCACTATGAAGCACTTAGTGTTGAGGCTTCTAAGCAAACGACTGCGGAGGAGATTGTATCATGTATAGTTGAGCGTTTGGGCTTACTTGGAAGTAATTATGAGTTAGCTGAAGTTGCTGGAGAGTGCAAAGAAAGGCGCTTGGCGCCCGAAGAAAAACCCGTTTCGGTAATGTTACTATGGCCAATGCACTCAGACAGAGATTTTCACAGGTGATTTTACTTATTTATATCATAGTGAAATCATTTTTAAATATTTTTTTTTTATTTACAGATTTTACTTAAGAGAATCACAAAGTGACATCACGTGGTTAGATAGTTATGGACTCGACTCCCAAATCTTCCGAGATTTCATTCCATTTCTTTTGCAACCAGAAAATAGAGAATATCCGGATTTGTGCCAATTGCCAGGTAAATACAAAACATAATAGATATTTACATATATGCATGTATGCATAATTTATATCTAAACATTTCGCAAGGTAATTAGAAGTTATTGTCTTTACAACAACTATACCAGGATAGTAGATCATTCTTTGGCAACTAGTGGTTTTTAAACCGTTTTTTTTTTTTTTTTTTTTGCGAAATTGCGTTTTTTGCTTTACTAGACATATTACGAGTATGTATACAGCATGAGCCATCTAATGGTATCTTTTTAAATCATAGGTTATTTTGACACTGACAGCTGTTTTCCGCTCGAATTCTTGACAAAATGAGTCGCTTTTAACTTAACAACGTTGGGAAATATTGAAAACTTATTTCCAAAATGAGTGCTGTGTAGCCTAAACAGTGCGTTTTTGAAAAGAAGTTTTGGCCGAAATGAAGCACCTACCGCGCCTGCTGTACGCAAGTTAGTGCAAAAAGTTCGTAAACTGGTATGCTAGTGGACAACACTCACGTCCGTCGTACGGTGCGCACAGGCAAGAATGTGGCTGCTGTAGCCGAGAGTGTGAGACTCAATTCACGAACATCAACTCGCCATTAATCACAACAGCTCAACATTTCACGCACTAGCCTGAGAAGAATTCTGCACAAGGATCCCCGATTATTCACTTTCAAGGTGCAATTGACTCAGCAATTAAAGGAGCATGACCAGCCACTTAAACGACGTTGTTGTGTTCAATAATAAATGGAAATGTTTGCTTTTTTAAAAAGAAACTTGTTATTGGACTTAAAATGTCCTTTCTTAGAGAGACCAATTGAGATAACAAACCCACAAAGAACATCAAAAAAGATAAAAGTTAAGTTAAACCTTTGTTTGATATTGATATTCCTGTAAGAATTAGGAAAAGGAATAGCAACAATGTAGCAACAAGAGTATGGAGAGTATGAAAAGGCAAAAAATTGTTCCCAAAAAAAAACTTCTACATTGATTTATATCTCGTCTGGTATCAGAAGTATTTTTTCTCTAAAAGTTAAAAAAATGAGTACGTATGCAAGTGCATACAAAAGGCATGGCATAGAACTAATAAAGAGTTAAACTACTTAGTAGGGTACTCTTGCACCAGAATTTTTTGTTTATAATGTACATTTGTTTTTAATGTGTTTTGTTTCTATAAATAGAAAAATGCACTTATGCTCATTTGCTGTTTCATTTGTTGTGTCCATTCTGCTGCGAAGCAATAAAAATTGATTTCATTTTATTGTTTTTATTAGTATTTTTCTGTTTCTACAGAAAAATTAGACTTTAATTTAAAAAAAAATCCGACAAATCTGAATTTTGGTGAAGACATTTATTTAAATGTCTTTACTCATGTAATTACATACTTTAAAATTGATTTGGGGCTATAGTTTTTGAAGGTAAAACTTATAACTTATGTAATTCTATACAAAAAAAGATTGAAATCCTTTTTTTTCGTAGAATTTTTGGAGATCAACATGCACAAAGATTATGGTATAGTTTTCATCCTGATAAATAACAATCTACTTCAAATACATTTGTTCTAGATATTTGTGTGACCAACTTGACGGACAGTTTTTTTTTTTTTTTTTGTTATTCTCATTTTCTCCAAGGATTTTGTATGCTTTTCTACTACATATTACTACTTTGACCACAGTAAACCGATAGATTAGTTCTTTGCATTTATTATGATTTTTTAGCGAGTCTCAGCAATCTTGATAAACATTGTATGTAGTTGTCTACTTCCAATTTTCGTTTAACATACTTTTTAAGATAGTACAGCTGTCTACCGAGTTCACCAAAATCAGTAAATGAATATATTAAGTCCATTATGTACTTAATTCGAGTTCTGGCTATATTGTCATCTCGTCAAAGAGATAGTCTGCTCATTATTTTTTAACAACATTTTGATTTGAAAATTGTCTTGGCTTCGGCTTACAGAATCCAGTTTTGTCATTTTGTTTGTGGGACGGAAAACAGTTGCTTATTTAAATTGTAATTATATTCAGTTTTTTTATTTTCTTATTGAAGTGCAGCATTCCAAATCATATTCCTTATTTCCTCAAAAGCATTTGGATTATTAAATAAGGTGGAGACATAGGATTTCCGGTTTCCTTTTACGGTTGTTTATAAGTTTATGGTAAATAGAAAAAACGATTTGAATGTAAAAACCAAGAAAAATGGCTTACAATATTTTAAAAAATATTGTACAATAAAATATAGATAATCCAAAAAACACGAGCACATACAAACTGCAGCAGCGTTAGATTGTTTTGAATTATACTTGATTAACTGACCCCCCATAATGTAAAACAAAAACACGAACCAAGTATAATTAATAATAAAAATCTCATTCATAAAAAACGTCTTAAATTCTTGAATCTTTAGGTAACAGTTAAACACTTTTTCCAAAATGTACTTTTTTGGCAGTTGTGCTGAGTTATTTGTGCCCCTTCTCCTTATCAGCTGTGTCCGTTCAAAGTTTGTATTTGTCTTCACAAAAGGGAATTATGTATATTATTTTTTGATCCCTTCTCTGCTGATGTCCGTAGATGTAAATGGTTGTGAAATATGATTAGGGAATAATAAGCACACAGTGACATCTTAAGTATAGGGACAGTACTTGCTAGATTTGTCCCTGCTAAATTTAATAATAAAATATTCTCTTTTTTACTCCTTGTTTTGTATCGTATCCTACTCTCTACTGTAAAATCTAGGGCTAATTTCAGCGCCACCACCAGGCTAGAGTTCGCAATACAAAATCGCGCTCCATGATAATACTATAGGTTATATATACAAAGGTAATACTTCTATTAGATTTATATACAATGTTAAAAGGCAACATATTTTTAAGATATGCGTAGTTGCAACTTACGGACAGTGGATCTAACGGGTGATTTTTTAAGAGCTTGAGAACTTTTTTTAAAAAAAAAACGCATAAAGTTTGCAAAATCTCATCGATTCTTTATTTGAAACGTTAGACTGGTCCATGACATTTACTTTTTGAAGATAATTTCATTTAAATGTTGACCGCGGCTGCGTCTTAGGTGGTCCATTCGCAAAGTCCAATTTTGGGTAACTTTTTCGAGCATTTCGGCCGGAATAGCCCGAATTTCTTCAGAAATGTTGTCTTCAAAAGCTGGAATAGTTGCTGGCTTATTTGTGTAGACTTTAGACTTGACGTAGCCCCACAAAAAATAGTCTAAAGGCGTCAAATCGCATGATCTTGGTGGCCAACTTACCGGTCCATTCCTTGAGATGAATTGTTCTCCGAAGTTTTCCCTCAAAATGGCCATAGAATCGCGAGCTGTGTGGCATGTAGCGCCATCTTGTTGAAACCACATGTCAACCAAGTTCAGTTCTTCCATTTTTGGCAACAAAAAGTTTGTTAGCATTGAACGATAGCGATCGCCATTCACCGTAACGTTGCGTCCAACAGCATCTTTGAAAAAATACGGTCCAATGATTCCACCAGCGTACAAACCACACCAAACAGTGCATTTTTCGGGATGCATGGGCAGTTCTTGAACGGCTTCTGGTTGCTCTTCACTCCAAATGCGGCAATTTTGCTTATTTACGTAGCCATTCAACCAGAAATGAGCCTCACCGCTGAACAAAATTTGTCGATAAAAAAGCGGATTTTCTGCCAACTTTTCTAGGGCCCATTCACTGAAAATTCGACGTTGTGGCAGATCGTTCGGCTTCAGTTCTTGCACGAGCTGTATTTTATACGGTTTTACACCAAGATCTTTGCGTAAAATCTTCCATGTGGTCGAATAACACAAACCCAATTGCTGCGAACGGCGACGAATCGACATTTCACGGTCTTCAGCAACACTCTCAGAAACAGACGCAATATTCTCTTCTGTACGCACTGTACGCATTCGTGTGGTTGGTTTAATGTCCAATAAAGTAAACTGAGTGCGAAACTTGGTCACAATCGCATTAATTGTTTGCTCACTTGGTCGATTATGTAGACCATAAATCGGACGTAAAGCGCGAAACACATTTCGAACCGAACACTGATTTTGGTAATAAAATTCAATGATTTGCAAGCGTTGCTCGTTAGTAAGTCTATTCATGATGAAATGTCAAAGCATACTGAGCATCTTTCTCTTTGACACCATGTCTGAAATCCCGCGTGATCTGTCAAATACTAATGCATGAAAATCCTAACCTCAAAAAAATCACCCGTTACTACATTTTAATACAATTATGTGTTTATATTATGTTTCACGCAGACAAAATATTTTGAAAGAATCAGTTGTTTCCTTCATATAAAATATTCTGAGAGTGAAATCTATATATATACAGACTGGGCCATCTAGTGGTTTCTTTTTAAATCATGGATTGTTTTGACACTGACTGCTGTTTCCCGCTCGAAATCTTCACAGAAAGTCTGTAGCATACCCCCGCGGAAAGAAATAAGTCGCTATACGCTTGAAAACCTTGAAAATATTAAAAACTTATTTCCGAAGTGAGTGCTGTATAGCCCAAACAGTGCGTTTTTTGAAAAGAAGTTTTGACCGAAATAAAGCACCAACCGCGCCTGCTGTATGCAAGTTTGTGCAAAAAGTTCTTGTGACTGGTATGCTAGTGGACAACAATCATAGTCCCCGTTGTCCGTCGTACGGCGCCCACAGACGAGAATGTGGCTGCTGCAGCCGAGAGTGAGACTCAATTCACGAACATCAACAGCTCAACATTTCACGTACTAGCCTGAGAAGAATTCTGCACAAAGATCTCGGATTATTCGCTTACAAGGTTCAATTGACTCAGCAATTGAAGGCACACGACCATCCTAGAAGCCACTTTAACTTCGTTGTGTTCCATAATAAATGGGAATGTTTGCTCAATAAAGCCATAATAATGTAAATGGAAAAAATTTAATTTGTTCATTTTATTGAATTTTAAAACCCATTGACAATGCTTAAACCAATCAAAGTAGCTCGCTTATTGCCATTAGCTTGAAAACAGGCAATGGAGATGTTTTGACAATATTGCAGTTAGATGGAAAGTAATTATTGGATTTTATCACGAAGCAGTTTTTAAAATACCAGACATTAAATTGCAGGAAAATACGTATTTTATTTTTGATGTTCTTGTTTACTGACAGTTGACCCTTCAAATTACCCAAGAAAGAAAAGTATTAAATTGTCATTGGGATGGCCAAACATTTTTTCAGATGAGGTTCAGCGTTAACAAAATTAGTTTGAACTTTTGCGCAATCTTAAAGACGATTTTGTTTCTCTATGATCGTGAGGACATATTTATTCTACATGTTTATGAGTTTTTATTGTTTAGAGCACAATCAACATTTAAAAAGTTATTTTTTGCCTGGTGAAATTCCGAACTGTCATCAAGATCATTTGTTTAGAGGTTTTCCTTGGTTAAGCCCATTCCATTTATTTTGGTTTGTTTTCCTAAAAAAGTAAAACTTCATATCTCGAACAAATATGATAACACGATTGGGAAGACAAAAAAGTGGTTCCTAGAAGAACTCACAAAGTTAATTAAATTTGACCCATCCTAATGTAAGCTTTCTATATTTTTTTTAAAGTGAAAATGCAAATGTATTAAAAAAAATGTTAGCAATTTATGTATTGTATTAACATAATATACAAAAGCCTTTAAGAGCTCCTAAACTGAAATAAAATTGTTTACCTATTTCTTTTTATAAAAATATAATTTATCTCTTGACAGACTTAAATGAATCAACTCTGTTGGAAAACTTAAGGCAACGGTTCGAAGCCGGATACATTTATACTTATGTCGGGAGTATACTCATCGCCGTTAATCCGTTCAAATTCTATCCTATTTATAATCCAAAATATGTAAGACTGTATCAAAATCAAAGAATAGGTCCAATTCTTCCGCCACATATATTTGCAATCGCGGACAATGCATATTACTCAATGCTAAAAGAGAACAGAAATCAAGTAATTTTTTTGTAAATAACAAAAATTCAGGTGCCTAAATAAGTATTTTATATTATAGTGTATCGTAATTAGCGGCGAAAGTGGATCAGGGAAAACAGAGAGCACAAATTTTCTGCTTCACCATTTAACTGCTCTGTCACAAAAAGGATCACACGGATCTGGTGTAGAACAAACAATTCTGAGTGCTGGACCAGTTCTTGAAGCATTTGGCAATGCGAAAACAGCTCACAACAATAACTCTAGTAGATTTGGAAAATTTATTCAAGTATGCTTTGATTAAATTATTTATTTATTGATAACATTAATTTTCGTTCTTTTTAAAGGTTAATTACAGAGAAAATGGAATGGTCCAAGGAGCTATTGTCCAAAAGTATTTATTAGAGAAAAGCCGAATAGTATCACAGGTATGTGAACAAGGAAACTTTTTAGTAGAAGTGCAAAATATAATTTATTTTGTTTTCTTTTATATAACAGGGACCCTATGAAAGAAACTACCATGTCTTCTACTATTTGCTATCAGGTGCCACAGATGCAGAGCGTGAATCGTTGTATCTTCTTCCAGCGGATAAATACAACTACTTAAACTCCAAAAATCTGACATTAGAAAATTGCAATGAAAAATATGAATTTTCTCGTCTCAAACAGAGTATGGAAATGGTTGGATTTTCTTCGGAAAAACAGCGTCGGCTCTTCAATGTGTTATCAGCGGTGTTGCTTCTAGGTAATGTTGAATTCTTTCCGAAAAAATCAACATACCATCACGATGAAAGTGTACAAGTGAGAAACTTAGATGTTGTGGCTATTATTTCGGAGTTGTTAAAAGTCAAACAAGACACACTATTGGCGGCTTTAACATCGAAACGTGTCAAAGCTAGCGGGGAGACACTTATTATGCAATATAAACTACCCGAAGCAATCGCAGCCAGAGATGCATTGGCTAAATGTTTGTATGGTGCTTTGTTTGATTGGATTGTTTTGCAAGTAAGTACATAATTTTTGGCAAAACATTATTATTTTGTTCAAGGTATATGAAATTTTGTTTTGGTGTCACATTAATTTGAGTTTTGTATCGCTAGATTTGATGAAGCGATATATTTTCCTTATCTAAAATAACACCATTTCACTTAAGGAATTTGTATGGACAAACGGTTTTATATCATGATAGGATTTTGGTGTTTGATTGGTTGAGGTTCTTTTCGATTAGTGCGCGCCTCCAGAGTCGCGGTCTTCTGGGGCTTGGATTCACAGATTTTTTGTGCGATCATTCGCTCTTAAAGGCCCAGTAACTTCGATTTTACTGTACAGTTCCTGAAAACCGTTGTTGTATCTTCTATTGAACTCGCCGGAGAATTTTCCAAAAATTCCCCTTAGATATGGTTCATTGCCGATTGGCAAGATTTATTGTTTGTTCGATTTCAGCGCTGGAATCGTTGTGTTTGAATTTATAGCATATCCTAGGAAGACTAAGCTTCTACCTTTTCCGATGTTATAACCTTCAATGAAAACATACTGTCCAAGGCGTTGGCGTTGCTTGATGAATACCTATACAAGCGTCACATCACAATTGTTCTTCCAGCTATGCAATATCGTAAGCCTATGAGAGCAATTATGTGGACTTTTGCCTTTAGTGTTGTCGTAAGTGTTTTGCATCATACCTTTAAGAAAGATGTTAAAGGAATTGGATTATAAAGCATCGCCTTGTCTACGTCCTTTGTTTTACATAAAAGATACTGGTGAAGTTTTTGACGATGGTGTTGTCATTGTGAAGCCCCTGTTTTTTATGAATATTTAATCGTTGGGTGATTTGTCTGACCTAAAACCACATTAACATGGTCGTTGACCAACGGCTTTACGCGTTCACATGTTGCGAAATTAAAAATCTTAAGAAGATCTTTGCTTTTAATAGCTTGGCACCAAACACGCCAGATCTAGCAATTTCGATACAGCTATCTTTAAGTATAATGGTACAATTTAAATACACTTAGATGTTAAACGGTTTTCTCGAAGAAACTCCTTGACTCAAGAAGAACTCTATAAAAGTAACAATTATAATCAACCATTTCGCTTAAATTTTCCAACAACAAAACCTTCCCTATTTAAATGTCAAATAGTCTTTAGCTTTCTGAAATTATTTGTATTTCAGCAAACAAAATGAAAATAATGTATGTGGTTAACAAAGGAAAACAAAATATATGGTTATTAATTTGGGATCAGAGTCATAAATCGTGTGTGATGCAAGTCGAAGTATTCATATAATAGAGCGTCTTGACAAACAATATTTTTGCTAAGTTTCATCAACTATACAGTTTTACAAGCACTAAACTTTAAAAAATAATAAAAAAATAAAATAATATTTTTTTTAAACTTCGATATTTCAAAAATGGGTTAATGATTTATTCATATTTATATTAAGAAATCACATGGCATTCTATTTTTTAGCTGAAACTACTAAAGAAGTGGTTTTAACCATTTTTAAATTCAAATTCATGGCCCTGAACATTTTCCTTTAATAATATCTTTGATTTTTAGATATTAGATTATTTATTGATTATCTTTAGTACCCCTTGGCATAATGGTTAGTGCGTTGGACTGTCATGCGGAAGGTCTCGAGTTCGATTCTCAGCCGCTGCAAGAAAGTTTTTTTCAGGTTTGTACTGTCTCTTGCGAGGAATTGACAAATTCTCCAAGAGTATCTCATGTCATGGAAAGTGCTGCTCATAAGCCGTTCGGAAGCGGCAGAAAATTGTAGGTCCCCCCCGTTCCTGGTAACACGCACAGAGGAATGGTTGAGAGTTGTAAGTCACTAGATCCTGGTTCACTCCGAGCTGTTGCACCACCAAATTTTTTTTTTATTTATTGATTATCTTTTTAAATTGGTGTATTTATTTACATATGTATGTAGATACTAAGGGCAAGTCATGCATTTTTATGAAAATTGCAACTCTAGATTTTGACATACATACATACATAACTATGATGAAGAATGCGTATCAGGCTAGGAACGCAATTGCAATTTTTTGTCGAGACGATTAGAAAGTCGCTGGTGATTTTTTTTTGTTGCGCGATTATTTAATGTGAGAGCACAAAAAATAGTAACGAAAAAGAAATGTTTTGTTTAATTAAAGTGGCAGTACTCTGAATTAGTATATCATTATTAGTTGGCGACTAACCTTCGGGCCGAAAAAAAGGGAAATCAACTTTCGCATCTTGATGAAAATGATCCTCTTAATCTAACAAAACCACCTAAAAAACATAAATTCATCATTATCCATATTTTACGATGATTACCTTCAACTACCATTCATTCGCTTCCAACTTAGCTATCAGATTGAGAGAGAGATTGTAAGTTTCCGCTCCAACAAAGCCAACATAACTGAGGAAAATCGAGAAACTCCCAAACAAGTCAGAAAAAAGTGCAACGCTGTTATAAAAAGCAGCAAATTCTTAGATGACCAGAAATTAAGACAAAAAATCCTGCAACATATTAAATGTATCATATTACGGCAAAAAATACTGCAATTTCCCAAAGGAAGTACATTTGTTGGTTATTTGTAAGAAACTTACGAAATACTACTTCGTCTTCGGTTCCTACGCTCGTTTTCAATGACACTCCTTATGTCAGATCACAAGAAAAAGCGAATTTGCTTGCGGCTATCAATTCAACGCTGTCAGATAGTGTCATGATTCCTCCTATAATTGAGAGCGTTAATGATTTTATTGGACAAATCTTTTTTCGCTCTCGTACAATTGCAAGAATATTGAAAGATCTCGATATACACAAATCCTCTGGCCCGTTTGGTATCCCCCAATTGTTCTGAAGAGGTGTTTTTCTATTGGTCTCTTTCCGAGTGGATGGAAAACAGCATTTGCGCAGCCTGTCCCTAAAAAAGGCGAATGTTCCTCCACCTCTAACTATCGTCTAATTGCACTTACATCCCTTGTTTCTAAGGTCATGGAAACGCTGATTAATTATCAGCTCAAGAAATATCTTGAAGAACGAAAGCTTCTTAATGACCGGCAGTATGGCTTTTGTAGCAATAGGTCCAGTGGCACAAATCTTATATCATTTTAGAGAAAGTAAGGTTGATATTTAAAAAAACATTTAATAGAATTTTGCATCACGCTCTTTTATCGAAAATTCGGGCATTTGGTACTCGTATTGATGAATCTCTTCTTCGATGGTTTAGAAACTACCTTTCGATCCGCTCAATACAAGTTGGTTTGGATGATTTTAAGTCTCAATGCTATCGTCTTTCGTTAAAGCGCTCCTAAGTGTTTAGGTTACCTTCGACGTTGCAAGAAATTTGTTACCCCTTCTGATTCGGCTGTAATCTATAAGGCAGGCTTATATTCGTCCAAACCCCGAGTACAATTCCCATATTTGGGCAGGTGCTCCAATGTCACACTTGAGTCTCTTAGATAGAATCCAAAAAAGAGCTTTAAAAATGATAGGTGATAGCCGTTGCAAAGTTTCTTGTCTTTCATTACTTTACCGTTATTTTTATAAACAGTGCTCTAGTGAAATATCCAGTTGTATTCCTAACCTTAAACAATTAAACCGTAATACTCGCGCTTAAGGGAATGCCAATCAGTTTACCCTTGAGCCCAACTTCGGACGTACATTTAAATTCAGGGATTCTTTCTTTAGATGCACTACACGAGTGTGGAATGCTTTTGCCGACTACATATATTTCCTTTCCATTATAATATTCAGACATACAAAACCAATGTGCATCGGTTTATAATAAAAAAAAAGGCAGCAGACATTTTTAGTCAATAGTCAAGAACATGCAAAATTCAACTTCATCTTTTTTAGGGGTGGCCGTGGCTCGATGGTTGTGTGCTCGCCTGTCAACCTCATGATTACAGGTTGGATCCCTGCCGTCGTCTATGTCTTCTTTAATTCCATTAAAACCTTCTAAACAAAATTGTCATCAATGGGTTGCTGGTTTACTCATTACATGTTGTTTAGGCATAACACTAACAACATGTGATTGAGTTAAACTAGTATGCCCAACAAGGATGAATACGAATAAAATAATGCGAATTACAAGGGACATAGAAATAAGACACGGCATTTCTCCGCTTTAGTTCAGCCGCCACACAGTGCGGCGACTAGTGGAAAAAAAATGAAAAAAAAATGTGCCAAAAATGTGTAGCAAGTATGCCAAATTCAAGGTAATAAGTCTAAATGAATGAATCGACAGTTTATTTATGATAAAGTTCAATTTTCTGTTGTCAGAGATCGTCAGAAGATCAGCAAAATAACAAATAATGATTTGTAGTTACCGGTTGAAAGAGCGTTTACTGAAGAAAAGAAAAGAACATACGATATTTTTTTCGCTATGCTCACAATCAGGAGAGAAAATATAGTTATTCTAACTGCATATTTTTTTTTTACATGTAAATTTAAATTGTTTTTTGAGAGTCTAAATCAAAGCTTCTTTGTTCGTGTTAAGTATACTGACTTTGATAAGTCATATATTTTGTGTGGTGCCATATGGGAAAAAAGTGTTTATATATATATATATACAATGCTCTCCTTACGGAATGACTTAAAACAAGCGATTTTCTAAAAACGGCGAAAAATTGTGTTTTTTGAAACTTTGAACGGCTTTTTCTTGATAATTGTTGGGCCGATTTACACAAGTCGTATACTGTTGGAAAGACAAACAAAATATCTGTTCAAAAACATAAAGTATATGTTAATTAGTTCGACCGTTATAGGGAATTAGGCTTATACATGGAAAAGGAGCAAAAAACGGTTTTTGCTCATATCTCGAAAACGCTTCTTTGGAAAAATAAATGAGTGGCATTTTCGTGTCAAAATAAGTCTAGAAAATACTTTTTTTTTAGGAACTTTTTTGTGTAAACTAGCGTAATTAGTAAATTGGGATAAAGTTATAACGATTTTTGAAGTTTTGTCAGCATAAATTCATATGCCCCAGAAATCAGACTATCAAACTATTTAAGGAATGGTTTTGGAAAAATAAAAAGCATTTTCATGCAATTTTAAAATAAGAGTCGAACTTAACATTATGAATAAAACGAGAATCGACTCTTTGTTAATTTTAAACATGAGCAAATAGCTAGTTTATTTTTTAAAAGTATACTTTATCCATATTGACAATGTTCATTTCATACCAAAGCAAATCGAAGTAAAAATGTTTACTGATGATTTATTTAATTTTTTAAAAGATGTTTTGTAAATAGATTGAATATTAGAAATGCGAAACAATTGTACAAAACTACTCTACGATCTTTAATTTTGCAATATTGCGGGGGGCGAAGGACAAACAAATGTACCTACATAAATATAGTGAGTGTCAAAAGTGAGTAATCTGGAGTTACATAGAATTCGAACAAAAAATTCTAATCATAAAAATCGAATTTTGTATTCAATAATAATAAATCAAAACACAAATAAACATTCAAAATATAACTTTTCAATTTTTCCTAATAAAAACTAAACATTCTCCATATTTAACGCGTCAGAAGTAAGAAAACATCATTAACAAAATATAATATAATATAAAACACGGTAGTGTAGGGATGTATGGCAGCATATTCGATCGGGAATCTTGTTTTCATTGAAAGTACAATTAATAGACAAGACTATCTTAACATCATCGTAAACAATAACCTACAACAGAGCTTAAGCAAATTAGGTATGCTTAGCAATTGGATCTCTTAGCAAGACAATGATTCTGAGAGTACCTCGCGGTTCCTTAAAGAATGAATGCTTTATATTGTTATTTCAAAGCACCTCCACTACCCTCCCTAATCGCCGGACCTAAGCCCCATACAACATTTATGGGATCATTTAGACCGATGTTAGAAATAACATTGTTGTTTCCATGTCACGCCGACTAAGAGATGTTATGAAGTCAAAAGATGGTCGAAAGAAATACTGAGTTTTTTTTTACTTAATTTTAAGATATTCACCCCTGTTCTGATTTTCGTTCGGAATTGAATTAAGAAAAGATATATTTTTAAAAATACTAACATACATTTTTAGATTTACGAATTCAAATTCTCCAGACAAAATCGAAACGAAATGAAAATGAAAGTATTACTTTCGTAAACGAAAATCAGAACAGGGTTGATTACTTACATTTGACGCGTAAAATAGGAGTATGTTTAGTTTTTTGCATTAGTTCGTTTTTTTAAATTTTTATTTTGGTTTTGAAGTATTGCTATTAAATAAAGCTTTTATTTTGTGTTATTGGAATTTATTTTTTGGTTTCAATTCCATGTAAATCAAGAAATGATTTAGGTGTTACTCACTATTGACGATTACAGCATGTATGCATGCATGAGTATAGCCAAATGAATTTGCACCTGGCAACAACAAAATTGAGTTCTTATTTTGTGAATTAGCAATATATACTTCATTTCCATCTTGAATAATGTAAATAACGTATAAACAATCTGTATGTAAGTCTTATATAAAATAAACGTTTTTCGGCGAAAAATTATTTTGTTAGAAGTTGTTCTATATCTGTCAAATTTATGGTTGTTCAACATAAATTGTCTTAGATTCTGTTGCTAAACCCACATTAGTTAGAAGAGTTGTCTAACGTGTTTAAAATCATGAAAATGTTAGAAAAATTCTCCAAACTAAACGACTGTGTTAAGAAGAGCTGGTTTCATTCTTTAAACGAGCAACGCTTAAAATTTTGCGCTAATGTTTTTATAACAATTTACGAAATTCCAACATAAATCAATCTACCCTCTTTGTTTTATAACAAAAATGCACTTTGTTATTGTTATTTGTTTTCGTTTTTCTATTATATAAAGTTTTAGATAAATATTATTTTGTTGTTAATCTATTTTAAGGTTAATCATGCCTTACTCAACAAAGATCAGACTCCTCATACTGGTCACTCAATCGGTGTACTTGATATCTTTGGATTTGAAGATTTCGGTCCGCAAAATAGTTTCGAGCAACTTTGTATCAACTATGCCAACGAGCATTTACAGTACTATTTTAATTTGGTAAGTTATCTTAGTCATCATTTATTTTGTAAGATATAATTTAAATGTATATATAGCACGTCTTTAAATACGAGCAAAATGAGTACAAACGTGAAGATATTAAATGGAGTGATATAGAATTTATGGACAACTCTGGATGTTTGCACCTGTTTGAATCAAAACCAACAGGTTTACTTTGCATTTTAGATGATCTTTGCAAGTAAGTATCAATAGTTAGTTTATAATAAAGTATTTTTTTAATTGAAAAATCATCTTTTTAACAGTTTTCCAGGGGCCACCAATGAGACACTTTTACAAAAATTCAATAGTGTACATAAGGACAATAAGTTCTATGAAAAACCCCAACGAAAAGAAAATGCATTTATAATAAAGCACTATGCGGGAAAAGTGAAATATCAGGTATTGTATTGCATAACAAGAAACTGTAAACCTATTTCTAATTTCTTTTCATTTAAGGTTGCTGAAATGAGGGAAAAGAATTTAGACCTCATGCGTCAAGATATTGTGAGCGTACTCAAAAATTCCAGCATGGCATTTGTACGAGAGCTCGTTGGGGCCGATCCGGTTGCTGTGTTCCGTTGGGCTATTATTCGTGCATTTTTTCGCAGTTATTTTGCATTTAGAAATGCCGGGAGTAAACATAGGAAAGAAAGGACTGATTATGCTTTGAATAAATATAGTGGAAAAAATCGATATCGGCAACAAAACGACATCATTTTAAGGTATGTGGAAATATTTGATTTTATTTAAATCAAACTAAGTAAACATAAAAACAAACTTTAACACTAGCAACCCACCATTGCATTTTAGTTAAAATCACATTAAGAGTATCAAGTTATTACTATTAAAAAAAGATGCATTGTGTTATGAGCAAGTTGTAATTAAACAAAGACATATCAAACAATGTGTGCAATTGTTATTGAAAAAATAAAGCTCTCCTATCAAGTCGGGCATTACTTCGATATACATTTTCGCCACATCATAAGCTTTTAAATATTTTTTTTCTATTTCTATATTGAAATTTCTAGTCACTTTTGAAATATGTAAGGTTATCTTTAGAAACGGTGAGCGATTTATCGATCGGGTGCAACAGCAAGAAGAAACAGTAGATAGTACTTTAAATATGTTTATAGAAGTTTGTCTTCACTAAAGGCAAAAGCAATATTTTATTTCGATGACAATTTTAAAATTAATGTTTTAAAAATAAAAACACAAATCTTTTAGGTTTTGTTTTGTTTCTTTAGGCAACAGATCAAAAGTGATTTGATATCCATGCTTTTTTTTTTGTCTTTGTGTTACTGGCCTTAACTATGTATGCTTGTATCGATGCATTTACCGACAATTTTCTTTTGAGACTTTTCTGTGCTGGTCAATTATATCTGAGTTTCTTAAATAATTTATTATGTCGATATTTTTAAAAGAGACTTTCAATAGGAGGATTTCTTCCACGATTATTTGGCGCAAATAGTAAAAAAAATATTATTAATGCGATATTAGTTATAAAGTGTTTAAAATTAAGAAAAATTGGTTTTAAGGAGTCCAAAATTGAACTAGGTAAGACATTCCATAACTTTTTATTGCATCTTTAGAAACAATCTCTGACAGTACTTTCTGATGTGCGTTTTGCATGGTGCAAGCGATTAAATTTCTTGAATTCGAATTAAATTACCTAAAACGTCTATTTATATATTAATAAAAAAAGGTGCAAATCATATCGTATAGATGAATGAAATAATGTTTAACAACTTATGGTAGTTCATTTATCTAAAGTGAGAAGAGGGTATGTCCCTTTGGCACTCCAGCTAGAGCATTCAAAAAAAAACAGAAGGCTTCATTTACCAACACGAACTATTGTCTTACACTAAGATATGAAAAAGAACTTCCATGAAACAAAGCAATTTAAACAAACAATACACCAAACAAAAGCAAAGGTATATACATGTATAGTAAGAAGGTCTTACTGGTTGTTGGTTCATAGATATTTTTTGTATCTACTTCAGGATGGCAATTGCCCGTAACTACTAAGTACTTTTTGCATTTTAGGTGCAGAAATTATATTAACCTTTCATTCTAGAGAAAACGTGGGTGTGGTTAATATGTTTCTTAATATGTGCGTTATAAAATAGTAAACAGTTTTACGAACTTAGTGTCCCTTTGTACTTGGTCAGTAGTATTCGATTTAATCGTTATTATTTCTTCTATAATGATTTCATCTTTTATTATTAAAAATTTGAGATCTTTTTATATAAGTTGATTTCTCTTCAATAAGAGGAACTATGGGTTAGGCAATGTTTAAAAACGATGACGTGGAGGTTAATTTATCACAATCGATATCTTCAGCTATACTTTTAGATTGTTTTGCAATACCACACATGTTTCTATAACTTTTTACCAGAAGTTAAAGAACCAATTTAATGTTCACAGTAAATCTTTTTTCTCGTCCTCAAAATTACGAGAACTTGATTTCTTAATCTGCAATAAGATTTTTGGAAATGATCCACTTTGTGTCACCCCCATTGACTGTAGGCGACATCTCGTCGTGACATCAGAATAAATATATCCCCGTTTTGTGGGGGTTGACTCCCAGGCCATATCGCTCTGTCCACTTTGTTAGCTTTTTTTGTAGGAGTTCTTTTAAGATGTTCTCTCCGCTTCCAGGCATGTCATTTACTACCAAGTTCCAGAAGGGAAGAAAAAACACCGCCTTGCGGCTTCCTTCTACTGACAAATCTTCAAGCAGAAAAGCGGCCCAGTTTTCAAATGATAACCCTGCTAGTCAACATTTGGTTAATCAGTTCACCAAGTGACCTATCTACTTTGAGATATGATAGTGCAGATGCGATTGCAGATGTGTCGGCCATGTTA
This sequence comes from Philhelius festivus, assembly GCA_963931855.1. Lineage (NCBI taxonomy): Eukaryota > Metazoa > Arthropoda > Insecta > Diptera > Syrphidae > Philhelius > Philhelius festivus. The sequence goes on along the minus strand of OZ007556.1, from coordinate 122,393,651 downwards.
AAAGCGCCTTCTATATCTAGAAAAGTAACCATAGTGTACTCTTTATGGTGGAAGGAATATTCGATAGTTCGTACTATCGAGTGTTAAGCAATATCTACCGATCTTTCCTTGCTTGCACATAAATGGATATTAATAAATCTTTCAAGAGTTTTTAGAAGAAATTATGATAAACTAATAGGTATGAGATCTTTCGGGCTTATTTGGGAAGTTTGACCGGCTTTAACTATGAACACAACCTTAACTTTTGTCCATAGCGGAGGAATGTATACCAGATCTAGGCAACTGTGAAACAGTGTCTCCAGATCCCTGCGCTGCGCCAGCTTTGACTTCCTTCCTTCGCGGGCTATAATTATATCAGAATTTCCTTGTAGCTCGGCAGGAATTATGCCGTCTGTTCCTGCAGACTCTAAGGATTTAATGCTGTTAAGTGCTCATTATAGTGTTTCCCTAGTAATCAGATCTTGTGGACAGTTAGACTTCGTAGGTGCCTTCTATATGTGGGCTGTAAAGTTAATGTTTTGAGAGCTATCTCGGAAACGGAAATGGGTATCCAGTAACAAGTTGAGCGATTCTTCACAAGACAACTGGGCATGGTTGGATTTGAGGAGGATTTTTCTTAGCCTAGATGCTTCTGAAGTTTCTTCTATTCTATTCTATATACAAGATCTTAGCACACTTTCAAGTGTTATCCTATATTAGGGCCAGTCAGTTTTCGATACTTTTCAATTCAAAGATGAATAGTGTTAGAGAAAATAGTCTCTGGTAACAAATGTGGCTTCATTAACTACGTTACTACTTAGTATGAGGTTAATACTTAAAATAAAATTAAAAAGATACTTGAGTCTTTTATTTATTTATGTTTGGGAGCAAGGAAGGGTTTATTGATTACCTCCTCGAGATAAGCTACCTTCCAGTCATGAGTCGGTAAAGAGGGGTTGCTTACCTTGGTTGTCTAGAGTAATTCATACAGCTGTCCATGTGCCTCCTTAACACCTGGCCAGATTTCACCTAAACTACTGACTGCAAGCTTGTACAGATCGCACGATCTCTGATCATCACAAGTGATGAGTTTGATATACATACCCCTATCGCTTGTGACCGGCGGTGCAGTCGGATTTTTCCTCATAACATTTAAGAAGCCTGCAGACGAAATCAAGCCATCTATATGGCTCCTTCAAGAACCGCAACCTCGATTTTACTTTTCAGGACGTCTCTGAATGATTTTGAGGAGCTACAAAGGTAAGTGCTGGTGTTGTGCACTCTCAGCCGTGTGGGTACCGGGATGGGTCCATCTAGAGATAGTTGACGCTTTAACGTGGAGTCGCCGCTGGTATGTGCATTTACTAAGATGCTTTTGGATCCTCAGGGCTGACCGCCTTTGTTTATAGCTGCCCTTAGACGGCCTCTTGTGGGTGTTGTTCCTCGAGAACCCGGACGATAGTTTTTTTTTTTTAATTCTTAAATATGACAAATACTTTCGAAAGAATAATTCATAAAAATGTCTTGCTAAATATAAAACCACCATAGTAAATAACAGCACAATAAAATACAAACATAAATACATTTCAATTTTTACGTACGTACTATGGAGTCACTAAGAACCCGAGAAAATCTTTACTATATATGTATATTTTTTTTTTTTAAACTTTTATTAAAAAAATCGAAAATAGCTAAATTTAAGAGAGGAGTATTATTACTTGTTTTTGAATCGGACAAATACATATTTAAAATCAACGTTAAATGTTGCTTAATTTTCTAAAATTTTCTACCTTTAGCTCTACAAAAATGTTGGGAATTTTGTTTTTAAATGTTTTTAAACTTAAATTTGTCTGTATTTGAAATTAAATTGAAATATATTGACAGTTTTAATGAACGAAGTTATGTATATTTTTTATTTTGAACTAAAACAATACAAATCCAAAAATTCATTCAAGTTTTGCAGAGTTCCCAGATTTTCTTGATTTTTTTTTTGTGTAAAGTGATTCCATCCTATAAAACATATTTTTACACTATGTGCACATTTCAAAATTATCAACACAAAAACAAATAGTACAAAATACCAATTGGACATTTTCTTTTGTGTACTCATTATACATTTTTGATACAGCCATCTAGTGACAGTTTCATCTGTAAATCTAACAATAAATAGAATTGCGTAAGTCAAAAAATAGCAGTGTTGAGTGTACAAAACAAATTGTATTGTTGCTGCTCAGTTTTCCATTGCATGGTGTTGATTCTATTGTTGTTTGCAAGCCATTACTGTATTCTTAATTCTTTTAATTTAGATAATATTTAATCTCTACTTTAAATAATAATAAATTGTTTTATGATTTTGCATCGTTTTTTAGTTTTATTAGTTTTTTTTAGTTTTTTTTTTTTTTTGTTTTTGTATTATTTTATTATTTATTTATTTATTTTTTAACTCTGTTTTCGTGTAGTAAAAAAAGTAACATTAAAAATGAGTTACCCAATGCACCAAATCAACTGCCGACTAATGCGTGCCGTAACACCAGAAGATCATGGTCAAGTATTGCATTTAATAATAAAAATTTCCCTGATGGTAAACTTGTCTACGAGAGCAGTCAAGCTGGCGTCATGGAAAACAGTTCTAACAAATTGTTTTCAAAAAATTATTCAAGATTTGAGCGCTCCAGTCAGGAAGTTATGGCAAAAGCTTCGCAAATTGTTCAGTAAGATTATTTCTTCCTTTCTTTTCATAGAAGCTTATCAAAAAAATGTTCAAATGTTGTTTGTTATGTGTTTTTTTCTGATCCAATTCTAATAATTCTTGCATTTTTTTAATTGATTTAAACAGTAGATTTAAATTTGACTATCTTTTAAACAAGAGTTTTTCTCTTTCTGTTTTTTTTTTTTTTTTTTTATTTTCGTGTATAGGAAAAATAAGTCCTTCCGTCCGCGAGAAAGACCAAAGAAGGGACTTAAAAATCTTCAAACTGTTAAAATGATGACGGCTGGCACAAATTTGTTTAATCAAACAGGTATAAAAACTCGTAAGCAACCTCTTACGGTAACAGCCCAGTTTCAAAACTCACTAACCGCTCTCATGGATACTCTTAATCAGGTAAACATCAATCTTGTAAAGCAAATTAATAGATTTGAACTATGTCATTTTGTGTTGCAGGCAAACCCGTTCTTTATACGATGCATAAAATCGAATGCACAAAAAATACCAAACAAATTTGACGAAACGACAGTTGTACGACAGGTAATAAAAACAAACAAAAATTATTCATACAATAGAACAAAACCTTAATTTATCAAATTTTAGTTGCGATATACTGGAATGTTGGAGACTGTACGTATACGGAGAGCTGGTTATAATGTACGACTGACATATGAAGAGTTTATTCAACTGTACCGAATATTACTTCCAAAGGGATTGGTTAGCTCGCAAAAAGATGTTAAAGATTTCCTCAGTACTATGGATTTGAATAAACAGCATTATCAACTTGGTATGTAAAATTATAATTAAAGCAAAAATTAAATTAAATTAAAATTATAATTTTAAGTACAATATTAGAAAATTACGCTGTTTTTTTTTTGACAAACTACTTCTCATATGCACGAATTCAATTCGATTAAATACGTATATACATACTTTTGAAGTTTACATTTCTATATTTATATAAAAAGTTATAATTCTTATCTGGAGATTTAGGTTGGATTTAGGTGTAAGTTGCTTGGTCCCGATATAATTTTGTGTGTTAAAAAAGTGCTAAATCCAAAATATTATAGAATCAGAACTATTAACTATTAGCGAAATAGAGAAATAATTTTGCGATAGATAACGGTCAATATTCCGGTCGTGGGTTGTCCGATTTTTTTGATTGATGCAAAGAGCGAAATTTTATGATTCTATTGGAACTTTAACAATAATCTGAAAATGGCTTTCTACAAGCTCCTTTGTGTACTAAACAAGTAATAATAATACATACACATTGCATATCGTATGGCAACACTTTCCGTGTAACAAGCCCACGAAGTTATGTCTTTCAAGAAAAATTTCTTAATACAAGAAGCATGGACGACGTCGTCATTTTATTTAATTTCCAAGAAATGGATGTTATTGATGGGGTCGAATTAACACATAATAAGGAATACCAGAAAAAATAAAATGTCGGACGATTGTTCCTATTGATCGAATAAACAAATAATAGGACTGGTCAATGAATTAACATTGGTTTCGAGTTTTGTTGCAAGGGTGGATTCAATTATACGAACAAGAGGTCTGAGGTCGAGGAAATATTTGTAAGATATGTGTGTACAAAATTAAATAAAAATATGTAATTGATAGTAATTGTCTTATATCAACTCAAACACAGTTGGGATTGACGGAATTCCGATTAAGTTTTTAAAGCTCATAATTTCCAGCGTTTGGAAAACATTTTCTTTTTTTTTTTTTAAATTCAATTCTTACTTATTCAGCTTTTCCTTCAGATTGGAAAACTGCTAGAATATGCCCGGTCTAAAAAAAAACAATAAACCTGTTTTGCTTTCAGACTTTAGTCCTATAAGCGTTCTTCCGGCACTGTCAAAGGCTTGTGAAAGAAGGGCTAAATTCTCAAATATAGTCTGATATCTAATAGTTTTTTTTTTTTTTTTTTAAACCAGTCCGGTTTTAGCAAGGGATATAATACAACATCCTCTATAATTAATATAACTGACACTATTAGAAAAATTATAGATGAAAAAATGATATCAATCCTTCTTCTCGATTTCAGCAAAGCCTTTGACAATGTTGACCATAACCTTCTTTGCCTTAAGCTGAAAACGCAGTTTAGCTTTTCGTCAACTGCATGCAACCTTATCTTCTCCTATCTTACTGACAGAAGACAGGCTGTAATCATGAACATGAAAACTTCGTCAATTTTGCCTCTTTATCGGGGCGTTCTCCAAGGATCGATTTTGGGTCGGATCGTTTTCACAATGTTTGTGAATGATTTTCCTGCGGTAGCCAAGCATAGCTCTGTTTTTATACGAGTATATGCTGATGACGTCCAGATGCTAAATTCTTCTAAGAAATGTGATCCTAATAAGTGTGTGTTGGAAGTTGGTGATGATTTTTCTATGGTGCTGAATTGGACAAAGAACAATTTTTTGGTTTTAAATGCTGAAAAATCCAAAGCCATTTATTTTGGAAACTACTTTGGTTCTCAATCAATAAACTTGCTTGCTATTGATGGCAAAACAATTCCATATAAGAGTAGTGTTAAGGTGCTTGGGTTTTACTTGGACGACAAACTTTCATGGGAGAACCATATAAATAGCGTAATTAGAAGAATTACATTTACATTAAGGAAACTATATCCAATAAACAATCACCTACCTTATCAAATTCGCTGAAAGTTATGCCCTTGTCCTTCCAATCTTACTATATGGCTGTGAAGTTTATAATGGCTGTAATATTAGTTTACGAAATAAATTAAAAGTCTGTTTTAACTCCATTGTGAGATATGTTTTCAATAAAAGAAGATATGACCTTATAAGTGAATTTGTTTTTAAGTTTCTAGAATTTCGTTCGATGTTCTTTCTTTTTAAAGTTATTAAAACTAAAAGTCCCTCATATATCTTCAATAGCACTACTTTTAGTAGACTTCGACTCCACTCGACCAATATAATGATAACCTCGCACAGAACTAATATAAGGAAGAGTTCATATATATTTCGTTCTACTTAATTATGGAACTCTCTGCCTGATCATATCAGAAACATTTCAAAGCCGATTCATGTTTTTAAAAAAGAAATTTGTCAATATTTAAAAACAGATTACGGTCAAATTTTATTTTTTATTCATTATATTTGCAATTGATTGAATTATTGTTGCTGATTATTCCAAATATTTATGTTATATGTATATGTATACATAGTTTTTTCATTATATGTTGAATAAGATTGAGGGAAGGCAAGCAAATTTCAAAAATATTGTAGTTGAGATAGCAAATATTAAAAACAAACCAAAGACTTAAATACCCTATAACCGAGTCCAAATATTCAAAAACAGAGTGAAAAATAGAACTGAAGCAATTTGGGGGTCTCTGAACACAACCTGTAATTCAAAAGGTAGCAAGCTTCTAGGTTTGGAAGCAAGCATTAAGAATTCCTGTGATGGCGAGGAGTGTGAGCAAGCCAGACAACTTTCGTTCAACTGACTCAAATTGTTAAGATAACGAACTGGAAGTGTTGAAGCAGATAGGGACAAGTGGGGACAATATTTTCAAAATATTCTTCCATCAGCCGTTCCGCAATATAGTCCTTCGCGGTAATTGTTGAAGAAAACATTTTGTTGGTCTGCAAGCAAGCAAAGACAAGACCAAGTAAATAGTATTAAGAAACAAACATCTGTCCACCGGTTAGGACAAAACGTGACTAATGATAGCAACAATTTTAAAATATTTAAGGAATTCATATACCTACGAGTAAATACTAATACCAATAACGACTTGATGAAGAATTACTCTAGGAAACCACGTTGGTTGGGCCACATAAAGCAAATGGACATCAATGATTCTTCGAATACCTGCCCTCAGATTTAAGGCCAATAGAAATTATGAAGCTCGAAATCGTTTTTCCATGAAAAATTATATGTTAGTAAAATATTTGATTCTGACACGAAAATTCCTATACAATCTTATGAAGATATTTTATAAAAATCGAAAGCAATTTTAAGGAACGGATTTCATATATTTTCCGCGTACCTAATGCTTATTTGTTGTTTTAATTGAAGAATCTTATTGGCCCTCTACCTCTGTTTCTCATGCCACTAACTAATTTTCGACTTGGCAGTAGTGATTTTTTTACACGGAACCTTAAATTTACATGTTTCGAATTATTTTTTTAACAAATATCTTTCAGGTGCAACAAAAATTTACATGAGAGAATCACAAAAAATGCGCTTGGATATCAAACTACATACCAAAATCATCGATAGCATTGTTTTGATCCAAAGATGGTTTCGCGGTATTCTTCAACGAAAGAAGTTTTTACTCTATAAAAGTGCTGCACTAACAATACAATCTTATTGGAGAATGACACTAGCCCAAGAAAAACTTACCAGCAACCGTCAACGATGGAGTGCAGCAATTATTATTCAATCATATTGGAAAATGTATAAACAAAAGACATATTACCACAAGTTAAGGGTTAGCATTGTTGTAGTACAAGCACATTCTCGGGGTATGCTGGCAAGATTGCGTTATAGAAGTCACAAAATGGTTAGTGAAAAAATTTTAATTTGCTTAACGAAAGCATTTGCTCAAAGTGTTTTATATTTATTTATATTTATAGCGTTTGCAAAAAGAAAGAAGTCGACTGCGATGTACACAAAGCCTGCCCAGTACTGATAGGTATAACTGACTAAGTGGTTTCTTGTTTAAAGTTAATTAAAATAATTCTGCTTTGTTTTGTTTGTCAGAACGTTTAATGAAATTTATAAAACGGAGGATGTTAAGCGTTCGTTTCAAAGACCGCATCACAGCTTGGATAGTGAATTCGATGAACCAGCTATACAACACAATCTTGAAGCGACACTTCTTGAATCACAAAATAATGAAGTACTACAAAAGGCTGGCAATCAATTGAGAAACCTCATGATTTTATCTGGCAACAATAACCGATCTATTCCTATTGGGAACGATTATTCACTGCATCAGAACTTTGATATTAAACTTCACCTAAAGCAAAATACTACTGAAAATGTTGAAAAAGTTAAACAAGTATATCCAAATAGTGAGATAGGTGGGAGATATATTGACAAAAGCACAGCAAATTTCAAAAGGTATGTATGTATGGTAAGGTAAAGGTATAAAATCCTTCGGCTTTAGAAATCTGTATGTAGTAAAATACAATTTTCTTTTCTATACACAAAGGAAATATAGCTATGAGGCATTTTCATCGAACTTATTATAGGTCTAAGCTGGATGTAGGTTTTCGTCGTAGAAGGAAACCAAAAATATATTCAGAATTCATTTCAGACTTTCAAACTTACTTAAATTGGGCAAAAATGTGCATCTACCGACAACAAAGTTGAATCAAATGTAATAAGTAACAACTGATATAATGATGATTTTCGGTAATAATAATTTAGGCTCTTGTATCGATGGCAGCGTAAGTAAGCCACTAGCGTGTACTAGAATTTGCGCAAATGAGGTGATTTCGGTGCACAGCTTTCAATCGCTAGATTTAGAAATCGATTAACCATTATGCTGCTTTTGCCGGTTTGGTTACGTTAAGTAGAAATGTAGGCCCGTTGTGATCACATATCGATACCTTCCCGCAAGAATGTATTAAGCGACATTTTAAAAAATGTTCAGGAAACGAAAAAACGTCTCATTTAGTTATTTTTCTGTGTATTTTATTGGAGGGATTTTTACAATACAAAACTTGACCTCATTGCAAAATCGAAATTTTAATCAGATAAGAAGTTTTTGTCGCTACTTAATAGACAAATATTTAAAAGCAAAGACAACCATATCTGGAGTATTATAAGCGACAAAAATGGATCAAGTTCTATTTAGATGAGTGTGCTAAGCGAAATTTTCGGTTAAACTAAGCGACATGTAATAAATTTTTTTCGTGGACGTTTGGTTGTTTAAGACAATCACCCTTATTCCGATAGTCGTTTTAATAAAACGCCTTTAAAACGAGAAGGCTCCAGAGACCACATTTTGGGTTTAAATAATACGAAAAGGGTAGCATTCTCTATATTCTTCACTTTTCTAAGCATTATAACGCTAGTCGTTTCAATAAAATTCCAATTTTCGTTTCTAGAGCCTTGTCGTTTTACTGGCGTTTTAGTAAACCGACTATCGGAATAAGGGTGAATAATATTTTTAAAAATGTCGCTTAGCATAATTTTACTGGCGGATAATACAAATTTCAGGGAGCAACATTATTCCAGGGAGAAAACTTGGCGGTTACTACAATTTTATTTTCTCTCTAGTTTCTTTTGCATACATGATAGGGCAGTGAAACCCAGGCCAAAATGTGGCGCTTAATTTCTAGTATAGTTCCACATCAAAAAGTCATTTTGGAAAAAATTGTCGCTTAATACATTCTTACGGGAAGGTATCGATATGGATCTAGGAAAGCTTTTCTCTACTCGTTAAACCAATTTGAGCTAAATATGAACCATGTAAGACTACTTATTTCATTATTTGCCACAAATCTAGACTATACCTTTGGGAAAGAACAGGACATGAATATAGAAGGTGAGGAATTTATTCCTTATGCAGTTCTTTAAATTTGATTTGTACTCTATACCAAGTCGCGTGGCTTGTCTGCCTATTAGATATCTAATCTCCTTATAGACATCATAAGCTTAGAGTGTTTCGGATCCATCTATGGCTAGGCCAAATGTCTTTCGCTCAAAGCAAGTGTTGATGATTTCCCTTCTAAGGTTTAAGAAATAAATAAATATAACATTAATTTCTTAGATTTCATCTGTTTTGGTTTTAGTTTTTTTTTTATTATTTTGCAAGAGTTGACTATTGTAATATTCTTGGGCTGAGAGCTTATTTTCTGGCTGCGTATATCCACACTGTTTCTAACAGGCCATCTGTGTTGGCACTGTGTGAAACCCAAGTAGGTGAGGATTCCGATCCTGCTTAATTTTTCATTCATGGGTATACTCGTAGCTTAGGTTAGGTTAGATAAGTGGGCTGACAGTTGATCTTGTTACCGTAGATTCGTTGTGATACCCTAGGGTTTGTGACCCCTTGTATTGAAACCTATGATAATCCTATGTCAATCAAGCCCGTTAAGAGTGTAGATGTGTTACAGCAAGTATAGCCTGAAAAGTCAGAGGAAACTACTAAATAATTAAAGAAATTTCTGTTGTCACATAATAACCTAGCTTAGGAGAGTAGACGCCTTCTAAGGGCGTATTACTATCCTTTACCCCCACTTGAGAAATCATCTCTGCACCAGGCCCGTAGGAGTATGTGGCTCCTGTCTGGTAGATGAGTTTGATATGTCAGTGTTTGGTGTATATGTGCTTTTTAGCAAAAGCTAACCTGGCTTTAATATTTTTCGCTGAAAGCAGAGGCTTCTTGGGTTTCTCTTTAGCGTTTAACCCAATTCTTTTGGGTGTCCGGCGTGCAGTCCATTCACTAACTGGCTTTTCTATGTTTTAGACTGCCTGCTTAGGTGTTTTGGACCCACAACTTCTCAATTCTCTTTCCATTCTTCTAGCTTCCAAATCAGAAAGTAGTCGTTTCCGTCCTTTTTTCATTGGAGGGACATCGATGTTTTTGTTTTTTTAATATTAGGCACTTCATTGGACACTTCACTTTTTAGTAAAAAAAATAGCGCGGTCGACGGTATTAATCAGCTTTACACGTTTTAAAATGAACGATTTACCCACAACAAACTACCAACAAATAAAATTATCTTAACTGTTACTTGTTATATTACAGTAAAACAAGAAAAGCACAATAGAGGGGAACATCTCTCAATGAACGTGCATAATTGGCCAAAACCAGAAAATTATTATTTTTTTTTGTTTGTATAATATATTTTTTTTTTATTTTTTCTATACATAATAAATGTGAGTTAAATAAACAAAAAAAAATAATAAAAATAAAAATCACAAACTTAAAAAATGTTCGTTTAATCCCGCATTAGCCTGGATTTCCTCGAAATTCAATGAGTATGAATGTGAATTCAAATCTTTTTTCTCCTTCATCATTACATTCTGAAAAGAGTCAAGGACAGAGTGGCATCGTGTAATATGGGACTTGTACCTACTTAAAAAAAATAAAACAAACAAAAATAATAAATTATTTCCTCAAAACAACTTAATATAAATTTAAATTTTTGAATCTTTTCATCTTCGTTTTTGAGAAAAAAAGTTCTTCTTAACAATTGTTTACATTATCTTAATTCTGTATTGAAAATACTGGAAATCAATTCATTTATTATTTTTTTCTTTCTGAAAATACAGAATTTTGGTTATATAGGATTTTGTCCAAGCATAACTGTAACATTTTAATATGCAGTAGTTTGAAAACCCATACGGAATTTTGACCCCAAACTTATCTCAAGAAAGCTTAGGCCACCATATAATTATACCGATACAAAATATGAAGCTTAGAATATTTTAAAATATTATAATTATTAGTAGTAGCTACATACATTTATTAATTTAACACTTAACAACATTGAAATTATATAACTATGTATATAACTTTTTAAATATGATGTTAAAATACTGTTTTATCTAAACAAAGCCTTTACTCTTTCCTTTTAGTTATATTGTAGACTTTTCTAATCTGTTTGAATTTTCTTTCAGTAAAACTCCAGTGCGCAGAACAGATTCCGGTCCCACTAATTTCTGTAATATAGACTACGAAGATATTGGAGATTATAATGATATCTTAGATATAGACAATCAGCAATCAAACAACCCATCGAAAAAAGACTACAGTCTTTTAACAAAAGCAAATCCAAACGAAGAAAGTTCACAAAATGTTAATGATATATTGGTTGGACAGCAGCACCAAGGAAAGTATCACACGAGTGATTCGCAGAGTCCGCAAAAATCCGTTAGTGAAGCCGAAGCAGAAATAAATTCCAATTACTCTAAGCATTATGAGAATATAAATGTTTTGTCCGACACTCACTCAAACTACCAACTAACGACAAGTCCTCATCAAGCAAGTTCCTATTCACAAAAGCATTATGCTAACGATGAGAGTAAGTCACCAAGCACAGCACAAATTCAAACACAAACTGCTGGTGTTGCATCGGCTTCAATACCTAAAGGCAAGGCAGCTGCACTTTTAGGTTCAATATCAGAAGATCAAGTTCAGTACCCCCTGACTAGTCGACTGAGTAAGCAAACAAAAAGCCGACGGGTCAAATCAAATTTGAGTGATGAATTGAACCTGGTTGAAGTCGTTGCACCGCGCTTTCCTAAGCTGAATGACCCACCTGGCGAGAGATTGCGTCGCCGCAATTCTGACCCGAGCACCAATAAGGTTCCACTTCTTGAGGTTAATCGAGGCAATGACATGTATCAATCGTCTACTCAAATCAATATTGCTGGACACAGATTTCGAAAAGCTGCCCGAATTGGTAAGGCGGAGAAGTGTGCTAGCTGTCAAGAGAGTGATGCATTCGTTAATGAAGGCTATCGTTGCTTGGACTGCAAAGTTCTTGTGCACACGAAGTGTATTCAAAATGGTGGGGTCAAAACACTTATATGTGAAGCGAAAAGATCAAAACGCATGCGAAAAGGCAACGACAAGACCATGACACCAAACTCAAAGTATTCAGCGAGGGAGTATACAGATTCAACGGACAGAATTATAAGCGATGCCAAGGAATTAAATTTAATGCAAGATTTCATCACACAAAAAATTTACAAAATGGATGAAAATGAAGGTGAAAAATCATCAGAAGTTGATAGAGTATTCAAACAAGCATTGCGAGCCTTCAAGGACAATCTAGTAACGCAATACAGTGTTGCACATAAACAAAACTCCGATTCATTAAACATAAAATATAGGGATTTAATTGATAATTTTGGTCAAGTTATGGAAACGTGCTGTGGAAAGCAGAATGACTTTCCTCTGACAATGGGGGTGAATGCGTTTCGTGGCTTCATGAATGAGTTCATGAATTCTAGAGAAACGGAAAAACCAAAGGCTAAAAGGAAAAAGGAAAAGAAGCGAAAAGTAGAGGAACATACAAATTATCACGGTAATTAAAATAACAAATAATTTGTGTTTCCGATTTAAATATTTAAAAAACTATATATTTGCAGGACATGCTTTCCAATTAACTATAATCAATATTCCAACGGCCTGTGAAATATGTCAACTTTTCTTGCTATGGCCAATCGAACGGGGATTGGTAAGTAACGATATTTAGAAAAAAAATATTTGAAAAGCAACATCTTTTGAGCAGTTTTCTTTTAAACCGTTAGAATTTGTTTCAAATCTTAAATTTTTCAAATCCTTAAATAATAAAAAAACATGAATATCCAGTTCCGGTTCCAAAATAAGAAAAAAATCTTGCGAAATATTAAGTATTATTATAATTTATTTATTATCAAGCTCATGTTTGATATTGTACAATATATACATACATTTGTTATTGTAACGGATAATGCGGATGGTATCAAGTGCTTCCTTGTTATAATGTTGCAAATTATAGGAAAATGATTATGTCGAAATCATCTAAAGTTGTCCATAATGTTTTATTTGGCAATTCTGGGAGCAGCATTTTATGTCAACTTGGGTCAGGTTGTTGTATATAGAAAGGTGGGTAGGGAAGCCATCATTCAAAATTACCAGATTTGAGTAAGAGAAAATATTTTCATTGGCGGACCTTCTATGTTTAGATAGTAACTGGGGATCTCCAAAGCATCGTCCGCCAGAAGAATTGGTGTTCTTTTTTCGTAAAAAATAATAATAAGGACATCACACGTGAATCTATGGTCAGGAAGTACATATATATCTGTGGTGTTTGGTAGAAACATGATAAATCCATTAAATAATTAGCATTGTTACGTTCACTTTAAATCGAGCTTGCACCTAAACGGGTGAACCGATTCTCTTAAAATTTAGATCATACTTTTCGAAGAATTTTTTCATAAATATTTCAAATTTAAAGAAAATTTGTCAACCCGTTTAAGCCCTAGCTCCATATAAAGTGGACGTAAAAAAGCAAATTATCTTAGGATTTATCATGTTTATACCAAACACCACAGATATAAATTGAGAACAAATTTAACTTATAATAGAGCTCAACTTCTTTTTAATGTGAATTGGAAGCAGTCATTCCCCCTTCTATCGTTGAAGATAAGATTAATAAACTCAAGGTTAAATTTACTGGTGGTCCTGATGGCTTGCCTTCAATAATATTAAAAAATTGCTCGTCAACTTTAATTGAGCCATTGACCACTCTTTTTCAGCTCTCAATCTCACAAGGAATATTTCCTTCTCGTTGGAAAAATTCCTATATTATCCCGATCCTTAAAAAAGGCCCTAAAAAAGAAATATGTAACTACCGCCCCATAGCTAAGCTGTCGTGTATTCCTAAGCTTTTTGAAAGCATAGTCTATGACACTTTGCTTTTCCACTGTAAACAAATTTTTTTCCCAAATCAACATGGTTTTCTTACCGGTAGATCAACTACTACAAACCTAGTTGATTTTGTCTCTGGTACTATATGCACCATGGAGGCTGGGAATGAAGTTGACGTCATCGCTACTGATCTCAAAGCCTTTGATAAAATTTCTCATTCCTTTATTCTCTTCAAACTCAAAGCACTTGGCTTCCCTCCCTCCTTCATTGCATGGATCCAATCATATCTGAGCGATAGGCAGTACACAATCCTTTTTAGAGGTATCGAATCAAATCCCATCCTTGCAACCTCTGGCGTTCCGCAGGGAAGCCATCTCGGCCCTCTGATTTTCATTTTGACCATTAACGATGTAGACTGCGTCATCAATGATTCTATGATTTCTGTTTATGCTGATGATAAAAAAAATTTACTCACCTTCCGATTCCATTCTTCTTCAGCAAGATTTAAATAGATTTTCTATCTGGTGCCAGAAGAACTTTCTTGAACTTAATGTTAGTAAGTGTCTAGCTATAACATACTCCGGTAAACGCTCACCTCTCCCTCCTCGAACATACTTTATTAACAATGAGACAGTCACAGTTGTTGACTCACTATGTGATTTAGGTATTCTTTGTGATAAAGAACTTAATTTTAGATCTCACATTACCACATCTATTAATAGAGCACTTGGCTTCGTTAAGCGCTGGTCAAAAGAATTTTCAGACCCCTACGTTACAAAATCCCTTTACCTCATATTTGTTAGGCCCCTTCTTGAATATGCCAGCCAGGTTTGGTCACCCTGTTACAATACCCATTCCCTTCGTATCGAAGCCGTTCAACGAAGATTCCTTCGATTTGCACTTCGCGGGCTTTCTGGCTTGATTCGTTTCACCTCCCACCCTATGCTGATCGTCTTCAACTTATTAATCTGCAACCTCTTGATAAACGTCGCAAAGTAGCCGACATTGTATTCATTCATCAAATTTTAGCCGGTAATATTGATTGTCCCACACTTCTCCAAAAAATCTCATTGCATACTAACCCTAGAAATCTTAGATTGGTGTCCCTCTTTGATGTCAATTTTCACCGAACTAATTATGGTAGTAATGAACCATTGACACGCATGCTTCGTTCCTCCAACATTATGCAAAATTCTTTCGACTTTCACACCTCCAAACACTCTCTCAAAATCTCGCTATATTCCCAACCTTAACCACTCAATCCCTCCACTGTGTTTAAACACTCTCTTCTAGTTCTTAACCGCTCTCAATTCAAAGCCCACTTCATCTTCAATTTTTTTCTTTTTTTAAAGTTTTTTTTTTTTTTTTTTAAACTGGTGGGTGGGCCTACGGGCCCAGACTAATATTAAAATAAAAATTAAAAAAAAAACCCACCATAGATTTTAAGTTTAGATTTAAGTTAAGTTCAACAAAACCTTTTTAATTAAAGTATTTTATTGTAGAATCGATCTATCGAATGAGCTAAGAACTTTTTTGATTGAAGTACACCTAGTAATGGACCAACTTATGATCTAAGTATTACCATTTTCTCGTTGGCATCCACTTCAACCTAACACTTTGCAAATATTTTGCTCTTCTGTAGTTTTGTTTAATAGCTGAGCCAAAAGATATCAATGTATCTTAGTTCTTGTGGAGGTAGCAACGAAGACGTTTATCGGCCTGTACTAAGTGTCTAAAATACTATTTCTTGTGAAAATGAAAAGATATGTTAACAGGTATTATTCTCGACGGAATGAAAACTTTTATCCCTAACAGGACTAAAAGCATAAAATCTAAGGAGAATTCATGGTACGATAGTAGCTGTAAAGAGATTATAAGGTTCAGAGAGTATAGCTTCCGTTGTTACAAAACCAATCCAACTGAGGAAAACCGGACAAAATACAAACAAGCGCGGAACGCCTGTAATGCTCATATCAAACGAACCAAGTTTTTACATAAAAAACACGGCAAAAAATACTACAATGTCCCAAAGGTAGTAAACATTTTTGGTCCTTTGTGAAAAATATTAGAAATTTCCGCTGTTCGTCGGTTGCAGCACTCGTTTACAATAACACTCCTGTGACTAGCTCACAAGGAAAGGAAAATTTGCTTGCAGTGTTATGACTCCTCCTGTTCTTGAGAGCGTAAATGGTTTTATGGGACCAATCTTCTTTCGCACTCGTGCAGTTGCAAGAGTCTTAAAAGATCTTCAAATACACATCCCCTGGCCCAGATGGTATATCCCCTATTGTTCTGAAGAGGTGTTCTTCTACGCCGGCAAAACCATTGCGTAAGCTTTTCCCCTGGACTCTCTCGGATTGGATGGAAAACAGCATTTTCCCAGCCAGTCCCTAAAAAAGGCGAATCCTCCTCACCCAAAAATTACCGACCACCTGCACTTACGTTCCTTTTTTCCAAGGTCATGGAAACGCTGATTAATAATCAGCTTAAGAAATACATATCTTGAAGAACGAAAGCTTCTTAATGACCGGCAGTACGGCCTTCGTAGCAACCAAAACTGTCTCCTGTCTGTCAAGCGAAATATTCCACCCCTGTCATCATCCATGGATGGCACTTGCATCGAGGAAACCGAAAAGCTTTTCGTTCTCGGTATGTCTATTACAGACCATCTTTTGTGGCATGATCATATATTTGATGTTGCGAAATATGCGGCGAAATGCTTAGAAGATGTAAGCAGTTTTTTGCCCCTTATGATCTGGCCACAATTTATAAGGCATACATTCGGCCTAAGCTTGAATATAACTCCCATATCTGGGCAGGTGCTCCTAAAACTAACTTAGACAGAATCTAAAACCGAGCCCTTAGACTAATTGGAGACAGGTGTATTACGGAAACTTTTGTTTCTCTCGAACACCGTCGTAATGTCTCTTGTCTTACTTTTTTTATCGCTTCTTCTATAAACAGTGCTCTAATGAAGTAGCCAGTTGCATTCCTCCCTTGAAACAATTTCGCCGTAACACTCGTCTTGCTAAGAATGCCCATCAATCTACCCTTGAGCCTAATTTCGGGCGTACTGTAAAATACAGAGATTCATTCTTTAGCCGTACTACTAGAATGTGGAATACTATACCCCACTCGATTGCCCCCCCCCCCCCCCTACTGTGATGTACAAGCATTTAAAAGCAATGTGCATCGGCATCTCCTTTTAAATCCCCTCCTCATTTCCTAACTGCTCGCGCTGTGTTATTTATAACATTATAAGGGTATTCATAACCCCTTGAGTGTGTGCTAAATAAAAAAAAAAATTAAATGCAACACATTTCAAATCCCTTCACAAATTTCAAAAATAATGGTTAGTCTTTTTAAAACGATCAACACACCACACATTTCAGTAAAGTTAAATCCCTGTCATAAGCCACCAAAGAGGCTATGCTTAGAGGGCGGCTTTTATTTTTAAAATGTAAGCTATGTATTGGGTAAAGATAATATTTACATTTTTAAATATTTCTTTTTAAGAACAATACAACTTTAATACCTTTTACTTTTACCAAATTTGGGTTTGGAGGTTTAATGTTTAAGTCGAAGGAGTACTATATTTTTCGTCAATGAATAACTTGAAGTATTAAAACTCGATTTAGAAATAGCTCCGTAATTTTTGTACTACATCGAGCTGTTTATGCATTGGGTAAAATAAAAATAAATTTTAATTCTGTTGTACAAGAATTGTAGTTTTTTCCAAAAATAAAAATGTTCCGTGCTTATAAAATAAATTTGTTTTGTTTCTTTCAGGTTTGTCAAAACTGTCGCCTTACTTGTCACAAAAAATGCTATCAAAAGGCTTCTTCATGCAACAAAACATCTTCATCGCATGGTGGATGCGTGTCGTCACAATATAGTATTACTGACTCAAAACTCTTTGGTGTGCCATTAACGAATTTATGTTTAGCCGAAGGAGCTAAAATTCCCATACAAATCGAACAACTTATTACTAAAATTGAAATGTTAGCTTTGTACACTGAAGGAATATACCGCAAGAGTGGTGTTAATTCCAAAATAAGAGAACTCAAGCAAAAAATGTCCGAAACTCCGATTGGTGCGGAAATCGATTATGAGTCATATAACGTACATGTATTAGCCAATGTTCTGAAATCATTCCTACGCGAAATGCCCGAACCATTACTATCATTCGATCGTTATGATGATTTTTTACGTGCTTCCGATTTACCAGATACGAATGTCCGAGTACAAACTCTGCTATCGTTAATTAAAAAACTCTCGGCTTCACATCACTTTCTGTTAGAGCGTTTAATTTTTCATTTGGCTCTGGTAGCACAAAAAGAAAAACACAATCGCATGTCGGCGAGTTCGTTATCAATAGTTTTCGCTCCGTGTGTTTTACGAACAAATCGTTTAGTACCTGCCCAGGATAGTCTCAATGATATCTGTAGACAAACGAAGTGCATAGAAACCTTGATTACGCAAAAGATGTTAAATGTAAAGAGTACACTAGCTGATATAGATACTTTAGACACGGCCGCACATACCGCTACTACTAGATTAAGTACTTTACGTAGCTCTAAAGTGTTTGTCCCCGAAGAGTTAACCCAGCGGCCATCACAAATCGAGACTGAAACAGAAGAAATGATATTAGAGGGGCATATTCAGGAGATCCGCAAAGAGAAAGCACTTTTAACTTCAGCGTTGCCAAATTTAGTTAGAACTACGTCAGATGATGACTTGCTTTCGACTGACTTAGACGGAGAAGGTGGAAGCTTGGATGACCTGAGTACGGGAAAAGACAAGGACAGTCATTCATTAGCTGAGTGTAAGGATTTCAAAGATAGTATTGATTCATCTTTTGGAAGCCTAAGCGGCGACAATAACGTGAGTCGAAAAGGATACGATGAAAATAAGTTACAAGAGCATTATCAACAGCAGCAACCGCACATCGGGCAGCAACAACAACACTTCGATGCTGATTCAGCGAGTGATTCCATAGTTCTAAGCTACAATCTTCGTGATCAAAATATCGACTACATTTCAAGCCCAAGACATCATGTTTCCTTGGATCATGAAATGGTATCGGGTTATTCGGCTGCGAAAAATTATTCATCTACTCCAAAATCAACATCATCTAATAATAGTAGCAGTAGTTTAATTTGCAGTGGAACCCGACGCTCGGGCAGCCAACAGAATCTTAGTTATACCATGACACAGGTGTCAGCAACAAGTGCTGGCCCTAGTGGAATCAATTATACTGCAACAAGTCAGTCAGGTAAACCAATGGCTGTGCGAAGTATGTCAAGTGGCTATGATGCTACAACAACACATCTACTCCCAAACACTCCGCAGTGTACATCTGGAGCTGATGGGTTTCAACTGCTTTCAGTTGTCCCATCATCATCATCATCGTCCGCAACATCACCACATGTCGTAGCAGGAACGTCTCTATCTGCATCGTCTTCATTACCAACACCATTTCCCAATACCAGTAGCAATAAAGTAACAAGTATTATAGAGGGTGGTAATATAAAAACGACTCGAAAGAAAAAGAAACAGGAAAGTTTGGACGACGAACCAATTATGGTGTAAGTTCTATATTCTTATTTATCCTCAGAAATGTATGTACATTTATATATAAACTCATATATAAATAATAATTAATTATAGGTATAGATTCATTAATAAATAAAAATAAATGTATGTTTGCAGACATTATGTAAAAGAAACACTTCCAAACATATATAAACTTTACATATGCAAATGTCGCATCATGTTTTAAATTATATACATACATATATGTACAAACATATATATAAATATGTGTAACTAAAATGTTTTTTTTCTAAATTATTAAAGCAAAGCAAGATACACCAAACTTGTTAAACATTTTCATCTATTTATGTTACAATTTTTAGTATAGTTTTCGACACTCAAAAATTAATTAATTTTTTACTATTATTCCATATTTAAATTAAATAACAGTTGACTAAAAATTAATTAGAACCGATATCACACTGACATCTCAACTCGATTAAATCGAAATAAATAATTTTTTGATTTTGCTGCCGCTTAGTTGATATTCCTACTTTTTAAATACTATGGTCCATCATCCAAATTATGTTCTAAATTTAGGGTTTTGTAAATGATTACCAAGCTAACTTTAAAAATGTTTGTCATTTATCAATTGATAATTCGCAATCGTACTAGAGATGAAAGGAAAAATTAACGCTTATAAAAATTTCCCATAAAAATAATTATGCTTATTTGAAAAAGACTGAAGATGTACTCATAAAGTTCAAACGTGTTTGTTTTTTAAGGAAACTGTCCCCAAAATCAGAATGGCAACTATATACATGACAGTAGGCACCATTCTGACCCCAGAATTCAAATTTAGGATCAGATCTATAAAAAAAAGAGGTGTAAATTCGATAGAAAAAAAATAAATAAAAAAAATATGTATAACATTGGACAGCCTTCCAACTACAAGAAGAACATTTAAAAAAAAAATTATAGTTGACAAAAAGCTGTTTAACTTTGAAACCGGCATCCGTTTTTAAATGATTGATCATATATCCAACTTCATAGAACTTTTGAATATAGACAATGTTTAATTAGGCAAAATGGTAGCCCTCAAATTAAGAAAGAAAAAACCGTAATGATGTACATACAAAGAAATAATATAGCAATAAAAATTGTACGTTGATTTTTAAGATTCTATTTATTGAGTTAATTGGCTTTATAGTATGAACTATTTTTACCCTTAGAATGTGGAAAACAATATAAAGTAATTCAATCAAAACGTGCAACTTTTTGACATTTATCCATGTTTTTATCAACTATTTAGGAGTACCCCTTAGCGAAACGGAGATCTGTGTTCGATTATCAAGCGTTGCTATCAGGGGTATTATCTCTTACGAGGAAGTGAAGAATACCTTTTGTCGTGAAAAATGTTTCTCATCTCAGATGTTCGAACTTCCGTTTCATGAGTTTCATTATCCATAAATTAGTTTCTGTTCTGACGGACAGAGCTACTTAGCTTTGCAAATGATGTAAGTAGTGTATAGAAAAAAGACGGCAAATTCTTTAAAAATAAACAAACATACGGAGAAAAGAGAGAATAGTTAGCTATATAACATTGCTATCAGTCTGGTGTATCGTTATATTTTCATTTGATGATCCATATAGAACATTAGCGATAATAAAACACGACTTTTATACACTCGTTGCAATTTATTCTTTTCTGATGGCTTTCACAGTTAATGATGGACTGACTACCCACTTAATCGGCACTTGTTATAACTTATATAAGTAAAACCTAACAAACCATTTTTTAGTTTTGTTGTTTAAGGATTACTGTAAATCTAATTTCTCAATGGCAAGATTCATACATTTAAAAAAAAACTCATTAGAATGTTGAGAATACATACAAATACTTTTTAAATTTCTCAATTATTTAAATGAAAAAAACTTTTTAAGTCAACCGCTGGTGATATCGGTTCTACATAGGATCATCATCTGCTTAAATCCATTACTTGTGCAAAAAAAAAAATACAATTTAAAAAAGTTTTTGTAATTTAAGAGAGTCATTATTCGTTTAACTTGATAAAACTATATTGGGCTATATTCTCGGCATTGCCTTCGTTTCAAACTCATTTATTGATACTGAAAGTCAGCTTCGTTAAAAACGCCAACCAATAAAGTGTTGCTCCATAATTGTTATGGTTTTTAATATAAAAATTTGTAACTATTCGTTTACTCCGCTTATATACGCATGTATATGTATAAATAACTGTTATTTCTTTTGCGGGAGTTAAACAAAATAGAAATAAAGTTGTTCTATTGGAACAAATTTAAAATATTTGGAAATTGCTACTGATAAATGCATTTTATTTAAATTTTAAAATTCATTCGTAACAGTGATTTTATAATATTTGGGATTCCTATGAGATTTACTGGCATTCTGGCTTTTACAGTAACATAATACAAATAATATAATCAAACTATTCCAAAACGCCAAGTTAAATTTTAACGTAATGTATTATTTAAATAATGCCTTTATTTTGTGATTTATTTTATCTTACAAAAAAGTGTCTGTTGATCAATGAGATTTTAAAATTACATTAATTTAAAATTATATAAAAATAATATTATAACTTAAACGTTTAATTTTACATATTAAAAATTCTGTTTTGTTTTCATTTTTTTTAGATTTCCTAATGGCAAAAAAATAAATATATGGTAAATGTGATGTATATGTTAATTTTTTTTTTGTGAAAAAAGTAATTAATAATACAGTAATCCATCAAGGTCTCGAAAAGCATTATTAAGAAATAGAATGTAAAAATGCGAAATATTTGTTAAACATTGTTTTCGCTTTTTATTGTCATATTTCCCTATATAAGCATATAATTTTAAACATAATAAATCAAATTTTAATTCAAGATGAAATAGTGATAGATTTTACTAAGCTACGTAAAACAATTTAAATAAACAAACAAAAATAAATACTCTGTAGCAAAAGTTGTTCTTTTTTATACACAAATTAAAAAATATACACATATACCTTAACAAACATAATGCATACATACATATGTGAATCTCTTTAATTTCGTATCCATCATCAAAACTCATCCATTCGTGAGTATATTATATTTTGCAATCTAAACAGACGCAAACAAAAGAAAATGGAAAAATAACTAGGGACTATTCAAGTTCTGTTAGGGTGATCAACATTATTTTTTTTTAATTATTATTATTATATTATACATATATTTTATGTAAGTGACCAAGTCAATATTTAGGTTTCACTATTTGTACAGTATACTTTCATTTATTTGTTAAATAAAGTGGTAAAATAAATAATGACTAATACTTTTTGTATATTTTTTATTTAATTAAATTTATGATAAAAAAATGACGATATTTGAAGATTGTGGTGAGTTGTTACAGATAAATAAATATACAAATATATTTATCAAAGGTATGTGACATTGCCTGTGACCTACATATACATACATATATCACCTAATTAAAAATCAAAAATTAATAAAAACAAGACTGAATCTTGGTCAATGTCAAATCGGCATTTTTTTTTAAGAAGAACAGGATTAATTAATTAAAGGGCTTCGTGACAGATTTGTTCGAAACTAAAATATAATTTTCACGTTTTTTTCGTTGATAAAATTGACTTATTTGTTGATATTTTTGAATATACGGAAATGTATTCTTTTAATGGCTTGACCGATTTCATAAAGATTCTATTGACTAGTGGTCAGTATTATATGGATTACATTATTGTTCGATTGCCAAGTCCGAAAACCCCTTTATTTTATACAAAACCTTGATTAAACACAAACAAAATAAAATTCGGTATGTTTATTACGCATTTTCTGGAGAAAATTAAGACCAAAGTCAAAAAATCAACATGGGCAGGAGAAATGGAACATGCTTAAAACTGGATATCTCAAGACCGAGACAAAAATATCTTCTAAAAATAGAGGCCTAAATGAAGTTTCTATCGTCAGTTGAGTTCATTCAATCTGTCTACCTACTAAATATGGTTACCTCAGTTTTTGTATTTATGTATTCCTATAGAAATACTATTATTTTTCTATTTTGTTAAGATTGTTTTTTTCTTTTGTTTGTTTTTAAGAGTTTTAATGAATTATTTTTTTAATGAAGAGTTCTGAATACAAACAAAATTAACTGAGGCGGAAATATTTACGAGGAAATACTTTTCAGTGAATAATTAAAACATTTTTCACTTTTTACAAAAGTTAACTGGCAAAACTGGAGATACATATTCGTTGAACTCCACCAAAGGCTTCCGCGATTTGGGGCAAAAAGGCACCGCATCCCTCTTAGAAAATATTCTGCGGAGACGTATTCTTCCGAGCGTGAAATTCTATTCCAAATTCCCTGGGAGAAAATTTTCCCCTTCGATATACGGATTGAGAAATTTGAATCTTCGAATCAGCTGTTTCTTTTCAATCACGGCAAGGATTTTTCATTCAGAGCAAAAGTAACAAAGTAAATTCTAACAGCCAAGGGATTTTAGGAAATCTTTAAGAGATATTTCAAATCGCATGTTTTTACAACAACAGTTATAAGTAAACAATCGGGAAAGCCCATTTTAATATCTCTTTCATATAGACTAAGAGCCCTAAGCAATTTTTGGTTGTGATTGATAGTCCTTAATTAGTTATGCACAAATGTGAGCGTCTTGCATGCTCTAGTCGGAGCAATAGTGCGTAATACTGCATCAAATATGCAGTTTTTTTTTCAAAGTCTAAATAATTGTGATAACAACTTCATAACCTTCAAAATGTAGAGCTAGGCGCCCTGATTGCAAATATGTATCTAAGTCCAAGACAGCCTTCTGCCTGCAATAAGAATAGGGTACGTCTTAGTCTTAGCCCTTACATACCTTATTTTTTGATCGATGCACACCTTAAAGATTTAAAAGTAAATAATAAGGCTGTTTTTTTTATACATTGTTCCATTCGGGTGTGGTTTTGATTGGTGACCCAGAAGAATTGAGTTCCCTCGCGCGAAATGAATCGGACATTTAACATTTTTTTAACATTTAGACTACGTACTTTTTTCTCGGAGATTTGTGTCCCATATTCGAAGTTTTTTCAGAATAAGGTAGAAAGAGAAAAGGAATACAATTCTTGGGATTTTTTGGCTTAGAACAAGAACAAAAACTATACTGCAGATTTATTTAATAATAATCAAACATAGTGAAAGGGTATCACACGAAATGCAGCTTCGGTTTTCGTGTTTGATTTCTCGGTTTTACTCACTCACACTCAGCTCCACTCTGTTTGTACACTTATGAGTTTTTCCATTGACAAATTAAGAACTCTTTGTATATAAAACTTATAGTACTATCAAGAAGACGAAAGATTGTGGCGACATCTTAAGTATAGGGACAGTACTTGCTAGATTTCTCTGCTAAATTTAATCAGACCAAAAACATAAATGTTAAAAAAAGAGCCAAGTTCTTCTATACAAAAACCTTTGTCTTACAAGTCAGCTGTGAAAAGTACTGAGATCTAAAAGTACGCCAAGTTCTTACTTCATGAAGGTTTAATACCGGATATTTAAAGTAGAATAATATTGAAACAGCTACAATGTAATAGAGAAATTTTATTATTTAATGATTATTGACTAAAATTTGATGGTTTCACTGGTCAAGTTTTTAAAACCTTTCGAATTAGGCATAAAAAAAAAACTTGCCAAGTAAGCCCATCAAATTTTAGTCAGTAATCATTAAATAATAAAATTTCTTTTTTTTTAACATTCTTTTTTTAACATTTATGTTTTTGGTCTGATCTCACTCCTTTTTGCAAAGATCTTAATATTTTGCCATGTCAAAATCTCGAAAGATACGGAAATATACAAGGGTGGATTCTACCTACTAAAATTAACTTTGTTTATAGCTTTCTATTTCTTTTGGTATATTTTCTTTTTGTTATTGGTTGTTTTGATTTGCGCTTCAATTGTTTCTTCTTGTCCTGGCAAGATACCTAACAGTAACATACGTACCTTAATTATAAATACTAGTACCTACATCCGCTCAGTAATAAAAAAACATTTTTTTAAATGACGGTAGGTCACTAATTAATAGCCTAATTAGTGGTTTGATTATAGTTCACATCACAGTTAAGAGTTTTTTTTATGTAAACTCATAATTTTTCCGGGTATGCAAATGTTTCCTTTTTTCAATCATGTTAAAATAACATAGAGTACCAAATCGAGCACTCTAGTTCTAAGAAAAGTCATGAATTTTCAAAATGCATGTATAGTTTCAAAATAAACAATAAAAAGACACTTCGAATGAAAAATCTTAGATTTTCTATTTTTCGTTTTGAATGTACATTAAGCTTTACCACTCTACCAAATTTCATCATTCTACGGCAATCGGAAGTGCTCCATGAATGAAAAACCTGAATTTTTATGTTTGTTCCTTTATATGCAATTTGAGCCCTACCGTTCTATCAAATTTCATTGTTCTACTGCAATCCGAAGTGGGCGGATACCACGCCCCTGAAAGGAAAACCTCAAATTTTATATTTTTTCTTTGTATGCAATTTAAGTCCTACCGGTTCACCAAATTTCATTGTTTTACAGCAGTCAGAAGTGCTCCATTCAACCAACACCAATTCGGAGAGAGTGGGCGGATACCACGCCCGCTGAATGGAGAACTTCAAATTTTCGATTTTTTCCTCTGCTTGCATGACAAGACCTACCGTTGTGCAAAATTACAAGATTGATGATCTGTCAGTCAGTCAGTTACGGTTTTTGTGATTTTTAAGGCCTTATCGGCCCTAGCGTGGTATCCGTTCGGAGCGGAAAATTCTCCGATTTCGTACGATTCGGAGGATTTTTGCTTCGAGGTATTCTTCCGAACAGCTGTTCTGAATTTTTCTCCGACATTTTTTTAAACACCCGGCGAACTGTGTTTTGACAGCTTAATGCAATTGTTTTTCCGATTTTATCCGACATAAATTCTTCGCGCTCAGAAAGCGCTTATGCTAGAAAATTGAAGTTTGGTGAGGCGACTGTGCCTGACTAGCTTAGAAAATATTCGGAATTTTAAGTTTCTGACTTCATTGGTACTGAAGATAGGGAGGGGTCAAATATCGCCTGAGTTTGTTCCTGTAAAAAGGGTGTAGTGCCAGAACTTGACTGGACACCACCGTGCCCTTTGATAATAAAATATCCTCTTTTTACTACTTGTTTTGTATCTTATCCTACTCTCCACTGTAAAATCTAGCGCTAATTTCAGCGCCACCACCAGGCTAGAGTTCGCAATACAAAATCACGCTCCATGATAATACTATACGTTATATATGGGCATATCCCAAAAACTTTTATTCTAGCGAAAAAAAAAATTTTTTTTTTACTTGTAGGCACACTATTTTCCTTTAGTTATTATATTTAGAGAGAGTTTAAAATCTAAAAAAATACCCGCGTTACTCATTTATAATCGACGGCACAGCCCGTTGAACCAAAAATACCAAAAAAAATGCAATAAATATTTATTTTAATGCATATTTGTATGTATTTATTTTTTAATTTATTATAATGATAATTTCATAAATTGTTTCGAACAAATTTTTAAAACAAAAGTATAAATTGATTACATTGCACAAGGTCAGGTGCTGCATCGTTCGTAGCGTAAAAATCATTTTTTTTATAGATATTTAATAACTACTTCGGGTTTTTAAGATAGTTAAGCCTATAAAAGTTCAGAACTGAATTTATAATTAACGCGACTATTTTTTTCGTTAGTTATGGGTTTTGAGAAAATAATTACAGCTATAATTAATTTTATGAAAACAATAGTATACATGTGCTACATGAAAAACTGCCTTTTAAATACGAATTACGTTTGAAAAGTCAATTTTTCAAATGCTCTTGTATCAAAAGTATTCATAGCACAAGAATAGGCTTCTGGTCAAATATTCGTTTTGATGACAACTACAAATATTCATTACCATTTTTAGATTTATAAAGAAGGCATGCATTTGAATTTGTTAATTTCAACAATATTGAAAAAGTTAAAAAATTCTCTTACACGCAAAAAAGTAATTTAATTTTTTTTCCTGCAAATTGCACATCAAATTCCTTGGAGATGTAGCTTTGTAAAAATAAAATTTAACTTCCGAATTAAGAGAATGATTCAAAAATGTCACGGCGTTGAAGAAAAAAAATTAAGAATATAAAGTTTTATGCAAATTACACGCTAAATTTAAAGATTTTTCGTTTTTTTTTTTCTTTTTTTGCTACTTAGAATGAAATTAATGTTGTTTTTATATAGTTAATGCATGAAAGCACCTACATTCAATACTTTACAAAGGATTGATTTTATTTGAAGGCAATATAAATAATGCAAGTAATATTTTTATCCAATTACCTTGAATATTAAAAGTTTTTTGGATATGCCCATATACAAAGATTCAATCTAAAACTGATGAAATGCTTCTTCAAATTGATTTATTTTCGTGTAAATTTGTATCTACGTCATTATTTCACAAAAAATCTTACTTTCAGCAGTGACATAATGAGCTTGGTGCATTTACTGAGTCCTTTTTTTAATTAGAAATTGTTTTTTGTGTGTTTTGATATAATTTTTACAATTCAAATAAATTTGCAACCATATTCAAACTAACAGCTGAAAAGTCTTTCGGTATAAATCAATTTGTTTGCCCAACAAAATGGAAAAATTACCAAAATCCGAATTTTGAAAGATCTAAATTGAAATTAAATAAATTTTTTTTACCAATAAAAAACAACATTAAGCTCCTTTGCTTATGCTCCCAAAAGAATAAAGAAAAGTGTACAATAAAATTGTTTAATTTTGAGTTTATTTTTTTACATAGCGGCATAGCGCTAACTCTGACATTTCACATTTATCATTTCCATTTATGAGTTATGCAAAGCACCCAAAAATATATATTGGTGCTTATTTTGACATTCTCTTTCGTTAGAAAGTGAGTCGAATTCGTTGAAACTTAATTTTGAGACTCGGCGATTAGAATGTTAATCGAACAAATCGAAAGTTCACCCAATCCATAGAAAGTTCATTCATTTGCGAAAGCTAATTCAATTTTGACATTCGAAAGAATAGAATAATTAAATTTCATTTTTGTGTCGTTTGAATTTTTCTGTCGAGTAAACAACAAAACATATAAGTTTTTAATTATTTCATGGAAAATAAATTACTTTTATTATTTTTTTTTTGTTTTATGTTTAAAGATCGCATTCCAACTGGACAAACCGCGAACAAAAGGAAAAGTTAATTAAAATAATGGAAGAAAACCCGGAGGTAGCAAAGGGTTTTTTTACCACCCGCGTTGATACGGAAAGCATCCACTATCCTTCAACACTTCTTCAACACCATCTTCATTTATAAACAACACAAATGCCATATTTTTATTTTTTCATTTATTATTTTATGTTCTTATCACAGAAATTTAAATTATTAAACAATAAACAAAACAATTACAAATAAACCTTTGAGTATATATAATATGGGGGGCTCGTTCCTATCCCTAATGCATTGTAGTACTTGAAGTTGTGATAGGGGTCGCTGTCTCACTTTCTGTAAATTAAGGATACAGCCGTATCCTCCGATTTGTGCTTACCTTCTCCTCGCATATAGTTCTCCGTCACATGTGATATGAAGCACTCGGCAATAACTTTGTCTTACACAAATTTGAGTAGCGCCCCCTATGATAGTCACGCATTTGGAATAAAAACGAGCCCTCCATATTATATATACTCAAAGAAATAAACAAACATTTCACTTTTTGGTTTTGACATTTCACAAACACTTCTCTTTTGTTTTTGATATTTTAGTGTGACCAAGTGTATACGAAAAAAAAAATAAAAATTTAGAACGCGTCATAATCAACTTATTTTTTTTAAGAATAGTTTCAAAACAGCTGAGTTGACACAAAAAATTTAATAAATATGTAGTTCTTTATGGTTAAACTTTACTTTATAATGAAAAAGTGTATTATTTATTTTGTTTCTTGATTATTTATCCAACATCTATAAAATGTTTAGAAACAAAAAAAATGTAAAACGGTCATACTAATTCAAATAGAAATATAGTAAATGTCAAACAGCTGATAATGAAAATGAATCTTTTTTGAAGTTCATTTATGCTATCTTTCGCAAATGAATGTTATTCGTTCGAATCTCAAAATTAAGAAAGTTCATTCGAAGGAATAGAATCATTCTAACGAATAGACTATTCATGAGAATGTCAAAATAAGCATGATTATTTTGCTTATTCCCTGCCGCACAAATAATTTTGTTGAGGATGAGTGTCAACTGAGCAAATTTTTCCTTGAGAGATACTCAGCCTTATCACAGGCCCCGTCGTAATAGATTCGTAGTACGAACCCCGAAAAAAGGTATCATCGCTCCCGTCGTACTAAAAAAAACTTGCTACGAAATTCAGAGTTCGTGAATAATGGTATCACTAGCCCCGAATGAATAGGAAGTTGGACAGTTTTTTCTACGAACAGATATTTTGATCGGAGCTCAACTTAAAACGAAACACAAATAAAATTAAGCGAACGAAGATAAAGGACATGCAAATAAAATATATAAAAACAATTTTTATTATTGTTTTCATGTGAATTTGTTTATATTTTTTATTTTTTGAAAGGCAAATAAAGTAAATACAAATACATAAATATTGGTATCCTTTTTTAGTGTTTGTTTTTTTCGCGTATTTTCTACATTTATTACAAAGATTGCAAAGGCAATGGTATCCATTTTTACGACCAATAAAATTAAAATCAAATCAAAAGATGAACAACGAAAATTTATTTATTTTTTCACATTTTGACGCAAATCAACTGATTTTAAAACTCCGAAATTAGGAAAATGCTTTTTGGATTCCGTTCGGGGCCTATGATGTAAATTTATTCGTATAAGTAGCGTAACAAAATTTTCGGGGATTTGTTACGAGGGACTCTGTGATAGGGGTGACTAACAGCGCAAATGGAAGTAGCATTTTAGGAGACTGGTTAGTAGAAATATTTGTATTTAGATTTCGGAGCTGTTAGCTTAGGATAATTTGCGCAATATATGGATTTAGGAATTTTCCCGAAGACTACTTCATTTCGTTTTAATTAAAGAAATTAAACGCCATGTTATTTAACAGGAAAATATTTTTTATTTTAAATGAATCCTGATAACTTTATTCGATTTCTCTCATTATTATACAGCATTTTGTTCACAAATAAATGAAATGTTTATATATATATAAAAAAAACACACGTATAACTACTTAATTATAAAGGTAAAATATATAGCGAGTAATTAATAATAATAAAATATGTATATATTTTTCTATGTGTAAAACAAAACAAAAGATATATACTTTTTTTTTAAATAGTCCAAAATGTATACAACTCACCCAAATCATCAAAAAGTCGTGAAACTAAAATTACAGTGATCCCGATGCATTTAAAGCATCTTATTATATATATAATGAAATGTTTTAGATACATTCTCAACATGCTTTAAATGAAATAAAAGTCAGAAATAAGCATATATTTAGGGTCAGGAATCAGGTAAGTTATAAATTGAAAAATAATTATTTTATGAAACCTTAAATTTTTTGAACCACGACTATTCGAAAGGGCGATATTTTAATGCACATATATTTCATAAAAATAAAATTAATTAGCTTATATAAACAAAATAACGTAAACAATTTAAAGAAATATATCTATAGTATATAAATGGAAAGGAAATAGTTTTTTTCATATTTTTTTATTCAGTTTTTTTTTCTGCATTACCGTTAATACTTCTTAATTTGCCTCATTACCGACGAATTTTGCTTAGTGTTTATTTGATTTCCATACATTTGGTTTGTCGTGACATCAACAACCGTTGTTTGGGGTGACTTTACGTAGTTGCCTGTTGTTATTTTGTCCATATTCAATTCATACAAACCATTGATAGTTGGCGAAACCATATCAAGAATATCTTTATCCAGCCAGCTGTGTTGGAGATTATTTTTTTCTATATTGAATCCGCTCGTCTGTAGATTCTGCTTGGTTTCTTGTAAAAACTCCACTTCACTTTCGGCATTCGAGTTTTCCTTGTTGTTTTTGGATTGGTACCAATTATCATCATCTATTTCATCTAAGAAATCTACTTGAGCCAATTTCATTTTCTTGCATTTTGGCTCTTCTAACGAATTTGATTTGTAAGCAATGTTGTTTGTTTTGCAGACTGCTTTGTTTTCTCGTTCGTTGTTGAATTCAATGGCCGACACAATATCACTCATGTTGACTTCTTCATCAAAAACGTCAGTACTTTGATCCTTAGTGTTGAACAAAAGGTTTCGACGATTTTGTAATATTGTCTCTTGAACTACTTCTTCCAGATCAGATTCCTTCGGATTTTGACCTAATTTTAAATTAGGAGCAGCAACTAAAGCTAAACTAAGCAGTAAGACCATCAAACAAGTTGTGGGTTGTGTTGTTTTGTTTGTTCCTTTTGTCAGAAGTGATTGCAACTTTTTCATTTGCGACATAAGGGTTTGATTTTGATTCTGAAGCTGCTTTATTCTTTTCATGAGCGATTGGTTTTCCTCAGTACATTGTTTAACACGTTCTTCTAACCCATCAACATATTCTTTTTTACGCTTTCTCGAATCTTGGGCAGATATTTTGTTACGAATTTTTCGACGAATTCGTTTGAGTTCACGTTCTTCATGTTTTGTTAGTGGGTAGTGGGTTGGTAGAGTGATGCCTTCTTTGCTCAAAAGTCGTCTTTCTTCTAAAGTAAGAGCAAGTTTTGGATACGGAACTTCCGGATCGTGTACATAATCTTCATCGTCATAGCCGTCTTCAATGATAATGCTTTCAGAGTCTGAAGAGTGTTCCATGAAAGAATCTTCCTGCACTGTAATTTAAAGAGAACTTCATTTAAATCGAAAGTTGTTGTGTCAATTTTAAAATAATATAATCAAACAATTGTAGGCACATCAAATTAAAAATACTCGAAACGGAAAAAAGATAATTGTACTTACATTCCTGTTTTATATCAACTTCCTTAAAAAAGTTGGATTTCGTAATGTGTTTAGTTGGGAACTGCTGATTAGTTGTTTCATAGGCTTCTTGAATTTTTGCAGGAGTTGAACGAACCGCTGTAGTGTTTACAATTTTAAATGTCTTTAATTCTTTTACATCTTGTAGAGAAACTGGTATAAGAATAGACCTAGGATTATTGTTTTGTACACGAACAATATTTTTCACTGAAAACATTTCAAAAATTAAATTCTTCGTAGGAACTAACAAAATATCTATACGTACTCTCAGTTAACTTGGTTTTATTTAAAAATAAAGTGCCAGGTTTAGCTTGAATTTTCGCTCCACTGTTAGAGTTTTTAACTTGAATTGTAACATTTTTGTTATTTGCAGAAGAAAACATTTGAGGAGATAGTTTAACAATTTTAATTTCATTTCCACGAGCTCCATTTATGATTGTTTGTTGTTGGTGAGAAGACTGCTTATTTAATTTCTGATATTGTTGCTTCTGTAGTGGTATTGTGGTTGTATGAGTTTGAACTGTGTTTGATAAAGTCATAACTTGGGGTACTTTTTGAACTATCACTTTAGGTTTATGCTCATTAGTGCAAACTAATTTTTTCGCTGGTTCAATAACTTCCAATGATGATAATTCCACAGGTGACCTTTTACCTCCTCTTTCACTAATTGAGGGCCCTGGTGAAGATGGACTTAGAGGTTCATAAGGTGGACTCATTTCACTAAAAATTAAAATCAAAATATTATAAATGTGCAAAGCGAATCAGGAATAATTACGCTTCTAAATTATCTGAAGAAAGGCCACTATCAGACGAATTGCTCGACATGACATTGCTATGTGATAGCAACGGTTCAGGTAATGTAGGCTCGGTAATTTCATAGTCTTCAGCTTCCATTTTCATATGTCCGTTATACGCTCCTAAGGTTCCAAATTCACCTTGGTGGTCTGTCAGATTGTTCAGGAAATCCATGGGGAATATAGAGTCCAATATATCATCGGTACTTGATGACCAATTTTCCTCCTGAAATGATGATGACAGTTCTATTTAATTTACATAAATTAAGCTTTCATTTATTTGTAAATTGCTTGATTACATAGATGACCTGGAAGATATAGAGAGATATAGTTTATTCCGACCACCTACCAATCGCAATCTCGTCAACAATTTTTAAAGATCCTAGAAGATACCCAGCTGAAAATCGAAGTTGAAATGGAAAAAAAAACTGGTGCACTCGGTATCAATCTAAACTTAACCAAGAGCTGAGATCGTTTGGAGAAGATACTCTTCTGTCCCCTCAAGGTACGGATTCCCTCACAACCTGTATATTGGAAGCGGCAAAGCCATTTCAATCAACGGGAAGATGAAAAGCAAACAACTATGGTTTGATTGGGAATACGTTGCAGCAAGAAAAAAATCATTCAAATGTCTTCGAACATTAAAAAACACAAGATGTGAAATTGCGAAATGCAGATACAAGGAAGCTAACTGGTCGTACAAAAATATGTGTAAACTGAAACAGAAGTCTTATATACAGTATCTGTCAAGATCTCTAGAAAATATCAAAGATTCTCGATCGTTTTGGAAAATGGTAAAGGTGCTTAAAGGTTCTACAGTAACCAGAAACATTCAAATTGAAGCAAATGAACTAGGTGCTCATTTTCAAAGGCTTCTGAACTCCAACAGTAACTCTATCCAAATTGAATACGCTCTTCCTTATCTGGATGTACCTTCTTTGGACAGGGACATAACAGTTCAAGATGTCAAAAGAGTATTAAACAGATGCAAATCAAACAAAGCCCCTGGTGAAGATCGTATTCCATACGAATTTTTCAAAAACGCAACAGCCGAATTTATTGAAAAACTAACAAAGTCGTACAATTTTATTTACACCAACGGAGAAGCTCCAAATAAGTTTCAAGAAAAATATTATTTTGCCAATTTTCAAAAAAGGAGATGCCAGAGACCCAAGTAACTATAGAGGAATCTCATTTATGAATTCGGTAATGAAAATCTTTACGGGGATCCTCTTAGAGCGATTAACGGAGTGGTAAACTCTCGGAATGGTTCCGAACGGACTCAGGAGTTAAACAAGGATGTCTGTTAAGCCCACTTTTATTTTCAATATTTCTAGATGATCTGGCTACGTACTTGCCTGGAGGAATTGATTTCAATGGAATCAATATCGAACTTCTTCTCTACGCCGACGACATTGTTTTATTTGCCCAGACCCCTTCCATGATGCAAATGATGATAAACAAGCTTTATCAAAACTACACTTTGTGGAATCTCGAAGTAAATATCAGCAAGTCAAAAATCATGATATTTCAAAATGGAACTGGGAGATATGCACATGATGAAAGGTGGAAGTGTCAAGACTTGGAAATCGAAAAAGTCAAAGAGTACAAATATCTTGGAGTGACAATCACACCTAAACTATCTTTCAAAAAGCATCTTGAAGAAAAATTAAAAGAATCAAAGAAAGCAATCAACTGCAACTGGAAAGGTATCTTAAGCAAAAAGAATGTAGCAGCAAGTACTAAATACAAAGTTTTTGAAGCGGTTGTGAGATCCATCATGTGTTACGCAGCGCAGATTTGGGGTGTCTACCAGCATGAGGAGGTAGAAAAGTTACTGCGTTATTTTATAAAGAAAATTTTTAGGCTTCCAGAAAACACACCGACATATGTACATGCTGCATTTGGAAACTGGGCTGCCCCCAATGTATATTTTCACGTTGAGGATACATTTTCTGTATATCTTGAAAACACTAGAAATGCCAGACCAAAGACTACCAAAAATCGTAGCAAAGCATTTAATAACCCAAAACCAACAGTTTTACAGTGAATGGTTGAGACTGGGAAACGAACAAAATGTTGAAATTGTGGGTGAAAGCCTGACTCTGAGAACTAATATGGAGAAGTTACTAATGATGATTGAAGAACACACTCATGAAATGTTTAAAGTGCAAGCTCATCAAAGTGAATTTAGAGTAACCTATAAGCTACTTCATCATGATCTTGGAGAAAATAATTATTTTCACGATCGATACAGTTTGGATCAGATATCAACGATTTTCAAGGCCAGAGGTGAAATATTGGGTTTGAATTATACACCCCATAGGAACGACAGAAGTGAGGAATGCACATTGTGCAACTTAAGTGCAAGAAAGGATATCCAGCATTTTATTGGTATATGCCCAATCTTAAACCAATTAAGACCATTGGGGCAAAAATAGTTTGACACGAACTGAAATTGTATCTATTCTAAACGGGGATAACTGGATGAAGCTCTACAGCTATTTAAAATTAGCGCTAAAATATAGAAAACAAATAATTGAAGAAGATTTTTAAATAAAACTTTTCTGTATTTTATTATTTTATGAGGAAATATTATTTTGTATATACACAATTCTCTTTTCTTTTCGGGCTGACGGCAAAAGCCAATGCTACTATTGTGAAAAATTGTAACATTATTTTGTTCAATAAAAACACATTTTCTAAAAAAAAAAAAATTATTTGTAAAAGCATTATACATTTTAATTAAGTAATATATTTGAACTATTATTGCTGATGAAGTGATGACCAACAAATTAAAAGATAGTTATTTTTCTTTTCTTAAAGTTTATATTTCTAGCATGAGCTCTTTGTAGATAAAATCTATACTAATACTAAGTAACACTGTCTGTATGGATTGTGAGGCTCGGAAATTTCCACAATTTTTCTGGCAGGGAGTGCGATAAGCAATGAAGACCCAGTTGTAAGAAAGAGTGCAATTTTGATTAAAAATTTTGGTTTAAAATTGATTCTACAAAAAGATTTAATTAGAAAAAGAAAAATGTTGATCGACTCTCTTGATTTCTCTTATCTATTATTATATATGTAGAATATAATATTTTTGTTTGATTACAGTAATTTATGTAGACATTAAATAAGAACGGATTTTTGAAAATTCACATTTTGAATAGGATAATAGGGATGAGACTAAATAGAGGCCACAATCTATTTTCTAAATGGTAAAAGGAAAAGATCTTATTTTTTTAAATTTTATAAAATTGTAAATTTGAAGAAGGTCGTAAATATGTACATATAACAATTGGAAAATTCCGAAAACATATTTGAAAATGTGACCGCCCCTAATGGTGCACAAAAAAATGATTTTAAATAAAATGTTCAAACGAGAAAAAACGTTTGTTCGTCACTATAGCTAAATCTGTGCTAAATTTAGGAACACTTTTTGTACAAAAATTGTTCGGCAGTCTATTAGACTATCGTTATCAATTGTCATTGTTCGATTACCCATTTCCA
The DNA here is from genome assembly GCA_963931855.1 of Philhelius festivus. Classification (NCBI taxonomy): domain Eukaryota; kingdom Metazoa; phylum Arthropoda; class Insecta; order Diptera; family Syrphidae; genus Philhelius; species Philhelius festivus. The sequence goes on along the minus strand of OZ007556.1, from coordinate 122,356,707 downwards.
ACAATTGCTTACAAAACTTACACCTTGTAGCATTATTTTGCTGTTGAACTCGCACGTTTACAACTAGTTTGAGTATTTTAACATATTGCCACAAATTGCCTTTCTCGGGTCGATTTATAAGCAAAGTAGATTCATCTGAGAATCGTCAAATGTACATATCACAAAGAAAACAACAATTTTGTTCAGATCATTTGAACAATGGCATTTTACCTATAATCCACCTATTTTGAAAATAGTTGAATTGATACGTCAATTATGATGATGCTTAGATGAAATTCATCTGTGTGAATCACATATATATAGACAAGACCAGCTTTCAGATTCAGAACATTTCTGAAATGTTTTCTTTGGTCTGGACGCTCGGATCCACTCTTGACAAAAATTTTAAAAATAAAATCAAAAAAGCCAATGGTATATCTGAAATTTGCGAAAATATAAATTGTGATAAAGATGAAGTAGAAAAAAAATTCAAACAACAACACAGGCGAGAAAAAAATTTACAGACAACTCAATCTGGAAACAATGGACAACAAATAAACATTTCAGAAATGTTTCTCAATGCGTCCACACCAAAAAAAACAAATGTTTTTTAAACAAATGGGAAACATTTCAGAAACGTTTTTTAAACAATGTTTCCTGAAATTTTTCTTTGGTGTGGACACACCTTAATATATGCAATATTTTTTGTTTATATTTATTTAGATGTCATTTTTAAAAGTTATGCATTCGTAAAAAAAGGCTCAGATTTCCATTATGCAAGATCGCAAACAAAAATATGAAAAATACTTTTTAAATGTCTCCTGGGCTAGAAAACACGAAAATAGCAGTAATTTTTTGGAAAATCTTTATTAACAAAGTTATAACAATTTAACTTTGTACAGATATTGAGGCTGATATTTACAATTTTTTGAAACAATCATCCCAAAAAGTTTGAGACTTGCTTTTCATAACTTATAGTTTATCGGTCTTATGAAATACCATGGGCGGGTCTAGAGAATCTTAAGGTGTACATACGTACTAAAAGCATAAATAGATATAGATAACAGCTTATTTGCAGATATTCATAAAAATATTTGTGACCTAATTCACAAAAACACTGGAAAAATGCTTTGACAGCTTTCATGCATAAGCAACTTTTTCCAAGATTTCACAAGGACAACGAGAGCATCTCCACCGGTGTTATAATAATTGCATTGGACATTTCCTATTGACTTCAATCTGGTTTTTGTGTGACTAATTATAAAATCACCGATACACACTCTATATCGCAATAGCTGGTTATATTGATGCAAATCTTTGCGTGCGTCATCTTTTTACAATCATCTTTTGTATTAAATCCCTATTTCACTTTTAATATGTATACAATTTGAGTATACGTACCATTGATTCGGGTGTACATTTAGGAATTCTGGTGTTAAATAAATCCTCTTTTAAGATATAATCTTCTTCGTTTTGCCTGATGAAAGAAAAATCCATTTTGTCTGCTTCTAGTTTGACACGTATGCCGAAATTAAGGTGCAGCTAGTTTTGACCGTAGTTAGTAGGCAATAAATGCAAGTTATTTCTTTTTTAACAATCAACTGGAATATTAAACTCTTTATTAGTGTCCTGAATGCTTTGTTTATATTTATTTATTTTTAGCCCGTTGTATTTTTATAAACATGATTGTAATTCTGAATTTTCCCCATTTTTTCCAACGTGGAACCTGCCCGTCAAAAAGAAAAAAACTGCACTCAAGTCAGGTCGGACAACTGAAAGAAGAAATAAATAAAATGTGTAGTAGATTTCAATTAAGCTTACGTTACACCTAAACAGCAACTTTAATAATTTCGTTTTGCTTCTTGTTAATAAGGCGTTTTTGCAAGCATCAAGGGAATTGGACAACAAATATCATTAGGTGCGTTTTATTATCCACAAATCTATCTGGATCCGGATCTGGATTAGGTTTTAACATGTATTACAAAAACAATTTGGGATCCTGTTTTCTATCGGGATCTATTTCAAAGATCCAAAAATTAGTTATTACAGTGGCGAGTAGATGGCTTTTTATGGTAAGGTAGTGTAAACTACAGTGTAAAGAAAAGAGACAAGAAATAATTTAAAATTTACAAATCCAAGGATAAAAAGAGACGGGCTTATAACACTGCTGTCACTAAGATCCGTATCGTTTTATTTTCAAGGGAAGATCCAGATCCGGATCCAGATAGATTTGTGGATAATAAAACGCACCTATTATCTGTTATGGTTATCAAAAATCTACACAAAAATACTTGAAATTTATCAACCAAATTAATGAATCAGTATTAAGGTGACTGAGGCTAACTGGGCTGTAAGACACGAAAATAAGAATTATATTTTTCGGAAATTGTTATTAATAGGTGCGTTTTATTATTCACAAATCTATCTGGATCCGGATCTGGATTAAGTTTTAACATGTATTACAAAAACAATTTGGGATTCTCTATTCTATCGGGATCTATTTCAAAGATCCAAAAATTAGTTATTACACTGGCGAGTAGATGGCTTTTTATGGTAAGGTAGTGTAAACTACAGTGTAAAGAAAAAAGACAAGAAATAATTGAAAATTTCCAAACCAAAGGACAAAAAGAGACGGCCTTATAACACTGCTGTCACTAAGATCCGTATCGTTTTATTTTCAAGGGAAGATCCAGATCCGGATCCAGATAGATTTGTGAATAATAAAACGCACCTAACAGTTAGCGAAAATTTAAATTTGCTCTGTCCTTATATGAAAACTTCTTATAAATGTCCAATTTCCCTAGATGAATGCAACTGTTTTAATACTAGGTGCGTTTTATTATTCACAAATCTATCTGGATCTGGATCTGGATTAAGTTTTAACATGTATTACAAAAACAATTTGGGACCGTTTTCTATTGGGATCTATTTCAAAGATCCAAAAATTAGTTATTACACTGGCGAGTAGATAGCTTTTTATGGTAAGATAGTGTAAGCTATAGTAGGTGTGTTTTTTTTACATTTTCAATAGGCGAAGATAAAAAAACGATGCCTGGGGCAAACAATTCACATGTTAAATGCAACAACAACTAAGCGACTATGGGCATCAGCGATGCCCCGAGAATTTTCGGGGCATAATTTTTATCGAGGCTTAAAATTGTGCTACCAAAGCGATGAATTGTATACAAACGTCAGATAAAAGAAAATAAGAAGAAAATTGTTTTTTTATTCAGTTGACGTTGATAGCTGCGCCCAAAATATCTAGTTTCCAATATCTAGTTTCAAATATCTACAGGCGAATCTATAAACAAATCTTAAAGGTTACTTAACTTTAAAATACCTCTAAGCAGCTCTTAAGTATGAAATCGGTATCTATAATCAATTTTCGCATTTAAGTAACGTTACTTAAAGGCCTCTTAACTTAAACGCTATCAACCGCGTTTAAGGGTATTTGACATATCGATTGTCATCTTTGAAATTTTGAAGTTTCAAATTGTGAGTTTGTAGGTATTGTTTGTTGTGATATTATATTAGAACTATAAAGTGCAACGATTTAAGAAACAAAAAATTTGTATTGATTATAAAGTATGTGTACGCGCAAAGAAATTTCGTCCGCGCTTCCCTCTTAGCCGTTGAAGTGTTTGTATCGACACTTTCTTCCTCGTTGTTGGAAGAGAATAGGCGTTTTCCTAAATGCAGTGTTGCAGCGCATCGTGGATTTTGATGCCCTTGCAACGTTTTTTTTCACTCTGAAATTTACTTTTACAATTCATTAAAAAAACTCTAAAATTTAGAATTCGTATTTAATAACGTTATTTTATTGAAACAAGTTAATAAAAAAAAAGCATCAAAATTCATGATCCGCTGCAACACTGCATTTAGGAAAACGCCCAATCTGTTCATAAAATAATTCTGTTTTGTAGTGTATTATTGCAAATTCTAAAATAAAAAAGTTTCCTTGTAGGAGGCATCCCAATTTTCAGATCTTTTTCTTTTATTTGTGGCGGCGGGTGTGGGTGTGTGTTAGATATCCATTTTTTTTTTATTTCAACGACATCGGGATTTAGGAGCTTTTTTTCCACATAGCTGGAAGCACTGTGTACGCTATAACATTTGTCAGCCATATTGACGACTAGCATCAACCAGCATCCAAAAACGTCACTTTTGACGTCTCTGAGCAAATTATCGATAACATATAGATAATACTATTTTGGCATCACCATTTTTATCGGGTCTTAGATTAACTCTCGAAAATTATCTGGTCTTAGCTAAATCTGTATAGTTTTAAGTAGTTGTTGCATTTGTATGTAAAGCGCTTAGTCCCGATGTCGTTTTTTTCTACAATTCTATATGGACTTGCAAAAAAAAACACGCCTTATATAGCTTACACTAGTTATCATAAAAGCCATCTACTCGCCAGTGTAATAACTAATTTTTGGATCTTTGAAATTGATCCCGATAGAAAACAGGATCCCGAATTGATTTTGTAGTACATGTTAAAACTTAATCCAGATCCAGATAGATTTATGAATAATAAAACGCACCTACTATAACAGCTTTAACATTAGGTGCGTTTTATTATTCACAAATCTATCTGGATCAGATCTGGACCTATTGTACCAATTCAACTAAAATTTTGCGCCATTGAATTTTTAAAAATTTAGTTCCAGTGATTATTATCACACGAAACTACAAAATGTTGAATATCTTACTGGAATTAGAAACGATCCAATAAACCGGATATATCAAGAACAATTTGAACATCATCCTCATACATTTAACAACAAGTCTTTGAAAATAATTGGCGTACACCCTGTTAACGAGCATTGTAAAATCGTATGATCCTAATAAATTTACCGCTACTTTAGCTGTAATATTTTACTTTACATAAGAACGTATTCTAGTTAACCTTGCGACTTTTAAGCCGACAGTTCTTTACTTTTTTAGTAATTTTTTTAAATGACAGAAAAAAGAATACAAACCGACATTTCTACAAGAAAACTTAAAATCAACTTGCATCCCAAAGGAAAATATTTGCGAGAAACTTTTGAAATCGTCGGACGCGAACACGACTGTTCAAGAGAACGTTAACAAATATCTTTTTGAAGGTACGCTACTTAATAGCGTTGGTAGATATGCCTCCGATGAATGGCTTATTGTGCGAAAAATTAAAGAAAATCCAAAAACAAGTGTTGCAAATTTAGCCTCGGAAATCATAAACAGATCGAAATCGTAAAAAAAACCGAAATCGTTTGGCGCATCGAACGCAAAATAAACTTGAACGGATGAGTTGCCCGTAAAAAACCTTTCATTTCGTTTATTAATCAAAGTAAACGTTAAAATACTCGTAAACGTTTTACATGAGAGCGACCAACGAATAAAAAAAAAAAAACAAATTATAGATTTAAAACATATATAAGCATAAATTCTTCACAAAAACTTTACAAAAGGGTAGAAATCTAGTTTAATTTAATGTTAATGTATTAAAATTTGCGTTGTAATTGCTAAAATGAGAGAAATTTGAGAAAATAAATTGGTCGTCGCGAATTGCAATATGATTGCTACGAACTATCAAACACTATTCACGTTCCACACACCATCCACACTGCATCGAAAGAATTGCTCGCTCGCGACTAATCTCAAAATCATTCTAAAAGAATTTTCTTGGTGATTGTAAAGTAAGTAAACGCCTTTTGCGACGAATAAAAAAATGCATGTGAACGAAATGTCAAAATGGGCGAATATTCGTTCATTCGTTGGTCGCTCTCATAAGAATAGTCCTTATACTACGTTTCCACCAAAAGATAATCCAAGATTTATGTGGTGTTTTCACCGCACTAAAATATTAAAAAGAAGATTTATTGCACGATGGCTACGCCAAACCCATTCTACAATTGAAGTCCGAGATCGTGCTATTCTGATAATTTTTGGATTTTTTTATATTAATTTCCAACTTTAAATGCAAATATCTCAAAACACAAAAAATGGACTAAGGGAGTTTTCATAGAACGACGACGATTCTGTATTGAGTTGAAATGAGCTTCGTTCGACTCGATCCCATTCGCTCAGCGGTGTCGAAAAATGAAATACTGACACAACATGAGACGTCATTCCCTCAACACCATTTCAATTTTTCGAACATGAATAATTTTTCGGGTGAAACTCACAATAGGCGAAAAGAGAAATGTCAAATTTTCCGGGTGGAATGTTGTTCGGGTGAAACTCACAATAAGGCTGAATATTCTTAAAATTCTGTCTTAATTCGGCCAAGCCAAATATACCTCCCGTGCCATTATCCATGAATGGCAATTGTACTTAAGAAAACGAAAAGCTTTTTCTTTATCGGTATGTATGTTACTGACCTTTTGTTATGGAATCATATATTCGAAGTAGCTAAGAACGTAGCGAGATACTTAGATTTTCTCAAAAGGTGCAAGAAATTGTTCACCATAAGACATACATTCGCACAATACTTAAGTATTACTTTCATATCTGGGCTGGTGCCACCATTAGTCATTTGAACCTGTTGGATAGAATCCATAACATAGCCATAAAACTTATAGGAAACAGATCAACTACGAAAATTTTTCTCTCTCTTGAACACTGTCGTAACGTTTCCTGTATTTCATTGTTTTATCGCTTTTTCTTTTCAACAATGCTCAATTGAAATTGCCAGCTACATTCATCCCCTCAAACAATTCCACCGTAATATTTGTCTAGCTATGAATGATTGAGTGCACATCAATTTACCCTTAAGCCTAACTTCGGACGTACTGTCAAATATAGAGGTTTATAGAGGTTTTTTCTGCAGCTGCACATCACAACTAGAATGTAGAATACTTTACCCTTCTCGATTTTCCTCCTCATTGTGCTTTCAAAACCAATGTGCATAGACATCTCATAGTAAATCTTCCCCACTTTTCCTAAACGCTCGCAATGTGTTAAACCATAACATTATAGGTTAGTATGGTTATACAAAAATTCAAAAAGTGCCTTTTCACAATTTTCCTAACTTTATATTACATACTCGTACATATAAAAAAAAAAACATTTTGGAGTAAATGTAGGTACTTTAAAAGTCGAAGTGAAATTAGCACCTATGGGAAAATTTCGTAACGTACGTTGTTCAGTATTATACAAATTTATATTTTAAACCCGAGAATTTAAGATACAAAATAAAAACATTCCTAAAATTCAAAACTTACTCGTATTTTTGTGTGGGATATATTTATATTTCACACCATTGACTTACTATACATGGACTGCCAGAGCCCAACTTCACGATGGCTTAATTTAAAACTATACGGAACTAGCGCTATTGGTGCAAAGGCGGAATACATAAGCCCCGATTGCCGTTGTCGATTGCCAATCAAAGCGAAACTTTTCGATTGTTTTCATATGTTGTATTGTGCAACTCAATCCATCGAACAATGTACTATTGTCAATAAACCCACAGAATATTGCGAATATTTCAAATTTGACAGTTCTATGGTGTGTTAGCTTTTGAAATCATTATTTGTTTTTTCTGGTTTTCTTTTTTTAATGTAAATTAAAATACGTTTATTTACATTTTAAAATGAGTGGAATTGAGTTATGGTTAAGCGATAGTAACACAGAAACCAACAATGCCCAAGAATAATTTGAAATTACCAGAAAAAGAAGAAATATCAGAAACACCTCTAATCCTCTGGAACTGTAAGAAACGATGTAAGATTTATGGAATAAAGGTTTTTATGCACATATTTGGTTTTCGATTCCCAACAGAATAAAACTTGCTAGTACTTTGAGATGCTGTAATTAATTTTGTATTGGCCTTGCACAATCTGCAGTGTCTTTAGTGCTAAATTAAGTGCTCGCAGTTCTAGAAACGCATATTTGCTCCAAATGGATTACTTTTAATTACTCTGAAGCAAAAAAAACTTAGGGCTAAAATGCATAACTGTGAAAAAGTGGAATACCAGCTGTGAACATCTTTGCGATGTTCACATTTTTCTCCATCAATCTGACCGAAATTTCTGTTTGCCTTTTGTTCGTCATCACTTTTGACCGTCATAAAATTAATATTTGAATGTTTTGTCTTTTAATTAATTAATTGAAAGAAACTTACATTTTGTTCACAAGAAAAACTTCTGGACTTCACTTTCCTTACGCGTCGATCAGAAAATGAAAATCGAAAAGAAACGACTGTGAAATCGAAAAGTTTCGATCACAATTGACATTCGCAATATGAAATAGAGTAATCGACGATCGATGATCGAAAAAGGTCGACAACCGCAATCTGGGTCATAGTGTAACTTTTGGTTTTGGTATTTGAATTGAATTTTATTGAGACTTTTAAATGATCGATTACATTAATATTCTTATTGTTATTCTTATTCTTATTCTACCGATAGCTTAAAGTAGACTGAAGTGGCTATAATGTATTGCCTTCTTTTTCGATAACATATATAGAACAGCCTCGTGGCAGACATTTAATGTATAATGTATACTAGTATCGCCTGTGGTCGAAATTCGAGCATTAACCGCACTTTTTCCCAGTAAAATACTTACATTTATTGGAGGCCTTAATTGATTACACAAAAATAATCGCAAATGGAAATTAAACAATATCGCTTTCAACAAAATGAGGAATACAAGGTTTGAGCATAAGCATTAATATAATAGTGAAAAGGCATAACGAAATGAAATCGTTCGATTCACATTTCTCTCTACATGTGCTTTAACAATTTTGAGTACCGCTATGTCTCACATACACGATATTAAGAAGCCTTATGGTTAAGAAGACACAGCAGAAAAAGAGAACTATTAATTAAATGGGAATTTCACATTTATATTTCGTATGCCGGTAAGCTGGCATAATTTGATGTTTACCCTTTCTTTCAGAAGCGATCGCACCAAAAAAGGGTTAAAATCAATATTGTTTACCTGTTTTCACTTTTTTGCAGCTTTGGGTGTGCATGTGTGCGTAGAGAATTTTAAGGGCCGATGTTGATTTTGAATAAAACACAAATTATTTAGGAAATTATTGTCATTTCTTTTTATTACGATAATATTGGTATAGTTCAATTATGTATGGAAAAAAATATCGGCCAAATGGCCGCCGCGACCTCGGCGGCACACCTCCATCCGACGAATTATCTCATCCTTTAGCTCTTGAATTGTTGCTGTCTTATCGACGTACACATTTTCTTTCAAATAACCCCAAACAAAGAAGTCCAACGGTGTCAAATCACATGATTTTGGCGGCCAATTGACATCGCCACCACGTGAGATAACACGGCCGTTGAATTTGTCGTGCAAAAGAGCCATTGTTTCGTTAGCTGTGTGGCAAGTGGTACCGTCCTGTTGAAACCACATATCGTTCACATCCATATCTTCCAATTTCCTATCCTTCTTTCTCTTCATTAACTTCACGCTCGCGCTGTGTTGAAACATTTAAAGGGTAATCATTATCCCTTGAGCGCGGGTAGATTAAAAAAAAAAAAAAATTCGAGACATAGGCCGGTATTCACCGAGCGCTCTTAAACGGCTCCTAACTTTACGAGGCTCTTAACTTGAAATTTCTTTGGGGTATTCACCAACCACTCGCAAGTGTTTTTCGAAGTTCGAAAATGAGAGCCACTCTCTCTTGTTCAGGCATACCCAAACTTTGAAATCAAACTGTTTTCGAACTTGAATGACAGCTGGCAGTGAGAATCCTTCGGTCAATTTCGTATTTTGCTTGGGGAGCGTTGCTGGTGACGATAACTGGTTTTGGTTTTGCACTCACTTTCATTTGTTTAGTTTGTTTAGTTTTCGAATTTTCGAACAAACTTTCGAAGAGAGCACTCGTAAGTTTAGGAGTGGTCCGGCCACTCCTAACCTTTAAAAGCGCTCGTAGATCTTCACTAATATTGCTTGGTGAATAGGTTTATAGCTTGAACCAATTCAGTTGGCAATTCTACTGCGCAGGTCTCTTTAAATTTCTTTGCTCTACTCTTTAATTCTTAAAGAGACAGAAAAATCACTGAAAAAAAGAAAAAAAAGATGTACATGCCGGCGTTGTTTTCAATGACGCTGCTGCGATCATACTGAAGCTGAAGCACTAAGGAGGGTGAGTTTCTATCACAGTAAAATAGAAATGAATTTCCAGCGATGGACTCTCTTTGAATAAGATATGATCATGGTTTATTTTTCTTTCATAGCTTGATGTCTAAAAAACTATTTCATCTCTGGTGAGATAAAAAGAAAAGATTTTTAAGTGTAAACTTTACTTCGAAAAAATAAAATTAATAATTTTTGTTTTTATTATTGGGACAAATTTCAGTGCACCTATAATAAAAAAATAAGTCTTTTGCAAAATACAATTGGGTTAGACAAAAAAAAACTACCTACGAGCTGCGACATAGGATTAATGACAAAAAGTTTAGGGATTATTGTTTATTTCTATGTTTTATGATTTGTGGCTTAGTAACAGAAAGGTTCCGGGGGCGTTGTGTTTATATTTATTTTATGGCCTTAGTGTATATTTGATATATTTTTTGTTGACCTGTGGGGTTGGGATTAATTGTAGATTCGTGTTAATTAGTTAGATTAGTGTGTACGAGCTTGAACAATTTTTGCCTACGAGTTTTTAAGAATGAATTTTTGCATCTGAGGGAATTAACGTATTTAAATGATATTTGCTTTGGTTTGCAATTCAGTTTAAAAAAAAAACAACCAAGAATAATACATTGAAATACATTTAAAAGAAATTTTAATGGATCCATTTAGAAAAGGAAAACCTATTGGAAGCCAGGCTCGTAAGATAGTTGTTGTTAAGTCCGGTATTACACGGCGCGTGTTTAGCCTCGCGTGAATGAAGTGCAAAAGAGAAAGAAAGAACGAAGAGATGAAACAGAAATAAATCTATCTGAACACGCACGGGTAGAAATTCCCTTGCGTGTTTTTGATGTTTCTCTTTCTACTCTTTCTTTGTTTTTCGGATTTGCTTTATTTCATTTTGGATGTTGATGAATGAGCACAATTTTTTGTTGAATCTAATACTGGGCAAAGAAGATAAAATGAAAAAACCTGTCAAATAAACGCGCAGTACTGAAATGAGAAAAAGGCTTCGTGTAATAACATGCGCGTCACGGAATGAATGTTCAAAAGAAAATAACCAAGAGTTGCGCGTTAAACTCACGCGCCGTGTAATACATGACTAAGATATATAATGACAAACTGGAAGAAGCAAAGAATTCGTTTCTTGAAAATCCTGTGAGTTACGCAACAACGCAAACAGTGGAAGCTACTGGAATTTCTGAACGTTCATACAGAAGGATTATTAAGGAATACCAAGAGACAGGAGTTGTGCAGTCACCAAATAAAAAAGTGCAGCATACGAAGTGGAAAACTGGACAATTCTGCTTATTGACGAATCCACTAAGATGAAAATGTACCTTATCACTCAAGATGATTTTCTTCGAAAATTGATCATCCACTATTGCCATTTCTTGCCACCATTCTGACCATTGACGACGCTTGAAATGGTCAAGAGGCTTTAGTTCTTGATCAATTGCATCTTGTTATTAGCATGTAAATGCAAGTCTTTATGCATAATGTTTATCAACGACGAGCGTGAGAGGTGCAATTGTTGGGGACGACGAGCAGTTGAGGTGGACGGCTCTTCAGCCACAGCAGCGATATTTTCTGCAGTACAAGCTGTACGAGCATGCACTGGTGTATTAACATCTCCTACAGACCCGGTTTGCTCAGATTTTTGCACGATTTTTCCGATTGTACGCATATTTGGACGATTAAATTGACCGAAAAAATCACGAAGTGACCGATATGCATTTTGATTTTCATAACCAACGCGTTGCTAGTCTGTATTGTTAGTCTGAATTTGAGAAATGTCAAATGCAGAAAAAAACTTGACGGAACGAAACAACAAAGATTGGCTGTGAGCAACTTTGTTGACAAACAGCTGTGTGTATCGTGTATTTATTATCTTAGACATTTTGTATGGAGAATCCATGATTTCTATTTCTATTTTCACATGCAAATATTCGACGGATTCACATAATCTCTTCTGATGGCACTTTTAGTTAATATTAGCTTTCAAATGGTATATTTTTTATTGTCGGGCGTTCAGTTTAAGTATATTAAAAAGGAACTACAAACAAATTGTTAACGTATTAATATATAGATTATAATCCTGCTCTTGCTCATGAGCATTTATATATAACTTGTGACGATTGTCACTAATACATACAATTCTTAAACTAACTTATAAACTAAAATATAGACGAATAATGCACCGGAGCATTTAGAAGTAGATTTCGTTACATTTTGATGGTTTTTACTTATTTTTCTTTCTTTTTCTTTGATTTTATACTAGAGCGAGAGCGCACTATACGCGTTAGGTACATACATTACAAGTATAATCACAGTATACGAGTGTGTAAGAGCAGTATTTAAATTTTTACAAAATTAGAAGTGTTTGATGTTATTGAATAAGTGAGTGGAAGACTCAAATGAGCGGTTGTTGAGATGTTTAGTGGTTTACTGATTGTGTTTGTTTTTCTCTTGTGTTAATAAAAGAGCCGGAGCTCAAGATAGTTTTAAAAGATATTGCTTTAAATAAGATATAATAACATTTGGTAGTTAGTAAATATGTTCTACACTTATATTCTAGAGTACAAAAGATTATCACATAGTTTACAATAGGTCACTTGGTTTTAGAGTTTAAAGCTTATGATGATTTTGAACTGGTAGGTTAGAGTAATGTTTAAGTTAGTAAATTCTTATATGCTAGATTTAGCCTAAGGGTGTAAGTACTACTCTTCAATATTATGGAAACGTAGGAAATAGTTCGAGGGTGTTTTAAAAAATTTGTTTGATAGGGATTGTTATTCTTTTTTTTTTCTTTTCTTTAAATTAAGATGTGGTAGTTAAAGTGGAATGGAGGAATCTAATTAGTTTTCTTAGAGTTTAGCCACGATTTTGGTTTGGAGTGGCGGATAAATAGAATTGTGGAGGAGAAGTCTCTTGGGCGTCAAGATCCCTTGAGGAAATTCCGATAGGCGAAAGGTAGTTAACATTGTCCCAAGAGGACCTGGTCTAGGATAGAGGGATATAGTTATTTAAGTCAATTATGCTTATTTTGACATTCTCATGAATAGTCTATTCGTTAGAATGATTCTATTCCTTCGAATGAACTTTCTTAATTTTGAGATTCGAACGAATAACATTCATTTGCGAAAGATAGCATAAAATGAACTTAAAAAAAGATTCATTTTTATTATCAGCTGTTTGAAATTTACTATATTTCTATTTGAATTAGTATGACCGTTTTACATTTTTTTTGTTTCTAAACATTTTATAGATGTTGGATAAAGAATCAAGAAACAAAATAAATAATACACTTTTTCATTATAAAGTAAAGTTTAACCATAAAGAAATACATATTCATTACATTTTTTGTGTCAACTCAGCTGTTTTGAAACTATTCTTAAAAAAAATAAGTTGTTCATGACGCGTTCTAATTTTTTATTTTTTTTTTCGTATACACTTGGTCACACTAAAATATCAAAAACAAAAGAGAAAAGTGTTTGTGAAATGTCAAAACCAAAAAGTGAAATCTTTGTTTATTTGTAATTGTTTTGTTTATTGTTTAATAATATAAATTTCTTTGATAAAAACATAAAATAATAAATAAAAATATAGCATTTGTGTTGTTTATAAATGAAGATGGTGTTGAAGAAGTGCAGACGAGAAGGATAGTGGATGCTTTCCGTATCAACGCGGGTGGTAAAAAAACTCTTTGCTACCTCCGGGTTTTCTTCCATTATTTTGATTCACCCCTATCACAGTTCCTCGTTACAAATCCCCGAAAATTTTGTTACGCTACTTATACGAATAAATTTACATCATAGGCCCCGAACGGAATCAAAAAAGCATTTTTTAATTTCGGAGTTTCGAAATCAATTGATTTTCGTCAACATGTGAAAAAATAAATAAATTTTCGTTGTTCATCTTTTGATTTGATTTTAAATTTGTTAGTCGTTAAAAATGGATACCATTGCCGTTGCAATCTTTGTAATAAATGTAGAAAATACGCGAAGAAGACAAACACTAAAAATGAGATTCATTACGGAACGATACTTTTCCTTTTGTTCGCGGTTTGTCCGTCCAGTTGGAATGCGACATTTAATTGTTGCTTACTCGACAGAAAAATTCAAACGACACAAAAATGACATTTAATTCTATTCTTTCGAATGTCAAAATTGAATTAGCTTTCGCAAATGATTGAACTTTCTATGGATTGGGTGAACTTTCGATTTGTTCGATTAACATTCTAATCGCCGAGTCTCAAAATTAAGTTTCAACGAATTCGACTCACTTTCGAACGAAAGAGAATGTCAAAATAAGCACCATTATCCAAAAGATCGGGTCTAGATATGGTTTTCTTCATTTGAAGAAGAGCATATCTGAGAAACGGAATGGTGTTAGTTTCGTTATGTAAATGTTCGTTGGGGAATCTTTTAGTTCGATTTTGAAAGTTTATGGCGGCACAAAGCCTTAATATTTTTCTCTCCAGTGCCTCCAGGTAAAAAGCAGCCGTGGGTGAAATGGTGAACCAAATAGGAAAGGCATAAGCCATTATTGGTCTGATCAGTGTTTTGTAGAAAAGTAACTTGGATTTTTTGTTCAAGGCTTTATGTCTGAAATATGGCATAAGCATATTTGAAGCTTTTCTAGATTTTTCCAAGGTGGATCTAGCATGTTTGTTGAACTTAAACAGGTTGTTAAGATTAACGTCAAGGTATTTTAAATTATTCTTGGTATGCATAGTGCTACCGTTAAGATTAATGGCTATATTTTTACTTTCACTGACGACCCCTTCGGGATCCTTCCCACTTGCATTTCTGAAACAGATTAGCTCAGTTTTGGGGATGTTGAGTTTAATACCCCAGGTGTTATAGTAGTCGTTGATAATTTTAAGGTGTTTTTCTAAGTGACGAGTGGCAGAAATGGGGTATTCGTGGCTGCAATACGCAATGGTATCGTCCGCGTAGAGGAGGCTAGTTGATGAGAGGTTATTTTCAGTAAAGTAATGCGGGAAGTTGTAATAGGTTTGATATGAGTAAATGTAAAATTCGAATGAATTTCCGTGGAGTGTTGTGAACTGGCATGCTGGCTGTTTGCTCGGCTTGAGCTCGCCGGAAATGGGTGGGAACTTGTCCACATACAACCCCTTCTCCCCTACTACGAAAAACATATAAATCATGCCATTAGAAAAATTACACCATTTTTAAAACAATGGAAGATTGTGATAAATAAAATCCGGACGGACATTTAGCCTAAGAGGGCGCTGAAGTTGTTAGTTCAGCTTGACCTGACCCACCCTACCTTGGAAGTCGGATTTGAACTTCCCCTTTTTACTTCGCTTACCTTTTTTTCCCAGCTCAGTTCATGCTCACCGATTTCTTTTAGTCGCTGTCCACATCCCCTGAAAATAAATGCTTAACAAGCCATCAAGCTATGTGCTTGAACAAAAGATCTAAATTTCATCATTTTGGTGCAATTTACAACCAAATTATTTTATTCAAAATTAACGAATTATTTCTATAAACAATAAACTATAACCAGAGAGAAAAGCAAGGGTGGAAACATCGCTTACGATAAAAAGAGATGAATGATAATTTTATCTTTAAATAATCTAAATGATAATACAAAAAAAAAGAAGTAGCTAGGAATTTGTCTTTTATAGTTTAACAGTGGTTTTTCTGACTAAACGGAAACCTCTCTTGACCGCGTCCAATCGCGATTGCTGCTCGGGAGACAATTGATGGGTATCCGATGTGACGTCAACATCCGGTATTTTTATCTCGCTGACGATTGTGGGCGCAAGATTGAATGCCTTCCAAAAATCGACACCAAGATAAAGTTCTTGATCGAGACTAGGGACAAGATAGAAAGTGATATTGTTTTTCATATCTTTATAGTGCACGTCGACGATTATTTTTCCTAAAATTGATTGATTTTTTCCATCCGCAGTTTTTACGTTAGATGTAAACGGATAAACTTGAACGTTTAACTCTCTAACCAAATTTCTACATCCTTTACCCAGGATGCTCACCGTCGCGCCACTATCTAGTAAGCCTAGTATTTCTTTGTCTAATATTTTTATCTTCGCATATGGCCTCGGATCTGCAGATACGTCGATAATAGTCGACGAAAGGTTGTATCTTAATTGCTTCCTAGTTTCGTATCTGTTTCTAGCTTTTGCGATTTTTCTACTAACAGGGCCCTTGAAAATCCTTTCTTTAGTCTTGTTATATTCTAGTATACGTACATGTAAAGGTTTAATATAACTAAAGCTAACATTATTATTATCGTCTTTTTTTTCAGTATCTTTTCTTTTTAAAATGATTATCTTCTTTTCTTTGTTTTTCTCATTTATCAGTAGCTTTTCTATTGGTTCATCTTTTCGGGGATTTGGGTCGAACGCGACTCCCCCGTTGAAATCACGTTCCTCTTGCTGTTTTCCGATTTACATTTCGGACAGTTTGAGCAAATGACGTTTTCTTCTCCACAACGGAAACAAAAAATATTTTGTTTTGGAGATGGGCATTCCCAATAGAAATGTCCGCTGACCTTACAATTCCAGCAGGTAAGAATTTTGTTAGGAGGTCTAGGTCGGTTATTATTTATGTAGTTCAGAGCTGCTATTTGTTCTTCATACTGATTTGAAGCTTCATCGTAATAATGAAGTTCATTCGCTATCATTCTAGCAGGCGGCCTATATTGTCTTGTAGAATTATGAATATCTTTAATTGGAAAAGTATTTTCTGCTTCTTTACACGCGAATCTTAATTGGTCTAAGGAGAATATTGCCATTGGGTATACCAATTTACCTATTCTATCGTTAAGATTTCTTTTCAGCATTTTTATCAGCTCGAACTCAGGTATTTGATTTTTCAACTGAGACTTGATCTTCGAAATTGTCGTGAAATAATTATCGCATGATTCAAACGCGCCTTGCTTGCGGTCCGCCAATTCTCGCATGATTTCATAATCAGACTTCGAGTTTCTGAAATGAAGCAGTAGCGCGTCTCGCAACATCGGCCAGTCGGGTCTATAATTCGACCTTTGAAACTCCCAATACCAGTCTTGTGCTGTCCCTGAGAGCGTGAGATGAAACTGTTTAAGAATCTCGGGCCAAGGGCACTCATACTGGGCTTGGAGTGTTTCTAATCGGAAGATAAAATCTTCGACCGTTAAGGTCTCTGGCTTACCCTCAAATTTTAAGCCCCATCGGTCTATTTTAATCATATCGCGATTACTTCTGCTTAAGCTGTGATTCAAGTCATAGTATTGATTTAAGGGATTTTGTTGGTGACCAGTAAAGTATCTGGGCTCTGGTTGGTGTTGAGGAATCTGGGTTTGCTGTTGCATACTAGAGTTAGACCTTGGGTTATTGTTGATAGGCTTGAAACTGTTTTGAGGTGGAAGTACCTGAACTGGTGGATTAACAGGCAAATTTTGACAAAGTGGTTGCAATAGTTGCTGTTGTTGCTGGGAAGGATGTTGATGTTGTTGTTGCGGTTGGTGTGCTTGTTGTTGATGGGGTTGTTTTTGAAGGTTATTCTGCCTTTGAGGCACTGGTTTTCGAAAAGAGGTCGAGTTTGAGGGAGGCTTAGAAAAATTCCCTTCGGGTCTAAGTGATGGGCGAGTTGCTGCATTTATGTCGCCTAGGAAATCTACAAAATTGTCTTTGATCAATTTTTTTATGCTATCAGATAATTCTGACTTCATAGACTCGGCATAGGATGAAAATGCATTTACTATCGCTAAATTTACATAGGCTTTAATATCCGATGGTACCGATTCGGTAGGGTTAGCTTTTTCTGAAATATCTTGGTTGCGAATTGTTTGAATGCTATTGTTGAGGTCGATGGACGCGGCTTCTATATGGCTGAGGCTGCTGAATGAGGGAGCTGGAATGGATTCCGCAGAGCCATTAGAGCGTTCTCCGCCCAACGAGGCATTCAAGGACTCAAAAGTATATTGTTGTTGAGCTTGAGTATTAATAGAGGGTGGTGTGCGTTGAACGCGAGGAAATGATTGTACGTTTAAGTTATTCATGATATTACTTATGGGTGATTTCAGTTTATCGGCTTGATTTATCAAAGGGGCTGCTGCTAGAGCAGAATCTTCTGAAAAATTTCCTTTTTTTGCTTGGGACAAACTTGATTGGTTGTTAGGCGTTGGACCCGAATCAGTAAGGAACGGTTGATTGTTTTCTGTTCTTACGTTCGACGGAGGTCGACTCTGCTGAACTAATGGACTTAGGCTGTTCAAGTGTCGTTGTTGCTCGTTTGGATACAGTCTACTTGACGATCTAGTGGCTTTCTTTTTTGTACCTGTACTAGTACTAAGACTGTTTTTATTTTTTTCTGTTGTGTCCATTTAGAATACTTAAAGTTTTAATGTAGTTTTCAAAAATTTTAGAAAAATGTTTTTAAGGTGTAGTAAATACTAAATAATAAATAAATTTTGAAAAGAGATAGGTGTGTATGTATATTTAATATATGTTAAATAAAGTTGAAAAACTACCAGCAAATTTACTACAAAAAAAAATTGAAATTTTAACTAAAAAACTAAATTCACAATATTTCGATAAAAGATTAATATTGAGATATTTTATCAATTTCACGAAATGTATGTGTAGGTACCGTAGATGTTTTGGTCAAATTGTGTGTTATGTTGTTCTTTGTTTTTTTTTTTTTTTTTGTTTTATCTATTAATAAATTTTGAAAAACTATTATCGAAAATTATGCAGAATCTTTTATTTGTGGTTTTTGTACATAAATCATTGCGGGGATGCTTCGAGTGACTTATTGGGTGATGATGTTTTTGTTGAAGTTGGAACTGAGCTGAGGAAGGTAAGTATATTTGTAACTCTAATGGACTGTCGGACGGACTATAGTAGAAAAATTCCCTCTTGAGGTAAGTAGGTACAAATAATTTTGAACGTAGGACAAAACTGGTTGCTATCTGGCGGTTTCCGCAATTCTGAAAATCCTGAGACTTTGCTAGAAGTCATGAAATTGTCAGATAAGCAAAACATAAATAAATAGAAGGAAAAGCAGATTGTGCAACTGTTATGACACTCCGTCATCTCTTACAGGTCACAACTCTTTGTGAAAAGACAGGACAAATGAGTGAAAAGTAAAATAAGAAAGATAGAAAAGTAAAATTTATAACACTAAATGATGGGTTAAGACAAGACAAGACAAAACACGGTTTAATTGTGATAGTCATCATCACCTTGTTATCTCGTCGCAAATGAAAAGGTATGTTTAGGAACTTTCCTTATTCATGACATACGAGTTGCCGATGATGATGACCATAACAATTAGGAAATATATGAAATTGGGAAGAAGGTAAACAGAGACAAAGACCAACGTTGTGGGCGCCATTTGTAATAGGTTTGATATGAGTAAATGTAAAATTCGAATGAATTTCCGTGGAGTGTTGTGAACTGGCATGCTGGCTGTTTGCTCGGCTTGAGCTCGCCGGAAATGGGTGGGAACTTGTCCACATACAACCCCTTCTCCCCTACTACGAAAAACATATAAATCATGCCATTAGAAAAATTACACCATTTTTAAAACAATGGAAGATTGTGATAAATAAAATCCGGACGGACATTTAGCCTAAGAGGGCGCTGAAGTTGTTAGTTCAGCTTGACCTGACCCACCCTACCTTGGAAGTCGGATTTGAACTTCCCCTTTTTACTTCGCTTACCTTTTTTTCCCAGCTCAGTTCATGCTCACCGATTTCTTTTAGTCGCTGTCCACATCCCCTGAAAATAAATGCTTAACAAGCCATCAAGCTATGTGCTTGAACAAAAGATCTAAATTTCATCATTTTGGTGCAATTTACAACCAAATTATTTTATTCAAAATTAACGAATTATTTCTATAAACAATAAACTATAACCAGAGAGAAAAGCAAGGGTGGAAACATCGCTTACGATAAAAAGAGATGAATGATAATTTTATCTTTAAATAATCTAAATGATAATACAAAAAAAAAGAAGTAGCTAGGAATTTGTCTTTTATAGTTTAACAGTGGTTTTTCTGACTAAACGGAAACCTCTCTTGACCGCGTCCAATCGCGATTGCTGCTCGGGAGACAATTGATGGGTATCCGATGTGACGTCAACATCCGGTATTTTTATCTCGCTGACGATTGTGGGCGCAAGATTGAATGCCTTCCAAAAATCGACACCAAGATAAAGTTCTTGATCGAGACTAGGGACAAGATAGAAAGTGATATTGTTTTTCATATCTTTATAGTGCACGTCGACGATTATTTTTCCTAAAATTGATTGATTTTTTCCATCCGCAGTTTTTACGTTAGATGTAAACGGATAAACTTGAACGTTTAACTCTCTAACCAAATTTCTACATCCTTTACCCAGGATGCTCACCGTCGCGCCACTATCTAGTAAGCCTAGTATTTCTTTGTCTAATATTTTTATCTTCGCATATGGCCTCGGATCTGCAGATACGTCGATAATAGTCGACGAAAGGTTGTATCTTAATTGCTTCCTAGTTTCGTATCTGTTTCTAGCTTTTGCGATTTTTCTACTAACAGGGCCCTTGAAAATCCTTTCTTTAGTCTTGTTATATTCTAGTATACGTACATGTAAAGGTTTAATATAACTAAAGCTAACATTATTATTATCGTCTTTTTTTTCAGTATCTTTTCTTTTTAAAATGATTATCTTCTTTTCTTTGTTTTTCTCATTTATCAGTAGCTTTTCTATTGGTTCATCTTTTCGGGGATTTGGGTCGAACGCGACTCCCCCGTTGAAATCACGTTCCTCTTGCTGTTTTCCGATTTACATTTCGGACAGTTTGAGCAAATGACGTTTTCTTCTCCACAACGGAAACAAAAAATATTTTGTTTTGGAGATGGGCATTCCCAATAGAAATGTCCGCTGACCTTACAATTCCAGCAGGTAAGAATTTTGTTAGGAGGTCTAGGTCGGTTATTATTTATGTAGTTCAGAGCTGCTATTTGTTCTTCATACTGATTTGAAGCTTCATCGTAATAATGAAGTTCATTCGCTATCATTCTAGCAGGCGGCCTATATTGTCTTGTAGAATTATGAATATCTTTAATTGGAAAAGTATTTTCTGCTTCTTTACACGCGAATCTTAATTGGTCTAAGGAGAATATTGCCATTGGGTATACCAATTTACCTATTCTATCGTT
Source organism: Philhelius festivus (assembly GCA_963931855.1). NCBI lineage: Eukaryota > Metazoa > Arthropoda > Insecta > Diptera > Syrphidae > Philhelius > Philhelius festivus. The sequence continues at coordinate 122,335,470 of OZ007556.1, read as the reverse complement.
AAGATTTCTTTTCAGCATTTTTATCAGCTCGAACTCAGGTATTTGATTTTTCAACTGAGACTTGATCTTCGAAATTGTCGTGAAATAATTATCGCATGATTCAAACGCGCCTTGCTTGCGGTCCGCCAATTCTCGCATGATTTCATAATCAGACTTCGAGTTTCTGAAATGAAGCAGTAGCGCGTCTCGCAACATCGGCCAGTCGGGTCTATAATTCGACCTTTGAAACTCCCAATACCAGTCTTGTGCTGTCCCTGAGAGCGTGAGATGAAACTGTTTAAGAATCTCGGGCCAAGGGCACTCATACTGGGCTTGGAGTGTTTCTAATCGGAAGATAAAATCTTCGACCGTTAAGGTCTCTGGCTTACCCTCAAATTTTAAGCCCCATCGGTCTATTTTAATCATATCGCGATTACTTCTGCTTAAGCTGTGATTCAAGTCATAGTATTGATTTAAGGGATTTTGTTGGTGACCAGTAAAGTATCTGGGCTCTGGTTGGTGTTGAGGAATCTGGGTTTGCTGTTGCATACTAGAGTTAGACCTTGGGTTATTGTTGATAGGCTTGAAACTGTTTTGAGGTGGAAGTACCTGAACTGGTGGATTAACAGGCAAATTTTGACAAAGTGGTTGCAATAGTTGCTGTTGTTGCTGGGAAGGATGTTGATGTTGTTGTTGCGGTTGGTGTGCTTGTTGTTGATGGGGTTGTTTTTGAAGGTTATTCTGCCTTTGAGGCACTGGTTTTCGAAAAGAGGTCGAGTTTGAGGGAGGCTTAGAAAAATTCCCTTCGGGTCTAAGTGATGGGCGAGTTGCTGCATTTATGTCGCCTAGGAAATCTACAAAATTGTCTTTGATCAATTTTTTTATGCTATCAGATAATTCTGACTTCATAGACTCGGCATAGGATGAAAATGCATTTACTATCGCTAAATTTACATAGGCTTTAATATCCGATGGTACCGATTCGGTAGGGTTAGCTTTTTCTGAAATATCTTGGTTGCGAATTGTTTGAATGCTATTGTTGAGGTCGATGGACGCGGCTTCTATATGGCTGAGGCTGCTGAATGAGGGAGCTGGAATGGATTCCGCAGAGCCATTAGAGCGTTCTCCGCCCAACGAGGCATTCAAGGACTCAAAAGTATATTGTTGTTGAGCTTGAGTATTAATAGAGGGTGGTGTGCGTTGAACGCGAGGAAATGATTGTACGTTTAAGTTATTCATGATATTACTTATGGGTGATTTCAGTTTATCGGCTTGATTTATCAAAGGGGCTGCTGCTAGAGCAGAATCTTCTGAAAAATTTCCTTTTTTTGCTTGGGACAAACTTGATTGGTTGTTAGGCGTTGGACCCGAATCAGTAAGGAACGGTTGATTGTTTTCTGTTCTTACGTTCGACGGAGGTCGACTCTGCTGAACTAATGGACTTAGGCTGTTCAAGTGTCGTTGTTGCTCGTTTGGATACAGTCTACTTGACGATCTAGTGGCTTTCTTTTTTGTACCTGTACTAGTACTAAGACTGTTTTTATTTTTTTCTGTTGTGTCCATTTAGAATACTTAAAGTTTTAATGTAGTTTTCAAAAATTTTAGAAAAATGTTTTTAAGGTGTAGTAAATACTAAATAATAAATAAATTTTGAAAAGAGATAGGTGTGTATGTATATTTAATATATGTTAAATAAAGTTGAAAAACTACCAGCAAATTTACTACAAAAAAAAATTGAAATTTTAACTAAAAAACTAAATTCACAATATTTCGATAAAAGATTAATATTGAGATATTTTATCAATTTCACGAAATGTATGTGTAGGTACCGTAGATGTTTTGGTCAAATTGTGTGTTATGTTGTTCTTTGTTTTTTTTTTTTTTTTTGTTTTATCTATTAATAAATTTTGAAAAACTATTATCGAAAATTATGCAGAATCTTTTATTTGTGGTTTTTGTACATAAATCATTGCGGGGATGCTTCGAGTGACTTATTGGGTGATGATGTTTTTGTTGAAGTTGGAACTGAGCTGAGGAAGGTAAGTATATTTGTAACTCTAATGGACTGTCGGACGGACTATAGTAGAAAAATTCCCTCTTGAGGTAAGTAGGTACAAATAATTTTGAACGTAGGACAAAACTGGTTGCTATCTGGCGGTTTCCGCAATTCTGAAAATCCTGAGACTTTGCTAGAAGTCATGAAATTGTCAGATAAGCAAAACATAAATAAATAGAAGGAAAAGCAGATTGTGCAACTGTTATGACACTCCGTCATCTCTTACAGGTCACAACTCTTTGTGAAAAGACAGGACAAATGAGTGAAAAGTAAAATAAGAAAGATAGAAAAGTAAAATTTATAACACTAAATGATGGGTTAAGACAAGACAAGACAAAACACGGTTTAATTGTGATAGTCATCATCACCTTGTTATCTCGTCGCAAATGAAAAGGTATGTTTAGGAACTTTCCTTATTCATGACATACGAGTTGCCGATGATGATGACCATAACAATTAGGAAATATATGAAATTGGGAAGAAGGTAAACAGAGACAAAGACCAACGTTGGGCGCCATTTGTAATAGGTTTGATATGAGTAAATGTAAAATTCGAATGAATTTCCGTGGAGTGTTGTGAACTGGCATGCTGGCTGTTTGCTCGGCTTGAGCTCGCCGGAAATGGGTGGGAACTTGTCCACATACAACCCCTTCTCCCCTACTACGAAAAACATATAAATCATGCCATTAGAAAAATTACACCATTTTTAAAACAATGGAAGATTGTGATAAATAAAATCCGGACGGACATTTAGCCTAAGAGGGCGCTGAAGTTGTTAGTTCAGCTTGACCTGACCCACCCTACCTTGGAAGTCGGATTTGAACTTCCCCTTTTTACTTCGCTTACCTTTTTTTCCCAGCTCAGTTCATGCTCACCGATTTCTTTTAGTCGCTGTCCACATCCCCTGAAAATAAATGCTTAACAAGCCATCAAGCTATGTGCTTGAACAAAAGATCTAAATTTCATCATTTTGGTGCAATTTACAACCAAATTATTTTATTCAAAATTAACGAATTATTTCTATAAACAATAAACTATAACCAGAGAGAAAAGCAAGGGTGGAAACATCGCTTACGATAAAAAGAGATGAATGATAATTTTATCTTTAAATAATCTAAATGATAATACAAAAAAAAAGAAGTAGCTAGGAATTTGTCTTTTATAGTTTAACAGTGGTTTTTCTGACTAAACGGAAACCACCTACATGAAATTTCAAATTAATATTATTTGACACCCTATCAGTTAACCCTGCCTGCATCGAGCTCAATTAAGGGAAGAGTATCTGATACACACCAAAAAAAATATGAACAGTTTTACAATAAATTGGAACTAAGTTAAGGTTCCGTAGAATTTAAAAAAAAAGAAATAAACGAAATTCCTAATCACTTGTACATTAAACAAGAACTAATAAATTAAATATAAGTAATAACAAATCAGAACTATTAACAATACAAAAATTGCACCAAGCAAAAAGAAATTAATGAATTAAACTATTAACAGGAACTCCGGAACCAATCTTCTGTATATATATATATATATATATATATATTAATGTATAAAAATACACGTTCATGTATAATCATATGAGAATTGTAGGTGGAATGCTCTTTTGATCTTAGTTTTTATATCTTTAATTTTATCATTTAACCTTACATAAAAAGGTTAAAAAAAAAAAAACGAACTTTTTTTTGTTTTTAAACAAAATTTTGAATCTTCTTGCAGAAGTCTTCTTCGAAGAACCCGAGGGTTAAATTGGGTGGGCGATCACGACTTCTTGATATTGTTTGTCGATGATCGCCAGACTGCTTAATCCCTATAGGAAAAGAAAAAAAAATCTCCATCACTTTTCATGTATAACTATACGTATTTAAGCAACTTTCACATCTTGGTGTTTTTTTATTATATTTTTTTTTTAGCTTTGTTGTATTTTTTTTTTATATACTAATTTTATTCTAGAAATTTTCATATTTGAACGTTTTCTCCTTTTTTTTTTTTAACAACTCACCAATTTCTTCAACAAAATTATAATTAGAGCGATTTTCCACTCGCTTATAGGTATTTGTAGTGAGTACACTTGAAGTAAATTGTTGGCAGGTAGGTATTTCTGTGATTAAAAATTCTTTATTTCAAGTTACTTTCTCACTTTTTAAAGATTTTAAATTTACCCTTTTATAAATTTCCTTTATATTAATATATGAATGGTTTTTTTGCATATAACTTTATTTATTTGTTTTATTTGAAACTTATTTCAAAATTTTAAAAGCTAAACTTATGTAGCCGTCTAGAGCGCGCGGCGATTACTACCACTCTCCTTATAGAATGAAATTAAGATTTCAAATTCAATTCGTACTGCGAATCCCCATAACGCAACGGATAAATCGTACCATGTCGACCACCAATCAAAATAAAACGTGTACTCATCAGGCCAAAGAAATTTTACCAACAAAAATACATGAAATACATTTCTTAATAAAATTAGTAAATAAGACGAGAACTTGAAGCACCATCTATCATTTCAACATTAAAACAAAACATAAGAAGACCGGCCATCAATGTTTTCGGGCAGTGTCCAAAAGGGACAAACACATCTCCCAAACGCGAATAGACAATATTTTCTTGTCAGATACAAAATCAGAAACAGAAAAAAACTGAACTGTGTACTATACCAATTTATAAAGTTAAAACAAAAATAAAAAAAAAGGACGAAGAGTATTAGTTACGAGCAAATTTATTTAATGGTAAGTAAATGAATAATATGAATCAGCTAAACCTACATCTAATAACCAAATTTACTTTTCTTAGCCATATCAAAGTTGTACATTACATATGCACACTGCAGCTAATAGCCGGTGGCAAGAAGCGCCGAAAAGAACAACAACAGAAGGGTGAGAAAACAAATCGTTAAGATTATCCACATTTATATGCGTATTATAGTGAATTCATGTATTAATATTCAGGTACACGGCAGTATAAAAAAAAAACAATTATCCACGATGCTTATGTCGCCCTAATGTGTCCATCTCTCCGAATAATCGGTAAGTTGTAAGTACACAATAAGAAAACATCATTATGGAACAATTCATGGTTCAAAGAAAAACTCAGTGACGTGGAAAACAACAACAACGCACCTATGCTATTCTTTCCCAATATACGGACAGTAAGTTGAATCAGGGAATCCTTGGGGCCTAATTAATTACAACTTTGGATTATCTTTTCCAGGTGACCATAACAAAGTCATGCAAGAATATGTTAAAGAGCTGTGGTCCCAAGATTGAGCTTTGCGGTACACTACTGTTACAGTCACAGGTGTTTGATTTGGTACCCTGAATTTGGATAAAAAAAAGTTCTGTTTGAAAGGAAGCTTTCGAGAATATTGATAATGTAACTGGGAAAGTCGAGAGACACAATTTTAGATAGGAGACCATCCCTCCACGCGCAGTAGAATGCTTTTTCCACATCAAGTATTTGTTACGAAGATTTAAAACTACATCGTTTTGAAGTTTGAGTAAGGCGTGAACTGTTGAGTGACCTCTCCAGAATCCGAATTGATAATCCGGAATTGGATCTACGGTGTTATCCGTGGAGTCATTCATTTTATTGAGGATGATGCGTTCTAAGATTTTCCCCACGTTTGAGAGAAGGGAAATTGGTCTGAAGTTGTTAATGTCGAAGTTGTTCTGGTTTTTGATAATGGGTAGGATTCTTGCCTCCTTTCATAGCTTGGGAAAGTAACCGTTATTGATACAGTTGTTGAAGATCACTGTTAACAACCTAATGGCCGAGGTGGAAAGTTTCTTTAAGGCAAAGTTCGTGATTTCGTCAGGACCTGCGGATTTTTTTGGCTTGATGGAGTCAATGGTATTTTTAACAATATCCATGTTAGTGAAAATCTCAGAAGCTAGAAGACTTAGCACTTAGGGCTGTTTTCTCTTGGTTAAAGAGTAGAATATGTTCGACTTTAGATTGCCTTATCTCTGAGGCTGAATAGCGGAATCAGCTACAGAATTATTGAAATCGGGAGTTATTTCCTATAAACATATTTGAAGTGGTTTGCAAAGGCTGAGACAATGCTCTTTTCGTTAGTTATCGTAATGTTGTTTACCGAGACCTTGTTACACATACATTTTTTCTTTTGCCCACTAGCGTGAAGATTTCTTTGAATGCTTGCGGACCAGGGTGGATTTTTGCCAATCTGTCACTTAGTTGCTTGTTAAGCCATAAATTTACTTTGTCTCTGATAATAATATTGAGTAACGAAATTCTGGAAAAAAGTTCTCTATACGGAATGTTGATCCTGTTATAGGAATTGTTATAAATGAGCTTGAGGCGTTTTTGCCATTGATGTTTCACCTTGAAGAGGTTTTTAATTTTCCACGAAAGATTATTATTAGCCTTTAGCTTAATGGACGCGAAGATGGTTGGAATAATTGTTGAATGGAAGTTCACTGATTCGTAAAGAATGTTTTTCCTAATGAGGAGGGCAACCTCCTGGAACTCATCGTTTCTAAGAACGTTAAACTCATCGATGAACACTTTATGTTTGTTGTTAAGGTGGGTTTCTTGGATGAACGCCACTGAACAGTTGTTAGCTTGGAGAATTTTAGATATTTCTATTCTCCTTGCTTGACTAACTAAGAACGAAATGTTAAAAGTAATGAGTTTGAAAATCATCATTTCGAACTGACTTAAAGCTGGTTCACCAGCTCAAGGTAGGCTAGTCGCTTGCTGATTATTGAATCGAATTTTCCAAGATTTGACATAAAGTGTTCGATCTTTGAAATGAGTTGATTCATCCCAACTCCAAAGTTTATAAAATCGTTTATGACACTAGCCCCCGACTGTTTTTGTATTTTTCGGTGAAAACGGATCACTGGGAAAACTATTGTATGTGGAAGACTGAATGGCGCCAAATTGACTATCATAAGAGACCCCGGAGGCAACGGCTTTAGAGAGAGCTTTGGCATTTGTGATTTTTTCTTTAGCAGAACTTATTTTTTGTTTGTTTCATATTGTTTATAGGCTACGCAGCCTTTGAAATTAGCTGGGTGATCTTCAACACAGGTTATATATTTCGCCTTGCTGCCCTCTTGTTTAGAGACGGCAGGTTCAGTTCAGTTCCCGTTCTCAATACAGACAGTTCTTTTTACCTCTTTATATATTATTTATTATATTTTTCATTATGGGCATCCAATGTGCGGAATGTAACTTCTTAACTTCCAAAAGTGATTTGATTTATTGCGGAGTTTGTTTATACGGTTTTCATTTCAAATGCACAAAAATAAGTGAAACCATACGAGCTACTCTTGAATCAAACGAAAATATTTTTTGGAAGTGCAATACATGCATACAAATTTCTTTCTTAAGCTGCATACCAAAAATAAAAGACCTTTATCGTTTCTTTGTTGATATGATAACAAATCGGAATTCGATAAACTTGTGAAACCCTCGCGTATAACACGCTCTCAAGCCAAGCTGCCGTCGACGGTTATCGCACCAACAAACAACAATAAACAATTACAGCTGTTCAAAGACAAAAACACTTCTTCCTCTCCTCGCTTTCTACACTCGCCTATGCATAAAAACACCCCCTCTTTATCTCCTGCGCTTCGACATCTAAAGGGATTGCAACGACCGCTGCAGGTGTCATGCCTATTCCATCGTTATCTCTGTCCGCTAGTTCTGATAGAACTGATGATGATGAAAGCTTAATACTCAGCAAAAATGATTTAAGTAACTCAATTGATGTAAATGAAGTTGTTGTTGTTGCCGGTGAAGGTTTTGCTACCACTACTGCTGCCAATGTGAAAGAGATTGTTGTTGTTGCTGATGGTGATTATGATGGAGATGTTGTGGAGGATGCTGTTGGTGTGAAAGAGGTTGTTGTTGTTGCCCCTGGTGGTACTGGTGTTGCTGTGGGTGCTGCTGATGTTGTTTCGTTGGCTAAATATTCTGTGGATAGTGCTGTTCTTGTTGATGGTGTTGCCAATGTTGATGTTGGGACTATGCCTAAGAAGAGTGCTGATACTAAGTTTTGTTAAGCTAAACAACTCTAAAGTTCATCGTTCGAACCAAATAATGTTTGGGACAGCCCCTGTTGTGGAGGGTGAATTAACACTGCCGTCCGTTCCTCGTCTACGCTTTTTGCATCTTTCCCGGTTTGGCAGTAAGGTGACTGCAGATAATGTACTTGATTATGCTGCAGCTAAGTTAAATATATCTAAGTCCACTATGCCCTGTTCAAAGCTAGTTAAAAAAGATGCTGATTCTACTTCTTTTCGCTTCGTTAATTTCAAGCTAGGAATCCCTACTAACTCATTCGATGCTACTTTAGATTCATCAATTTGGCCTGAGCATGTTCAAATAAAAAAGTTTGTAAATTTTCCGATGAAGGGAAACGATGCGAAGGTGAAATAAATGTCACAAGGCCTATGCTTAAATTATCCGAAGTGCGGGTATATTATCAAAATGCTGGGGAGTTGCGGACTAAAACTAATCATCTTCTTCGTTGCATGAGTTCGACGTCATCATCATTGTCGAAACATGGCTAAATTCAAATTTTATGTCATCTGAGCTTTTTGATTCGTCGTTTAATGTATATTGAAAAGATCGTTCGATGATTGCCGTTCGAACAACTTTAGTTAGTACTCAACGCAGTTTGTTAAATGATGCTGATGAAATTGAGCAGCTCTGTGTTTGTGTAAGTGCAAAAAATCCTGCTGAAATTAAAGATCTATTTTTCATTGTTAGTTATATCCGTCCTATGAGCGGAATAGATTTATATTCTGATCACATTTCTAATGCTCAAGTAATAATAAATGAATTAACGACTAAATCAAACTTCATGTATACTTGGTGATTTTAACGTTGGTGACATCGACTGGTGCTACATGGAAGATGAACAAACTTTAATCCCCCTCAATACTAAAAGTGATAAAGAAATGTTGGTCGTTCATTTGTTGTTCATTTTCTGCTTTGGGTCTTTTTCAAATCAATAATATAAAAAAACAGTGGGAAGAATTCTAGATTTAGTGTTTATAAACAACGACTTAAAATATGTACGATTTAGCAATTTCGGATTTCCCTCTTCTTAATAACTCTATTCATCATAAAGCTGTAAGTTTGACATTTGAATATTATAATTATGCTTCTGTTTTGCCTAATACCAACCTTAAATATTATAATTATGCAAGGGCAGACTTTATTGCACTCAATAATTTCTATAATTCTTTTAATTGGAAGAATTTATTGGGAAGTGAATCCTTAGAAGATATTTATAATCGTTTTAAAAATGTTGTGTTTAAAGGCATTGAACGTTTTGTTCCTACCTCATTCAAGAAAAAAACGTTTAAGCTTCCCTGGTTTAATTCTAGGATTAAAAATTTAGAAAATGCCAAAAACAAGGCATTTAAGCATTATAAATTATCAAATACGCAAGATCGGGTTAGGTTTTTCCAGTTACGAAAAGAATTTGATTTTTTGAATAGGTTTTTATATAGACAGTAGGTATATTAATAACACGGAGGCTAACATAAAATATAATTCGAAATCATTCTGGGTATACTTAAATTCCAAAAGGAAAAATTCATCGTTTCCTCAAAATATGAAATTTGAAAGTCTAAAATCGTATGATACTCAATCTTCATGCAATCTCTTTGCACAATTCTTTCAAACTTCATATAACAGTGATTTAATAGATGATATTGATGAGCTATATCCAGATATAAATCCTTTATTCGATTTTTCCCTACAAAATTTCTCAGAACAGGATGTTTTGGAAAGTTTACAGGATATTGATACGACAAAAAAAGCTGGATTTGATTCCTCCTATTCTCTTATCAAAATGCTCAACTTCTCTTTGTTACGCTTTATCCCGTATTTTCAATATATCTCTCTCGACTGGTGTATTCCTGGATGAATGGAAAATTTCATTTATTGATCCTATATTTAAAAGCGGTCTTAAACATTTAGTGAAGAATTATCGACCGATTTCTAAACTATCTACAGTACCTAAACTTTTCGAAAAAATGGTAACTCAGACTTTATTTTTCTGTTAAAAATTCAATATCCCCGTATCAACATGGTTTCTTAAAGGGTAGATCAACTTGCACAAATTTAACCCTTTATACAAATTTTTGTAGCAGTCAATTAGAAAATGAAAAGCGAGTTGATGTTCTTTATACCGACTTTGTAAAAGCGTTTGACCGCATACATCATGGTCTTCTCCTGCAAAAATTAACAAGGTTGGGCTTCAATAAAGCTTTCATAAAATGGTTAAAATCATATCTATCCGATAGAAAGCAGATTGTAAAATTAGATGGCTTCACTTCTAACACTATGGAAGTTGTATCGGGTCTTCCGCAAGCGAGTCATTTGGGACCATTGCTTTTCACAATTTTCACGAATGACTTACCTTCTGTACTGAGATATTGCAACTGTTTGATGTATGCAGATAATGTAAAGATTTTCCTTCCAACATCTTCACTCACCGACTGTTTATTTCTACAATTGGACATAACCAATCTTTTAAATTGGTGTAGCTATAATCGACTGAAATTGAACTATTCCAAGTGTAAAATTTTTAGTGCTACAAGATCTCCATCTCTTATTAATTTTGATTATAAATTCCATGATTTTAGCCTTTGCAGAGTTAATGTTATAAATGATCTTGGCGTACATTTTGATACTAAACTTGATTTTAGAGTGCACGTTGATTATGTTGTCTCCAGATGTAATTCCTTGTTAGGATTTTTAAAACTTAATTCGAATGAATTTAAGGATGCGTATACACTAAAGACCTTATTTATGTTTTTAGTTTTACCTGTTTTGGAATATTGTTGTATCGTATGGTCACCTTCCTATGAAAATAATATTTTCAGAATAGAGAGAATTCAAAAAAGGTTCACCACTTATGCCTGAAGAAAATTTAATTGGCTCGGACCCTTACCAAACTATATGGCAAGATGTTCTCTTATAGATTTTAAAATACTTAAATGTGGCAGAGAAGTCCAATGCATTTTATTTGTAAAAGATGTCATAGATAAAATCGAATATCTTCTATGGAATTGCTTTCCTTAATTCCCTTCCATGTCCCTAGACGAATGTTTTGAAATAAAAGTGATACGTTCTACATCGTCCCTCATAGGACTAACTATGGTTTAAATGAACCAATAACGCGTTCTTTAAAACTTTTTAATGGAGTTTGTAATGAAGTCGAGGGATTTTTTCAAGAAAAGAATACTCGTGCTATGTAATTGATTTTTTTTTTATATTTGTTTCTTCTCGTTTTGTATATATTATGTAAGATGTATTTTATTTATTTGTATTGTATATATTTTGCCCAAACTAATATTGTTCACGGCTTAAATTTTTTTTGTAATCAGCAGATCTTTGCAATCAATTGATGAATAAATAAATAAATAAATAATCAAAAAAATAATCAAAGCAGCCCGGGTCGTGTTTCTGTGTGCATTTCACACAATTGTAATTATTGGCACAATTCTTAGCCAGATGTCCAAACTGCTGGCACCGTCTGCATTGCAGAGCCCCTGTTGCCTCTTGGTTTCTCCCAGTATACACGCGTGTTAAAAAGATATCGGATTTTTAAGAGTTCGTCCGGGCTCGTGCCAGGTTGAAGACGAACAAGGAATAAGTTGTACCGGATTTTAGCCGCTTTAGAGCGTACAATTTCAAAAATTATTACCTTTTCAACGTTGGTAACTTTACTTTTTAGTTCTTCCAGAATTTCCGATTGTTGAAAGTCCAGCGTGAGTCCCCTCAGAACAATGTTCGAAGTTCTGTCTTCTTTCAGAGTGAAGGAGTGAGCCTCAATGTTTTCGGTCTTCCTTAAAAGTTTCATGGGATCCCGATGGACTCCACTATTATCTACATAAAGCCTACTTGAGCTACCACGATTTATAATTTTGTAAGAAAATCAAAGGCAAAAAAAAAAAACGAAACGTGGCACAAAGTCGTTAAGTTATAACCACTTAATTTGCTTTTTATTGCACTGATATAAATATTCTAAATAAAAAAAGAGATCATTTAAATATCAAATTTCAGCTGCTATATCCAATTTTTGTTATCTACATAAATGTATATCTGATGACATTTCAATGACACTTTTTAAATTTAATGAGCCAAAAGTGGGCTTGTTTAATTTAAAAGCGCTTGGTGAAACCAAAACATCCCATGTTAAATGTTTAAAAAATAAATACAATGACAAAAGTGCGATTTGAAACGTACTGCACTTTAAAATTGAAATATGAATTTACCAATGACCGGTCACAGAATTTTACACCGTTCTACTTTTTAATTAGGTTACCTTAAGTCGAGGCCTTACAGCAACAATCGCCAAGCAATTCATGCCCCAGAAGACAATTTCCGACGTAAAGCAGCTTTCATTGAACCAAATGCTCTGTTCTCGCGTTTTCACAAATTTAAAATTCCTATTAAAAATTATGTTGAGCGGAGTAGACGGCATTTAAACGATGTTGTTTTTATAACATAAAATCCGCTATGTATGTAAGACTCTGAAGTTATTTTTCATTCAATATTAAACTTGAAATATTCCCGCTGAACACCCTTTATATCGTTGTTATTATTTTGTCTTGGATAACGTTAAAATATAAAGTTTAATTTATTTTTTTCTTTTTTGCACCAATAGCTCTAATGTCGGTAGTAAGAAGTGGAATCATATTCATTGAACCGTTTGTATAGAAATTTCATACGACTAGCAGTCCATATATAACATGTCAATGTTTCACACATTAACATACATACATATAATTTTCCTATCCTCACGAAAAAGTAAATCAATTACACAAAAACATGTATACAATTTTTCTAGAAATCTTCTCTCTGCCTATTTATTTTCTCTATTTTTCTTTAGCAGACAGAAAAGTGGACAAGTACTATTTGCATGATATGGATGCCCCCAAAATTTTATAAAAAAAAAGATAGAACTCAAGGGGCTATCAGGACCCCTTCTGAAAATAAACACCTTTCATAATCGTTACCATCCTCGAAAATTGGTCACAATTAATTATCATTTCTACTTTAAAAAAAGTTAATTTATAAAAAAAAAATAAAAATATTTATATTTGTACCCACATTTTCGTCAATAATCGTCTTTTCCATTTCCCAAAGGCAATCACTTATTTGTTAGTCAGTTTTGTACGCAGCTGAATTTATTGCTTCATAAAAAATAGGGCTGAATATTCACCCCTATTACAGAGTCCCTCGTATCAAGTCCCCGAAAATTTTGTTACGCTACGAATACGAATAAATTTACATCATAAGCCCAGAACGAAATCAAAAAAGCATTGTCCTAATTTCGGAGTTTCAAAATCAGTTGATTTGAAATGTGAAAAAAAACTAAATAAATTTTCGTTGTTCATCTTTTGATTTGATTTTAGTTTTGTTGGTGTATAAAAATGGATGCTATTGCCGTTGCAATCTTTGTAATAAATGTAGAAAATACGCGAAGAAGACAAACATTAAAAATGAGATTCATTACGAAAGGAACCAATATTTGTTTGTATTTTCTTTATTTGCCCTTCAAAAAACAAAAAGTATAAACAAATTCACATGAAAACAATAATAATAAAATTTATATATTTTATTTGCATGCACTTTATCTTCGTTCGCTTAATTTTATTTGTGCTTCGTTTTAAGTTGAGCTGCGATCAAAATAACTGTTCATAGAAAAAACTGTCCAACTTCCTACTCATTTCGGGGCTAGTGATACCACTTTTCACGAATTCCGAATTATGTAGCAAGTTTTTTTTTTAGTACGACGACGGGAACAATGATACTTTTTTTCGGGGTTCGTACTACGAACCTATTACGACGGGGCCTGTGATAAGGCTGATTAAAAAACCAGCAGTCAAGATTTTTCTTAATAAAAAAAAATGTCTTCAAAATTCTCTGGGCAATTTTTCGTTCACAGCGAAATTTCTTTAGATATGGAGAAACCATAACTATTCATATCATATCTAATCAACAAATCCATTCTTGCAATTTTAGTTTATACTTGCTACCTCCTAAAGTTAGCACTTCACCCTAACTGAAGCATACTGGTTGAACACTGCCGTGCTAAGAAGAAATAACGTACCTATATTGTTGGCAATTCGAAAATTTGATGTATTTTCTGTACCCTTTATGTTTTTGGGCGAATATCTTTCATATTTTAATAAATGTTATGTAAAAAAAATATTTTTGAATAAGGATCCATTTCTTTATTATGTATTTTTTGCCACATCCACAAAATGGTCAAATGTGTCAAATTTAACTTAACAATAGCATGGTTTTTTTTTTTTCTTAAGTGTTTTTAACCAATACAATAATGAGAATTTATAATTAAAGAATAGTTTAGTGAAAACATCAAAGATGTGTAGATCGGCCCTAACTTAAAAAATCCAAAAATGTAGATACGTCTTTTCTTTTTAGCACAGCAGAATAGAAGTGCTGCAGATTTAACGCGCGTCGTTACTAAAACTTTTTTTAATACCTTGAGCTGGCTGCCCATTGTGTTCAAAGTCTGCGTTGGGCCTGTGATAAGGCTGATTAAAAAACCAGCAGTCAAGATTTTTCTTAATAAAAAAAATGTCTTCAAAATTCTCTGGGCAATTTTTCGTTCACAGCGAAATTTCTTTAGATATGGAGAAACCATAACTATTCATATCATATCTAATCAACAAATCCATTCTTGCAATTTTAGTTTATACTTGCTACCTCCTAAAGTTAGCACTTCACCCTAACTGAAGCATACTGGTTGAACACTGCCGTGCTAAGAAGAAATAACGTACCTATATTGTTGGCAATTCGAAAATTTGATGTATTTTCTGTACCCTTTATGTTTTTGGGCGAATATCTTTCATATTTTAATAAATGTTATGTAAAAAAAATATTTTTGAATAAGGATCCATTTCTTTATTATGTATTTTTTGCCACATCCACAAAATGGTCAAATGTGTCAAATTTAACTTAACAATAGCATGGTTTTTTTTTTCTTAAGCGTTTTTAACCAATACAATAATGAGAATTTATAATTAAAGAATAGTTTAGTGAAAACATCAAAGATGTGTAGATCGGCCCTAACTTAAAAAATCCAAAAATGTAGATACGTCTTTTCTTTTTAGCACAGCAGAATAGAAGTGCTGCAGATTTAACGCGCGTCGTTACTAAAACTTTTTTTAATACCTTGAGCTGGCTGCCCATTGTGTTCAAAGTCTGCGTTGTGATTTTTATGTTGAACAAGTTAAAATGCCTGGTTCAATTCAAAGTTTTGCTCATCAGTTGAATTTTCACCGAGGACGATATTAATAAAATTATCTTTAATAATCAAAATCTTTTTTTTTTTTCAATTCAATTATGTGGTAAGAAGTTATTTTTTTTTGATAATTGAAAAATATTAATACATTTATCTAATACTATATCAAATCTTACTTAGTTATGTTTAACATTTAATTCTATATATTTAATTTTGAAAAATGATTAACGAATGTAATATACTACTTTACGAAAAATATAAACTGAATGCATTTATTTATTCTAAATTAATTTTTTTTTATCATTTATTACATAATGTCATATTTTTATTGAAGTTAGATTTCTTCATCTTCAAACAATTGTGATAAACTTGGATGGCTATTAGGTGGGCAAATTGCACCCATAATAAGCGACTGAACTACCCAAACAGTTGAAACGACGGGAATACCATAATATTGAGCTTTTGCCTTAATTGAATGCGATAAATCTGATTCTGCAACCATATAGCCAGTCGTTGTAGGTGTTATATCGTCGAGTGATTTAATTAAGCGGAGCTTTGCTCCAGCTGCCTTGCAAACGCGTCCCCAAAGTTCAACAAAATCACTGTGTTCACCAGCAATAAGTACAAATGTTTTTGTAAAAGGTTGTCCATTTAATCTTATGGGATTATTCTTTCCAATTTTCCATTGGACAAATGTTTCCGCCAATATTGACCATCCAGCCGGAAGTTGATACTTATTTAAATCAGCCAGCTTATTTTGGCGACAACTATCAATCACCCAATCGTGAGAAATTGCCTAGAAGAAAAAATAATTTCCCAAGTAAGTATATTAATTAAAAATAATAACAAGTGTACAAGTACTTGAATGTCTGATGCTAGGCATTGAACATATTTAGCCGTTATGCAGGGTCTTGGTGCTATCAACTTGCACTGTTTGTATTTATTTTTAGGAACGTCCTCGAAATAATTATATATTTTAGCTCCACCGGCTTCCAGCTGTTTCTGAAGATAACGTTTAACATATGGAACGGCAGAAAACTGCTTAAATCTGTTATTTTCGATGTTTTCCGCTTTTTCCTAAATAAATATACATTTTTTTGTTATAACATTTGGTTAGGAGCATTATGAGCATAGGAAAGGAAGAAAGGACCGAGGTTACATATTGTTGGGTTTTCGTCTCCAGTTGTGTTGATTTTAATAGATAATTAAATAAAGCATAACTTTTTACGTAAAATGTTTATTAATGTGAACCCTGCAAACTCGTCTATAAATCTCCTAGATTCCTGCGGACAATTGGTTTGAGAGTTATAAGTTAGTAGGTACTGGTTCTCGAAGAGTGGTTCCACCAAATTTATTTTATTATTTTTAATCAACTTACAAGTATTTATTATAAAACAATTAAAAGATCTTGAAAAAAGGGCTGAGTTCATAATTGTTAAACATTTATGGTAGTGCTACCCTAACGTTGCTTTAAAAGTTTTATTGACACTAAATATAATATTTATTGAAATTTTGTGTCGGAGTAGGTGTCATTTGAAATGGACAAGAAAAAACATCTTAAGTTTCATTTTGAATATTTTAAATGGATTGGATCTAGAAAATTTGCATGCTTTTTCAGTGGAAACAAAATGGTTAATCGCTTCTAAATCTTTAACGAAGCAACGAAACTAATATTTATGATAAGAAAATCATTATATAGTATAGTCATCTTTCTACAAGTACTTATTTTTTTATTTTATCTCAAAAACAAATATCCAAGTTCATATGTGCATAAAACAAATTGGGGAGTATCTTTTCAAAAGGGGATATTAACACTTTTAGTAATTTCTCAAAAAAAAAAGACTAAATTTTGTATTTTGACTGATTTCGAAATGCTTAATTTAGAACCAGAATGTGAGGTGCAAATCTGCATACTTGAATTTATAAAAAGTGAAAATTATACAACTACTGGAAATTGTATTTTTATTTTGACATAATTTTACACATACTCACCTGTTGATATCTATGTGGTCTCAACCCAACTGTACACGTAAGGAGAAAGTGCTTGTTCCGAAAGAGTGTATTTGATTTAGCCAAAGGACCCAAAAGTTCATCTATATCACAGTTCGGTTGGCTTTTCTTGTAATCGGATATAAATATCATCCCTTTGAACATTATGCAAAAATAATTTATTAAGATACAAAAAATAATACAGAAAACAATAAATCATACGAGCTAGTTCAGAATCATTGGTTGAATTCTGCAATTCTGGTTGTACACCCTCCACTAATTCCAAGCCAGGTTTTTCTTTAGGCGAAGGAGGTGGTGTAGATTCAAGCGTGTCCGAACTGTCACTGTCCTCCGATATACGCTTTTGAGGTGCCGAATTAAATGGCAATCTGAAAGTTTGTAATATAGCCTATTTGTGATAAACCAATTTTTGCGTGTAGTAAAATTATAAATGTTAATATAAAATTTATAAAAATATTTGAAGAAATAATTACGTGTTGAAGTCCTTTTCATCCAACGAAATAGTAATCGATTTTCCCAACTTTTTTTTCACTTTTTTTATTTTTAACAAAAACACGCACAAACTTATCAAATTAACAAGAAGATTAATTTATCACAACCAAACGCGACACTTGTCAATATACCACCGTTAAACGGAAGCAGAAAAATGTATAATTTTTATATATATGTATATATATATACTTTTATTTCAATTTACAACCGAACGTATATACCGCCGTCTATTACTACTTCGTTAAATAAAAAGGAAACAAATTATACATATACGTTTAAACGCGATTGGTTTTTTTTCGTTAAACGCGATTGGAAAATAGCAGAAAAGTAAATCAATGTAGAAAGAAAGCGAAAGCTCAAATTGCAAGTACAATATAGCCCAGTCGTCAGAGAAAAATTAGATTACCACAATCCCGTAGAATCAAATTAAATTTATTTAAATGCAGCAGTTTTTTCTTCAATCTAAAACCACGAGGATATTTTCAGTCGCCATTTTGAATAATACTGAATATATAACCTCTATTGTTCTTAAGCCCGATCGATTTCTACAAAAGTATTACATACATCAGGTATGAACAGTTTAGTTCATGTTATCAGCCATATTATTCTATCCGATCGTTATAAAAATTCGTTCTAATTTGTACGAAATGAATATATCATGCTAACTTCCAATTGGGGAATTTTAAATATTTAAACAAAAATCATTTATGCATTGAATAGTCATAATCACAAGAACTATTAGCAAATTAATGTCATTCAAAGCGATAATTATCTCCCATAACCAATATCGATATCATGATCAAAATACACGTTTCGATCTTATGTTTCTCAATGGATACGATGATAGATCTGCATATTTCAGTAACAATATTATAATAAGAAAGAACTAACGATTAAGTATAGAAAAGTTCTTTGTTATTTAAAGTTTTTCAAAATGTAGACTGAAAAAAGACACGCACACCTAAACTTACAAATTCCATCATGAAATTATTTTCGGAAAATGTGTTTTGCAAAAAACTGCCGACTAGGCTACAAAAACATATAAAATTAACTTTTGTATAATAAAATGAAAAAAATTACCATCCAGAGTACAAGTTTTATTATTAAAATTAAATTATTCTTTTAATATGCATAATGTTTATATAGATACATATACATATATATAAACATATTATTTATATATATATACTTTTTTGTTTCTGTTACACCGTAATATTTATATCTAAAAATTATTTTTTTTATTTTATATTGAAAAATAAGAAAATTTAATGAACTACTATAGGATGCATGAGAGGTGTCCTTTTATTTTTGTGAGGTTGTGTATATTTACTTTTAGTTTTGTGTTCTTGTGTCTTCTCATCATACGTCATAAAACAATTTAAAATAAAATGTATTTTTCTTTTTTTTATTTTGACTTATATATTTTAATATTAATATTTCTTTTATAAATCTTTAATGTTGATATTTCGAAACTTATGTACTTATTTCTATTTTAAGTTACAACATTGATTGGTAAATAAGATAGCGCTAATTATAAAATATATTTGTTTAAATAATTCAGTTGTATGCCATGTTCTTACGTATTTTGATTTTTTTTTAAGTTATAAAGGGGATAGTTAAAAAACAAAGAATATTAAGGAAATTTTTACCAAAAACAAAACCAAGTAAAATCTAATGCATGAATAAAATTATTTGTTTTTGTATTTACATCCTTCGTATGTTGAACTAAAAATGTCTTTAATAGATTTTCAAGTTTAAAGCTTTTTATATAAATTGTCCTTTTTAATATAATATTATATGTAATATGTATTATTAAAAATTGTTACCTACTATTACCTAACTTAAAAAAAAGATATAAAAGAATTAAATCCATAAGTTTATGTAGACAATTTATTGAATAGACATTAACAAACAGTCTCAATTAGATTGAATTTGCATTTAAAATTTGCATATACCTAAAAAAAACAGAAACAAACCATGGAAATAACTGTATGACTTGTTATGCGTTTTAAAACTGTAGGTGTAGGTACCCTAAAAATTGACAAGTTCTACAGTGGTGTTACAGAAACACAAACAGAAACAATTTGATTTTTCGGAGAAAAAGATCTTATTTTGTTTTAGATAGAGTGAATCATGAAAATACAATTGTTATTCAACCTAAATGTAGTTTTAAAGAACCCACTGAAATTCATCTTTGCAAAAATTAAACAAATTAAACTTTGATTTTCTAGAGCTTTGACAGTTTGCAACATGAACCTTGTATTTTTGTCAGTGCCTAATTTTTCTTCTGGATCAACGTTTTTCCTTAGCTGTTTTTTTACTTTTGTATTAAGCCCAAAATTGAATTTTCAATTAATGTTTTTTGCCCCCTATTATTTATAACCTTGGTTTTGTCAATGCAAAAAAAAAACAGAAATTTGAATTTCATGTAAGTTTCTTGCAAAAAATTCTCTTATAGAAAATAACAAATGTAAAACGAAAAAGCATCTTTTGCTTTAATATGAGAACTTGCAGCTTACATTGTCTGTGATACGGCACAAAATGGTATGTCAAGAAAAATACATTTATAATACGTTTGTGTACGATAAATACATAAGGGACAAACAATTTAAGTGAAAACCCTAGATTCATAATTTTAAAAATAAAATTTTTGTTTTAGTAATAGAAATATTGATTTAATTCAAAAAATTTTTCAAACTCAAAATGGAAAACAAGACAGCAATATTATTTGAAAAAATGGCATCAGATCGAAATCTTATCTAATGTGGGTATATTAATAAGAAAAATTGCAAAAACACGTAATGCGCGAAACAGATTAAACCAGCAACAGCACCAGCATCGTCAACAGCAAACAGCACGCTGACCAGCAAAAATTTCTCAAACACATTGCTACCAGCAACGTCATTTCATCTGCTTGACATTTCATATGGAAAAAAAAGCTTTTCATTGTGGTGCCACTGAATATTGCAGTGGGAAAGTTGACAACACCGCACCAGCAACAGCAAATTTAGGACTTTGGCCTAACGACGCTGTTGGCGTTGCTGTTGCTGTTCTAATGTGTGTTGAACAATTGAAATACATTGGCTCTAAATTAATGGCGGCCGCTGTTGCTGTTGACGGTGCTGTTGCTGGTTCAATCTGTTCCGCGCTTAAGTATTAAGAAAAAAGCAAACAATGGAACTATGGAACCATGGATTTTATCGGTACTGTTTTAGGTCAAATTCATAATCGGAAGTGCAAGTCAACTGCACAAAATACTTTAAATATTTGCTTTAGGCAAACTAAAAAAATTTACTACATTTGGGACAGCATTAGATTTTTATATTTGCAATTTTGAACTGTTTATACAGCCAAATATTGAGTTTGTGAATTTGCCCAATTTAATCAAGATCCTAGCTCAACATAATTTAAACCTTTTTTTCTACCGAAAAACTTATAAAAAAAAGATATTCAATGTAAAGACTGATAGATTTCTTATAAAGATGAGAAATAAAAATGGCTCACAGATGTTGCTCATTTGCTTGCATGAATTATTCCTATGTTAACAAACAAATATACAAACCTTATCAATTCGAAAAAAAAACTGTTAATAAAAGGAAAAATGTATGAGAAAAAAAGGAGAGTTCAGATTTGATCGATTTTTGTTTTCATTGGAGTTGCAATTAACGGAAACAACAATACATATCCATATAATCTACATATGAAAAGTCATGATTTTACTTGAATATTAAATTGAAAATACTTTTCAACATACAAAAAAAAAACACATATTAGTATACCTGCGAAAGCTTTTTAAAGTTAAATTTAATGTCCTATTATGTAGTTTTAAATTCACTACCACAAAATCACTAGTTTAAAATTCTGACGCCATTTTATTTGTAAAGTTACAGGTCAAATTCAGCAAGTGTTGAATATTGATAAAAATTAACAAAAATTATGGTGATTATATTCGCCATTTCCTTTCAGAAATAAATATTTTGTATTTTTCAAGTCATTTTAATAGCTGACCACCATCTCATGCAAGAAAAGAAAAAAGTTTTCAACCTTGTCAACAAAATTAATTTAAGCACACAAAATCCGATTTTTTGAAAAAAAAAAGTAATAATTATAACGAGACATATAATTCAACACTAATTTCCTTTCAATGTTTAGTTTTCTTTTTTAAGTTTTAAGAGGAATGTTATCTTTATGCTCTTTTCCTAGCATACAATATTCTAAATATACATACATTCGAACATGGATATAAAGAACTAAGTATTGGCTATTTTGTATACTTAGCGTGGTAAAATTTGAAGTTTTTTTTCAAACTTATCTTTAGGATGATATACTTTTTTTTAATTTTTTTTCTGTTTAGCCTATTTAATATTATATACTTATAAAAGTAGTATGGTGTGAGTAGAGTGTGTGCAATTTTTTAAGAATACCTTTTTTGTCTCTTTCCGCCCCTTTTGCCAACGGCACCAGAATATCCTGCTTCTGGAGTACTTGGTGATGCTGGTGGCCGCTTATTCCGAGATGGTCTAGTGCCAAAGGATTCTTCCTCTTCCACACTCTCGCTGACTTTATTAACATTTTGAATTTTCTGTATTTCTTTTGCCTGGTCTACTTCCAAATATATATCTGAAGCGGTGACTTTAACAGTTGTATTTTCTGTCTTAACATTGTAATAAACTTTGTTGCTGGACTTTTCTATAGACATAACAACACCATTTTCGTAGTCTTCATCAACCAACGCGTATACATGTTGGTCTTGCAGTGGCAATGTATCGCCTTCTCCAAAAACGATTGACTCTTTTGGAAGTGTCTTAGAAGCACCATCTTCAAAGAGGACAACGAATTTGCTACCGGGTTTTTCACCGGTTATTTTTCCTGCATAGAACTTCTTGTCTACCCATTTCGCAAGCACACATGGACCTGCTTTTGAGTGCTCACTGTCTCCATCATCGCCTTTTGGAGTTTCTTTGTTAATATCTCTCTTGACTTGTTTTGCCTTAGGAGTGCCCTCGACATCGTCTTCTTGCATTGATCTTTTACGTGCACGTTTTGATTTACTCGCTGACGTTGATGGAGTCTCCGCGGAGGGACTTATCTTTTTATTCTTCTTAATCTGATGAGTTGGTGTGCTTGCTTCTAATAATCCTGCATTTGCTTGTTTTGCACTTTCCGGATTAACAGAGTGTTTTATTTTCGTAAATTGATTTATCATGAAATTGCACAGTTCTTCAATGCCTAGTATTGTGTGTTTGTTTTGCGAAACTATCAAGCTATGGCAGTTAATTGAAGACGATGTTGATGCCGATGTGGGGGTATCTAATGTTTGTGGCAATGAATATGCTGGTAAGCTCGTAACGCTGCCATTAGATGAACTTTGAACGGAACTTTCAGATGCGGAAGGTTTATCAGTTTCGCTTTTATTCTTGTTACAAGATAAATCCACACGCTCAATCGATAGGTACCGGACATCATTTTTTTCACAGCAAACATTGACTTCATATGTGCTATCTTTTTTCAAATCTGAACCAGAGAGATCCGAAAATTTTATTTCGAACTTTTCATCTGATTTTGGATTCTTTGCCGGTGTTGAAGTTTCCTCTTCGTCTGTTGTCGTATCAGGCATCCCATTATATTTTTTAATAGCATCAATATATTTTTTCATCGTTCCATCGGTTGAAGGATGATCAGTTTCACTCGCTTAAAATAAAAAAAAAATTTCATTTTTATATAAGTTAATAACTGTAAGCAGTTGCTAAATAATTAAACTTGTACTTTTTTAAATGAAATTTAAAAAAAAAAGAAGTACAACTTTTCTCGTTAAATAATGCCGATATATCGGTTCATAACAAGATTTTATCAGAAAATGTAATTTTGTTTTTAATTTTTAAAGACTAACCTTAGGTAACTTAAGAAAGAAACTATATTTAACCGGGCGTCCGTACTCAACGGTAAACTGATGAGAATTCCCTGCTTGACGAACATTACGGCGGAATTGTTTGAGGGCAGGAATGCAACTGGCTATTTCAATCGAACATTGTTGATAGAAAAAGCGATAAAACAATGAAAGATAAGAGAGGTTAACGAGGGTGTTCGAGTTTTAGGGCTCTATTTTGAATTCTATCCAAGAGGTTCAATGAGTAATGGGTAACCAGCCCATATATGAGACTTATACTCAAGTTTTGTTTGTATTCTGTGTAATTGATCGTAGACAGATTAGAAAAGGAAACAAATTTCTTGCATCTTTTAAGAAAACCTAAGCATTTCTTTGCGTTTTTGGCTACATCGAATTTATGATCATTCCATAAGAGATGGAATATATGTATTTAACAACACACCGACTATCGACAGCTTTTTAGTTTCTTTGATGCAAGTGACATTCATGGATAATGACATATATATGTACAGTCGAAACTCGATTATCCGGGATTCGATTAACCGGGACGCTCTATTATCCGTGATGAAAATATTTGACATACAAAACTCGAATATCGAATATATTGGATCGCACGAACTTGCTCTTATGTAAAAGTACTTTGGAATTTAAAATACATTGCATATATGTATATAAAACATGAATTTAATGAGATAAAAATGTTCAAATGCATGGAATTGCCGTCTGATTTCCGGAAAAGTATGAATTTATGCAAACAAAGTTTAAAAATCGTTTTATTATTAAAGTAATTTTTTATATAAGAAATTTCTTTAAAATTTTTCGAGAAAAAAATTTGGGATGCAAATTTTAAGAATTTAATTGATAGTATAGATTTTAGGAAATAATTTCAAAAAAATAATGGTAAAAAAGACTTTTGGTAAAAGTCTTTAGAGCCGTTGATGAGAAATTCGAAACTCAAAAAAACTGTTCTATGACAGGTACCGTTAATAACATTTCCCCCCACAATTTTTTTTACCAAAATGTAGTCAATATCCATATTATTACAGCTATTTTTTTTTTATGAAAATCGTTAGAGACGTTAAGATTATACATTACAGGTGTATGGGGGTACTGTTAGTTTTAGAGCTAAAAAAAATTTCAATTTTCCTCTAGGGAATAAACGAAGACCCTTAAGTACCGAGTTTGAAGAAAATAGGTTCAGTACTTTAGACTCTAGATCGAGGTACAGACATACTGACATACAGACAGACAGACGGAATTGTCGGACCCACTTTATTCGTCTTCGCTATCATCGTAATGTCAACTTTGATCAAAATCTCGAGTTCGATTTTTTTTCCAAATGCCGAACTTGCCCTATAGTATCTATATCGCAAGTAAAATAAAATGCACGACTGGATCGCACAAACTTGCTCTTATGTAAAAGTACTTTGGAATTTAAGATACATTTTATAAATATAAAACATGAATTTAAAATGAAATTGCCGTCTGATTTCTGGAAAAGTATGAATTTATGCAAACAAACTTTAAAAAACCGTTTTATTATTAAATAAATAAATTTTTAATATAAGAAATTTCTTTAAAATTTTTCAAGAAAAAAAAGTGGGATGAGAATTTCAAGTATTTAATAATATTTATTTTAGGAAATAATTTCAAAAAATAATCGTTCATAGGTTTTGAAGATATTGATTTTTCAAAAAAAAAAAATTTTTCAAAAAAATCCAACAAATAATTTTTCGAATATTTTTATATACAATATTATTTTAAACTTAGGGGGACTCCTGCTGAAAATTTTTGGTTAAAATCGTTAGAGCCGTTAATGAGAAAGTCGAAAATCAAAAAAACGGTTCTATGACAGGTACCGTTAATAACATTTTGCCCCAAATTTTTTTTTTACCAAAACGTAGTCCATGTCCATAATATCACACCTAATTTTTTTTATCAAAATCGTTAGAGCCGTTTTCGAGATAAATAAGATTTTGCATTACGGGTGTATGGGGGGTACCGTTAGTTTTAGAGCTAAAAAAAAATTTCAATTTCCCCTCTAGGGAATCACCGAAGACCCATAACTACCGAGTTTGAAGAAAATAGGTCCAGTGGCTTAGGCTCTAGATCGAGGTACAGACATACAGACAGACAGACAGACGGAATTGCCGGACCCACTTTATTCGTCTTCGCTATCATCGTAATGTCAACTTTGATCAAAATCTCGAGTTCGATTTTTTTTCCAAATGCAGAACTTGCCCTATAGTACCTATATCGCAAGTAAAAACTGAGTAAACATACTCAGAAAAGGAACATTTCTTACATTCAATGTGAATTTTGTAACATGAGGAAATTTAAATTGGGAATAAATTTGACAGAAAAAAATATAAATAAAATGAATGACTGATGCCCGTAAACTTATTTTAACGCGATTGTATCGCAAATCTTTTTTATTTGTTTGTTTTGTAATTAATAATACCTATTTGAGCTATAAGATTTCCATATGTACAGCTGTGTTCATAAAAATAGCAGTGCTCCCCAAATAAAACAAAAAGGCTTTCATTATCAACGTTATAATATATTTCACTTAACTTCTAATAACTTTTTAAGGTATTTCATTTATATTAACAGAAAAAATTAAGATTGATTTTTTACCGTTACTTTTATCACAGTAAGAAGCGTTTTTAAAATTTATGGCTGTTCACAAAAATAGCAGTGCATCTGAATGTTCTGAATCTATAACGAAAAAAGTTAGAAAAACTGTAAAAAAGTTATATGAAACTATATTGATATTTTAGCTTATCATTAATACTTCGTAGCATAACCATTGTTTTTTATAACGGAAATGCATCTGCGTGGCATGGAGTCCACTAAAGTTTGACACCTCTCGACTGGTATTGCGTTCCACGAATCTCGCACTACTTCCCACAATTCCTTCGAATTCTTCGGTTTCGCTTCATGAACCGCATTATTAACATCCCCCCACAAATTTCCAATGGGGTTAAGGTAAGGGGATTGAGCGGGCCACTCCATAAGGCCTAACTTGTTCTCCTGGGACCATGATTTTGCCCTTTTTGAAGTGTGTTTTGGGTCATTGTCTTGTTGGAATACCCAAACCAACGGCATTTCCTCTTCAGCATAGGGTAACATGACCTCCTCGAGAATTTTGACATATTCAGCTGCATCCATTATACCCTACATGGGAAAGATAGGGCCAACCCCATAGTAAGAAAAGCAAGCCCATATCATAACTTTCGCTCCGCTATGCTTCACTGTTTTCACAGTGTATCGTGGATCGTTTGCTGCATTTTGTGGTCTTCTTATGTACTCTCGACGACTCTTGGATCCAAAAAGAACAACCTTGCTTTCATCGGTCCACAGAATATTCCTCCATTTCTCTCGTGGCCAATCTCGATGCGTTTTGCCAAACTCCATTCTCTTTGTCACATGCCTTTTTGTCAACAATTGTACCTTGCGTGGACTTCGGGCTGGTAATTTGGCATCCAAAAGACGTCTTCGTACGGTTACAGCGCTTACAGACAATTCAAGCTTATCTTTAATTTCTCTGGAGCTTATGGAAGGGTTCTGTTTAGCTAACTGAACAATTTTTCTGTCAGTTCTAACACTCGTCATCCTATTTCGGCCGCGTGTTTCCGGTTTATTCTGCCATTTTATAGCGTTACTTATCTTTTTTGCTGAATATCCTAAGATTTCCTGAATATCCTGGTAAGTTTTCCCCCTCCAAACGTAGTTTTCTTATTAAACTTCGAGTTTCTTCGTTGCAATGTTTTGACCGACCCATTGTTTATTTCTGAGCTAATATTTTATAATTTTTTCTATAATATTATCTTGAGAATACTAAAAACTACAAAAAGTAAAATTTTTACTTACCGAAAAATAAAAAAAAGAGAATGTTTAACACTTTTTAACTTTAAATGCAAGACACTGCTATTTTTATGAACACGCTATATTCAGAGAGCTTGAACAAATGCGTCTACAACGGAAAAAGTAAGGTTCAATTACAAACTTAAAGCCTCAAATATAAAAATGAAAGACCGTTAGATGCAAATAACAGGTTAATTTTTTTTGTAAGAATCTACGTGTTTAAAATTATTGACTAATTAATAAAGTGTGACCAGCACTGCTATTTTTATGAACACAACTGTACATATTTTAAATTGTATTTATTTTTTTATCTCATATTTACATTACCCGCTTTTTTTTATAAATATATACATATTAATTAAGACGTATTAGATATATGAAATGCAATTTAATCTTTTGGAGCTCCTTTTGAAAAATGAAATTAAATATTACCTGTTGTGTAAGGAAGATCAAAAAATTCTCCCCTAGGGAATTACCGTAATATCTACTTATCGAATTTGAACCAAATCCGTCCATCCGTTTTGGGCGGTATCTCAATGTGCACCTGGACGCACAGATGGGCAGATATATATACCGACGGTCGTCATAACAAAAACTAATTACTTTTGCAAGTCTCCATCATATTATCAATTTTGATTTTAAGATAGCAAACTTTTTTGACATGGAAACAGTACTTGCATTATAAAGCAAGTTGAACAAACAGAACTATGTAAATAAATAATCTTCAATTAATAAAATATTAACATACATATAGATATTATGATCGTTCAAATGTTATTCTAAATGGAGAAGAAATCTATAACGAATAGGCAAAAGACAAAACCAGCTTCATTCTTCCAAGTTGAAAATCGTTTTGGCTAAAGATTTGTAATATATATTGAAAATTAAATATCGTTCCGCGTTTTAAATATTGGGGGCTATCGTGAACAAAATTTCCCTCGGAATTTTCCCCATCTTCGAAAATTGGAAAGGTCAATACTTCTGCACTGTTCATTGTAAGCTGGCGACTGACCTTTTTAAATGAGAGCCAAAGTCACTATGAAACTTAATTCCCAATATCAATAAATTCCAAGGGAAACTTTCGACATTATTCGAGATGACAGTTTTGAAAGTTGGGAACAATTCACAGGGAAATTTTATTCGCGATAGGCCCCATTGTAGATAAGCATTTTAACATTTAAAATGACCTCTCTCGAATTTTAAAATTCACGCTAATTTTGTGTAAAAAAATTGATAGATATATTCATCTTTTTTTATTTTTGTTTTGGTCGAAATATTATGAAATACAGACAAATTATAATATTTTAAGTCCAAATTCCAATGATTTTATAGATGATTCTTATACTATCCAATTACACAATTGTATCAGATTGGGCCCGGAACATTCTTTAACAGAACAAATAAATTCAAAGTGTACTTTCTCTCTGTCCATATATTATGTACATATACATACATACAGTGGTGGACAAGAATTTAGCACATCAATAAAAGAAAAATTTAAACTATATTTACAAAATTTGTTTCTATTTCAATATTTTCATTTTTATGTTATTTACATTATTTACGGATATAAGTATATTTTTCTAAAATACAATCTTATATTTTTTATATCTGAAAGAAAAAAATGAAAAAAATAACAGAAAACATACTTTTTTGTCTGGACATGAATTTAGCACATTTCATTAAAATTGCTTAGTTATGTTATTTACCGTTACTAAAACTATATTTTCTTTTATATTTTGTTGGAAATCCTTTGTTCTTTAATACTGAATTGAGTCTTCTTGGCAAGCTCTCGTATAAGGCCTCACAGCGTTACTTATGTATTGAATACCAAGCATTCTGTATCTCTTGCCACAAATCTGTTAAATTTTTCGTTTTTTGTTTTTCAATGTGTTGCTCAACGTCATTCCACAAATTGTCGATCAGGTTCAGATCGGGTGATTAAGCAGGCCACTTTAAAACATTCACTTTATTGACCTCTAAGGCACTTTTCACTAGTTTTGAAGTGTGCTTAGGGTCATTGTCGTGCATGAAGCGCCATAAAACCGGCAAATTATCTTCGGCATATGGAATCATATGGTTCGAGAAAATATCTTTGTACAGGTGCTGGTCCATTTTGGAGTCTGTCTTCACTATTGGACCAACACCGTTCCAAGAAAAGGCAGCCCAGACCATCACGTTTCCACCACCGTGCTTCACCGTCTTAATGGTGTATTTTGGATCATGTTCCTTATTTTGTGGACGCCACACATATTTTTTTCCATCTGATTTGAATCGACAGAACTTTGATTCATCGCTCCAAAGTACATTTTTCCAAAAATTTAGTAGTTTTCCTAGATGTAATTTGGCAAACTCTAATCTAGCCTTCAGATTTTTTTTCGAAACCAATGGTTTTCTTTGCGCAATGCACCCTCTCAATTTTTTTTCATTCAGGCGTCGTCTCACGGTTCTTCAGGATACATTGACATTGTAATTCTTCATTAATTCATTTCGAATGACACTAGAGGTCTTAAATGGATCCTTTGTTGATAACATGTAAATGACTTTATCTTTCCTCTTTGTTGTCTTTCGTGTGCGAGAGGCTTGTTTTACATGTTTTGTCACTTCAATACTTTTCAAAATGTCTAAGAGCATTGTAGACCATCTTCCTGGAACATTCTAGCAGCTCAGAAATCTCCGTTACTGTGCGACCCTTTGACTTCATCTTAATGATAATACTCCTTTTGTCTTCAGAACACCATTGCCCTTATGCCATGACTATTTAATGTTTTTTTTTAAATTTTATTTGAATATATAACATTAAGAAGATATAAAATTACCTTGAAAATAATTTTGTTCTCTTAAAAACCCACAAATTAAAAAAAAAATAACAAAAATTTGTACACGTGCTAAATTGATGTCCAACCAAAAACAATGCAAATGACAAACTATCAACGATTTTTTCACTATGTAATTGGATTGCATATGAAAATATACAGTTTTGATTTCTCTGATTTGTTGTCATATATATTAGTTCAAAATGTACCGTTGCTTGGAACAAAACAAGAGAGAAAATTAAAAATATGGTAGTTCCCATCTCAGTGTGCTAAATTTGTGTCCACCACTGTATGTACATATGACAGAACAGGAACAAAATCTAGCATCTGAAAACCAAATGCCTTTAAGAATACTTAAAATATAATAACAATATTTTCCGAATTTCGGTCCAATATGTATCTATGTGCGCTATTTCTCTATATATACATATGTAATAGCTGTATGTAAGAACATTGAAATATGTATTCTAAAAATCGGGTTATCATGGGCACTCAATAAAATAATATCTTAATATATATAATTCTTCTGTGAGTGTGTATGTCACTGAACTTCTCTTAAACGACTGGATCGATTTTGATGAAATTTTTTGTGTGTGTTCAAGGGGATCTGAGAATGGTTTAGATTCACAATTAAAAAAAAAAATATTCCTAGTTAGCAACGCGAGCACGGGCGGCTAGTATGTATATAACCATAATAGACCCGCTAAGCAAATTGCCTTCCACAAAATATAGAACTTACTAAATAAGGAAACAACTTACTTTTTTTCTTACTGCTACATTTAAAACAAATCGGGTAGTAAAAAAATATTAAAAACAAAACATTGACAAAATAATTTGTTCCCTACTTACTTGCACATGTTCCACTCTCAGTTGTCGAATCTTCAAAGCTTTTAGCCAAAGGTTTCGTGGATGTTGCTTCTTCTTCTTTGTCAGTATGACTTAGTTCAGCGGCATCAGAGATTTTGCTTACATTTTCCGATGATATTTCGAATTGCTTTTGAATGGGAGTGCTATTGAAAACATTTGACGATGAAACCGGTGTATTTGTTAAGCTGCTCGAAACAATATTCTCTTTTGGCTTTGTTTTTAAGTCAAGTAAAATTTTGTTTTCTGCTTGTTTTGCTGTAGATGTTTCAGAGCTCGAATCGGAATTTTTATTATTATCATCATTTTTCTTATTAACATCTTTAACTGTTTCTATTTCTGGTTTTTGGGCATCTACTGCTGCTTCTTTTATGTCCTCAGTTTTGTTATTGCTATTAATAGAGTTTGCCGCATCTGGAGAACTATTATCAGCACATGTTTTGTGGTCTCCTTTTTGATCGCTCGTTTTGGCGCTCATTATTTCATTCATGTCAACATCGTCAAGTTCTTCTTGTTTGGGTTTAGCTTCATTGTCTGACGAGTTTTCTTCAGAAAGCATTTCTACGTTTTCATCTAGCGACACAGATTCCTTTCCGCTTTCGATATCCATAACTTCATTATTAACATCAACGTGGGTGGCAGAATTCGTGTCGTCGACTTCCATTTTACCATCTTCTGTTGTGTCCATTTTTTCAATTTCTTTTGACTCAACGCATGCTGCTGAAACTCCAGTTTCCGTCGACTCCACCTTCGACTCAGAATCAATGTTTGGTTTGATTAATTTACATGGCGCTTCGCTAACTGATACCTCATTTTCAATCTTAGGGGTTGTTGAGCTAGAAACCATGGCATCTTTATTAGTATTGACGTCATTGGCACATGATTTATCTGAAGTTGCTTCAGACTTTTCAGTTGTTGTAATCGGCGTAAGGTCTTTAGTATCCACACTGGATGTAGCTAATGGTTCATTATTCACCGTCACTGTTTCGTTTTTAACATCGAGAACTTTATCGCCAACAACAATATCATCAACTGCAAAAGCCTCACACTCAATAATTTGCTTAGCCTTAAGCTCTACAGCAACATTGTTGATTTTTTCGCCAACAATTTCGTTCACTTTACTGTCATTTCTTTCCATTTCTTCAATCTTCTTTAAGAATTCATTTTCTGTGGATTTACTTATATCTTCAGTGCTTTCAACCTTGTCATTACAAACTTCTTCAATTTGCTCCAGCAAATCATCCTTTTCTTCAGACGATTGGTTTTCGATTATAGTCGAGCTGCAATCAGCTTCCGATTTTTTGAGTTCAATAGCAGAAGCGGGGCCGGCCGACACCACACTTTTCTCAACGGCGGCGTTGTTGAATTTTTCGTCTACGACGACGGATTCTGGAAAGTATACACACAAGCAAATTGGCGCTCAATAAATAATTCAATAAAAAAAATCTCTTCCACTTAAGATTTTAAAATATAAATATAAAAACTAATATTAAAAGTAAAACTTAATTCATAAATCCTTATAGATTCGTAATGTAGAGGAACAACAAATAGAATTTTCAATTAAAAAAAAATGCAAAGAAAAATACCTTTTTTCATGCACGACGCGTCCTGTACGCTTGCCGCAGTTTTCCCTTCAACTTCCATATTTCGTTTCTTATTAATAATAACGAAAATAAAAAAGAAATTTTATTACTAATAGTTTATCAATGATATATTTACGATTTTTATAATCAATTTATGAAATTAAGATCCGTTATTTGTTCAAAATAATGAGAAAAGAAAAGCCGAATTAACAATTACACCATTCGCCATTTGTATTTATGAAATCAGAGCTACCAATCGTACGATGCGGTTGAGTTAAAAGTCAAAAAAATGAAAAAAGACGCGCTCCGCTCTAAGGCTACGATTACATAAAATTATTCGCGCATTATTACCGATTTGGAGCAGAATGAAACAGAAGCTAATATGATCACCACAGCATTAGGTGCGTTTTATTATTCACAAATCTATCTGGATCCGGATCTGGATTAAGTTTTAACATGTATTACAAAAACAATTTGGAATACTAGGTGCGTTTTATTATTCACAAATCTATCTGGATCCGGATCTGGATTAAGTTTTAACATGTATTACAAAAACAATTTGGGATCCTGTTTTCTATCGGGATCTATTTCAAAGATCCAAAAATTAGTTATTACACTGGCGAGTAGATGGCTTTTTATGGTAAGGTAGTGTAAACTACAGTGTAAAGAAAAGAGACAAGAAATAATTTAAAATTTCCAAACCCAAGGATAAAAAGAGACGGCCTTATAACACTGCTGTCACTAAGATCCGTATCGTTTTATTTTCAAGGGAAGATCCAGATCCGGATCCAGATAGATTTGTGAATAATAAAACGCACCTACTGTTTTCTATCGGGATCTATTCCAAAGATCCAAAAATCAGTTATTACAAGCAATAATTTAAAATTTACAAACCCAAGGATAAAAAGAGACGGACTTATAACACTGCTGTCACTAAGATCCGTATCGTTTTATTTTCAAGGGAAGATCCAGATCCGGATCCAGATAGATTTGTGAATAATAAAACGCACCTTATAATAGGATTAAGTTTTAACTTCTATTACAAAAACAATTTGGGATTCTGTTTTCTATCGGGATCTATTTCAAAGATCCAAAAATTAGTTATTACACTGGCGAGTAGATAGCTTTTATGATAAGGTAGTGTAAGCTATAGTGTAAAGAAAAAAGACAAGAAATAATTGAAAATTTACAAACCCAAGGATAAAAAGAGACGGACTTTATAACACTGCTGTCACTAAGTCCCCTATTACACGATGTCTCACGAGACGAGACTCGCGTAAGTGCGAAAAAGAAAGCAGATATGAGGAAATGAGATGCAAAAAAATATTCCCGGTGAGTACCGGGCTGATTTTTAGTAGTCTCATTTTGACGTTTCTTTTTCTCAAATTCGTTTTATGTTGTGTTGTGCATTAAAAAATACGAACAACAGTCAAATTTGAGACATGAGTCTCATGAGACATGAGTCAACGTGTAATAGCTTTTGTCTCACGGGATACAAATTTAAAAGGAAAGTCAAAAATGAGACATGTCTCATGAGGCAACGTGTAATAGGGGACTAGGATCCGTATCGTTTTATTTTCAAGGATCTGGATTAAGTTTTAACATGTATTACAAAATCAATTTGGGATCCTGTTTTCTATCGGGATCTATTTCAAAAATCCAAAAATTAGTTTTTACACTGACGAGTAGGTGGCTTTTTATGGTAAGGTAGTGTAAGCTATAGTGTAAAGAAAAAAGACAAGACATAATTTAGAATTTCCAAACCCAAGGATAAAAAGAGACGGGCTTATAACACTGCTCTCAGTAAGATCCGTATCGTTTTATTTTCAAGGGAAGATCCCGATCCAGATCCAGATAGATTTGTGGATAATAAAACGCACCTCTATTATATATTTTGTGTAATGTAAAAAGAATAGATAACCTTTTATTATCTAGAGAACAGCCCTATTGTCTGAAAGTTAAAAAAAGTGCTTTCTTTTTCATTTAAATAATTGTGAGAATTGAGAAAGAAATAACCATGTACATTTTTCTAAAATGTCTGGGAAAGAAAAACAACGTTGGGTAAGGAATTTCATATTCGCATGTTTCGGCTAAAAAAAGAATCTCTATACTTGGCCTTGGCTGTACGTCTGAAGTTAGGCTTGTGAGCCTTCGTAGCAGAGCCGGTATTACACTGAAATTGTTAAAGCTTAGGAATGTAGCTGGAGATTTTAAAAGAGCAACGTTTGAAGAAGTGGAGATAAAACAGTGATAAGCGAGAGACATTTCCAGAGTGTTCCAACGAAACTAATGTTTCCATAATCGATCTGTCGCTCATCAGTTTTTAAAATAATTATGTCTAGGTGCTGTGATATTTGGATACGTCTGACTAAACATGAGACTTCTAGTTTGGGCGTATGAATGCTTTAGCTCAGAAGGCGAAAAAAGTTCTTACATCGTCTGAGAAAACCTAGGTATTTCGCATCATTTTTACCATGGTGGATCCCTTAATATATAAAATAAAATAAAATCAACAAAAAACAAACGACACCTGATGTAAACTTTCCGTGTACCACAAAATGCATTGACTTAATGCAACAAAAACCAAGTAGAAGAACACTTTCCACAAACAATAAAAAGTGCAACAATAACTGCTACGCACACCGGTACTGCTTGAGAATAACAGCGCGTACCAAATAAACAACAACTATAACATATCAAATGTCAGTCTCATCCCGTAACCGCGAATAATTAAAATTGTTCGAAACTTAGGCTAGCCGCGCACTAGCAATTTTTAGTTGCGAAACTGCTTGGTTCGAGCAATTAAAAAGTTTGTGTTTTGACACAAACTAAACGATTGCCTAAAATAAGTTCGCCATTTTATTGAACATATAATTATCTGACTTGACTTGAGAGAGGGTGGCTCTCATTTTCGTACTTCGAAAAATATTTATGAGGGGTTGGTGAAGTAGCACAAATAATATACAAATTATGAGCCTTTTATGAACCTTCAGTGAATACCGCCCTAATCACGAAAATTATCTGGACTTAGATAGCCTTATTTACTAACTCGTTTTAGCGACGGAGTTAAGTTACTTCGACTTTACAACGAATCCTGAAAACCTTATTTATAATGAAAATGCAATACGAATAGCGGTGGAAATAAGCTAAAACTGGTTCATAGGAGGTTTAAGGCCGTTTTAGTATCTAACAACCCGATTCTGGCGTTGTGAGGACTCACAAGTCACAAGCTCTTGTGAGGTTATTTCTTGTGAGGTTGTTGTGATCGATAACATTTTTGGTATTCTCCTTTGAGTATATATAATATGGAGGGCTCGTTCCTATCCCTAATGCATTGTAGTACTTGAAGTTGTGATAGGGGTCGCTGTCTCACTTTCTGTAAGTTAAGGATACAGCCGTATCCTCCGATTTGTGCTTACCTTCTCCTCGCATATAGTTCTCCGTCACATGTGATATGAAGCACTCGGCAATAACTTTGTCTTACACAAATTTGAGTAGCGCCCCCTATGATAGTCACGCATTTGGAATAGAAACGAGCCCTCCATATTATATATACTCAAAGGTATTCTCAGACAATCCTCATAAGAAACCTCACAACAAATTCACCACAGTAAACTGAATCTCAACAGCTGATTACAAAATAGAAAAAAAAAAACAATTATCAAATTCAAGAGGAATCAAAGAAACAAATAAAATAATGAAAGGTGATTTTGTATTTAAAAAAAAACACGATTTATAAATAAATATTTTAGTAGGAGATTGTCAGGGTTCCAAGCGATACTATTTTGGAGAGCAAAAGGATCAGTGTCTCTTAAGGATCTTAGAAGCCGTCGGCGCTGCAATTTAGTTAATATGATAAGTTTATTAGAAAAAAAAACATAATAGCAATTGAAAAAATCTTACTTTTCATTTTCGGATGCAATTTCTGCCATAAGATGCACCAGAACGAATCCTATTTCCATTTTTTTGGGTAATGTGTAATGTGAATAAAATGTCTGGTCTTTTTTTCATAATATATATTAAACGTCAAATTAATGTGAAAACTCTAGTAATTTGTGAGTTGTGATCTACTCTGAAGGAGATCACAATATTGATAGTTCTTGTGAGGCTCACAAGTTGTGAGTGTGCTGTTAGAATACGAAAACCTCACGAAATCATATTTACCTCACCTTGTGAGGTTGTTGTGACTTGTGAGTTTGGGCAGAATCGGGCTATAAATGTCATTTTGAGATGACATCTTGTGAAATTTACAAAAAAGGAGTGTATAAGCAATTTTTTTTTCGTTTCTTACTAAGACAAAAAGGATAGATATTTTGCATTAATAAATTATTTATATTTTCTAACAGTCTGTTGTATGGTATTGGAAACACAATGTGCAATGTGGTTAGTAAATTCATTTATTGGATTTGAACTTTATACAATCCAATTTTAAATGTATCCAATGTCCAATATGCATACAATGATAATAAAATGAATAATAATGGAAATCAGCTGGGGTTTGATTTAGGTGTATAATAACCAGAGTTTTAGATTTGTCACTTTTTTTCCCAGTATATTCCCAGCATTGCATGAGCCGCAATGCAGTTGTCGCCTTTTCAAAGCGTGTGTCCGATCCACTGCCACTTACGACGTCGTATAATAGAGTCAATAGGTTCCTGACCCGTTTTCCTAAGGAGCTCCTCGTTTGATATACGATTGGGCCAGAAAATCCTAAGGATGTTTCGTAGACATCTATTAATGAACGTTTGCAGCTTCTTAGTCACACCTACTGTTACTTTCCAAGTGCTGCAACCGTAAAGTAACACGGATTCGACGTTGGATCGAAACAGCCGTAGCTTGGTTCTTAAGCTAAGAGAGTTATTCCTCCATATATTTCGAAGCATATCGAAAGCAGCCTTTGCCTTATTCGACTGCTGATGTCCTGTTCGGTACCACCCCCGGTAGAGATGATACTTCCAAGGTATTGGAAGCTCTATACTTTCTCTACTGGTTGTTGAGAAATATTTATGAGAGAAGATGACGTGGTTCCTAGGCTGATCATCTTTGTTTTGCCGGAGTTGATTTTCAGCCCTACGATTTCTGCTTCTCTCTCCACCCCTGTTGTCATTTGGTGGAGATCCATGATCCTATGAGAGAGCAAGCATACGTCGTCCGCATAGTCAAGATGTTTCAGGTGAGACGTCAGAGTCTATCGAATTCCTCCGTTTCCCATCAAGGCCGCTCGCAGGACATCGCTTATCACCAACAGAAACAATATTGGTGACAGAATGCAGCCCTGTCTGACTCCACTTTGGACTTCAAACTCTTCTGACAGCCTCCCTTCGTGCAAAACGTTGTTTCTGGGTACTGGGATAGGAAAAGAAATGAAGGGATTTAGGAAAAGAAGGATTTGAGGATACGGATAGGTAAGAGCTGGTAGGAAACGTTCAGGCTGGAAAGAAAAGGTTAAAAGGTGACGGAAGTTGAAGAAGAGGTAAGAATCGAAGGTAAGTATTGAAAAGAGGCTGACAGGATAAAAAAGCGAATTAATGAAAATGAAAAGAGGTAGAATAAGAAGGTAAGTATAGGAAAGAGGCTGATAGGATAAAAAAAAGCGAATTGATGAAAATGGGAAAAGTAGGAGATGAGAATTTTAAATTTTAGGCGAAATGCATCTCGGGTTACAAAAAAAAGAAGGGAACGAAAAATCCTGAACGGGGAAAGAGTGTCTGGCCACGGAACTGGCACGCTTGCACGGCTCGGCTCAGCTCGCCGGAAAAGGGGGGGATCTTGTTCCGAAAACCAGACGAAACCATCAACAAAACATAAATCGTGCCGGACAACACAAACAAAAATACAACGGATTTGTTATCACCACATACGAAATTTTGATTCAGCGATCAAATCTTACCATTGTTCTGCTGGTGTTGCGCAGGTACGCCGCCCTCCCTACCGTGAGTCCGTGGCAGGAATTTTCGGACTCCCCTAAGCTGGCGTTGGAAGTCACCTTCAGATCATCTCAACCGAGTTCCTCCATCTCTGTCCACCCCCTGAAAAGTTGCGCTTACAAGCCCATTAAGCCGCTTTCGCCGCTCAGTAAAAGATTAATGGGTTTGCGTGATTTACAACCAATTATTTATTAAAGAAATATTTTGAGCATTTTTACCAGAAAAAAGGAACAAAAGCGATGAAAATTCGCGCACATTTACACAAAAAAAATCGACAATCGTATTAACTTTAATCAAATAATCGGAAAAATTAAAAATTATCAAAGAAAAAAACAGATTTAGCAAAAAAAAATTATTTTACGGAAATGAAAATATTACTTTACAAAGAAAAAAAATCGAAAATTGCACAAATAAAAGAAAACTGTCCGAAATTGCCCATAAATTGTAATAATACAGAAAAATTTAAAAAAAAAAAATGATTTTGGTTTTTTTAAAAAAATTTTGTTCAAAAAAATTTTCTTTTTTTCTTCTAGGCAAGGGTATCGCCTCACCTCCTTTCTATTTGGGCCGCCTAGCTACCGTAGGACCTCCTTTTCGAGGTAACGTATGCCCTAACCGATTCCCGCTTTGGAGACCCTACCTATATAGAGCTCTATCCAGGTCTACGTCTATCCAAACTGTAAGCCAAAAATGCTATTTCGACCGTAGGCGAAGCGCAAGAACAACGAAAAGAGATAACGCCCTAACCTTATTCGGATTTTAGGTTTTAAACGTTCATGAGAATTCTCTAGCAATAAAGAAACAAAATCAAAATATCACGCAAAAATAAATTTTTTTTCAGTCAAAAAAAAAAATTTCCAAATGGGGTGGAAAAGTCCCACTGTAGGGTGATGATAATCGTAATATCCCTCTTAACAGCTTTCAAATATGAAGGGAAAGCTATCGTCCAGCTTTAGGGTACCGCACATCCAAAAAATTACGGCAAAAATATATATAAAAAAACTCGGCGGTCACGACCGGTAACTACAGCCGCGAACTGCCAATCTCGTATCTTAAATTCACCACCTGTATATTCAGCGGTTTTTCTTTTTTTCAAGCTCTCGATGTCGATCCCGTATCAGATTTTACCGTACTATTACTGCTTTAATAATTCTCAATAATCCTTTTCCTTTTTTTTTTTGTTTCAAATACTGGACCGTAATGCGGATTTCTTCTCAGTTTCTAGTTTGTAATATTTTATTCATTTTAAATATTTTTTTCCCTTTATACTTTATTCTTATTTTTTTTCTCCTTTTTTCTTTTTGTTGTTTTATTTCGAGGCGTTTCTAAAAAAAAAAAACTTTTAACTAGACTTTTTTTTTGTTTAACACTCGCGCACTGTCTTAAGATTTCTATTTTACCAACCGCTTGATTCGACACTGTGTTTACTAATGCTCAGGTAGCATTCTCCTTCAGACGAGCCTACTGTTTCTTATTACCAATGATATAGCCACCCACACCTGCAAGCATCCACCGCTACTCAACTGTATCGAATCGCAAGTATTGGTTGCTACTCGAATACTCCTTCCCCCGTAGTCAATCGCTAATCAAACCTTAAACGCCGAAACTTATACTACACTTTTAATCCCAAAATTTTGGTTTAGTGTATACTCTACCCAACCTCTACACGTCCATTTTGTTTCGAACTCATTTGTTATATTATACAAATGTATAACACCTTCGCCCTACTCTCACAGCCCACCAATCACAACAAACCTTTTAAATTTTAATTTCGAATTCATTGATAACCAATGTTTACAAATTTTCTCCTACTCTTGTTCGCGGTTCGTGGTGGTGTGTTTAATTTTCATTTATGTTGTTCTTGTTTAGTTTATTAGTTTTTTCCTTTTATTTCGTTGTTTTCTTTAGTTTGAAAATTTGTGTTGTTCTTTTTGTGTTCATTAAGTTTAAATTTTTGTATTGTTTAACCCTTTTAATGAAGTAATTTATTTGTGTATTTTCAGAAAAAAAAATTAGACATCGAGGCAATGGCGACTGCAGGGCGAGGAGGATTTCACCAGTACGTGTACTTGTAAGTATCAAAAAAAAATTTTGTATCCTATTTGATGAATATAATTTATTTATTTATTTTTATTTCTTTCTTATTTCAGGCGAACGCAACAACGTGACATTTGGATCCATCATAAGTTGCCTTAATAATAGCTATTAATTTATCCGGGATACCCCTCCTGCGTAAAGCATGCCAAATAAATTCTCTATTTACGCTATCGAAAGCCTTCTCAAAGTCGATGAATAGCAGTTGGAGTGGTGATCGATATTCGACGCACTGCTCAATTATGATCCTTAAAGTATTGATATGATCAATGCATGAGGATCCAGTGCGGAAACCTGCTTGTTCGGCATCGAGTGTGACTTCTAGATGTTCCCTGATGCGTTCCAGTACTATTTTCGCTAATATTTTTGCAACGGCAGGCAGGACGCAAGTCCCCCTCCAGTTTTCGCACTGTGTTAAGTCTCCTTTTTTAGGGAGCTTGACTATCATTCCCTTTTTCCACTCATTCGGAAATCCTTCGGAGACCCAAGCTTTATTTATGAGCGGATGCAGGAGTTCGCTCGATGTCGTTGGCGCCGCTTGTAGAAGCTCTGCAGGAATGCCATCAAGTCCTACCGCTTTGTTGGTCTTCAGTGCTTTGATTGCGTTGCGGATCTCATCTCTACTGGGGGGTGCAGTGCGGATTCGGGAATTTGTTGTTCCTGTCGGCTCAGCAGGTATCAGTTGCGCATTGCTGTCGGTAACTCGGTTTAATACCGACGCAAAATGGTCCCTCCACCTTCTCAGCTGATCCTCATCCGAACTAAGTAGCGAGCCGTCTAAGTCTTTTACGAGATGTTGTTTGGAACTGCGAGCTCCAACCAGTTCCTTTGTAATGCTGTAGACCGTTCTACTGTCGCATCTGTTAGCAGCATCTTCTGCTTGCTGGGCCAAAGCGTTGATGTGATTACGCTTATCACGTCTTACACTGCGGTGAACCTCTCTCTTTCTCATGCGGTACAGGGATTCCAGCCTCGGCCGACTATTCTTTCAGCACCTGATATAAGAACATTTTTCACAGCATTCCAGTGGTTTTCAATAGATTCAGGTTCCGTGCTGCTGATTGTCATCATTCCGTGTGAAGGGTGGTCTCTCAATTGTTGGCGTGTTGTGAAATCCTTTAGTCTGTCGACGTTGAACCTGGGTAAGCGGGTTATGCCGTTGGATCTCCGAGTTGCAGCTGTACGAAGTCTTACAGTAGCAACCATAAGGTGGTGGTCTCGAGCAAGTCCCATATCGGCCCCTCTTTTATTTCGAACATCCAGGAGACTGCTTCTAAAGCGCCGGCTAATCACGAAGTGAGTGAAGCTTGCCTGTCCGTCGACACCCAACTTATTTTGTGGCACGTCTTGTGCTCAAAAATTGTGCCGCCAATGACGAGTCCGTTAGTATTGCAGAAGTCAATGAACCGCTCACCGTTATCATTGCAATTCCCAATTCCATGGTTTCCCATCACATGTTTGAGTCCATCGTTGTTGCTGCCAACATTAGCATTCAAATCTCCTATAACCATTTTAATATCTCCGCGCGGTGTGTTGTTGTAAGCGGCTCCTAGCCGACTGTAGAAGCATTCTTTCTCCTCGTCGGATGCGAGCTCCGTTGGGGCGTAACTATGAACCAGTTTTAGTTCATTCCACCGCTATTCCTCGTGCATTTTCATTATAAATAAGGTTTTCAAGATTAGAGCCGTTGTAAAGTCGAAGTAACTTTACTCCGTCACTAAAACGAGTTAGTAAATAAGACTGTCACACGCATATTAATAAAAAACGCTTATTCCTTCTATAGTCCACTATCTTACTAAACCATAGAATAGGGGTTTAGTCCTGGCTTAAATATTTATATTAATAAAAACAAAATGTTCCCGGAATAGTAAAATGACGTTTACCAAAAATCCTTTTAAGAAAATCTTCTACAAAAGTAAGCAATCTCTTTTTTTATATCCTGTGGCTACCTAAATTGATTGTCAATTGCTTGTGTCTGACTGTGGACATTTCTATTTCTTATTCCTTCGCTAAACCACCTAATTCGGTGGTTTAACTTAATCATAATTAGTAAACGTCACTTAACAGAAAATTTGTTTTATTAATGAAATTTCGCACTTAGTCCAGGACTTAACGATAAACCTCCACTAAACCATCTTTATTAATATGGGTATCAGTGTTTAAAATGAGTTGTGTACTGCTTTGGCCTTCTCCTTCTTCGAGTTAGAGCGTTGAATGAATGTAAATTATTTATAAATGCGAAATAACTATCCATTATGTTTTAGTAACAAAAAGGAAAGAAATGTTTACATTCCTTTTTGTAAATTTCATAGACCCTGTTTAGATTTGGAAGATTGAGTACGGACTGGGGAGTATCATCGTGTTTACATTAAAAACTTTGAGGCGCCTCACGATGGGATTTAAGTGGAATATTTTGAATCGAAACATTTTTTTATGGAGGTGCCTGCGGTCTGTCATTTGTTTTGAAGTACACAACACAAATCTGTGAATAAAAATATAAATGGACAACTGCGAAGAAATAGAGTGTTTATGTTTTCAAATAATATGATCCACGACATGCTTTTTGGACATCAACCAAAGAAAAACCAATAAAAGAAGAACCAGAGTTTGGGTAAAGCCTTGAAAGTTACGTCCAGGAGAAAGAAGTTCATTCAATTTTTTGTATAACGAGCTTAGGTCCGAAGACAAACATGCCATTTGTAAATTTTCTGGGAGTTGTATCATTTCTATTTCAAGCATATTTACAAAAGGACGAAGAGGAGATTCTTCTTTATTTCTTTTGATTCCTTTTCAGTGTTTCCTCAGCTTCAACTATGGTTTTCAGACATTTTGATTGAACTGCTGACTGAATCTGTTTTGTTTTCTAAAAAAACGTAAACGAAACGGAAATAACATAGAAATTATTTGATTAAGTTAGAAAATCTATATATCTGTCTATTTATATATAGATCACATCTTGGTAAGAAGTAGGTATATTTTCACTTCCAAAGAAATATGACTTACCTTTTTTGAGGTAGAAGCTTTGATTAGGTACCCTTCATTTGATGGACCTGGTGGTTCTGGGCTCTCCACAATGATTTCATTGAAAACATCATTATCAATCTATGCAAATATTTATATAAAATATTCATATGAGCATATATGAATTACTAGCGTACCCGTGCGGGAACTCCCGCAAGCAATTATTTTTATTTTTCAACTGAAGTTTTTCAAAATAAATCATGTGCCTAAAAATTTTGTATATTCGCTCAGTTTTTCTTGCATTGGAAATCTTGTGTAAATGGAAATCTTGTGTGAAGTACGGAATGTTGTTTTTGGGTGTTTATTTTACTTCTGTGTGTCATATCGTTGAACAGCTCTATTTGAAAAAGACGACTTACCACTGAAATAATAAACACGTTTAGCTTAGCCAAGAACTGTCACAACTGATCTCCTGTTCAACATGAGAAGTTGAAAGCGTACGAATTATTTTTATTTAACGTATGCATGTACCTGGATTATAAAAAAACAGCAAACCAATAAATCCAATCAAGCCCTTTTCTTAAAGGTAATGAAGCCAAGCGAAGGATATTTTGAAAAAACTAACAAACAATGAGCAAATCACATACGTATGTAACTATCCTATAACAATGTATGTACTAGTTAAACCTGTAGGCACATAAAGTTTAACTTACCTTAAAATAGTTTAAATTCAAAGACACAAATATTTGTAAAATTTTTTTTGTTTTTAATTCGAAGAATTTTATTTTTGTTTTATTTTTTTTTTTTAACTTTTTTGAGTGTTTTTATCGTTACTGCTTAGGTAAATTTCAATGCAACTACTTATGTATATGTACTACATTTCAGTGCAATACGAAGATAGAAGTAGAGATAAATAATTTTGGGGTGTTTCGAGCCCCAATGCCCCCCCCCTGATAATAAAAAAAAGTAGCCTATACGGTAATCCAGACTATAACTTTTTTGTGTGTTAAATTTTATCAAGATCCATTCAATTGTTCAAGCGTTATTGAGTAACAAACATCCATACATCGTAACATTCA
Source organism: Philhelius festivus (assembly GCA_963931855.1). Classification (NCBI taxonomy): domain Eukaryota; kingdom Metazoa; phylum Arthropoda; class Insecta; order Diptera; family Syrphidae; genus Philhelius; species Philhelius festivus. The sequence goes on along the minus strand of OZ007556.1, from coordinate 122,290,585 downwards.
CATTTATAATATTAGTAGGATAGGATAGGATAGGATACAGTGGCGTAGCGTAGGGGGGCGGGGGGGGGGGGGCGGTCCGCCCCGGGCGGCAGGCCTAGGAGGGCGGCAAAATGTCGCCGGTGATGCGGATAGAGTAGAAATCATATGTTTCATGACAGATCGTTTGACAAGTCAACAAACAACAATGATGTAAATTTGAAATTTGCCACCCTATCTGTGGTTCGTCGTTGACCGCTTTCGTGAATTCGTAGACGGTGAGTAGGGCCGTAAGAGTGCATTCCGTATTGTCGCGCTGATCGCGAAACTAAAACAAAACGTTCCGAAACTCTCGCGAAACTGAAAGAGTGTTCCGAAACATATGATATTCATATGCGAGATATGATAAGATAACTAGGATTCGACGGAAACGTTATTCTAGTCTCAGCCAGCTCAATGTTTTTGCTCCCTCCCGCATCACAGAAAGTTATTTCGATTGTGTTGTTTATAGTTTAAATACTGTTGAATCTTCTAAAACTATAAGCACTTAGTACTTCACTCAACCTTTGAACTAGTTTTTGAAAATGAAAGAGTTAAAGGAAGCGGCGCGGAATACCGCAAGAAAAAGGCTAAGAAAGAAGCAGACGCGAAGACGCGAAATATTTCAGTTCTAGTTCTGGTTCAAAAGCTACGTTAACGTCTTCGGCGGCATCCAGCAGCAGCGGAAGTGATTCCAATGTAAGTAAGATTCCTCCATCTACAATCGTGAGTGGCCTAGAATTGTCCTCCGGCCAATATTCATGGGAATGCATAACTTATTTTACGGGCAGAAGAAGAAGAAGTGCCTCCCGTCGAAGTTGGAAGTCGTTCTGGTCCCACCACAGAGCAGGATCAAGACGAAGTCGACTCACCAGGAGTATCTCAAGCATCTAGTCACAAGCCTGCAAAAAAAGTGAACCTCGTGAAGCTGTAAAGACGCTTAAAAATAAGTTTGTGGAAGTTCTTGAGGTACTGGAAGAATTGACGGATCGGTAGCCAGGCTTCTTCTGACAGTCATGCAGCCATTCAACTTCCTCACTTTTCTTGGCTTTTGAGCTGCAGAGCTACCTGAAGAAGATGACGCACAGATTTACCTGCAGCAATGTGGACTGAGTGTGGATAAGTGTGCTCAGAAACTCTGCGTTTTAAAAGCTCTCCTGGTGGAGAGCAGAGACCGTTTCGTCCAAGCCGCAATCGACTTTTCTAAGACTTTTTGGAAAAAACTCGGAATCGATCTGAAAACGAGTACAATTCGCAGGAAAAAACGCATGCATGGAGATGAATCCGCAGATGCAGCTTTGTCTCACGAGCCTCATTCGTAAGGCTCGTAAAATCCGTTTATGAAACCGCTAATTCTATTTTACTTTCAATAAAAGATACTTCATTGCCTGTGAAATGATGTCTCGAAATTTAATTTTCATTTAGTATTGAATGGGGGCGGAAAAATGGGTCTCCCGCCCCGGGCGCCGAGATGGTACGCTACGCCACTGATAGGATATTTACTATTTTATTTTTAGTTGAATTTCTTTGACAGTAACTTCTGGCTTAAAAGCCTTTAATCTGCTTTGCATTTCACACAGAGCTTCCGCCTTTTTTTCCGATTTAAATAGTCCGGCGTTTTAGGGTTATATAAAAAGGGGTAGTCTTCATAAATATTTATCAGGACACTTGTTTGCTCTTTTGTCCAGTTCGTCATTTTTTTTAACAAATTTCACACGAACAAAATTAAATATTTTTATAGACAGACCGTTGTTTCCTTGAAAATTGACAAATTGAAATGAACAAAACGGAATAAAACGAAACGTTTCGGTTATGAAACAGTACGCACGAGTCCAGTTTTTATGTTTTCTTCATTCCTCACGAGACCTCTTACCCCGTACTCAATCTTCCCAATCTAAACAGGGTCATACGATGTCATTTCAAAATGACATTTAGATACTACAACGGCCTTAAACCGCTTATGAACCAGTTTTAGCACATTGGACGGTGTTCACATTGGACTCACTCCGCCGACTTATTTCGACGTCTCTGTGTTTTTTCTCGTTCGCACTTCATGGTAAGAAAGAGACGGCAAAGTGAGGCAGGATTTTTAATACAAATTGAAAATTAATGGATTTTTTTTGACATTTGGCTTGGTGACATAATATGACACACGAAGATACAGTGTATCACAAAAGTAAGTAAGCACTCATTAAAAAAAAAAAATATAATCAAACACTATTTGGAAAATAAATTGAAGTGCGAGAATAGTAAAATTGTTAACAAAAGTCCATCTGCTATACACAAAATAATAACCAAACAAAATAACATTGGAAGTTTGCAAAATGACCCTCGATCAATGACAATGACAAGCAGGAATGCCGTATCAAAGGGCACGGTAGTGCCCAGCCAAGTTCTGGCACTACACCCTTTTTACAGGAACAAACTCAGGCGACTTTTGACCCCTCCCTATCTTCAGTACCAATCAAGTCAGAAACTTGAAATTCCGAATATTTGCTAAGCTAGTCAGGAACATGCGCCTGACCAAATTTCAATTTTCTAGAATAAGCGGTTCCTGAGATATAAGGCCTCAAAAATCACAAAAACCGTAACTGACTGACTGACAGATCATCAAAATTATGGAGCACTTCCCGACATCGTAGAATCTTGTAATTTTGCACAACGGTAGGTCTTGTCATGTAAGCAGAGGAAAAAATCGAAAAATTGAAATTTTCCATTCAGGGGGCGTGGTATCCGCCCACTTTCTCCGAATTGTCTCCGAATTGGTGTTGGTTGAATGGAGCACTTCCTGCTGCTGTAAAACGATGAAATTTGGTGAACCGGTAGGGCTTATATTGCATATAAAAAACCAAAAATAAACACCAAGATTTTCATTTCGGGGGGCGTGGTATCCGCCCACTTTCTCCGAATTGGTGTTGGTTGAATGGAGCACTTCCAACTACTGTAAAACGATAAAATTTGGTAAAGTGGTAGGGCTCAAATTGCATTCGAAGAAAAAAATATAAAATTAGCGGTTTTTTATTCAGGGGCGTGGTATCCGCCCACTTCCTCAGAACTGATGTAAATCATATATGGCGCACTTCCAATTGCAGTAGAACAATGAAATTTGGTAGAACGGTAGGGCTCAAATCGCATATAAAGGACCAAAAATAAAAATCGAGGTTTTCCATTCAGGGGCGTGGTATCCGCCCACTTCCTCAGAACTGATGTAAATTATATATGGCGCACTTCCAATTGCAGTAGAACAATGAAATTTGGTAGAACGGTATGGCTCAAATTGCATATAAAGGACCGAAAATAAAAATCGAGGTTTTCCATTCAGGGGCGTGGTATCCGCCCACTTCCTCAGAACTGATGTAAATTATATATGGCGCACTTCCAATTGCAGTAGAACAATGAAATTTGGTAGAACGGTAGGGCTCAAGTCGCGTATAAAGGACCAAAAATAAAAATTCATGTTTTCCGTTCAGGGGCGTGGTATCCGCCCACTTCCTCAGAACTGATGTAAATTATATATGGCGCACTTCCAATTGCAGTAGAACAATGAAATTTGGTAGAACGGTAGGGCTCAAGTCGCATATAAAGGACCAAAAATAAAAATTGATGTTTTCCGTTCAGGGGCGTGGTATCCGCCCACTTCCTCAGAACTGATGTAAATTATATATGGCGCACTTCCAATTGCAGTAGAACAATGAAATTTGGTAGAACGGTAGGGCTCAAGTCGCATATAAAGGACCAACAATCAAAATTGAGGTTTTCCATTCAGGGGGCGTGGCATGTTTAATTTATATGGAGCACTTCCGATTGCTGTAATTAAGGTAGGTATGTTAGTGTTATGTATCTTGCCAGGATAAGAAGAAATAATTGAAGCGCAAATTAAAACAACCAATAACAAAAAAAAAATATACCAAAAGAAATAGGAAGCTATAAACTAAGTTGATTTTAGTAGGAAGAGTCCACCCTTCTATCTTTCCTTATCTTTCGAGATTTTGACATGGCAAAATATTTAAATCTTTGCAAAAAGGAGTGAGATCAGACCAAAAACATAAATGTTAAAAAAAGAGCCAAGTTCTTCTATACAAAAACCTTTGTGTAACAAGTCAGCCGTGAAAAGTAATGAGATCTAAAAGTGCGCCAAGTTCTTACTTCATGAAGATTTAATACCGAATATTTAAAGTAGAATAATATTGAAACAGCTACAATGTAATAGAGAAATTTTATTATTTAATGATTACTGAGTAAAATTTGATGGGCTTACTTGGCAAGTTTTTTTTTATGCCCAATTCAAACGGTTTTAAAAACTTGACCAGTAAGCCCATCAAATTTTACTCAGTAATCATTAAATAATAAAATTTCTCTATTACATTGTAGCTGTTTCAATATTATTCTACTTTAAATATTCGGTATTAAATCTTCATGAAGTAAGAACTTGGCGCACTTTTAGATCTCATTACTTTTCACGGCTGACTTGTTACACAAAGGTTTTTGTATAGAAGAACTTGGCTCTTTTTTTAACATTTATGTTTTTGGTCTGATTATTGTTAGGAAAGTGAAGAGGAATCCCAAACTAAGCCCCTCAAAGATATCAGCAGAAATAACCAAATAAAACAGGTAAGTCATATAACCCTCAAACTATTCGACGAGTGCTCTACCAATCCGGTTATCATGGTCGAAGTATTAGAAAGAGACCTTATATAAGTAAAATAAATCGCCAAAAGCGGCTCTTCTTTGAAAAAACCCATGAATCTAAACAAGCAGAATTTTAGAACACAGTTGGTTTATTTGAAATGTTACTTTTTAGTACAAAATACATATCAATTATGTACAAAAATATTAAGTTTTTTTTTAACATTACATTGAAGGAAATGATCTTTAAACTAAGAGGTGCTTACTTACTTTTGTAATTCACTGTATATTTGTAGTGGCATAGCAAATGGCCAAAAATTATGACAACTACAAGACGTCAAAGTGAGTCTGGAGTGTTCACACTACTTTTGTGTCTAAACACGACAGGGTGGCCTTACGTCAAAATAAATTGGTTGAGTAAGTCCAATGTGAACAGCGTCTTGCAATTCATGCCCCATGTCACACTGAACGCGTTTTTGACGCCGCGTTGAATTCACCATAGCGTTGCAACACGGCGGTGAAACGCGACGTTGTGTGAAATTAGAGATTATTTCTAAAGGCCGAAATTTGGAAGACAATAGGAAGAGAATTGAACGAAAATGGTAAGTAATCGCTAAAACAGATGTGCAGCAAGTCTGCACGCGGCGATGCAGCCAGAACACATCGCACCTCCGGTGCAATATCGACGTAACTGTAATTTTTTCTGAAATTGAGTTAAGAACGCCATAATTACCTAAATGTCAAGTTTTATAAGTGGTCAAATTGACGTGATTGTATCTTTGTTATTGCCCGAAAGAGGCCATTTTTTTGTTTGACACAAAAGCTGAAACGTATGGTATTTTGATAAACAAGAAAACTTTAAACGTGTTTCCTCAACATTTAGGAAAATTGCAATTGCGTCGTTATTGCACCGGAGGTGCGACATGTGCATACTGCCTAACTTTAATGATGCCTAGTTCTGTTAAAACAAAAATGACATCTGCCAAATTTTCATTCTTTTTGTTTGCTTAAATTGTTTTGTACTTAAAGTTTTATAAGTTTATTTTAAATTAAATGGATATTTCAACAAACAAGGACAAAATTTTGATTTTGATTGCCGTGTATGAGAAATACCTCAAGTTTTTAAATGCATATCATTTGTCCCAGATCAAAACTTCAAGGCCGTGGACAAGATTTATTTATTCAGAAAATGAAAGAGAATTGCACGGATACTTTCAAAAATTGTTCCTGGTGATAAGTAGGAAAAGCAAGAGAAGATACAAAGCACAAATGAAAAACAAAACTATACTAGACATGTAGTTTCCCTCGCGTTGATGTTGCTATGTATAGCTGAAGAAAATGTCCTTAGTTGGATACAATTTACCTATCCCAAACAGGAACTGGTGAGCAGTAACAATCTGAAAATAAACAAAAATACGAGTCGGAGACAAAACAAATTCTTTTCAGTTCTTGTTCATTGTACGGATTTGTTTTGTGATAAATGAATTTGTTTTCTTTGACTAATTCAATTATTTTTTCTTCCATTATTGTATCAATATCAAGTTTTATACCAAAGACAAAAACAAACTTTTTTTTTGCAAATATGACAGGCAATGTCAACAATCTGTCAATATCAGTAATGCCAAATAGCAATTATTTGGAAATGTTTGTTTTACAATTATGGCTGTAATGAAACTAGTCAGCAAATTTAGGTATAGAGACATCGTGCAGCGCAGCGCTGCATGCAGAGTTTCAGTGATTCTGCTCCCATAAAAACCTGTGTAATTAAATTTCGCTGCAGGGAAAATGCTGCACATGTGTTTTAGCCATAAGTAAGCTTCAAAATATTGCACTTGCTTTTGAGGAAGAGTGCACACACGTTCTGAATTTATTCCTTTCTTGACTAAAACCATACTATTGGCTCTTGCTGACCAATTAGGAGACTTTATGATTTCATCACTAGAGAGCTTGAGAACTGTGGAAGAAACTGTTGTCGATGATAACGATCAAATAAATTTGGCTAATTGAGTAAGTAGTTGAGATTGAATTCCTAAAGATTCAGTCCGTCTCCTGGCAGTGGAGGCTGCATTGAGCAGTTGCTTCCACGGGAGGTTGTTGAGCATTTCGTGTTACTAGTTTGCGCTTATGTGCAAGTGAGTCCGGGGCAAATCCGCTACATGGTTTATGAAAAGTTTGTTGATTTGCAAATAACGGCAGTCGGTCCTGAGATCTCTCGGGCCTTTCGGAAGAAGTTTGTGCAAGTTTGTGCTGCAGTTTTGCTAGGTAAGTGAAAGAATTCAGTTCTGGTTTTTTATTTTAGGGCGAGTCAACTCGTGAAGTTCTTCTTTTGCGACATTCGAGAGTACGAATAAAAGCGGTCATTATGCGAATCTAGCTCCTAGCACAGCTGGTGATATTCGCCAATTTCTTCTCGTTTTTTGTTAATTGGATGTACCCAAATTCTTTTTCTTTTACGGGAGTTTCGTAAAATAGGAAATAGAAGCAATATAATTCCTCTTCTGAATCTGAGCTGCTTGACATTATTTTTGTTAAAGAATGATTGTTTTGTTTGTATATTGGTTGACAGCTGCTCTCTGTTTGACGTCCTCTAAAGTGGCGGTTGCAACGTCGCGTCAAAATAATCTTACCGTCGCGTTAAAAATCGTAACGAGGCGTTGAAAACGCGTTCTGTTTGACCGACCCATTACTCCGCCTATATTCCCCGTGTAGTGTATTTTTTTTTATAAATGTATGCTTTTCAAGATGAGAGCCGTTGTAAAGTCGAAGTTACTTTACTCCGTCTTTAAAGCGAGTTAATAAGTAAGGCTGCTCGTGTGTAATGTCTTGTCGCTGACTGTGCACACTTATCAAGTTCCTGTTTTGCAAATTGCTATTACTCCGTTTTACAAGAATCCAAGAAAGACCAACAAAATTAGTCGCTTATGATAAAATTCGACGCGCCGAATATGTTTCATGCATTAATTTCCGAAAGTCATTAAACTCATTTTGGTTTACTGTCCGTCATTTTAATGTTGTTTTCTTTTGTCGATTGAAAAATTCATGACCGAAAAATGTTGAGGTTACCGAGTAGGATTACTTCTTGTAAGTTTTAATTATAATTAATTCGTCTTTATAAATACTATAAGACAATGACTAACTAACATTGATTTGCAATTAAAAATATGTACACATAACAATTATATTAAATATAACCAACATGTTATGCAATTTGCTAATAGTCCTCTAGTGTGGCTGTCACTTATAAAAAAATGATTTTGTTTAAGATATTTCAAAGTGGAGTCGAAATTTCCATAACGCAACCCCAACTGCTCGAGCAACTATATTTACAAATCAAATTGCACTTGGCCAGACTCCAGTGGTTTGTAAAATACAATTTCCTTTGTATCCATCCAAAAATAAGGTCATAAACGATCTACCATTGAATAATGTAATTATTGAAAATCCAAGGGATTCACTTTTGAATGAAATAAGAGAAATCATTAAAAATGAAAACATAATACACACACCAGCACCAGAAAACCACCAAAATGAAATCCAGGCGGCACGACTCATTGTCATTAGAAGACGGAAGATGAAGAAGCACAAGCTCAAGAAACTTAGGAAGAAAATGAAGTTCGAATGGGCAAAGGTAAGCTTATCAATAATTTTGTGTTCTATTTTAAATATAATCTGATAAATTCTTTCTTCAAGGTTCGACAAAGAAGAGAAATGAGAAAAGAAAAGGCATTTCAAGGTAAACTGATATCCCAGATAAAGGATGCTGAAAAATTCTCCGCGGAGCAGTATGTAATGTCTAAATTGCAAAAAGCTAATGAAACTCCAATTCCAAGATTCTGGAAGGGACGGCGGTTGCCTCAATTCATTATAAAACAAAAACTAGGACTTGAATAAAAAGAAATTAAACAATACTTTACGTATATGAGATTTTAAGTCTATGTTTTCGCGGCCGACTCTTTATAAATAATTATTATGACTCCCACTACACTTTTGAAACCACCATTATTTTGAAAGAATTAATCGAAGAACTTGTTCAACACAAAACATTTATAAATGTTCCTTACAAATTTCTTCGAGAGGTATTTTTTACACAAATTGAAGATGCATTTATGCGGAAGTATTCAGTCCTATCACGAATTCCATCGTAATTGGAACTTTTACAAATCCCGACAAAAAGATATCAAATCCGTTCGTAAGAGCAATTTGTATGAGATTTTCTACTACGATGGATTCTGTGATAGTTTGTTTCGGGATTCGTAACAAGTTTCCGATTACGATGGAATTCGTGACACGTCTGATTAGTACTTAAATCGCGCCAATTTCTTCTCTGTAGGTATACATTTATTTATTTGGTCTATATATTATTATCAATTTCTTAACACATAAAAATAAAACAGCAATTACTAATTAATATACCACTGCGTCCAACAAAGATTGTTGGTAAAGGGAATTTGGTTGCAGCTTATTGAATAAGCACGCAATGCCGTAGAATTGTAAAATGATGCTGGTGCGCTACCACCTCAATAAGATGTTGAAAATACACACAAATTTCGTTTCTCTATTTTCTCAACAAATTAGGTAAGATAATGGGTTCGTTTTTAAGGGTTAATCTAGTAGGCCTAATCCTTTTTTAAATTATTATTTAAAAAAAAAAGAAACATTTTCTGATGTCTTTCCCTGATAGCTAAGACCCGTCTAATGGCCTTTTTGTCCGGCAATCCAGAAGCGTTCGGAATGCGTGTAAACTCTTCTGAAAGTGTTCTATTGGCATTCAATTATTATTAACCCATCAACGATGATGATATGGTTAAAATACAAATTTCAAAAATTTAATCTGATTGTTTGATTTATTGACATTGGGGATCGGAGTTATTCCAAATTACCAATAGAAAAGATCATAAATTCTATTATATTGTTTGTAATTTGCACGCTCTCAAGTGATTTGGGCTACCCTAATGTTATAATATAATGCGAGCAATTAAGAAGGTTAAAAACAAAAGTTTTGGACAGACATATAAAGTACTTATGTAAGTATTTCAGGACTTAAGTCCTCAAGTTCAAGTACCAGGCGTACTGATACTTGTACTTCAGTTCCCTGGTACTGGTGCTTAAAAAAAAGATTAGTAGCTGTTTTTTCAAGTATTTAGGTAAAAGTACCAATTATCAGATACTATTTATTTACTTTATTATGTATTTTGTCAGAAGAAAGTGTTTCTTTGATCAATAGAACAGAAATTCTTTCTAGCAATAATAAGCGAGTGACTTGTCGGAAAATATTCTATTCCAGATTTTAAAACCTTTGATCTAGCAAAGTGAAATTTACCCAAATTCTAATCAAAAACATTTTTTCTGAAGATCGATTTATTTCTAGCCATTTAAAATGCATTTATTTCAAAAAGTAAATTATTCTTTTGTTCTTCAAATGTGGTTACTGTGTTGGAGTAATGAGAACTACATCATTCAACAACTAGATGGCCCGCTACTTGAACCAACCCTGCACTTATGTTGACTGGTCTGACTCTCTGAACAACTGCTTTTGCATATAGTCGGTTCTTTTCACTTTCTGTATTTAAATTAATATTTAACAGTTTTAATAATAAAGCTTTGCTTTTTGATAGTGTAAATTGCTTATAATTGTTTCATTTTGTATGTCACTCACGGACATAATACTATGTATTCTTCATGAAAGGTACAAATTCCAGTAAATTAAATTATAAATCACTTCTTTCCAGTTTCACACATAGAGTTGAAAGTACTCAAGTACTTTGTTAAGTAATGCTCAAGTCCTAAGGTACTTTTCGCGCGCTTCGGTTGAAAAATCATATTCAACGACGAGCCCCATTTATGGATGATTGGGTTCGTTAACAAGAAACATTGTCGAATTTGGAACGATCACAATCTACATGAGATGAAGCAAATTGCAACGTATTCAGAGAAAGTAAATGTTTGTATTGATTTTGGGCTGGCGGTCTCATAGGTCCATTCTTTGAGAACACTTGTCCAGTGGTATCAACTATGTCTGTATACTGGGTGTCCCCTAATTCGTCAAGGACAATTTGGGAAATGATTCCTGGGTATATTCTAGGAAAAAATCGTTCTACAGAAAGTTTTTATCTTCAATGTTTGCATTATTTATAGAGGAATTAAGAAAATGCTTAGTTTGGTGAGCCTGACCCATGTTAACGGAAATTGATCTGTTAACACAAATCATTGAGATTTTATTTTTAGAAGAAATTCTATCCTTTATAACTGCATTTAAATAAAGTTAATATCTTCTTTAGATCTTTATGCATGTTTCTAATAACAGCTGACAATAATATTGACTTTCCCATTATTTTTTTTTTTTAATACCGCATATATGTACGTAGATGGTAAAAAGTTTTAAAGCGTACTCGTTTATTTGACTACCTTTAAAACCCACAATCCTTACTTATGTACATATTTTACTTCCCTAGTTTCCTTACCCTGGGGTGGAATCGGCTAAGGTGATTTGTGATAGTTGATAGTCACAAAAAACAAATTTGGTCTGCGTAAGGTGACTATCACATGTGATAATCACATTTTTGTGACATTTGCTTGTGACAGCTATTTTGTTATCACTTCTAAGTAAAATTGTCGTGTTTCAACTTCGTTTTGTTAACTTTTCATATATTTCAATACAAAATGAACGTGTGCAATTATTTTTTAGAAATGAAAGTGATGACGGTGAAAATAATTACCGCAGACAAGTTCGTTTAATAAATCTGAATCTGCGAAACAAATTCAATATATTTGAGCTACCAAATGCAAAGTAAACTTTTTTTTTCTTTTTCATGATTTTTTATGTCTTAACTGTTTTTTGATTTAATAGATTTCTGAAAAATTTCCGCGTAACTAAAGAGACATTTTCATATATTTTACGGCTTTTGGATTTACCCACTGGAGTTCGGTCCACCCATATACAACCCACCCTCCAGTTAGCTGTGACGCTGAACTTTCTTGGAGGGGGAGCCTACCAAAGGCAAGTTGGCTTTGACTGGTCGACTCCGATGGGACAAAGCACCGCTATGAGGTCACTACAGCAACTTTGAAGATAATGGAGAGAAAATTGTGTCCTTTGGTAATCAAATTTATTACCATTAGACAACATTAGACTACAAAAAGATTTTATTTCGAAAAATTTGGAATCCCAGGAGGTACCTCTACATTATATCTTTTATTTGTGCGGATGATGTTCCATGTAGTTAGTTAGGAAATCTATCTGTGATTTGTTGGCTTGTGACCTATAGAAAACATGTACATATATTTCATTCCATAACATTCTTAAAATAGGATTTTAACATTTACTTACATTTTCAACTTTTTTATTTATCAAAATTGTTTCGATTACAATTTGTTTTCCACAAAATTCTACTTCGCGCGGCAAAAATTGAAATTAAATAGAAGAAAAACTGAGATGAAAAACAAGCGTCAATGCTTTTCTTCTAAAGTCATGCCAAATTTTAAATATTTTTTTGTGATCACCTTACCCAGATGTAAAATTAAAGGTGATCACAAATGATAATCACAAATGTGATAATCATTAATCACCTTAGCCGATTCCACCCCTGTTTCTTCAAAGTTCTTGGAAAGAGTTAAGTTTTATTGTTTTAACATAATGCAATCGATTTTGAAGGTTGAGAGGATTCAATAGGAGAAACCGATGTACATTGGTTTTGAATGCCTTTAAATTGAAATGAGTAAGAAATATCGAGCTTTAAAAGTATTCCATATATAGCTGCAATCAAAATAATAGTAGTGAAACTCTTGACACAAAAAAACTAAAATAAATTAATCTTCTAATTTTAAGGAAATAAATAGTCATCTGATTTTCAAATTAATGTTTCTTAGGCTTTTAATTTCAGAAAAGAATCATTTTTAAATTCAGTAAATTAGTTGGTAATTTCAAATCTATCCGAGTCATATAGAAAAACAGCGGTCAAATAAATAGTAGCGCATTTAAAATCCACCTTTAAATATTACAAAACGGAAAGTTAAGTTAAGAGGTCTGGGGACTGCGCAGGCCACTCCATGACATTAACCCTCTTTCCTTGGAACCACTGCTTCGCAAGTTAAATTGTATGCTTTGGGTCGTTGTCTGGTTGAAAGACCCATTTCAGTGGCATTTCATCTTCAGCATATGGGAACATAACTTCCTCCATAATCTTCAAATAAAGATGCTGATCCATAATGCCTTCTATCCGGTATATGGGAACAACACCATAGAAGGAAAACATGCCCAAACTATTATGCTGGATTCTCCACGCTTCGAGATCCCTTTCCACCATAAAACACAAACTTGTACTCGTTTGACCACAGAATATTCCTCCACAAAAACATGAAAATTCAGGGACTTACCAATGATTTCATATCCACTACATTTATTTTGACCGCAACTGCACGTTCGGGTCAAGGGTTAATTGATGAGCGTTTCTTGGTAAACGAGTATTGCGGAAGGAATGCAGCCACCTATTTCAATAGAACACTGTTTGTAAAAGAACCGATAAGAGGGCAGTGATATTTGACACTTTTGTTATTTGAGATAATTTTTTTTACCTTCAGTTCGAATGGTTGATCTTCAAGGTTAAAGTTTAACATCTTAAAATTGGGAAGAAATTTGACACTAGACTTTTTTTTAAATATAAATAAAATTGGTGGTGCAACAAGGACTAAACTCTCAATCATTCGTATGTTTGCGTTGTCGTTTGCAGGAACGAACCTACAATTTTCTGTCGAATCTGAATGTCTAAGATGAGAGGTATTCGTAAATACTTAAATATTGTTGCTGTTTAGATGGCGTAGGCTTGTATTCGAACTCCAGATTAGAGAATTTTAAAAATATTGCATAAATAAAAAAAAGACATGCCCCTAATCAAGTGAAACGGGGTGTTAAAATACTTTCCTATCTGCGGGGTTCATTTGACTTTTTCAGATTAAGCTTCTTATTATCACGTTAAGATTAGGAAAGTAAGGTACTGAAAAAGCGATAAGCGCGATATTTTCTTGAAAACAAAGTTATTTGATTAATATTTTTTTAAAATGCAAGTCGCAATTCTTGGGGGTGGAATAAATGGATTTTGTTGTGCAGTACAAATAAAAGAAAAGTGGCCAGCTGCAAATGTTACAATAATATCAGATATCTTCACTCCAAACACAACAGGAGATGGATCTGCTGGGCTATGGGGACCTTATCTTATGTGTGATACTCCTGCCAAAAAAGTCAAGTAACGAGCCTGCTATCAGCACTAATTGTTTATTTCTAATTGAACATTTGGATTTTAACTTATTCATAGCGAATGGTCAATGGCAATGCACAACTTCTTAAAACAAATATGGCTCTCTGGTGATAGTGGAGAAGCTGGTGTTTGCCTTATTCCCGTCGTACGTCTAACAACAAGCGAAAAGCCCCTTGATGATTCTTGGAGGAATATAGTATATGGCTGCAAGACTATGAATAACACCGAGTTGGATGCCTACAGTGGAACGCGTAACAAAAAATTTACGTAGTTATAGTACAATTCAAATTTTTAACTTTAAACTAGTAAAACAACTGCTTTAGATCCGGTTTGCACTTCGTTACTTATACATCAGAACCAATAAAGCTCTTGCCTTACCTAGAGAAAAGGTTTAGATCTGCCGGAGGCAAGGTTATAACTAAAAAGATTAGTGATTTCGATGAATTTATTCAAAACTCTAATTATGATGTTATTGTCAATTGCGTAGGGCTAGGTGCTTTGGACCTAGTCAATGATAAAATGGTTCATTCGATTCGAGGTCAAGTTTCAAGGGTTAAGGCTAATTGGATTTATCATGTTATTTTGGATGAAAGTGATGATGGAAATTACATTATTCCAAAGTAAGTATAGGATGGATTTAGTCTTTGTTCCTGGACTGATTTTTTGATTGATTCGTAATGTTTAAATTAAATTTTTTTGTTGGTTCCTTTAAATTAAAAAAATAACTTTCAGTGTGGATACAATTGTATTAGGAGGGACGCACCAGGAAAATGATTACAATTTAAATATTTGTCCCCATGACAAAAAGTTTATAATAAATGGCTGTCGAACTTTTCTGCCTGGCTTAAAGCATGCACAACATCAAACGGATTGGGTTGGTTTGCGTCCTGGGAGAAAACAAGTTCGCTTAGAAATGGAAACTACCTGTAAATTACAATTATAATTTCGATTATCTTTACAATGATTTATTATTATTATTTTATATCATAATAAATTCCAGATAATAACAAAATATTGATTCATAACTACGGGCATGGCGGTTGCGGTGTTACCTTGTCTTGGGGATGTGCATCTGAAGTAGTTGAATTAATTAAAAAAACAGTGAAATCAAAATTGTAATATACAAAATACGCATGTGTATAGATTAAAAATAATTGCGTTTGATTTCTAAAACATCTTTCATCATAAAATCACGTAAATGCCAAAGACAATTTGCTACTTCATCGGGTTGATCTTTAGCATGTTTTCCAAGCCAATGTGATGGCAGACGTGAGGATTCAACACTGGCCGTTGTTTGTGGAGATGCCTTTAGAGTCTTCTGCCACGTTCCAATATGGGGACTGTTGTTTTGAAGTCCTTCAATGTAACTGAAAGAATAAAAGCATTTAAATTAGTTTATGTCTCGTATTTTCAAAAGTTGAACTATGGAATGAAAACTAAACTTATAGAACTTAAATAAAGTTGGAGTAGGTATTTGCTTTCTTTTAAAATAACTGGACTTAGTTGATTACAATGGTTACATGCACTCAAGAGACAAGCCAACGTTCATATTTTCGAAATACAAAGAGTTATCTAGGCTACATTTTATACCAAAAATGAAAAGGGTTTTTTGGCGAAAAAAAAAATTTCAAACTTTAAAAAAAATAACTTAATATTAAAAAATGTTGGGATCTGTATTTTCAAGCTTATTTTTTTGTACGTTTAAAGACTTAAGTTGATAAATACCCCTGTTTTCAAAACATAAACAGTATCTTCCGCTATGTTGCATTATTGTTCAATGATATCTTCATAGGACGATATAAATACCACAAGAGACACTGACAATGATCGAATAGTCACAGAATATTGTCGAAACTAAGGCAATTATGAACAACCGAAGTTTTTTTTTAATTTGAAAAAATAAAAGGTATAATAGACCGAGAGCCCACAGCAATTTTTGGGTGTGATTGATAACAAAAAATAATTAGCATAATTAGATAGGCCTTTAGTAGTTATTTACAAATGTGAACGTCTTGCATACTCTAGTGGGCGCAATAGTGCATTATAGTGCATTAAGTATGCAGTTCTTTCCAAATTCTAAAAAATTGGAATACAAAATTTGCCATAACTTCAAAATGAACAGCTAAGTGCCCTGATTGCAAATATCGAGGTCCATGACGTTTTGATGGTGGCCTTCTTAGTGCAAGAAGTTGCCTATTAAGAGCTGTGCACCGAAAACATCCCATTCTCGCAGAATTCGCTTGAGCGAATAAAAATCGCTGCCACTGAAACCATAGCCTTATGTCGATTTCCTTTACACATAAGAAATCAAGTGTGAAGATTTTGATCCCTCACCAGATTTTTCGTTCCTTCACATAAAAAAAAATCGATTTTTCTTTAACAGGGATCAATCATGTATTTGAAACACGCACACCAAACAAAAAAATTTGATCCAGTATAGAAATCCCTAGTGCATAAAGGAAATCAACATTAGTGTTCGACTATAGAAACGAATAGTTGATATTGTCAAGTAGGGATATATGGTAAGACGAAATCCGCTTGGTTGCACTTCCCAATTAATGTGAATTTTGATTAAAATCTCGAGTTTTTTTTAAACGAAATTATACTTTTCCCGACTGCACAGTAAAAAAAAAAGAAGAAAAATATTTACCGGATATATGCTTCACTATGAAGAACCCGCTGAGGCCTTGGTGGAACCGTAACAAACATTGGCTCTGGAGGAGGTGCTGCGACAATAACTAAACATAAAAAACAAAAATTGTTAGAAAGAACTCAATTAAATATTTAATTATTTTCTACTTTGTTGTTGTGACTGTAGGTGTTGTCCAGGTCGTGGTGAGATAAGCGTTGCAGGATTGCTTTGAGAATTTTGTGAATGACTTTGATGCGGCATTTTTCTGTGAAAATAATTCCTTCAAAACAAAACATTTGGTTATATTATACAAATTGTGCAAAGGAAAAAGTGTTTGCATACTTGTTCCTGTCAGCAATGGGGATAATTCTTCCGCCTTTATTTAGATGAACTTCGCGTACATGCTTTATTAGTCTTTGTAAATGAGGAAAAGCTGCCATATTTTTCTTAACACGGATACAATTTTTCCATAAGCAATGAAATTCCGCATCCGGTCCTAAATTACTGTAGGACTTTTGAACATGCCCATCAATATCTTGAATACAATGTTCCATGCAATCGACGGCATCTTCAAATTGGTAATCGCATTTTTCCCACAAACACTCAAAGACCTAAAAAAAACAAACAAACTAGTTCATTCAAATAAAATTATCTCACAGTATTCTGTTACTTGATTTTCCACTGGAGTAGGACTTGTGCAATTCAGTTGATCTTCAATATGCTTTGCTGCATTTTCCTCATTCATTTTCGTAGCTTTATCTTCCCAAGTTTGCCTTACGCTAGCTGGAAGATTCTTCCATTCATTACCTACCATTCGTGAGATGTCACCAAAAGTTGATTCTGGATTACTTTGACAGATGCCTTTTCGTACCTCACATGAGTACAAAATATACCCGGTTAAAACTTTTGATTTTGCAACTTTCAGAGGCTTAATCTTTGATGACAACGGAGTCGAAGATACCGATGGGGCCGGCGATGATGTAGCTATGTCAGAATTCACTGATGGCGGTCCTCCGTCTAAGGAATCTTCTAAAACGCCTAGACTTTCGTTTGCTTCCATTTTTATGTCCTTGAAGTAAAATTTTATGATAAAATAAATAAATCACAAGTAATAATAACTTCTACACTTACTGAACATTTTATATCTTGAGTAATACTGATCTTTCGGTCCTTCTTTTTCACAGGTTTAATAATTGTTTTAAAGTGAAAAACTTCATCTTGTGTTACAAGCGGACCATGAATGAATTTTTTGAGTCCAGTATTTGGGTTCAATTTACGAATAGACTTTTTCATTTCATCGTAAACAGAGTCACAAATATATACATCGCTTTCTGAAATTTCAGTTGGGCGGCACGCCGAATACTCACTGTATTCTAAAACAGCACAGCGACCAACTATAGCAATTATTGGACTGATATCCTGCACTGTAGAGAGTAGGAGTTCTTGTCGGTAAAAAGTTTTATTTGGTGGGGATGAAATTTCATTTGGTGCCAATAGCCAGGGACCTTGAAAATAGGATTTCCTAATACAAAAATTAAACGTCAATAACAAAAGATAATATTAAATGCAGTAAACAAACCCTGATGATTCCCATATTGAATGAATTTGAGCTATAGACTGTTTCCCACTTTGGGTGGCCACATAAACGAAGTCACCCAATTTAATAACACCACTGCAAATAGTGTTGTACTGCTGATAATAAATACTGTTGGCTTCTCCACCAACTGGAGTGGGACATTCGACATTCTAAAATAACAAAACAAGATCAAGTTAAATTTTTCGAACATCAATTTTAAAAATTAGTTTATTGTTTAGGGCCCTTTTAGATAACATAAGGAGGACATTAAGAAGAAAATTCTCATTATTGTATCGCTATTTATAAAGAATGAACTAGTGAAGTAGCCATAAACAATTCAACCATAGTATTCTTATTGTATTTGGAAAAAGTTAAGATACTATAGTTTTGATTAATCTGTTGCATATAAGCAAAAATTAAAAACCATATAAATACAAAAACAAAAACGTTAATATGATGAAATAAACTTACTGGTTTGTCCTTTTCTACAAGTGCCTCCTGAAGTTTTAATTCAGCTAATTCACCTTTGTGCTTTTCAACACGTTCCTTGAATACAGACATAACGCGCTTGAGTTCAAGCGGAGTTTCTCTTGGAATAAATTTAACGGGGTCATTTTCTCTCACAAAATTCCAATATTTCATCGTCTTAAACATTTTGGGCTTAACGCTATATCGGGATTCACATACGTAAACATCTTTGTCAGCAAACCCTTCTGGTTTATATTTAATGTAATCTTTTATGTGCATTACATAGCACTTGTTAAGAACTCTGGCCAGAGGTACCGTAACGACATGAGTATTAAATACTTCCTATAGAACCGTTTAATAGTTAAGTGTTATTTTAACATTTCGTACTCAGTTGTATTTGTACCTGTTCCAAAAACTTCCTGGTTGTTAAGTGATAAGTTTCATGGGGTCTTATAAACATACGAATCTGCATCATTTTTTCGTTTTCAGTTGTAGTCCACAAACGTTCAATGTAGGCAATACTCGGAATTTTGTTTTCTGGGGACTCCACGTACACAAAATCTCCAGGTGAGTAAACTCTCTGGTCAATTGTCAAGCTTTCACCTTGTGTGGCCTTTGTTTAATAAGCAATTTAGTATATTGTTTTAATAATTTTTATTTCTAAAATCTCAAAACTTACTGCTTTATCTTCATCATCTTGATCCTGTTCTTCTTGAAGAAGCTTGGTTTGCCGCACAACATCAACATCAGCTTCCAAATGAGAAGCTGTGTACATCAAAGCTGGTGAGCTGAGTGTATCTTTACATAGCTGCATATATATAAAGTTAAAGCTTAAAAAATCAATGAACTTGAAGTGGATCTAACCTGATCTCTTTTTTTAATATAAAAAGATTGGAGTTCAATTGAATCTTCAAAAATTTCAGAATCAGTTCTGGACAGTTTACGTGCACGTTCTAAACACATGAATACATCTTCTTGAAATATATCCAGGCGTTTGTAAACTCCTTTATCTAATCGACGTTTTATTAGATCCAATGAAATACCACGTTGTTTGCTAGAATGAATCGGAAACAAATTACATAATAACTATATTTTTTTTTTAATTTAGTTTCGACTAACTTATTTCCATCTCCAGGAACTAAATCATATTCTGGTAGTTCTGACAATGAATCAGAATAGCATCGACCTTCGGAATCTTGATGATTATACATTGAAGAAAATAGCGAGAGGAGTAATTCCTGTACGGCAAGTGGAACGTCAGGAAGGATTTCATCTCCATCTCTAAAATATACAAACAAATTTTCCTCCGTTAGACAAAAATAAAGGAGTATATTAGAATCTTAAGTTTATATTTCAAAATAAATAAGTACAAAAGCCCATTTCTTCAGACCTAGTTGATCTTGAAAATAAAATAATTCAGAGTTAACTCATTTATGAAGTAGTTTTTTAGTGGAAATTAATCCATCCTATGCGATCTCGAGCACAGTGCTTCCATTCATCTAGAACAAGCGTTCGAAGCCTTTCTAGGCTGAATCAATATTATTTATTCGCACAACGTGTTTTAGACTTTCTGGACTAAATCCACATCTTGGTATAGTTCATAGTGTTTCGCGTTCATAGTGTTTGTCGATGTCGTCCTCGGGTCCTTAGGGTAATAGTTGAAGAAATTTGTTTAAAAATAGTACCCTCGGTGTAAACACATCCCGAGCACACTTTCTTCTTCAGAGCGATATTGAACTTCTTATACGAAACCTTGTATACCTTTTGAATAGTTCGTAGGAGATATTGCAGATATCAAATGCCATGCCAACAAAAGCATGATCAGTTCGGGATACCGAGTTCGGTCATGCCCATATAGCGTTACGGACGATGAATGTTATTATATGCGGTTTTGAAGTCGATGAAAATGTGATGATTTTCGACTTTAAATTCTTTGAACTTGAAAAGATTGGCATTAGAAAGGTTTTCTCTAATTTTCACTTCGCTTAAGTACGCGTTTTATATGTCATCATTGATACGATTACGAATTCTAAATTTCTTAAAAGATGTAGCAGATACCAAAAAAATGCATCACTTCTCCGTTTTCTCGAGTATTGCATAAACAGTAACGTAGTGAATGGTGAGTTACGCTTTTTTTTATTTTGATTGATTGTTCCACATCCAGGACGAATTTTCGGGTTTCTCCACTCTGAAATATTATTTTCTCTAAGTTCTAGAACAATGTCGTTCTTAATTACAACTAAGTTCAAAACATGGATTCTTAGCGCCTTCCTGATGAGAACAGCGTGGATCTTCTTATTCGTTTAGGACTTTTGTCACATAGTACACGGTTAACTGATGTGTGAACACAAAAAAGGATGGAGTACCATTTTCAATTAGAAGCATATATGTAATTTGGCGTGGAAGACAGTAGCAGCAAGTTTGTTAAAAAAGAAAGGCCAAAATTCCTCTATGTCTTCGTAGTATTTGCCCTTCAAACTTGTACCACATAACTCTTTACAGAACGCTATGGTATTACCACCATAGAATTTAAAATTTCTGCTCGCAGGCACTCTTTGATGTCACCCAGAAAATATGAAGACATTAAAAGGCTTACTAAAAATCCATATCTAACATCAGTTTCTTTGAAAAGTTCATTCCCATTCCATATTGCTGACTTATTGGCGCTATACAGATTGATAACAATATTTAAAAACTTTGTTGGTACCAGAGGTGCAAAAAGTACTTGGCCAGTAATTTCAAATACCTGGCTAGTCTTTGCTTGTGCTATGTTGTTAATTATGCTTGTCAGAAATCTTTGATATATGTACATAGCAGTGGGAAATTTTATTTCCCACATTGTGATGCATTTACTTATTAGAAAATATAGCTTAGTCAATAAATAATTTAAAATAAATATTCGTGCCACATTTCATTACGAAGCATCCGTTCCCCTTTACAAACATACTATATATCACTTTATTGAAAAGTAGAACAAAGTATCGCAAGAGATGGTGGCGTTACTTCAATACACCCTATAATTTACATGACTTCGTCTGTATTTAAAGAGCTGGAACTGAATTATTTTATTTTTATTTTAACATATTTCCAAATATAATTTGAGTGGAAATTAAAATATCATACTTTTTTATAAAAAAAAAAAACACTTTTAACTCAAGTAAAAGAATAATGTACGTACCTCAAAGTTTGCTTCATTTGAATTACAAGTTGTTGCAAAACCAATGCGTCTTTATAAATTTGCGAGTCGGGTTCGTTATACTTACAGGCATTTTCAAGCATTAACAGAAAATCAGCTGTCAATTCATCGACACTTTCATAAGAGCATTGTCTTAACTTTTGTGCAATTTTTTCCATGTCAATAGGATCTTTGATAATATCATAGTAGTCCGGGTATTCCTAAAAATTAATAATTCGTAAAGTTTAGAAGATTACCAATAAAACGAAACGGCAGTAGATAGAGTAAGTTTACAAAACAACTTCTATTAATTTACCTTCTTCTATCCATATCCCCAGAGAGATGGATAATGAAGAAAAAAATTTCAATACTAAACAATTTAATTTAATTATTTCTAGGAAAAAAATAAACTTACATTTTTTGATGGAAGTTTTGTAAAAATCAAAGATAACTGTCTTTTTCCTTTGGGTTCTTGAAATTCTTTAATTGTTTCGTAATACATCCAAAGTTTGTTTATGAGGGGAGTCTTTTTACGACCTAGTTTCATTCTGCGAAATAAAATATCAGTGGTTAAATGTTGGTGTACAGAGTTGAAAAAAAATGTATTTACTTTGGCAATGATTTCTTAGTCTCGTTGAGACCTGGAAATTCTTTTAATTTTTCATTCAATACTTTTTCCAAAGCATTAGCATCTTCGAAAATCGGCGAGCCCTCTTCATTATACTGTCGACAATTTGAAAACATTATGCGGAAGTCAGAAATCAACTCTTCCAATGTATTATATTTCTCTTGTCGGATGTTACTTTCAATTGTTGTCATATCAATAGGATTTTGAATTACATCATAATAATCAGGATACAATTTTTTAGGAGGTTTTTCCATAAATAATTGAGCAAGATTACGCCCATCAACAGTATATTCTGCCAAAAATTTTTGAATCGCAACCATTTTCTTTCTAGTTGCAGAAATTGATGGGGTACGACTTTTCGGTGATAAGTTCGAATGGGCAGTCGATGATACACTAGGTGTTACAGAATTTGGAGAATTTATATTTGAATTTATTCTAGGACGACCTTTTTTCTTTGGTTGTATAACAGTTATGTTTGCAGTTTCACTAGGTGGTTCTTCAACATCGCTCATTTCCTACAAATAAATGATTAATTGATGTAAGCAAATTGTTTTTTTTTTTTTTTGTAGAAAAACTTATTTGATTAGTATTTAAGTTCACAAACATATGAAACAGACTGGATTTTGGATTTAATTCTTTCTCAATGTTTAAAATATGAGATAGTAGATGGAGAGAAAAATGGTGCAAGCTAATTTCAGCTTGAAATTTTGAACATGTCATGTCTGAGGTAAAACTCTTTGTAGTTAGTGTCCAAAAAATATAGAGGGCATTAATATGTCAAAAAATCTGTTTGTTCACGTTTTTACCTAAAAATATTGAAAAAATACTACTCCCTAGTTTTCGTTTAAAACTAATTTAAGTTTAGCAGCATCAACTTCTCTACAACCTCTAACAGAGGAATACAATCTTCATATGGTCTACCGAACAAGTACTGAAGAAATTAATTAAGAGTTTAATTTATTTAAAAATGTCCTTTCTCTATCACACTTTAGGGACTCAGTGTGATAGAGAAAGTATATTCGATCTATTTTAAGAAACTTCTATTATTAAATTATCATAAATTAAGAAGTGCTGTAGAAAACGAATGTCTATAATGATAGCTTCCAGTCCAAACTATGGTGTTATACGTTAAGGCGGAACTCATTTTAACAAAATCGAGCCATTATTAATATTGCAAAAACGTATTTAAAGGATTATGTGTATATGACATAATGTTTTCATCCTAGTTTGCCGCTTCTAAATATTTTTCCTGTTCGTTATTAATGTATCTACTTTGGATTTTTTTGAAAATCGCAATTTACGAATACATTTTTTAAATAATGATCGATTCTCAGATACCGAACCACAGCGCTTCGTAATTCTAACAGTGTGGCTTACTGTCCTTGGTCTCTTAGAACTATATATTCTTCAAAAATATGAAAAAGATCTCATAGCTTATTAGAATATTTCTTAAGTGTTCAACTGTAAATATTTTTTATATGTATATATGGGTGACTCTACAAACGATGGAACTTTCGGCGGCCCCAGAAATATTTTAAAATCCGTTCAATTATTTAATCTGATTTTTGTTTATAAAATTAAATCTGATTGATATCTACCTGGCCTAACAATATTATTAGGGTGACCTTATTTTATTTTGCTCAAAAAATTCTTCAAAGTGTTTGATTCTCAGTCCCCTGACGTGTCCCCAGTGCGTTTTCGCAAAGAAAAATTATAACCGTTCTCTTATTTCAGGTCTCACACTAAGATGAATTCCACCGAAGTTACGCCAAATAATACATCTTTGCTACGAAATAGAAAAATATGTTTGAGTAATTTATTTTATTACAAAAAACTTTATTAAACCCCCGCATTTTATATCAATCCCCTGGAATATTGAAACAATCGAAAAAATCAATAACTAGGATATCGTTCGAATTTCCAGCACTGGCAATTTGAAGTACCAAGTCTCCTTAAAGACATTTGTGCAAGAAGTCGTGGAAAGTCCGTTTAGTTTATCAGTCCTCTGGTGAGTTTTTACGAAACAAATTTGTATGTAAGTAGGCATTTTTTTTAACAGTATAGTATAGATTTGATAAAACTGTAGTATTATATATATTTTTTTGTTTTTTTAAGTAAAACCTTAATATCTTTTTTGCGCAAAAACCATGAAAAACCTCAGTCCCCTGGCTAATAAATGAACAAATGATATTTTATTCAGAAACCTGAGAAGTTATGTTGAACTTCGAACTTCAATGCGAAATATTTTTAAAATTTTTAAAAAGAATATAATTTATTTTAAATTGATTCTAAGTAGAAAAAAAATTATTATAATATATTATTTTCTTTTAATAAAATGCTAAGTTATTATGTATTAACCATGAATTTGTATGTTTATGAAGGCTAATTAAGTTTAATTTCTATATTTCAATGTGTTCCCAAGAGAAAATACAAAAAACTAAAGATTTATTCAGTCCCCTTAAAAAAAACTCATCCCCTGAACATCCTTTTTCAAAATATGTCCTTAAAATCGTCATTTTAATTTTTTTACTGGCCGCTTTCAACAACGCAAAGACACGTTCTAATGATCAACTAGAACAATTCTTACGACTTTTGGCTTCCAAAAATGTCGTGCCGAAATCATTTTTATTAATTTTTAAAAATAAAAATAATTACTTCTTTAAATTTGGCGGTACTGAAATTATTTTGTGATTAACGATAGCACTAACAAACAACGTTCGTCTACACAAGATATTTGTGACGTTAACAATCAAACAGAGGCTAAAAAAAATGACCATGAAACCGAGCAAAAGGGCGGAAAACTACAATATTTAAGATAATTTAATACAGTAAATTTTGTAAAATTTGTAGAAGTCTTTTTTATTAGATTGACCAATAAAAATACTAAAGGGACCTTTTATTTTCGTCCTTTAGTGAAATGTTTTTTTTTTTAGGCAGTTTTGTTTGTTAAAAATATATTTAGCGCGTTTTGAAAATAAGTTTCTTAAATTTTGATTCTCAAATGCCTGTAAATTAAAAAAGAAGAGAACATTTAAGTAAGGAAAAGTTCTTTTTTTGGAATTCATTAAAACTTATTTAACAATGATAACAAAGAATACGATAGGTAAACTAAAGATCCTTTTATAAGTGTCAACAATTTTAGCGCCCAAAATTATTTAGCTCCTTTTGAAAAACAATCCTATCTATTTGATTTCATTTAGAGAAAAATAGAGCTGTTTTGAAAATTACAAGCATTGTATGAAAAATAGCACCCATTTGATTGTTAAAAACATTAAAATAGTAATAACTTCTAAACCAGCCTGTTTTGAAATACAATTTTTCCACCATTCTATAGCTCTCTTTAATACGCAAATTTTGGTATACCACACTCCATATTTTGAAAAAAGTGCCTTTAGCATCGTTTTGATTGTTAACGTCACATTTATCACATGTGATTTTTGCCTGTTATCACTTCTATATAAAATTTTTGTTTTTTAATTTTTCGAGGATTTCAGCAAAAGTCAATTTAATTGAACCTTTGATTTTTTTTCCAAAAATGAAAAAAAAAAAAAAAAAAGAATTTGCTTTATTATTTATTTAATACAAAGTGTTTTCGGCAGACGGAAAACCATTTTTCATCTTACGTGAAAACTCAAAAAAAGATTTTATAAAAAAATAATTTTTAAAATAGCATTACTTAAAAAAGAATGAAAGTTTATATAAACTAGCTAAATAAGTTAAAACAACTTACCGCATCTAAACCTTCCTCCACAAGTTTAGCATTCATTATTCTCAACATCTTTGCTGCATCCTAAATAAAATTCTATAAGTTAAATCAATCAGTTTAAAGAAAAAAGAAATTCGTTTACCTTATATGTGCGATGTGTTGGAGCAAATGCTTTTTTAGCATTATCTAACATCAGATATAAGTCGGCTGTTAAATCAGTTATATTTGCATATACACCTTTTTTGAGTTTTGTCTGTATTTGACACATTGAAATTGGTCGTTTAATCAATTCAAAGTATTCTGGATGGAATCGCCTGTATGGCAGCTTCCATAATGATGTTCCAAGTGCAGCGCCTGTTGCATTAGGATGATCTATAAATGTTTGATTTGTTTCCAAAGTGTATTGAAACACAAAATGAAAATAAAAGGGAAACAACGAAATTAACATAAAAAATAAATTCATGTGATTAAATTATGAAATAATATAAATTAAAAGTGTGTAAAATAAATGTCTAGTATTTATGTATATTTGTATCACATTAAGAGATTTTTTGTATGAATTTAAATTTAAAGAATTTGTCAGAGTTGCAACCGAATAACCATTTGAATTGAAACAAATAAAATAAAAAAAGCAAAACATTTGTATAAGTATAAATACTTTAATTCAATTTAGGATAGAGCTACATGAGTTTAAAATTACATTTGAATTCATGATGTTGAAATCGCATTCAACTTGAGTGCGTAGGTTTATACTGGATTTTAAATTTGTTAGTTTCTCAATAGAAATGTCTAATCGGAGGCATACTATAAAACAAATTGTTAAATAGTATCATACTACTCGTAATACCTTAATAATAGGCTGTTTAAAATTTTGCGCCAATGCAGTTAACTTGACAAGAGTGGACAAGCCTGGTTTTCGATTTTTATCTTTTTAGAAAGTTAGTATAAAATGGGGAGAAAATTCTATTAATTCAGATTTTAAGAACAAAATTTGGATTTCCCACGTGCCGCCGATGAACAATAAATTCAATGTAAATTTTAAATACAAAAATTGATGAAAAATTTCATTGTAAAAAATAATTATCATAAGACACAGTTGTTGCTACAACAGTTTTAAAAAATATTGTTAGCGGATATTTTGATCAGTATTCAATATGATTTTTGTATATTTTTTTTTATTAATGTTTTTAAACACTTCATAAGCTATCTTAAAATGATATAAATTTAAATACTTCTTGAATTTATTAAAATTGTATACCTAACATATTTACATAAAAAAGCAAAATTAGAAATCGTTAGAGCAGTTTCATAATTAATGTTATATACCTATACTAATTTTTTTTTGTAGCATGGGGAAAATTGTTTTTCAAAGGTTTACATCCTTTTCCGAGAAAGTGCCAAATCATTCTCCTCTCTTGTTATGAAAAGTGCTCTACATAAGTCTCGTTCATTCCAACTAACATATGTACATATAGAAATGCTGAGCTTTAAGTCACTAGGTTTTGCTCTCTATTTTATTTTTTTGTTTCGTGTTCTTTGATTATTCTCGCGACAAGTTTTTTTTCGGTCCACTGAATAGGATAAAACTATAACTAATTTTTAGTAACAATTTTAAAGGAGTGATTCATACTCGGGGGTAATATCATGTCCACAACTTGATGAAGATCCGACGAAGAATTACCCAAGGAAACCGCTGTTAATTCGTACTGGGTACGAAACTCGTCTGTAAGATCCAGAGTAACAGATAAACACCTTGGGTCTGTCATGAAAGTACAAACTGCCAACAAGATTTCTCCACAAGTTGAAAAGATGGTAGTAGAGAAGAGATGCCAAGTAACAGGAAGAAAACATTTATGCTCAATTGTTCTTGTTCTTTTTTAAATAAATATGTTACATACAAATTCTAGTATTTCTTTTGTGGTCCATACAAATTTAGATTCCACTGTTTTGGGTCGTGACAGCCATTGAGTTTGACATGCTTGCGTTTAACCAATATTGTCTTCGAACCCCAGCCGTCCTGTTGAGCGCTACAAAAAAAAAAACCGAACACCCGGATGCCAGACCGCTTGGCCTAGTTTAATTGAAAAAGTGTATTCGGGACAGAATGCTGCCGTGTCTCAGGTTTTATACATTCTAGGTACTAAAACAAAATGGCGTTTAATCAGAGACAATTCAGCATTTATTTGATAATATAACAGGAGTACACAAATGGAATAATTATGTTCCTTGGAATACCCAAATAGTTACGTTATGTTATATATTTATCATTATTAAATTCTCGCTAGATATATGTATTTAAAAAAAAAACTTTAAGCTTGTCTGCCATCTTGTTTCTTTCTTTAAATTATTTAAAGTTGTCTAAATTGTAAATGGGGACTTTAGCCAAAGCTACTTATTAAACAGGTAAACAAGGTTTTTGGTGAAAATACCGAGATAAACTTTTCCGAAGGTTTTAGTGTGATGAACCCATGCCCAAAAATAATGTTAAGTTTTTGAGTTATTCCTGTTTGAATATTAAAAAAAATCGTTTTTTGCTTTTTCCTAGGTTATGTTATAACTTAAGTTAATTTTTTCCAACATTATTAGTTCCGAAAGAACTAACTTTTTTCTTTTGAATTATTTTTAAATATACATATATATTATATTTATTTGTTTTTTATTTATATTTGTTTTTGTACGTGATATAATATCCTATCGCATTAATTGTTTATTTTTACTCAATTTGATCAAATGTTATGCACCAAGTCGTTCTCTTAGGAACCAAAGTTCATCTCAGTTATTCTTGGAAGATAATCATAGAACTAACTATGCCTTAAATGAGCCAATAAATCGCTGTGTTAGAGAGATAAATAATATTATAAATGATTTTTATTTTCATTATATTAGAGATAATTTTAAAGTTATTTTGGATTTAGATTTTTTTAATAAATAAAATTTTTAATATTTATAATATTTTTTTTGTAAATATCTTAGTCTGTAAGAGATTAATTCAATTGATGATGATGATGATAAATATCACAGGTTCGATCCCTGCCGTCGTCTATGTCTTCTTTAATTCCATTAAAACCTTCTAAAATTGTCATCAATGGGTTGCTGTTTACTCATTACATGTTGTTTAGGCATAACACTAACAACATGTGATTGAGTTAAACTAGTATGCCCAACAAGGATGAATACGAATAAAAAAAAAATAATGCGAATTATAAGGGACATAGAAATAAGACACGGCAGTTCTCCGCTTTAGTTCAGCCGCCACCCCTGGAGATAAAAAATCTGAGACAACCACCTTCAGTCTCAACATCGTGCCACACATCTTTCCTATCCTTCTTTCTCTTCCGTAACTTCACGCCCGCGCTGTGTTGAAACATTTAAAGGGTAATCATAATCCCTTGAGCGCGAGTAAATTATAAAAAAAAAAAAAAAAATAAATAAAAAAAAATAAATTAAATAGATAAAAATACTGTTATACTGAAAGGGTCGTTCCAGAAGCAAAGTATTGAGGAAAGCCATGAAATATAGCTTATTTTATCTTGTTTTGTTTATATGTCCTAAGAATAAATGAAATTCTCGAAAGCAAAACAAAACTGAAATTTTGTTGATCAATAAATTAAGGCTTATTACATATGCTAAGTCAAACACATTAACTTTTACCTAAGATTTATTGGAGAAGGAAAGAAATTTCGGAAAGATTTAAACAAAATTTAAAAGAATAAAATTAGTTCTTTCAAATTATAACATAACCTCGGAAACAGCGAAAAACAATTCTTTTAAATTTTTAAGCTGGAATATCTAAAAAAAAAACGTGACGTCTTAGCATATATCTGACTTCAGATTCGTGGAAAAGTATACTTTGGGTTCTGCAATAAAAAATAATATTTATTTTTTTGACTTGTGTTATTAAACAGTTTATCTGTATTTAGGTGATACTTTTATGTTTTTATTATACATACATACATAAACAAATACAAAAAAAATTTAACCAACCTTGTAATCGAAACAAGATATTTTTTTGTCAACCCTTTTCGAAATTTAATGTGCGAAGGAGAGAAACTCACTTATAAAATTTCGGAAATAGGGAAATAAGAAGCCTAGGTTTCGGTTTTCAAATGTTTAAAAAACTTTGAAATTTTGTCTAGTTAAATTTTATTCAAATTGAAAAATATGAATCCGAATGTATCAGAATAACGAAAGTTTGGAAAGGAAATGTTTGGGGCAAATTTCCTTAAAATTAGCATGTGTATTATATTGATTTTTATATTGACAGTTAGCTAGTGGTCTCAATAGAACAGATTTAGGTCGGTTTTCTTCACTACTGTTCAACTTGCCGGAAACTCTAAAGTTGGCCAACTCTAAAGTTGATAAAAAATCGAGAGTTGAAATTTGAAAGTTTGCCAACTTGAGTTTTTCGGAATATCCCTGGGATATTTGTGGCAGATACGAGTATGTCATATGTTATTGTTTTCTAGTTTTAGATTTGAATTTATTGTGTTTAGAAATTAAAATTTAAGGTTCAGCATAATTTGTATTAGCAATTAGAATTACAAAAATAAGTAATGACGAAAAAAAAACAAATAAAACTCAATAAGATTCCCAAATTGTCAGAGGAAAGGCAGCAACATTTAACATAAATCCAATTGAAAATTCTGGTCCGTGAAAGGGAGAGATATTGCAAAGCAATTAGTCCTCTATTAGCTGAAACACTGTTCTTGTGGTGGGCTATGAAAGACGAAAACGATAAACAAGGTTGTCTTATTTCAGGAGTCAAAAATTCTTCTTCTTCATCTTCGCTTTCCGAAGCAGCCGTCTTTCCCAAAAACAGTTCCCTCACATTATAGTTTCAAATTAATTTATTCTGGATATTGAAGGCAAAAACAACTTTTGATTAAACAAGATCTAAATTATAGTGGAAAATCTCAAGTTTGCTCGGCCTACTTCTATTTTTGTCGAGAGTTGATAAAACTCTAGAGTTGAAATTGTAAACTTTGAGTAAAGGACAACGAAATCACAAGTTGAAAATAAAAATCCTCAAGTTGAGTTCAACTTTGAGTGAAGAAAATCGCCCTTAAAATATTAGAGGGAGGAAACACCGTTTAATCATAAAAAAAAAATATCCCAAAAATAATCGTACTTCTTTCTGTAAGTATACAATGAGAAATGTCAAAATATTATAAATCAATAATAAACAGTTCGAAGAGAATCAGGACCTAGTGACTTAGAACTGTCAACCATTCCTGTGTGCGTGTTACTAGGAATGAGGGGGACTTACATTTTCTGCGCAATCCGAAGCTAATAAGAAGCACTTTTCATGACGAGATAATCTTACAAGGATTTATCAATTTCTCGCAAGAGGCCTTACACCCTCTTTTTTGCAGCGGTCGAGAATCGAACCTAAGACCTTCTAAATCATAGTCTACCGCACTAATCATTAAGCCAAAACAAATGTTTTCTTTTTCCTACAGTTAAAAAACATTATTTAAAAATAGTTATTACTGTTTCCTCACTTTAATATTTGTTATTATAAAGTGCTAATCTAGCGAATAAAACTATTCGCGTTTGAAAATTCGTGCTACTTTAAAGGAAAGTTGAGCCAAATGTTTTGTATTCGAATCAAATCAAGAACAGAGAAATATTATGGTTTACCTGAAGAACTTGCAGCGTTGAATAAATGATCAAACAATGCCCACATTGGCCCCTCTCCTTTTTTATCTGTATCTTCATCGTCAGAGGTATCAATTTCGACTTTTAAAGAAGCAATCATCGCACTAGGACAAGTTTTATTTTTCTTTGAAGTTGTTGCCTTTGCCCGGCCGCTTTCTATGTCCAACTTTTTCTGCGTAAAAATCTAAATACAAGCGGGAAATTATAACACAACTTAGATTTTGAAATTCAAAATCCACAATTATTTTTCACCTTTTTTAAAGTTTTTGCGTCCTTGTAAATTTGTGAACCAGGCTCATTGAATTGGCAGGCATTTTTTGTCATTTGCAGAAGATCCTTTTCAATCTCCATCAGATTTGAATAAGCATTGGTCTGGATTTTGATTGCGATTAATCTCAAATCGATTGGATGTTCTATGACATCATAATAGTCAGGATAGACTTTCTTTGATGGTAGTAATTGGAATTCCCTGTGCAATGGACGATCATTCATTGTTGGATCCGTAGCAGTCATTACAGATGCAAAAAGCTCTTCATACGGATCGAATTCTTCATCCAACTTATTAGAACACTCCGAGGTTTCGCTTTCATTTGCAGTCGAACGACGGGGATTACGACCAACGCGTTTCGAACGTGGTTCTTCTTCTATGCCCGCTGATTCAAGTATTTTCGATTTGTTTGTTGTGAAAAATTGCCATAGTGAGCAAGCGTCTTGATATTCTGGCGAGTCAACTTTATAAAATGCTTTGGCATTGTTTACAAGAAGTTCAATATCATGAGCGAGTTCGTCGACATCATCGTAGGAATCAGTTTTTAGTTTCTGTTGGACTTTAAGCAGGTCAATTGGATTCGCAACTACATCATAGTACGATGGTTCTTGTCGTCTTTTTGGAGCGCGAATGAAAGTATCGCACAGCATGGAACCATCCTCTTTTTTTATAGTTCGAATGGAGTCGTAGAGTTGTTGACAGAGCTCAGACTATAAGTGAAGCAAAGATAAATATCAGTTTAATTTCACAATATTAGCTTTGAGATAAACCACAGAATGGATTTTAAAATAAATACCATTAAAACGCTGCGGTATTACTTACCGGATCGAGACGCTTCCGTTTTCTACCACCCGTTTGCACTGGAGATTGCTCCGGTGTTGAGTCGTCCATTATTTCGTCGTCTTGCCTACTTGCAACGGAGCTTCCTCTTCGTCGACGGTTAATCATATCAAAAATAAATTATTAATTTCTTTAATAATAATGGGTTTTTTTTAGAATACAATTAGTTATTTTTTAGAATTTTCAATATTGGATATTGGCTTGGGTTAATTTGCAATTCTACTTGTTGGTGTAGCGAACGGACTACGAAGATCGGCGTTGCATTGCAACACAAAAAAAAATGTAAATGGAAAATTATAAACGTCAAAAATTGCCATCTACTGGAAAAAAAAGAAAATAGCATTTTTAATGACTGCGTTCAGTAGCCAGAATAATAAAAAAATATTTTTTACTGTCGATAGACTGCTTTTACACAAGGCGATTTTTAATCTTTGTTTATCTTTTGGCTCCCTTTATACTACGTTTCCAGTGAACGATAATCTAGATTATTTTCCAGTTTGATTTAAAATAATCTAATAGTGTTTCCACTGTACTTGTTAGATTTATTTTGACATCTAAAATCTTAATTACAAGCAGTGTCACAATTGAATATTAAAAGTTTTGTTGGCTATTAAAAATAGAATAAGAATGTTCTCTACTGAAATTAAAATTTAGGTTTTAAATTATTTAAATGAAGAAAAAAAATCAAGTTTTTGATGGCGGCCTTAAACAAACAATCTGAACGTAAGAGGAAAAAACGCCAAATGTATATTAAACAAAAAATAATTGCTCTGAGGAAAACAAAAATGTTACTGCCTAAAAGATTGAAAACGATAAACATATGGGTCAAAGTAAGTTATCAGTAATTGTATTTCTTTTTATAAACATACATAAATAAATTGTATATTTGTTAAATCCATTCTTTTATCTTTCAAAGCCTCGAAGAAGTACTTTTTGTGAAGAAGACATCTGCCCAAGCCTCCACTAACAGTGCTTCCTCTTTTTTCGACCACAACGTCCTTCTTTTTGATTTTGTTTTCTTTTCCTTAGAAATACAAATATTTAAAATTTTTTTTTACTAAATTACAATCGTATTTACCATTGCGATCCAGCCAAAAGTTTTTGCGGCATCAAGTAGTTTATTAAAATGTTTTGCTGTTCAGTTTGTCAACAGACTGTTTATTTTCTTTTTTCTTCCATCAAACAGTCAGATTCATTGGAAATGGCAAAGTGAATCCGTTCAGTACAGTAGATTTCAAGTAGATTTATTTGAAATCTAGAATCGAGATGATTAATTTTTGTATGGTAAATCTAGTGATTTCAAGAAGATTTCAAGTAGATTTGAGTAAATCTCAGATTATCGTTCAGTGGAGACGCAGTATTAGATTGCATGGATGCTTTTAAACACACAGCAATTTTTAATCAAAGTTAACTTTGTTCTTTTGACAGAAGACATCTTTCCATTCTTTACTCTACTTTGTTAATCGAAGTTCGCTCATCGAGTGCCAAATAGAAATGAAACATATCTGAGAAATAAAGAAAACTACAAAGAAGAAAGAACGATAACTCTGGAATTTTTCCAACCCCGGCAATTTTGTGTACCCCCGCCAACTGGCTTAAAAATCGCTAGGTAATATTGCTTCGTTTAAAAGCAGTCTATGGGGTTGGAAAAATTGCAGAGTTATCGTTCTTTCTTCTTTGTGGTTTTCTTTATTTCTCAGGTGTGTTTTATTTCTATTAGGTGTTCGCTCAGCGAACTTCGATTAACTCACTATAGAGTAAGGAGTGCGGAGAGATGACTGCTTTTCAATAGAAGAAAACTTAGCTTTCATTAAAAATCGCTTTGTTTAAAAGCATCCATGCAATCGAAAGGAAGCCAAAAGAGAATCAAAGATTAAAAATAGCTTTCGTGTAAAAGCAGTCATAGGAGAATACTCTTTTCGTTCTAACCCCGAGGAAACACCGGCAGTACGAGCAAGCAAATTGGGCAAGTAACCTGCAGGATTTGAAATTTGAAATTTTATTTATATTTATTTACCGATTAAAAAACACTTCGATACCTTCCCGTAAGAATGTATTAAGCGACATTTTTAAAATTGTTCAGAAAACGAAAAAAACGTCTCATTTAGTTATTTTTTGTGTATTTTATTGGAAGAAACAAATTTGAAAATGTCGCTTAATACATTCTTACGGGAAATAAAGCTGTTTCGTCCAATAAAATACACAAAAAATAACTAAATGAGACGTTTTTTTGGTTTCCTGAGCAATTTTAAAAATGTCGCTTAATACATTCTTACGGGAAGGTAGGAATTTTCGGGGCATAATATTTATCGAGGCTTAGAACTGTGCTACCAAAGCGATGAATTGTATACAAACGTCAGATAAATAAAAACAAGAAGAAAATTGTTTTTTTTATTCAGTTGACGCTGACAGCTGCGCCCAAAATATCTAGTTTCCATGGAATATTGCAATATCTAGTTTTAAATATCTAGGTTCAAATATCTAGTTTAATGTTTTTGATTAGGATTTTACTTGTTTGTTAACTACGATTTTGTGCTTCTTGTTTATAAAAATTTGTGCATTCTCTAATTTGTGAAAGACGTTGAATAAGAAGTATTTCTTATTCTATGGTGAAAGATAGCGACGAAGGATGGAAATGTCAAAAATGGTCGATAGAAGATATGAGAAAGAGAAAGAGATG
Organism: Philhelius festivus; assembly: GCA_963931855.1. Lineage (NCBI taxonomy): Eukaryota > Metazoa > Arthropoda > Insecta > Diptera > Syrphidae > Philhelius > Philhelius festivus. Next base: position 122,255,062 of record OZ007556.1, on the reverse strand, counting down.
AGATTTGTTTTGTTTTAAAATGTCATTCCACAGCACAGTGCTGCCAAGTTTTTTTTTATGCCCCGATGCGTTTTATTTATCGTCGCCTATTAAAGCTGTACAAAAACACACCTATACTCTGTCCAATAAAAATATGCAGTGTGGGCAAGATAGGACGTTTGCCTCGCATTCTGGCTACAGTGAATTGCATAAATCTGTCCTTCATTAAAGCTCTCACAGGATTATAGCAGTGTTGATTTTAAATGGACCCTTTTCTTAAAACTCTAAAATCAAAAGCACCTCAACAGAAACCCAACGAAAAAAAACTGAACAAGTTACGAAATGAACAAGGGTAACTCTGAACGCACAACAAATGGGGGTTGAAATTGAATAGCACCAACAGCCATCAGGGTTACCCCTGGGATTTTTCAAAAAGTCGCAGAAAAAAGTCGCTTTTAGAAAAAAAAAGTCGCAAATTCAATTGAAAGAAAAAGTCGCATACCTAAATATTGTTTTTTTTTACTATAGGAAAAACAATTAAGATATTTTTTTGAATTTATATATTTAAACACTTAGATAGGTATACATTAAAAAATAACAATAACAAAAGAAAACCTAATTTAAAGACTTCATTTTACATAAATTAATATGTATGTATAGGTTTAAAGTTAAAATAAATGCCTAAAAATATATGTTAATCACATTAATGTTTCGTTTTTTTAATAAAGTTTCTCTATACTTTTTAATTAGGTTGTTTTCAGGAACCCACTCACTTATATCACAGTCAATGAGATTTGTGGAAGCTAACATATTTTCGCAGGTTTCCCTTTGTAAACGGTTTGTTAATTTATTTTTCATAAGCGTAAGCTTTGAAAAAACTAACTCAGCGCAAGCGCTGCTGTGTGGTTATATTAAAATTTTACAAACAAATTCGTAAAGGTCAAAGTATAGGTTATCAGCTAAACTATTTTTTAAAGTACCAACCTTGTACCAAAACTCTTCTATATTTTTAATTTTAAAAAATTTGCCATAGTTTTTGTCAAACGCTTGAAGCTGTAGGTGTTTGTATTGCTCTACCACTTTTTCTGGCTCATTTGTAGAGCTATTAAAATTTGAAACCAACCGAAAATAGTTAAAATCCTGATTTGACCTAATTATTTTGGGATATATATGTTTTAAAATAGAAAGCCTCTCATCTTTAACATTAAATCTTGAAAAAATTTCTTCGCAAAGCGTTAAATAATATTGATGTACATTTTTTTTATGCAAATAATTTCAAAATTTGTGATTTTTTATCCTTTAAGCAAGTTTCGGCTTCCATGCCAAAACAATCCGACAGCGCCCCCATTTTGGGAATGGGAAAACAAAAATATTTCGAAAACGAGAATGCGAACAGAAAACAAAGCAAAGACAATCATACTCACACATTCTCAGAAAAGTTTGATGGTAAATGTTTAAGCAAAGAAAAAGTCGCAATTTTAAACAATTTTAAAAAGGTCGTCGCATAGTCGCACAGCAAAAAAAAGGTCGCAAAAATGCGACTAAAGTCGCATAAGGGTAACGCTGACAGCCATAGACCACAGCAACTCAGTGCACACTCAGATGTGCAGTCAATAGGACGTCGGGTCTGCGTCAGATGCAATCGGAAATTTATGGGCGCACAAACACTTTTTTATGGAGGAGTTCTTTCAATTTAGTATGGTGCAAAAATATATAAAAGCTCTCCCATAAGACGTGTACTGCATATTTTTGTTGGATGAAGTATAGTAATGGCGGATTTACATGTATCTGCAATTGATTTCTGCAAAAAAAGGAATGCCAAATACAGAATTCATATTTGTTAGATAGAGAGAAAAAGAGCAAAATGTAGAAGAACTTTATTTTTGCTTTATAGGAAATTCGAGAAATGCAGAAGCCAAGATTATAGAAAAGAAGAACATGTTCATCTTTATTATAGCATCTTCGTCTGCATTTTGTAAATTTGCGACATTTTCACATTTTTCTATAATTTTTTTTGACGGGCGCATAATATGAAAAACAAAAACAAATTAACAAGTATTAACAAGTCAATAAGTTATGGCAGTTTATAGGAAGTAAAAAAGAGTTACCACCTGTGTATTCTCTCCCACTTTCGGGTTTCGACATTATATCTGCTTCTCTCTACTTTTCTGCATTTTGCAGATGCAGAAACATGTAAATCCACTTTAAGTAGGAAAATTGTTTGTATTGCTTATAGTTCTTGCTCGAGTGTTCTCGGTGTAAAGGAGATATTTTAAACATATTTTTATGATTTTCGAAACTTCCCATGTTAATTAGGGAATATTATTTTTCTCAAGGTTTCGAAGAAATTGCAATCTTAGTGGTAACGGGATCAAACTGACGTTTGATGGATTTTCATTGCTCTTGTTCTCAAGACTGCTCTTAAGCGATGCAATATTAACTTGCGATCTTTAAGCATGTTGCCGAGAGATGTATGTGGTGGCAGGGTTAAACGAACTTGCCGAGGTTGAAAAAATTGCAGAATTATCGTTCTTTCCTCTTTCTTGAGTATGTTTCATTTTCTGTTTGGCTGTTCGCTCAGTGAACTTCGCTTAACTGAGTAGAGTAAAGAGTGCGAAGAGATTACTCCTTTTGGCTTGAACAAAGTTAACTTTTGTTTAAAATCGCTGGCGCAAAATTTTAGTTGAATTAGTACGATGTTAAAGCTGTTTTAGTATGAAACTAGGTTACAACGACGATTTTGCAAATTAAAATCGAATATAGCATCATACTTTCTCTACCAATTTATTAAAGTTAAAATCATCGAATACCTATTTTTAACTTCCCATAGGGAGTAATCGGTCCGATTTGTCAAATTGGAATTTTTGACATTTCTCGACGTTTCAAGGTCCCTAGAGGCTATATCAATCATTTTTAGAGAGATGTCTGTGTGTGTGTGTGTACGTACGTTCGTACGTTCGTACGTTCGTACGTTCGTACGTCCGTACGTTCTTGTACCATTTTTCGTCGTCGATATCTCAAGAACGCGTAAAGATATCGACTTCAAATAAATTTTGTTTAATAGATAATAACTTCCAAAGAGGCTGAAAGGGCGTTTATTAAAATTCAAAGAGTAGTTTTTTCACTATAACGGTTTAAAAAAAAAGTAAAAATTTTGGTTAGTTTCAAATATCTCACGAAAAAATAATGCTATTGATAAAAAATAAAATTTAATGTACTCATTATAAGGTCATACAGATTTTATATGAATATGGAAAAAAATTAACTTACCGTTATTTTTTTAAATTAAAAAAACTGAAAAAAAAATTTCATAACCCAGATATTCTAAGAACGGAAAACAATTTGAAACTCAAAATAATTTTATTTTACGAAAAATAATGTGTTTGACAACTGGTGAAAATTTCAAAAAAAATCAATTTACAGTTTTTTTACAAAAAATAAAAAACTATATAAAATTCTATTGAAAATTGGTAAAAATTGTTTTTCGACTCAAATTTCTCGAGAACTAGTAGTGATATTGACTTCTAATTTAGTTTATTTTATACATAGTATAGTTTTGTACAATTGGTAAAATGTTGACAAATATTGAATTAATAGTTTTTTTTTTAAATAAAAAAACTATTAAAAATTCTAGTGAAAACTAGTTAAAATTGTATTTCAAGTCGAATTTCTTGGGAATGAACACCGATAGTGCCTTCTAAAGAAGGCATGTATACTAAGCGACATTTCTAAAATTGTTCAGGAAACGAAAAAAACGAAGAAAGTTCTAGGTGAATCATAGTGTGCCAAGAGACAATTTTGGTTAAACTAAGTGACATCTGACAAATTTTTTTTGCTCACGATCAACATCAACAATCTCAATTTCAAATCTCTTTAAATAATTAAAATGCTTTTCAATCTTAAAATAATATTTGTTTGAATTTTACAGCTAAAGTTTGTTCCGCTGAAAATTTGGTTATTTGAAAAAAACTAAATATAAAGTTTTCAAGACCACAAATGGGAAGTTATCAGTGTGGGTCGCACCCAGCCTCTTTTATATTTTTAGAATCGTGCGATTTACAAACGCCACAAAAGGTGTGTTTACTAGTTTTTTACACGAACTGTCATTGTTTTAGGTGTATTCAGAAGCAATTTATGAAGAAAATTGCTCTATTACGATACTATTTAGAAAATGTTTAAGACTAAGAATGAATTAGTAAACTACTTTAAAGTTAGCAAATTGTTAAGTAGTATCATACTAATAACTTAATAAGAGGCTGTTTAAAATTAAATTGCGGCGCTGTGTTTAAATCAGGGTTGCAAAAACTTAAGTCAATTTTTAGCTTAAGTTTGACTTTAATTCATGATCTAGTGGGTGACTTATGAATTAAGAAAAATGTAATTCAGCAGCTAGTTACTGACTTATGAATTAAAAAACTTTAATTCATAAGTCAGTTAACTTATGACTTAAATTTTTTTAATTCACAAATCATCTACAGACTTATGACTTATGATTTTTTTAATTCAAAAATTCGCAACCGTGGTTTAAATGCATCCATCATGCAAATGAAGCCCAAAAAATCGTTTTCGTATAAAAGAAATCTAAGTTGTACCGATTCGAAGTTGTTGCTACATTTTCAATGGGAGTTGATGTTTGACAGATGTGTGTGTGTGCAAACGAAGATAACAACGTCAGACGGACCAGACGGTTTGTTTGAAGTTTCGTTTGGTTTAAACTTACTCACTAGTAGTACGCTTTGGCGTAATGGTTAATATGTTGGACTGTCATGCAGAGGTTCTTGTGTTTGATTCTCAGCCGCTGCGAAAAAAGTTTTTTAGGGGTGTAATTTCTAGCGAAAAATTGACAAATCCTCCAAAAGCATTGACTTATTATACGTGGACTGCCAGAGCCCAACTTCACGATGGTTCAATTTAAAACTATACGAAACCAACTCTATTGGTGAAAGGCAGAAAACATAGTGTAACTTTTGGTTTTGTTATTTGATATATCAATCTTTGACATAATTGAGTTTGTAAAGGGTGTTTAGCGGGAATTGTTTAAGTTTATTATTAAATAAAAACTTGAGGGCTATTTTCATATAGGAGTACCTATATAGAAATATAAAGTCTAAAATGGTAAATGCCTACCGCTTACGGATTAAGCGGTATTGTTCGATTCAGATTATTTGCTGATTTACCAGTCAAAACAAGAATTTTTCATAGACTGCTTTTAAACGAAGAAATATTAATTACATAATATGGCAATGCCTCCAAGAATATCTCTTGTCATGAGAAGTGCAGTGCTGCTCATTAGATGTTCGGAATCGGCAGAAAATTGTAGGTACCCTCCATTTGTCGTAACATGCCCACCGGAATGGCTGAGAGTTGTAAATCACTAGGTGTAGGCTCTCTATGAGCCATCATGGCCTCTAATTTTAGATCCCAAGTAAGATCTGCTATAGGTAAATTGTATTAATATTTTTCATTATTTGAAACAAATTATTTATTTCAAATTAGGTCGTTTTGCGCTTTAAAGCATTTTGTTTAAGTTGTTCAGATATTCTAAATTTATTCATGGTTGGGGACTCACCTTCCACTTTGTTTTTGAAACACTGTTTGTTGAAGATTTTCAACTGCGCGATGCGATTTTGTTGCTATAAATGGATAATATTGAAGAGAAGTGTTTGTTTAAACAAATGAAGAGATTTTAAGGACTTTAAAAAATTGGAAAACAATAAAAACTAACAGAACTGTTCCTTGTTTATCGTGGATACCTGGCATTAAGCCTTTACCCCACGGGTGGCATACCACCATCAGGGTCAGATTTAGTCCTAACCATTAACCCTAAGATAGCCGAAGCCATCTCGGTCGCAAAGCTGTGACATGGTGCAGGCATGAACACACCTCTCATAATAGTTTGAAGAAAGCAAACACGCACGCGACAGCTGCACCTCACCATCCGAAGACAGTATAAGAGAGCCCGAAGACATACGCTATTGTTTACAAACTTCATGGGCAACTATCTCCCGTGGGACCAGAATATAGCATTCGGTGGGCTTCGCAACCTCCAATTGGGTCACACTTGCAGACGAGTTTCCTGCAAAAACTCAAGACCTGCCAGTATCAGATATACGTTTCTCTAGACCTGATCGAAGTAGAAACCACGTCCAGATATGTGTACTCCTCAGGTGAGTTGTTACACACTCCTTAGCGGATTCCTACTTTTAAAGGATACCTTCCCATTTTTGTTCCCATCTAGTTAGTTCAGTTACTTGCGTAACCTATCCACAGGCACCACGAGGAGGTCGATAGGAACCTGGAATGACAGCTATGAGCATGGTAGTATACCGGCCCACTGGTAATTCAGTGAGCAAGCCCCAAAGAACACCAACTAAAGTTTACCTCTCAGCACCCAGGCGCAAGGCCTGTCTGTGCGTATGAGTGGAAACAATAGCGAGTTCAATAGAGCCCTGGATACTACACAAGCAAGCCGTCAAACCCACCTGCAATAAAAAACTAACAAAAAGGTTTGGATGAATCGGTGCTGTGAATTTTTCAAGTAAATGACAATAAAACGTGACAAAAGGTATGCTGTATCATGGAGATCGCCGCCGGGACGAAACGCCAATTTTTGTAGACTAAAGGCAAACAAAAAAACAAAAAAAAGAAGCTAATTTGAATCAATAATTGAACAAGTCCAATAATAGTGCTAAGTCTTCTAATTGAAGATTTTGAAATGCTGAATACCAAAAATATGATTCGTGCAAGATTTTTATTTTGAGTTCGACAGTTCAGTTCAAATTTCTTAGCAGATACCAGCATGCCGAATACCAAAATAATTAATTTATAACAGATTTGGTAACAGGTCAAATTTTTGTATGGAAATTTATAGGAACATAACAGAAAAAAAAATATTTTGGAAAACTTCGAAATGTAAAGTTCAATTGAAATAGATGGCTCGGTTTATAATAAATAAGTAATAATAAAAGCTAAGCTGCCCATTATTGACTTACTATTTATATGGACTGCTAGTCGCTGATTTTCTTCATACATACAAATCCTCAAAAAAAGTGGTTCCACTTTTAAGGTTCTCTCTAACGAAAATGCGCGATCAAAAGATGTCACTTAAAAAAGAAATTAATTATTGACAATTCAACTCCAGCGGTTCAAATTCAAATTCAAAATGAACTGTCATTATTTTTTTTTAATTTTGCATTTGCAATCAATTAGCACATTTAATCAAATTAAAAGGTAAGTTTTTGGTTCTTGCATTAAACAAAATAAATTTAATTTTAATTTGTATCCCTTTATTTATAGAAGCTAAGCCATGAGCGCACAATCATCTTTATTAGTAAAATTATCCAGGATATCCTTGAGGCCCATGCAGAAAAAAATGTGAATCTTAATCTAATGAAATCCCGCCTGTCTTTCATCATGCTGCTGTTCCGCAGGACGTTAAAAAGATTCTCTAACCAAGTTGAGAGCAATGCCGATTGGAACTGGGAGTGGTGTAGGTTTTGGATTGCATGCCTGCGAAAAATTTCTAATGATATTCTCTTAGATTGCTGTGGTAGCTGTAATGTGTAAACCAAATGTATTGGCATAACCATTGAGAGACATCCCGACTACTATTTGAAGAGGCATCTCTCCGACATGATGTCTTATGACTGCACTCGTCTTTTAAAATCGGTGCGAACATACTGTGAGAGCGGTTTTTAACTTGGAAAGGATTCTGGCTACAAGATTATGTGGCTCATATGACGTCCGATTTGCCTAACGTTGACTTTGAGAAGGACATTGAGCAGTTTATTGTAAGATGACACAAAATATATTTAGATATTTCTTCTTATTTCTTTATTTCAGCAAGCAAAAATTTCAATATCTAAATATCATTGACTTGCTATGAACTCCTCACTCGCTCATTTTCAAAGGAAAACCCTGCGTACTCGACCTGAATGGAACGCTCATTCACTCGCATCACAATGTTATGCCAAGAAAGCCCATCACACTGCACGATTTTACAGTTAAAGTAACAATCGATAGGCTCCGGTTCGATTCTTTGTGCGCAAAAGACCAAATGTGGACATTTTTCTCGATGTGGTAAGTCCTTGTCACTTAAAGTTTCTCCTAAAACATTGCAAAACATTTTTTTTTATTTCAATAGGTATTCACAGCAAGTATAGACATTTATGAAGCTGCTCTCGCCGACAAACTAGACAATGGTCTCAATATACTTCGCCGTAGATACTATTGACAGCATTGTGCACCTAATTTTGGTTCATATACCAAAGACCTGGGGCCTGTAACACAAAACTACAAGTACTTGTAATACAAGTGAATTAATACAAGTGTAACAAATTTCTGTAACACAAAGCTACAAGTTTGCTGGCTCTTCTACAAGTGTAATGAACGAACATTACAAGTGGGAAATTATATGATTTCCCTCTTTCTGTAACACAAAGCTACAAGTGTAGAAAAAAACTAAATCGTACTTGTAGAATAATCCACTCAATCTTACAAGTGATTCAAGACTTGTAGGATGAAGAAGATGTATTTAAATATACGAAAAAAACAGTATTTTCAACTAATTACCATTTCCATAATTTTTTTCTTCGTAGTTAAGATATTTTTAACCAAAAAAACAATATCAAATTGTGAATATATTTTTGTGTAAAGTGTATATTTGTGATCTTTTTTCAATAGTAAATTATTTCGGTAATAATTGTTATACAATATGTATATAAATGCAAATTTAGAGAAAAGTGTTATAGGTAATTTAATATACCTATACTTTATAGGGTTTTGAAAAGTTAAACATTTTTAAATCTCAGTAAACTTTAAATTAAACATAACACAAAATAATACATTCTATTACTTTTCTTAGATTTACTTAGAAATAATTAAATTTTTATTTAATGATATATTATGTATGTATTTAAAAAAATTAGTACTAATGGAAAACATATAAAATCTAAGCGAAATGATCCAGGAACAGAACATGCTTATTTGTATTAAAAATACAATCCCAATCCAAAAAGGCACCAAAAAGAATGTTTTTTTCATGGAATCTTACCAAGACGGCAATTACATATTTTCGAACGGATTCTTTATCCTTTTTACTTGCGATATGGGTACTATAGGGCAAGTTCTGCATTTGGAAAAAAATGGAACTCGAGATTTTGATCAAAGTTGAATTAAGATGATAGCGAAGACGAATAAAGTGGATCCGACAATTCCGTCTGTCTGTCTGTATGTACCTCTATTTTCTTAAAGTTCTTCATTGAATATCTAGAGGGGAAATTGAAATTTTTGTTAGCTCTCAAACTAACGGTACACGCCATCATACAAGCGTAGTGCAAAATCTTATTTATCTCAAAAACGATTTTAATAAAAAAAATAGGTGTGATATTACACACAAGGACTACTTTTTGGTCAAAAAAAAATTCGAGGCAAAATGTTATTAACGGCATCTGTCATAACGGCTTTTTGATTTTCGACTTTCGCATTAACGGCTCTAACAATCTTAACCAAAAATTTTCAGCAGGAGCCCCCTTAAGTTTAAAATAATATTGTATATGCAAATATTCGAAAAAAAAAATATATATATTGGGTTTTAAGAAAATTACTTTAATAATAAAACATTTTTAAACTTTGTTTGCATCAACATACTTTTGCGGAAATCAGACGGCAATTCCATGCATTTAAACATTATTATCTCATTAAGTCGATGTTTTATATTTACACATGCATAATTTTTAAATTCCAAAGTACATTTACATAAGAGCAAGTTCATGCGATCCAGTCATGCATTTTATTTTTATTAAGATGCTATCACGTTGCTTATCTTTCTTTCAATGAGCACTTGTAATCAGAATGTCTACAAGTGTAGGGAAATTTTTGTTTTCTACAAGTGTAAAGTTTTTTTTTGTGTTACAGAAATAATCTACAATTGTAAGATTAATATAATCCTACAAGTGGCTGTTGACTTGTAGACTTGTAGCTTTGTGTTACAGGCCCCTGTCAGCTATATGTAACGAATTAAATAAGTTAACTCTTCCATCTTACTTCTAGGATTCATTTTTTTTGTTGATTTCAGATATTTATCATAGACACCAAGAGCATATCGTTGTTTTCCTCAATACAATACAATACTAATAAAAAGCTGGTTCTCAGATTCAATGGATGTTGCGTTGTAATCGGTATTGCCACAGAACTTTCGCGAAATTTACATTAACGTCATTTATGGTAACAGGTAGTTTATAATAATGAAACCGATAAATTACAGTTTTCTTTATGCTAGAATTGTGCAGTAAACATATGAATTATTCAGGAACACTAGTAAAAGTCCAATGTTGAACATTTGTTTTTGTTTTTACATTATGAGAATAATTTTGTAGACAAAATAGAATTTTCAAAACAAGGAAATATCTACATCTTTTCAATCGCGAATATTCATCCGACTACGGTCTTTATCCCTTGCATGTATTAAACTTAAATGTAAGAGAAACCAAATTAATTACAATTTTAATTAAGAATTGAACATTTTTTTATTGTAACTAAAATTAAATACATAAAATTTAATATAAATAATATAATAATAACCAAATAAAAAAAAGTTGAAAAAAAAATTTGTCCTAAAAATTGTACAATTTTTGTAAGTTTACTTCTTACTTCGTTTTCTTTTAAACTTTTTTTTTTTTGATAAGTAATGAAGCATCACCTTGGAGCATTCATCAATAACCATTTTTACCAGCTCATATTTATGGTTATGGAGAGGATCTCCATTAAGGACGTGTTGATTTATTATTTATATTTATACTATTTATATTTATATTATTTAAATCTAAGCATCGAACACAACTACTTAAAACTATTAACTTATAAATATTGTTACAATTTAATTTATTTTCTTTTTCTAACATAAAAATGTGTTTTTTTTAACAGTTTTGCATATTTTAAGTGTGTTTGTGTGAGGAAATGTCAAGAACCCTTTTGTTTTAATTGATATCAATTTAGACTTTTTTTTTATCGCTGGTTTCTAAAAATGCAATGCACTTTTTGCAACCTATTTTTTTTTTTTAACTCTACGAAACCTGATACATAGAGAATGATGTCTTCTGCTTGGTAAGAATCATTAACGTCAAGGAGATTTTTGAAAATTTCAAGTTCCTCAACGCCAATTTCACATTCTTCTACTTTTTTCTTTGGAAAAGTTGACGATGCCACCAAAATTGAAGTATCGTCCCGAGGAATGCAGCTTGCTTCAGCAGACGAACGAACTTCATTATGTAGAAGAAGTCATTTTTATGCTGAAGCAAACTGCATTGCTGTAGGGTTGTTGTTGAAGCATCCCCTTGCTCTGATGCTCGAAAAAAAAAAAACAGTTCAAGTTGATCATGAGATAATTTGTAAGCCAAAATATATTCAAGATTTTTTTTTACCTCTACCTGCTCCTTGTATATAAATCTTAAACTGTTCATATTAATTATGAATCCTATGAACCCTGTCTTACTTTTAGTTTCAATTAATTTTTCGTTTCCAATTCTTAAATTGGATAAGTATTGAATTGATTTTTCAAAATATTCAAATACCTCAGCTGAATTCTCATTACAAAGACCTTTTTTAAATCCATACCCAAATTTGGACTTTGAATTGAGACAATCGAAAATATTGTTGCTTTACCATTGCCGTCGAAAATTTAACCTTTGGTACCCAGGTATTAACTTCCCATAGGGAGTTATTGTAATCGGTCCGATTTGTCAAATTGGAATTTTTGACATTTCTCGACGTTTGAAGGTTCCTAGAGGCTATATCAATCATTTTAAGAGAGATGTCTGTGTGTGTGTGTACGTACGTTCGTACGTTCGTACGTTCGAAAGAGGCTGAAAGGGCGTTTATTAAAATTCAGTTAGTAGTTTTTTCACTATAACGGTTTAAAAAAAAAGTAAAAATGTTGGTTAATTTCAAATATCTCACGAAAAAATAATGCTATTGATTTCAAATAAAATTTATTGTACTCATTATAAGGTCATACAGATTTGGTATGAATTTGGAAAAAAATGAACATACCGTTATTTTTTTAAATAAAAAAAACTGAAAAAAAAAATTTCATAACCCAGGTATTCTAAGAACGGAAAACAATTTGAAACTCAAAATAATTTTATTTTACGAAAAATAATGTGTTTGATAACTGGTGAAAATTTCAAAAAAAATCAGTTTACAGTTTTTTTACAAAAAATAAAAAACTATATAAAATTCTATTGAAAATGGTTGAAAATTGTTTTTCGACTCAAATTTCTCGAGAACTAGTAGTGATATTGACTTCTAATTTAGTTTATTTTATACATAGTATAATTTTGTACAATTGGTAAAATTTTGACAAATATTGAATTAATAGTTTTTTTTTTAAGCAAATGGGAAGTTATCAGTGTGGGTCACACCCAGCCTCTTTTTTCTTATTAGTTTCAGACAGTGGCAAGCGTCAAGGAAGACCGAAACTAAAGAACCATTGCATGGGTTTTTGAACCTGGGTTCAAATTCCTGCAAACTGGTACCTAAATGTTTCAGCATTTCTAAATTACCAGGGTGGCCATCAAATGTAAGGCCAATAATTTCGACATTTTCCTCAAACAAAAACGCCATCACCTGTTTGGTAAAATTAGCCTTTTCTGAGGACGTCAACGCGTTGCATAAGAAATATGCAACCGGCATCTTTCCATGTCCCATTAAGCCCTACTAACAAATACACTAAAGCCTCTTTTGCATGAGGAAGTCCTTCAGTTGTTGAAAACTGAAAACCGTATAGTCTATTGTTCCCACAAACCTTTTCCTCATGTGGTCCCACTGTATCTGGTTTCGGATAGCCATTTCATCCATCATTAGCGTTGTTATTAATTTTCGTTTTTTTAAGCCATGGCAAATGCTTTTCAGCTTCAGCACATTTATAGATTTTTTTGTAACACCAGGACCGATTTCTGTTTGGCTATACCAGGACCTCAACGTACTCTCTGCTGGTAAATTTTTTGGAGATAAAGAACTGACATATCTGTAGGCTCGAGGGCTATAAAATGCAGAGTTAAAGCAAATGCCCTTAGCTCCACGGGAAATGTCCCTTCGATTTTTTTCCTTTTAGAATCTTGACTAGGTCTTCGTCAAATGTCTAAAAACGAAACATTTTTTTTTTTAATAATGCAATACTTGCCCTATAGTTACTATAGTTAAGGCAAGTAAAAATGTATGTATGTATGTTATAAACTTACGTGCAAGACTTGCGAACTGTTTTCAGAAATCATGTTTCTATTTTCTAGTTCGCTTAAACTTTGAATTTTTGTTTCTTTCCTTGCCAACTTTCGTCGCATAGATTTTAAAATGTTTCGCTTTTTTAGGTATAAATTCTTGTACGAAGTGCATTTTTTTTCAGTGTTCTTGGCGTAGCTTCCTCAACCATAAACGGTCTTCTTCTTATGGTTTTCGAACTTTAATTGTATTTTTTAGATAATTATAAGTACAAAACATATATGTACAGTGAACGCTCGTTAACTTGAACACGGACGAAACCAGGAGTGTTCAAGCTAAAGGATTGTGCAAGTTACTGGATCAAGTTAAAAAATTGTTGTTTTTATTTATTAATGATTCATTTTAATGATTTTACAACATAAATAATGATATTACTAATAAATAATTTTAACTAAAACGTTTTTCGATTCCGAAATACGCACGTGTTCAAATGAAATTCAGAAATTCAGCGATTATGAAGAATAAAGCCTTATACGGAAATACTAAAGAAATTTCCTGGGATTCCCATTTACAAAAACCGTTTGCATTCTGTACCAACATCCCAGGTACCTTGGATGAATTGGAAAATTTAAGAAATCAATATTAAACTTTGTTCAATTTACAGAGTTCGCATAAATTTTACTTGTTCAACTTATAGAGTACTTAGAGGAAAAATTCAAGATATTGAGTCCTAAAAATAGTCCGTTCAAGGTATAGAATACGTGAAGGGAAAAAATATTTGTTCAAGTTATTGGAATGTTCAAGTTATCGTATGTTCAAGTTAACGAGAGACCACTGTATATCAAATGGGATAGACTACATAATTATGTATATTACTTTTCAACCGCCATTTTTCTTCGTGGAGTTCCTGTTTCATCATTATATGGTAAATTTGATTCGTGTCTGTAATTATATATTTTTTAAACCTAATAATTGGAGGATAAATTGATATTTTATACCTTTGAATGTACCCATTATGTTTCAGAAGTTGAAGGAATCTCAGAGTTGTCCGTTTCCTCATTGTATGGATCACTGAGAATTTTGTAAGTACTTTTGTTATACAAGCAATATAAAAAAACTGATTGGTATATTCAGTGGCGTAGATAGCTTTTCGCTATGGGGGGGGATAGATCTAGTTCGCTCGTTTTTTTTTAAGTTTTAATAATTAAAAAAAAAAACAAATAACAAGACTTCATTGAATTCATTATGTATGCCATAAAAAAATTATATTTTTTAAAGATAATATATTATACGCATTAATTTGAATATGAACTAGAATAAATACTGATATACAGTGCCTTGCATAAGTATAACCGCACCTGTAAAAATGCGTTTTGTAGAAAATTAAAATGGGAATGCACTTTACTATGTTTACTTGCGATATAGGTACTATAGGGCAAGTTCTGCATTTGGAAAAAAAGTCGAACTCGAGATTTTGATCAAAGTTGACATTACGATGATAGCGAAGACGAAAAAAGTGGGCCCGACAATTCCGTCTGTCTGTCTGTATGTCTGTACCTCGAACTACAGCCTTAACTATCGGAGGTATTTTGTTTAAACTCGGTAGTTAAGAGTCTTCAGTGATTCCCTAGAGGAGAAATCGAAATTTTTTTTAGCTCCAAAACTAAGGGTACCCCCCATACACCCGTAATGCAAAATCTTATTTATCTCGAAAACGGCTCTAACGATTTTGATAAACAAAATTTAGTGTGATATTATGGACATGGACTACATTTTGGTCAAAAAAATTTTGGGGGCAAAATGTTATTAGGGGTACCTGCCATAGACCCGTTTTTTTGATTTTCGACTTTCTCATTAACGGCTCTAAGGATTTTAACCCAAAATTTTTAGCAGGAGTCGCCCCCTTAAGTTTAAAATAATATTTTATATAAAAATATTCGAAAAAATATTTATTGGGTTTTTAAAAAAAGAAAAAAAAAATTTTAATCAATATCTTCAAAACCTATGAACGATTATTTTTTGAAATTATTTCCTAAAACCAATATTATTAAATACTTAAAATTCGCATCCCACATTTTTTTCTTGAAAAATTTTAGAGAAATTTCTTATATAAAAAATGTATTTAATAATAAAACGATTTTTTAAGGTTTATTTGCATAAATTCATACTTTTCCGGAAACCAGACGGCAATTTTATGCATTTGAACATTATTATCTCATTAAATCCATGTTTTATATTTATAAAATGTATCTTAAATTCCAAAGTTCTTTTACGTAAGAGCAAGTTCGTGCGATCCAGTCGTGCATTTTATTTTTATTGAATGGCATCACTAATCAAGTTAATTGAGAAGAAAAAAAAGTCCGTTAGTTTCTCTTCTGGTGTTTAAAAATTAAAAACAGATTTTTATAAATTGCAAACCTCTCAGAAGCTTCATTCAGTTATGTGCTTCGAAATGACAAGAAACAATGCCGCGTGGTAAACAGTTAAGCGATCGGAAAAATCAAAATTCAAGCTTTTCGGTTAACTGGCCTAAGCTTAAGGGCTATTGGTAGGAAAATTTAAAGATCCGATCGTATCGTCCGAAATTTCTTACAAGATCCAGAATCTTATGAGATGAAAATAAGACCCGGGGATCTGCAGAAACTGACACGTCGAGATAAGAGGCGTTTAATAAATGCTGCATCCAATCCGGCGCATTCTTTGCTGGACGTGACGAATTGGGCTTAGGAATTTCGGTTTCAACGGTTTTTCGTGCCTTAAAAAGCAGTAAAGTGACTGGATAATTTGGTACTCTACTTAAGACGATTTCGTCGAGTTCGGCATGTCTTCCAGCATGATAATGACCCAATTTGCGCTAGTCGTCAAAGTTTGGGATGGTACGAATCGAATAACATACATTTTATGGTGTTCCCGGCACGTTCACCAGATTGTAACCCTATTGAAAATCTTTGATGAATTTTGACCCGCAAAATTTATGCGCATAATAGGCAATTATACAGTGTTGCTGAGCTGCGAGAGGCGATTGTGGAAGAATGGAACTGTATAGACGATTCCATATTAAATAACCTTGTCAACAGTATGTCAAAAACAATTTTTAGATTGGTCGAAAATAGGGGCAGCAATGTCCTTTACTAATTCAGCCGACAAAAATTACTTAAAATAAAAAAAACAGATCAAAATAAAAAAGCGGTTATACTTTTGCAATACAAAAAAAATCTGATTTAATTTCTAAACAGCAGAAGAGAAACTAACGGAACTTATTTTTCTTCTCAATTTAATAAGTGATGCCATTCAATAAAAAATAGTACGGTGTCATTCCCATTTCAATTTTCTACAAAACGCATTTTTACAGGTGCGGTTTTACTTATGCAAGGCACTGTAGTAAGTAAAATAATATTAATTTAAAAAATAAATCACAAAATAAAATCCAGTTTTCTGTTCTTTTTAGATAAAACACTTATAATCTCATCTGCTAGTATAGGTATTTCGCGATGAATAGCTAGAGCAGCCAAACCATTCAAACGATCCTGCAAATAAGTAAACATCCAAAGCTTATCACACTGTTATTAAAATAGACATATTTTTAATAATCTCATTTCGTTGGTCATGCTTCTTTGTATTGTTTTTATTCTCTTTACTGACTGGAGAAAGTTCTTTCGGGAGTTGACGTTGAAACCGGCAGTGAAGCTAATATCTTTAATAAAATATATATAGCTGGATGGAAGCGCTTTTTCTTGCACGTTTACCTATTATCAATTGGTGAAAGACGTAAAATAAAATTTCAGAGTGCGTTTCTTTAACTTAGTTGGTTCATGACTGGTTATGTTGAACAATTATCGATCCCAAAGGGGGGGATATATCCCCCTGATCCCCCCCCCTATCTACGCCACTGGGTATATTACTATTGAATCAGATGATCGAAGTCTTCATTTACAGGATTTCCGCAGGAAGTTGAGGGCAATTCGTCACTTTTAAATTCCATACAATTTGGTGGTTTACTGAAATATTTTTAACATTTATAAATAAGCTAAATAGTTAAAAAAAAATATTTATATTACTATTCCATTTGTTCGGAGGAGTACGCAACTGTACCACCTAACTGGGCGCTAAAAAAAAAGAAATGTTTGAATTACTTTTGTATAGGTATATAGATATGTATACATATGAACACTATATTTATTAAATTTCCAAATAAAGTTGGGAATCTTCGTTTTGAGTATTTGTAAAGATACTTTTGTATTTTTAATTAAGAATTGCTGCGCTTTGGAGACATGGAGTTAAACAAAAACATTTACTATTTTCATTTAGAGCCTTTTTGAAAGTAATTAAATTAATGAAATAAATGGAATTCAAACATACATAGTTTCGTTATCCATATACCTACATATATTCCACATTTTTGTCTGCTATATTCTCATTTTTGTTCGATTCTTTCCTGTTAATAAATAAATGATTTTATGGCAAAATGTATTTTTCAAATTTTATAACTTTTTTGAAAAATTCTATTAAAATTTAATTAAAACACAAACACTTAACTCCTTTTTGATGTTGCTTCTACAACGTTTTAATACAGAGTGAGTAATAGAAAAATGGGATACAAAAATTTATAGTACTTAAGAAGGGAATTCCCCATTTAAAATTCAAATTCTTATGTTTACTATGTTTTTTAAACTGATATTATGATATGTGTACAATTAAAAGGTATTTTATTTTGATCAGTGATGCCACATTAGATTTATATAATAATAGCATATGTACATATATATATATTAGGGTGATTCAAAAAAACGCTTTTTTCGAATTTTAGGGAGTGCACCCCAAAATATCAAAGCTTAACTCGAAAAAAAAATTTCCTCAAGATTTTATCAAAATCGAACATGTTTTAGATAGTGCTACCAGCGGTTTTTCATTTTTTTTTGCTTGAAAATCGGATTTCTTTCCAAATCTTCAAAATTGAATAACTTTTCGAGTTTTAGTTAGAGACGTGAAATTTTCAGAAAATGTTCGTCCAATCATCTATTTATTGAGTATTGAGTCCAATCATCTAGTTATTGAGTATTGAGTCAGAAAATATATTTTGGGAATACATTTTATACAATTTCTTATGGTAACATCAAGGAAATGAGGGCTTAGAAAAACTAGGTGCCAAAAATCTTAAATACAATTTTGCGCTTAGGTTATCACTAAATACTCCAAAAATATATTTCACTACTCAAATTCTTAAACTTAAAAATAAAAAAAAAACACAAACCCAAAAAACTACGTTTTTCGTAGTGAAGAAATAAGCTTTATTTTAGTTACTTAAAACCGTATTTATTATATTTTTTTAACATTTTAATATAATACCTACTTAAATATTTTCAATGGCATCGATAACTGTTTGTTTATTCGCGTACGGAATATTCTTTCGATGCTTTTGAACTCCAAGTATTATTGCTTGCTTTTGATTTTCATCTTTTGAATGGATTGCGTTGAACTCTTGAGTCAATGCGACTCCTCTTTCCGCAACATCATTAACAACTTTCAAATTTTTCACAATATTATGACAAGTTTGATAGTTCTCATTGTACAGCCATTTGAAAGGTTCAATTTCAAAAAGCCAATCCGTTTTCAAATCTAGAATTTCAAAAAATCGAAGAGTTTTTTCGGTCACAAAGCTTTGGAGTTCTAGTTTTTCAATACTTTCACCTAATTCAACTTCAGCCCTCATTTTTCTTTCTTTCTGTTTACTGTTACAACTATTTCCCTTCAAAATTGTCACCATTTTAGATGTTGTGTTTGTTTCAATATTTGTATCGAATAAGCTCAGTGAAATCATTTCTTCTGATAAATACCATAAGTGTTTAGAAAATTTTTTCACAGCGCATTCGGATACCTCAGAATCAATCTTATTATATGAGTAAAGGTTTTTTAAAAATTCCAAATCATTTCTCGGAGCACATACTGAATAGGGGGCTTCATACCACCCGAATATGTAAATGTACACAATGAAAAGAGCGATTCTGCTTATAGCCTTTTTCTCCCTTACAGTCATATTGAACTGATCTTGAAATATGTAAATTTTTAGTACATAGATAGCTTTTGCCATCCATCTCGCGTGATGAAATGCTCCAGACGCTCGGAACCTTAGATGTGTTATATCGCCTAAAAAAAAAATAATTTATTTTATTTTATAATCTTTTCACAACTTTATACACGCTTAAAGCTTGCAGTTTCTATTACCGATAAATATTAAAGCCAAATCAAGTAATTCCTTATAATCTTCTCTTGCTTGAGCTTTTTCTAATTTGTCTTGAATAAAGTACATTATTAAAATTTTCTTAGGTTGAATCACTTTTTGTATAAAGTCATCGGTATCAGAAGTGCAGAATCTCTTAATATCACCATTTTTCCAATTTTCCTTAAACCTTTTGAAAATGAGAACGTTTGGTCCAGATGTGGGTGGCAAGCACTTTGAAAAGACAGATCCCAAGACTAGTTCAAATATATGGTGACGAGGACGACAAGGAAAATTAAGCAGTTCCTTTTTCATCAACAATTGTAAGATTGTGCAGGCACCATTTTTAGATCCAGTGTTCGAAACTGTAGTATCAAAACACATTCCGCGAACCTTTTCAACAAGACCCCATTCCCTTAGTAAATCAAAAACAGCGTGTGCCATAGTGCTTCCCTTAGCATTTGGTAAATTCGGAGCTCCTAGGACTTGCTCAACAGAGCTTGGATTCGTAATAATAACTGGCAATCTTTCGATCTGTTCATATCCTAAAGTAATAAGAACCTATTTACATTCAGTGAAATTATATCTGTTATTGATTTAATTATTTAACACTATTGGCATATTTTTATGAAATACTAAGCCCCAACACTTGCTATGAACGATTAAAGTGGAAATTTTATGAAAATAATAACCTGAATTACATGTCATCAATTTACCATCCCAGTGAACAATTAAGGGTGGTTCTAAGGTAAGTGATTTTTTCAATTCTGCAGCAAGCTTAAGTCGTTTTTTTCACGTTGCCTTCTTATACTAGAGTAGCTAATAGCTATTTTCTTTGGATCATGTCCAAGTGAATGACCGATTGTAGGTATTATAATTGCAGCTTTTCTATTGCTCACTTTGGTCGCTACAACAGTCGTAGTTATTATATTCTGCGGAGAAAACTCATCTGATTTTCGATGCTCCGTTGAGTAATAATATTCTTCATCATGATCTGTTTCATCACTTGATAATCAAATCATAAATTGATAATGATGAAGATACGGAAGGTTCGCAGTTATGTTTACCTTCATGAATATCAGTTGTGGATTTTGATACACTCGATTTAAATTTATGACTGGAATTGAATGAGTCAATTCGACCTGGGCGTCCATCTTGACGATGTAGAATCAAAAAATCCTTGATTTTCTGTTCTTTTAATAAATTCATTACATTTCCATGGGCAATATCGAAAAGATTTCTTATTCTTATGTTTTTTGAAAACTCAATTCTGTTAATTTCTTGCTTCGTAGTTTGTCTTTTCTTATTCTCTTTATTTTTTTTAAAACGACGCCATGTTTCTAAAAGATTTTCAATTTTTTTACATATTCTGTGTCTTATTTGAATAGGTATATGCACCCGCCTCCAACACTTTGAAACTTCGTCAGCGATGCTATTCATACTTTCTTTGATGGATTTTTGATTAAGAAACCGGTGATATGCATACCGTGCCAATACTTCTCGTTTTGATGGCAGTTTATAACGTGGTAATTTTCGTAACTCTGAACCGATCAACCATTCTGATTTTTTTTCAAATTAAATGATCTTATTGAAAAACTATCTTTTTGCTTAAAGTACGAACTGAAATCGTTTTAAAAATTTATAAACAATAGCAAATAGTTGAACCGTCTTACTACAACTCTTTCGCGACTATTCAAAAAAAAAAATTAAATGATTTTAAATGGGAAGGCATACAGTTAAGTTACAATTAATTGTGTTATAATCAATGATTTAAAAGCTATGTGCGATAGAGAAAGGTTAAAAGGTAACGAACGAACGACAGAGAAACAATATACAAAGTAGATGTGGATTGTGGAATGTTAGAATTTACATAGGCCATAATTATAGTTGTTTCAAAAATATTAAGTGAGATGACTAGTTTCTTACTTTAAGCTAAAATTTTGGTTCGGAAATATAAGTTCACAATAATAGATTTTTGAATGCTCTGAAAATATTTAGTTAGATTCCAGTTAAATATTTTTATTGATCTCTAAGTTATCACTAAACCAGTAAGGGGGCTCTGCTTTTTTCTTGGAGATTGAGCGAAATCATTAAAGAATTAAGAAAACTTCGTATTAGAAAACACAATATTTAACGGAAGATTAGTATAATTCAAATTAATATCAAACTTGTGTCGAAGTTAGTGACGTGGATTTTATTACAATTACCGAAAAAAGATTATATTGGAAATGTGAATCTTGCTCCAACTTAAGTTTCTCTAATTTCATAAACAATTTCAATGATCTTGTTTCAAGTGTAAGAGATCTGAAGAAAGATTACTCTTCATTTATAAACTCTCATCATTCCAACTCGCCACCTCGGAAAACAGCCAAAAATGTGAATAATGTTGCTCCCTCCAACATTAATGAAGCCCTTTTGAATGATTTAACTTTAAATAACCCCTATAATCTGCAACAAACATTGCCAATACCCATTAATAATGAGTCAGCAATAAATTTAGCAAACAATGATAATGAAAATGAAAATAATCATAAACTAAATAACCAAAATAGTGTTCCAATTCAAAATCTTAATAACCTCAAAATTGCAAAAAATAAGAGAGGAGTAAATATAATCGGCACCGATTCCTCCTCTTCTCTTAATTCCATACCAAAAACTAAATGGCTTCACATTTCACGCTTTGCTAATACAACAACTTCCGAGGATATTGTCAAATACATATCCGAAAAAACTGGCATTTCTTCTGAGCTATTTAAATGTTATATGCTCATAAAAAAAGATGCAGAAGTATCCAATTTGAGCTTTGTAACATTTAAATTAAGTGTTCCAGTAGACAACTGTTGCGGCTGCCTATGTAGGGAACTGACAAAACACGAAAAGTTATGAAGACCTCTGAACGACCGGTCGAAAAATCCATCGAGATGAAAATTCACATAAAATTCCTTTCAAACAATATAATTATTACTTACTTTTTGGAATAAAAGATATCAAGAAAATGTTCGTCTTGTATTGGCAAAAGAATAACCTGGGGTTGTTCCAGAAGGCACTACTTGATGAATCGCTCGGTACGATAGTCATTCTGAAGTGGTTTCCCCTCATCAGACCGATGAATGATGAGCATGTTTCTTTGATAGCAGTATATCGAAAATAAAAATCTTTGTCACTACTTTGGCATCTCTAGAAAGAAAATCTGCATTAACGTAAACCAAGAGCACGCCTTAAAGACAAGTTAACCTACAGGAACTGATCCAGAGGCTCGTTGATGTAATCCGCAAAAAGCACAGGTTCGAATAGCTTTCGGTAGTAACAACTAATAAAGCCCGTATGAACGTGAGCGTTCCATAATGTGTTGCTACGGGAAGGCGAATTCGACCTGTTCGAGAGGACACATTTCGCAAGCCGGCCTTCAAATTGTTATACTACTTCCGGAGTATCTTAATATTCTTTTAGGAAGTCTTTCGAAAGGAGCCGTCTTGACTGACTTTGTTTTGAGCTTTTGCTTGAAGGCATGCTGTTCTGGGTGAGGGTGCACAATTTGTTTGTGACTCGGGGCGGTCTGATGTCAAACTCTTGATAAGGTAGGATGTTGAGAGGATCTTTGGGATTTCTCTGCTGAAGTGCAGAACAAAAGTTTATTGCTATACGAAACCACTATATGAAATAAATTACCTTCTTCAGAGTGTTGTTAGCTAAAAGTGACTTCAATGAGGATCGTTGGATGGTGGTCTTTAGCTACGGATGAGCGGTCGTCGTGGCTCCCGTCGCGGTTTTACTGACCAGAGTTTTGAGCTTTTTCTGTGGTGTCTTCTCTGTCGGAGGAGGGTTGTTCACGGCCACTTTATTTTCGTTATTTTTGTTCAGTTGGACAAGCGTCAGAAAGGCACGAGGATTGTCGGTTAATAATGGAGTGAATTATTGGCAAGTAATCGGAAAGAAGGCAGAAAGGGTGAATGGAGCAAAATTCAACCAAAAGTACGTTTTGAAATGTTTTGTTGTAATTTCGAGTTTCATTGCCAAAATGACAGCTGGCGATTTTCGAAATTATGACAGCGGTAGGTTAGAATAATCTGTACAGCGGTGTTGATGTTCGAGAATGAGAGGACTGGTTGGGTAGTGCACACACCGTGGTAGGTTTAGGGGTATTATTTCTTAACCATAAAGGGGAGGTTCTGCAGAGAGAGGGCTCCTCCAAACTGGTGGTGTTAGCCCAAACGGGGCTCATTTACCTTACCGAAACAAAGGGAAAGTGCTTCTTTTGTGTGGAGGATTTTTGGTTGTCGACAAAAGTAGGAGAACATAAATTTTAGTTCGAAAGTTAACGTCTGGGAGTTTGGTTTGTGCGTTAAAATAGGGAACGGGTACTTTTCACGGTAATAGTTTAAATTTTGTGTTTCCCCAAACGGAAAATATAAAAATTAATTATTTTTAGAGTGTGGCGAGTGACTTGTGAATTAATCAGAAAACTTCAAAGAAACAATTTTATTTAAAATACAGCTACGAGGGTTCAGTGAAAAGGCGGTCACCGATAAAGGTCCAAGTCGGTGCCGCCATATTTTTACCGGCAGGATACAACTAAAAAAAGGAGAGAACCGTAAAATATTCAATTGCCGCTATCAAGAAACGGATGTTATATCGGACGCAACAACTGGCAACCAAGTCAACCAATAGGACCGGGTCGATAAGTATCGATATAAGCTTTTTTTATATATTTTCATTTATTTTGGGTATTATAAAATATAAAAAGTGTCACCCTATCCAAAAAGACACGAACCACGAACCACCTAAGACCCAATCCATTTACGAAATCGAAATATAACTTTCGAAATATCGAACAACATATGCATGAACCAACCAACAGATTCGAAATCAAATCATATTAGCCAATACACCAGCCAGAGTACAACAACGATTTCAACGTCAAAACTTCGGAGTGGAAGAAACTACAAAAAACCGAAAACCCACACTGCGAAGCTGAGCAAGAGAATTGCATACTGTACGGCGGTTTAAATTTTGAGCGTTGGCATTTTAAAAATCCAATTATTATTCCTTTAATTTTTACTTTTTATACTCACCTATTTTTTTTATATTTTTTTTATTCCTTTAATATTATTTTAATATATTTAAACACATATATAAATATTTAAAAAGAGAAGTGTTGAAGGGTGGTTTAAAGACAGCGTAGCGTTGGCGCACTAGCTCGACGGACCGAAGCTGGTTTCGCCTTGAAAATAAAGTCGAAAGTGTGGTACCGTATAGTTGTGCCAATCCCCCTATAGAGCGCTCCATAGGTAGGTTCGGAGGTATGCGACGTTTGGTCGTTTTAGAAAGCGAAGAGTTGAGGCTAGGCTCGGTTCCCTTTTTTTTTTGTCGACTAATAGCAAAGTTCAGCAAAATCACGTTCCGCTGTAATTATTCACAGATTCAACATCAGTTTGTTATTTTTTTATATTCATATTCATTCGTTTTATTTTTCATTGTTCCTTTTT
The DNA here is from genome assembly GCA_963931855.1 of Philhelius festivus. Classification (NCBI taxonomy): domain Eukaryota; kingdom Metazoa; phylum Arthropoda; class Insecta; order Diptera; family Syrphidae; genus Philhelius; species Philhelius festivus. The sequence goes on along the minus strand of OZ007556.1, from coordinate 122,230,165 downwards.
TTGTAATCTTATGAGTCACCTAATCTCGAATATTGAATTTTAAATTTTTGTTTCCTTTTTTATTAGTCAATACTTATTGTAAATTGACATGTCGTAGATACCTTTCCTTAACATTTAGATTTTGATTTTTTTTTTTGATAAATAAAACTATGCTTTGTAAGCCTCGCTCACATTTGGTGTTTTTATGGACTTCTTAAGTTCAAAAATAAAATGAGTAGTTAGGTTTGAAATTTTCAGGGGATGCCGAGGGCGGGCGAGTTTTGAACGGTGAGGAGTGATGCTGTAGCGGGTCACTAACGCTTAAGGGGAATCCCATACAAAAAGGGCCGAAGGGATTCCAGGAGAGGAGAGGGTTGGCCAAGTTTGCGACAACATATGCAACTTCTCTTAGAGCAGCAGCATATAGTTGGGATCGGTTAGTATTTTTTGTTGGCATGATAGTTTTTTTTTTGTAGCGAGGTGAGGTTTGGCGGAGAAGCAAGATCCCCCCCTACATCCGGCGAGCTAAGCCGAGCGTCGCCAGCATGCCACCGCTTCTTCCAGTCAAACATTCGTACCCGTCATATCCTATCCTAGTCCAAATTATAGTCATTTCCTGTTCCTATCCGTTTCCTGTTTCCTTTTCTGATTCGTTTTCCTTCCAAATATCCTAATCCTACCCACGGGTCCTCATCCTTTTACCCCGTTACAAATGGCGCCCATACGTATAGTCCAATGTTTGTCCTCGTCAGTTTTTTGTTCAAACATTCTACGTGTTTTGGTTGACTTCAACGAAACAAATTGTAAGTCTTGATTTGGAAAGCCTTCAGCATACCAATTCAATTGCGACAATGTGTTTCGGAGAGGCCAATGGAAGCAGGTAGAAATTGTTTATTATATGTGTAATTAAACTTGCAATCAGATTCCAGCTTTTGGTATGACTTCTAAGGGGAAGGTCATAGACGTACCCATCGAATTGCGACTATGGGTGGGATCTGAAGGCAAGGGTGATTATTGTCCCGTGTAGTTACATTTGTGGCTGCAGCCAGAGTCAGAAGGAAACGTAAGTCTTGATCGGGATAGCTCATGAGAAAGCCCGATCAATCGCGACGATGAATTCGGGATCTGGTTGTAGCGACAAAGGTAACATCTGTGTGTGTGTTTGTTTGTTTTATGTTAAATTCTGCTGAACTAAGAGAAAAATAAAATGAATAAGTGTCCGTCTGCAGTATCACATCCGCAGTAAAGACCAAAAACCAACCACCGTTCGTAGCTGCCCAAAGCATCCCCGCAAATTATGAAAGAGAGCTTAACTCAATAGAATTGTTTAGAGAGAAAAAATTGAGAAATTTTTGATTTAGTGCAAGAGTATAGTTTTTGGAAGTATTGTGAAAGTGAAGTTAAGTTTTGTCGTTGATAAGTGATATTGAGTGTTTTTATTAGTGAGTACCAAATTGATTTTTCTTGAAATTGTCGGAACATCCGTTTAGTAATTGATTTGAAGAATTTTGTCAATTAATGTTTCTGTTAGATATAGGTAGTTTTAATATCATCTTATCGACTTAGGTTAATTTCATGATAATAGGTGTTTGATTTTAATTTTATCTTGTCATTTTTTTAGATAGTAGGTAATATAGATATAAGTTAGTAATAGTTCGAAAAGAAAAAACAATAAAATCCAATAAAAAAAAATTATAAAAATAGTAAAGGCAGAAAAAAAAAAAAAAAACAATTAGAATTAGGAAGCGTTTAGAGATAAGTTTAATCATAGTTTAAGATACATAGGTTTAGACGATAGTTTTTAGATTTAGCTTAGAAAAAAAATTACAAAATACAAAAAAAAAGTAGTGATAAGTGAATTTTTAGTTAAAATTTAGATATAGGTGTTTAGTTCTAAGGTAATAGGTATAGGTTTACAATTTTTGTTTCAGTTTTTGTATAGCTTAGTTAGAAATAAGGGTACTTAAGATCATAGGGATAAGAATTATAAATTGTGATTTTTTTTGTTATGATTCATGTACGTTACGTTTTGTTTTAGTTTTGCTGATTCAGGTCGAGGAAAAGGTTAACAGCAAAGTAGTGTAGGAGGTGATGAACTCTGAAAGAGAAAAAGAGATTATTAGTACACTATATAAACATAATCGTGCAATCACTCGATCTCACTTTAATAAAATTGTTAAAGACTTTTCCAAAATGCCTTTAAGTCACTCGCCAGTACAAAACAAACAAAACGAACCCACAACAAGCAACCAACCAAAAGACGTAGGCCAAGTTCCTCCAATGTTTTCGGTTCCTCCACCTGGTATCCAAAGTTCCGACAACCGGACGGGCAGCTCAAACGACTCTTTGACCTCACCTGCCTATAGCAGCTTAACCAACAATGAAGCCATAGAGAATGGGGAGCAAATACAGAACCACAGTCCGGTAGCGAACGTGAGGGGGGTAGTTGAAAACATTAGTTCTGGTTCCAATGGCAGTGATACCCTAGGGAAAAATAGGCAACTGATAGAACTCACCGAAGATAGAAGTCGTACAGGCGTATCGGCAGATCTTGTTGCCGCCATAAATTCTGCGGTAGCTAATGCTTGCGAGCGCTATACCTCTGCTCTTCGGAATGAATTGTCTGAGTCCTTGAAGACGGAAATAAGAAGAAACTTCGCCGAATTAGAAACAATTCGCACGGTAGCACCTCCAGCTGTACCACTTGAAGCGACAAGTCGGAGCCCAAGTGGGTTAGAACTTACGGGGGAATCTAATGTGAGACGACCCGTATTAGAGCCTCCACGGCACTCTCCATACCAAGTAGCTTCACGTTCTTTTGTGGCTATCGAGAATCCGAATGGAAACTCAGATCGTATTCCTTACTGGGAACAGAGGTCCGGAAGTAGAGGATACCATCTGGCTGATTTTCGGGAGACAAATAGCGGAGCGCAGAATCCTAGCGGTGGGTACCTTCCTCAACCACACGTTAACTCTCGCTCATTTTTAAATCTCAATAGCAAAACTCCTATAAAAGTAAACAAATGGGGCTTAAATTTCGATGGTAACGTGGAAGTACTTACCGTTGAGGATTTTGTGTTCCGTTTGGAGACTTTGCAGAGCCAGTACGTCTGTCCTTGGGCTGAGATCCTGAGGGATTTTCACCTCTTGCTCTCCGGTGCTGCGCAGGAATGGTATTGGCAATTCCAACGATCCCATTATCGTCCCGACTGGCCAATGCTTCGGGACGCATTAATGCGCCAATTTCGTAATTCGAAGTCCGACTACGAGATCATGAGGGACATGATGGATCGTAAGCACGGCCCTGGAGAGACAAGTGATGAGTATTTTGCCGCTGTGAATAGGCTAAGGTCCCAGCTCAGGGTTCAGATTCCAGAAATGGAGCTGGTTCTGATATTGAAACGTAATCTGAACCGAAAGTTAAGTCAGATGGTATATCCACAAGCCATATATACTATGGATCAGCTGCGAAGAGCGTGCAAAGATGCGGAGTTAGCATTTCCGGATAGGGACCGAGAAGCATTCAAAGCTCATCGGCCAACCAATCGGTATGTTGCTAACGAACTAGATATAGATGGTGAGGAGGGTCCGTTTGGGGATGAGCAAGTGGCCGCGTTCGAACGATCTGGAGCTCGACCAAAAACTTCTCGTGGAGAAAGCGACTCCAAGTTCATGGTTTGCTGGAACTGCAAACAGCAAGGTCACTCTTTCATGGATTGCACATCGACAACAAGAAATTTGTTTTGCTATCGATGCGGATTAGAAGGAGTTATCACTCCACGTTGCCCAAAATGTAATCCGGAAAACAAGTTCCGGAACACGAAGTCAATGGGGAATTCGTGTTCCACACAGACCACCCAATCCAAAGAGCAGTAAATTCTGAAAATAAAAATATACAAATTAAAATTTTAGCACGTGATAGAATAGAGAAAGAAAGCGAGAAACCAGATAGTGGTAACCTAAAAGTATTAAAGCCGCTGCACGTAAGACTACGAGAATACGAGATAGCTAGGAATAAAATTTTTAATGGACATAAAAGGGGAGTTACAAAAAGGATTCAAAAAGCCAGAGATAGGTATCGACTTAGATCACAAACAAAGAGAAATATTTCAACTACGGTGTTAGACCTCAATACGGACCCGAGGCCATATGCAAAAGTGGGTATTGGTGGGAAAGAGATGCTGGGCTTACTCGATAGTGGAGCCAGCGTAAGCATATTAGGAAAGGGCTGTATGAACTTGGTTAAAGATATAAATATGGATATTTTACCGTATAAGGCAGGTGTTAGAACCGCTGATGGTAAATCTCAAGCCATCATCGGCAAGGTTTATACGCCAGTTACTTATAAAAATATACAGCAGTCCATAACATTCTTTCTTGTGCCTAGTCTGGAACAGGAGTTATATCTGGGGATTGATTTTTGGAAAAGGTTTAATATTGCACCCAATATAGTTAGTTCTGTTTCGATCCCAGAGGAAGAAGCAGACCTAGTAAATGCTCATCAGCTCACACCAGAGCAGCGGTTAGAATTGGAGACGGTCAGGCGGAAATTTCTAGATTTTGATCGACACGGTCTCGGGAAAACGACGATGATGGAGCATGTCATCGATACCGGGGACGCGGAGCCTGTTAAGCAGCGTCACTACCCTGTTTCGCCAGCGGTACAAGCCTTACTATACCAGGAGATAGATCGGATGCTTAGGCTCGGCGTTATAGAGGAGAGCGAGAGTCCTTGGTGCTCGCCCGTAGTCCTTATAAAGAAGCCAGCAGTAGACGGGACTGTAAAGTACCGCTTCTGTCTGGATTCTCGTAAGGTCAACGCGTTAAGCAAAAAGGACGCTAACCCTCTTCCTCATATCGACGGGCTTATCAGTCGACTACCTAATACCTACTTCATAAGTAGCGTAGATCTTAAAGAGGCGTTCTGGCAAATACCGCTGGAAAAACAGAGTAGGGAGAAAACTGCGTTTGCGGTACCGGGGAGACCCTTATACCATTTTAAGGTGATGCCTTTTGGGCTGTGCAATGCGGCTCAAAGGCTTTGCCGATTAATGGATAAGGTGATCCCTGCACGACTCAGGGACAACGTCTTCGTGTATTTAGATGACCTGTTAATCATCGCACCGGATTTCGAGACCCATATCACCATGCTGGGCGAAGTAGCTGAGTGTTTAAGAAAGGCCAATCTCACCATCAACTTAAAAAAATCAAAGTTTTGTTTTAAAGAACTAAAATATCTAGGTTTTATCGTTGGTGGTGGGAAGTTAAAGACTGACCCGGAAAAGGTTGAAGCGGTAGTTAATTTTCCGATGCCGAAAAACGCACGCCAAGTCCGCCGGCTACTTGGTCTAGCAGGGTGGTATAGGAGATTCATCAAAGACTTTTCCAGCCTGACCTCTCCCCTTACAGACACCCTTAAGAAGAAAGACGCAAAGTTTAAAATGACCGATGAAGCAATTTCAGCGTTTGAGGAACTGAAACGAGTTCTGACAACCGCCCCTGTCCTCAGTCACCCTGATTTCAAGAAAAGGTTTTACATTCAGTGTGATGCTTCAGACTCCGGAATCGGAGCAGTACTATTCCAGAAGAACGAGGAGGGAGGAGAAGTCCCGATCTCGTACTATTCTCAAAAGCTAAATTCTTGTCAGAGAAACTATAGTGTGACCGAGAGGGAGTGCATGGCGGCAGTAATGGCAGTAAAAAAGTTTAGGCCCTATGTTGAGGGTATGGATTTCACCGTAATCACCGACCACTCCAGTCTCAAATGGTTGATGACGATGAAGGACTTGAGTGGGAGGCTGGCTAGGTGGAGTTTAGAATTACAAACCTATACCTTCAACATAGAGCACCGAAAGAGAACGCTTAATGTCGTACCGGACACTCTTTCTCGGGCACACGTAGACAGTATGGAGATCGGGAATATTGCTCCGTTGATTGATCTTAACTCGGACGAGTTCAAATCAAGCGAGTATGAAGATCTAATAGCAACAATTCTATCAAATCAAGAACAATTGCCTGATTTAAAAATTATAGACAACTTTGTGTACAAGCGCTCTTTCGCCGTTGAAAACGAAGAGCCCAACTATGAGCATAATTGGCGTTTGTGGGTACCGTCAGGTTTGACCGAAGGGATTATTGAGCGATCCCATGATCCACCACAGGCAGCTCATGGGGGTGTGGCGAAAACCCTTAATCGTATTCGGCAATATTTTTATTGGCCGAACATGACCGTTCATATTAGGGAATTTGTTACAAAATGTGCAATATGCAAGCAATGCAAACCATCAAATCAAATTTTACGTCCCCCTATTACCAGTACTTTTAGTGTTAATCGTCCCTTTCAAAAATTGTATGTCGATTTCCTAGGTCCCTATCCAAGGTCAAAGTCCGGTAATGCCTATGTGTTCGTGGTATTAGAACATCTTACAAAGTATGTTTTCTTGGAACCTTTGAGGTCAGCAAATACAAGTAGTATTATAAAATTTCTCCAAAATAACATTTTTAACGCCTTCGGAGTTCCACAAATCATACATTCAGATAATGGCAAGCAATTTCTCGCCAAAGATTTCCAAACTCTCCTACAAAAGTATGGTATTCAACATTTCCGAACTGCCAATTACGCACCGCAATCTAACGCCTCGGAGACGGTCAACAGAACGCTATTGGCGGCTATACGCTCCTATTTGAAGGAAGACCAACGCGACTGGGATATGCACCTTAGTGATATCGCAGGCGCGTTGAGGAGTTCAGTTCATTCAGCTACGGGTGTATCGCCATATTTTGCCCTGTTTGGCGTAAACATGATAACTCATGGTAGCGGGTATGAACTAACTCAGAAGCTAAGTACGGTTGACGATGGCGAGCTGTTGACTCTCCCACGGCATAATAGATTGCAGTGTATTCGCGAAAAAATTAAAGACGGAATCATAAAAGCTAAAGAGAAAAGCGACAAAGTCTATAATATGCGAACACGAAACGTGAAATATGTTCCTGGACAGGAAGTTTATAGACGTAATTTTATTTTAAGCGACACGTCGAAGTATTTATCGGCGAAATTATGCCCAAAATTCGTAAAATGTCGCATAGTTAAGGCAGTAGGAAAGAATAACTACGAACTGGAAAACCTGTCAGGAAAGAAATTGGGAATATTCCATGCCAAAGACATTAAACAATAGCTTTATAACATCAACTCAATCTGTGATATATATGTAAATATGTCACTATCCTACCCTCTCCTATGTGAATGTCTCTATAGAACCTACAGCTAACTCGTGAACCTTGAACTAATATATTTTTGGGTTCTTTTCCTTTTACCTGAATATAGATGTATTTGATATGATTTTTAGCTTCAAGTTTTCTTTTGTAATTTTATAGCTTTATCTACGTATTTTATTTATTTATTTTCAGATTAATTTAGTAGATTTATTTATTTATTTATTTACAGAGCATTTATTAGAGTTGAAATATTTATTTATTTAGTTATTTATGCATAGTTATATATTCGAGTTTATTTATTTATTCATTTTACACAGTTTTATTAGAGGTTATTTAGTTAATTATTTACATTTATATTTGATTTTTATTTATTAATTCAATCACTTAGTGTCAGTTTTGCATCCAAGTTAAGTAATAGTTTTTGTTTTTTTTGTTTTATGGATAATTTTATCAATAATTTATTCATTTTTATAAATTTTTTTTTTGGTCAGTGTATTTATGTACTTGAATATTATTTTTTTTATAATTTTTTCGTTCAGTGTAGGGACTCTAAGTTTTACTAAGACTTCCTATTTTTTCAGTTTTCTTTGTGGTATATAATTTAGTTTTCGTTATGTGTTAAATCCTTCAAAATACTCCCTATCTATTGCCAGGTTGTTGTACTAACACCATTACAAATTAAATGTTCAAGGTTTCCAAATAAATCTTGACCTAATCTCAATCCCCAGATATTTAACCAAACCATTCACGAAAAATATATAGAAAAGGGAAACGATCCTTATCTACATATCGCCACGAGCGCCGATATCTAATGTGCAATATTTAGCTTATGTGCAATAAAAATGTAACCAACTCTGTGATAACTTTGTGTCCGATATGTGTGTTAGTAATGGTGAAATTTATGTCTTATTCTTTACGAAAGGAAAGTAAACAAAATGCCACACAAAACACTGACTGAATTCAATTGACTCAATCAATTTCCTTTTGAAAACTTGATCCCCAAGCTCAATTGAGTCAAGGAAATAATAACACTTTCTTCATCTGCAATACGCAAAGCATGGTTATAAAGTTGGTACTAAGTGTACATAGAAGTACATACATAGATAAAACAAACGATAGAAAAAAGTTTAAGGATCATTGTCTCACAGTTCACAGATACGAAAAGCGGCTGAGAATAAAATATTTAAATAATCTTAGCCCGGCTTTTTAACGTGGGTTCATCCCCAATGTCGTTGGTAGTTAGAATCTGCCTATCACCGTCTTTGTAAGATTGTAAAAATGGCCAAATCCGGAGGTTTGTTGCGGCTGCCTATGTAGGGAACTGACAAAACACGAAAAGTTATGAAGACCTCTGAACGACCGGTCGAAAAATCCATCGAGATGAAAATTCACATAAAATTCCTTTCAAACAATATAATTATTACTTACGTTTTGGAATAAAAGATATCAAGAAAATGTTCGTCTTGTATTGGCAAAAGAATAACCTGGGGTTGTTCCAGAAGGCACTACTTGATGAATCGCTCGGTACGATAGTCATTCTGAAGTGGTTTCCCCTCATCAGACCGATGAATGATGAGCATGTTTCTTTGATAGCAGTATATCGAAAATAAAAATCTTTGTCACTACTTTGGCATCTCTAGAAAGAAAATCTGCATTAACGTAAACCAAGAGCACGCCTTAAAGACAAGTTAACCTACAGGAACTGATCCAGAGGCTCGTTGATGTAATCCGCAAAAAGCACAGGTTCGAATAGCTTTCGGTAGTAACAACTAATAAAGCCCGTATGAACGTGAGCGTTCCATAATGTGTTGCTACGGGAAGGCGAATTCGACCTGTTCGAGAGGACACATTTCGCAAGCCGGCCTTCAAATTGTTATACTACTTCCGGAGTATCTTAATATTCTTTTAGGAAGTCTTTCGAAAGGAGCCGTCTTGACTGACTTTGTTTTGAGCTTTTGCTTGAAGGCATGCTGTTCTGGGTGAGGGTGCACAATTTGTTTGTGACTCGGGGCGGTCTGATGTCAAACTCTTGATAAGGTAGGATGTTGAGAGGATCTTTGGGATTTCTCTGCTGAAGTGCAGAACAAAAGTTTATTGCTATACGAAACCACTATATGAAATAAATTACCTTCTTCAGAGTGTTGTTAGCTAAAAGTGACTTCAATGAGGATCGTTGGATGGTGGTCTTTAGCTACGGATGAGCGGTCGTCGTGGCTCCCGTCGCGGTTTTACTGACCAGAGTTTTGAGCTTTTTCTGTGGTGTCTTCTCTGTCGGAGGAGGGTTGTTCACGGCCACTTTATTTTCGTTATTTTTGTTCAGTTGGACAAGCGTCAGAAAGGCACGAGGATTGTCGGTTAATAATGGAGTGAATTATTGGCAAGTAATCGGAAAGAAGGCAGAAAGGGTGAATGGAGCAAAATTCAACCAAAAGTACGTTTTGAAATGTTTTGTTGTAATTTCGAGTTTCATTGCCAAAATGACAGCTGGCGATTTTCGAAATTATGACAGCGGTAGGTTAGAATAATCTGTACAGCGGTGTTGATGTTCGAGAATGAGAGGACTGGTTGGGTAGTGCACACACCGTGGTAGGTTTAGGGGTATTATTTCTTAACCATAAAGGGGAGGTTCTGCAGAGAGAGGGCTCCTCCAAACTGGTGGTGTTAGCCCAAACGGGGCTCATTTACCTTACCGAAACAAAGGGAAAGTGCTTCTTTTGTGTGGAGGATTTTTGGTTGTCGACAAAAGTAGGAGAACATAAATTTTAGTTCGAAAGTTAACGTCTGGGAGTTTGGTTTGTGCGTTAAAATAGGGAACGGGTACTTTTCACGGTAATAGTTTAAATTTTGTGTTTCCCCAAACGGAAAATATAAAAATTAATTATTTTTAGAGTGTGGCGAGTGACTTGTGAATTAATCAGAAAACTTCAAAGAAACAATTTTATTTAAAATACAGCTACGAGGGTTCAGTGAAAAGGCGGTCACCGATAAAGGTCCAAGTCGGTGCCGCCATATTTTTACCGGCAGGATACAACTAAAAAAAGGAGAGAACCGTAAAATATTCAATTGCCGCTATCAAGAAACGGATGTTATATCGGACGCAACAACTGGCAACCAAGTCAACCAATAGGACCGGGTCGATAAGTATCGATATAAGCTTTTTTTATATATTTTCATTTATTTTGGGTATTATAAAATATAAAAAGTGTCACCCTATCCAAAAAGACACGAACCACGAACCACCTAAGACCCAATCCATTTACGAAATCGAAATATAACTTTCGAAATATCGAACAACATATGCATGAACCAACCAACAGATTCGAAATCAAATCATATTAGCCAATACACCAGCCAGAGTACAACAACGATTTCAACGTCAAAACTTCGGAGTGGAAGAAACTACAAAAAACCGAAAACCCACACTGCGAAGCTGAGCAAGAGAATTGCATACTGTACGGCGGTTTAAATTTTGAGCGTTGGCATTTTAAAAATCCAATTATTATTCCTTTAATTTTTACTTTTTATACTCACCTATTTTTTTTATATTTTTTTTATTCCTTTAATATTATTTTAATATATTTAAACACATATATAAATATTTAAAAAGAGAAGTGTTGAAGGGTGGTTTAAAGACAGCGTAGCGTTGGCGCACTAGCTCGACGGACCGAAGCTGGTTTCGCCTTGAAAATAAAGTCGAAAGTGTGGTACCGTATAGTTGTGCCAATCCCCCTATAGAGCGCTCCATAGGTAGGTTCGGAGGTATGCGACGTTTGGTCGTTTTAGAAAGCGAAGAGTTGAGGCTAGGCTCGGTTCCCTTTTTTTTTTGTCGACTAATAGCAAAGTTCAGCAAAATCACGTTCCGCTGTAATTATTCACAGATTCAACATCAGTTTGTTATTTTTTTATATTCATATTCATTCGTTTTATTTTTCATTGTTCCTTTTTTTGTAATCTTATGAGTCACCTAATCTCGAATATTGAATTTTAAATTTTTGTTTCCTTTTTTATTAGTCAATACTTATTGTAAATTGACATGTCGTAGATACCTTTCCTTAACATTTAGATTTTGATTTTTTTTTTTGATAAATAAAACTATGCTTTGTAAGCCTCGCTCACATTTGGTGTTTTTATGGACTTCTTAAGTTCAAAAATAAAATGAGTAGTTAGGTTTGAAATTTTCAGGGGATGCCGAGGGCGGGCGAGTTTTGAACGGTGAGGAGTGATGCTGTAGCGGGTCACTAACGCTTAAGGGGAATCCCATACAAAAAGGGCCGAAGGGATTCCAGGAGAGGAGAGGGTTGGCCAAGTTTGCGACAACATCTGCAACTTCTCTTAGAGCAGCAGCATATAGTTGGGATCGGTTAGTATTTTTTGTTGGCATGATAGTTTTTTTTTGTAGCGAGGTGAGGTTTGGCGGAGAAGCAAGATCCCCCCCTACATCCGGCGAGCTAAGCCGAGCGTCGCCAGCATGCCACCGCTTCTTCCAGTCAAACATTCGTACCCGTCATATCCTATCCTAGTCCAAATTATAGTCATTTCCTGTTCCTATCCGTTTCCTGTTTCCTTTTCTGATTCGTTTTCCTTCCAAATATCCTAATCCTACCCACGGGTCCTCATCCTTTTACCCCGTTACACAACTTAACTACAGTCTTGGATGCATCAGTGTGGCCGCAGCATGTTCATGTAAAAGATTTTTTTTCAATGAACAGGAGAGAAAAAACGGCGGTAATACCGCCCCCCCTCCACCTCTGCAGCAATAAACTTATTGGTCGCGTTCGGGTACGTATCCAAAGGTATCCGGATTTGTTGGTGTTGTTGTAATCCCATAGGAAAAAACAGCTGATCAACGAAACAGCTGATGTCAAGCAGAAATCTAAAGCTATCCAAAAATTTTTGGTATACTTAACTATCCAAGGGGAATTTTGAAGAACAGCTGACATTTCAGCTGATCTATTTTCTTTTGTGTCGAGTACAGGGTTGGCCGAACTGTAACTTTTTACCATTTGTTACTTCTAGTACTAATTTACTAATTGAGAAAAGTAAAGTTTGTTGCATTAAAGATCTCTTTCGGATCCTACTGCAAAGCTTTTATTCTTTGAACTTCAGATTGTTTCTTGATATAGGAGGTATTAAACTCAAATTCTTTTAGAGTTTTCATAGAAATATGAAATGATCTTAACTCTTAAACATGACTTGTTATGGGATTATATGGACATATTATTTAGAGCTGAGTTTTCAGAAAAGGATTCCTTTAAGACTATAAGCTTATATAATCTTATTGCAAGAAGAGAAAATAGTTTAGCTATAAGATTTAAGTAGTTTTAAGCTGCAAAAGTGTTTACCTCTTACAAAAAAAATGTTATGAAACCCAGTTCAGTTTCATAACAAGATATTAATACTAAGGTATAACAATGGGATATAAGAGAGATGTATGGAAGTTTTTTTTTGTCAGATTTCAAGAGTTTAGCTCTGGAGAGTATGTTAGTTGGACTTATTCATTTTAAATAAGCGAAGTGAAAATGGCTGGTCAAAAAGCTACATAATTATTGGGCTGAAGGTGGATTTACTCCAATTAAAATGGAAAATGATCGTACTGGAGCTCTCTTCGACAAGTGTGCTGCGCTCCTTAAAAATAAACAGTTTCAATATAATTACCAGTTCTTGGTTTTTATTATTTTTAAAAAGTTTTTTTGGTAATATTTATATGTACGTACCTTGAAACGACAGCGTCTGCTCACCAAATGCGAACAAGCACTAAAAGAAATCGTAGTTTAACTCTGTCGGCTTAAAGCTCACCGCTAATTAAAAAAAAAAAGAAACCTCGTTGGCGTGAGTTAATTTGTGGTTAAAAAATCTGCCCTTTTCAATTTACTTTTCCTCATTGCAGGATTAAATTATCACAAATTTGAACTAAAAACTTAATAGACATTGCCAGTTGTATATTATTTATAAGGGCTATACTATATTATATTCTTAAATATTTAATGAATTGTTATAATAAAAAAAAAATTCATAGGATTTGTAATCCAGTATACATACATACATATGTATAATAATAATTGTTTGTTTTGCGGATTAGCAAATGTTCTCTTGCTGCAACTAAATCGTCGCAACATACCTTGTACAATAAATTCAGCATTAAAAAATATCTTTAAATCATGTGTTCATAATCCAAATCCTTTGATTATGTCAAAGAAAATTGTTTGTCTCCAAAAATAAATAAATAATTCCGAATAAGGTCCGATCATAAATGTGCAAAATTGTTTGGTTTCCATTATTCTATTTTTTTTATGAATTAACTACGTATGTAGCAGACGTAACAAATTGTAGTAAATTAGACATGTAGTTGAATCGGCCAACCCTGGATGATTCACGTCTTTTTTTGACTTTGACAGTAACTGTTACCTATCCGGTTTTGGTCGTTCGCCAACGTATCGGATACTAAAGTATCTTAGATACCCTATCGGTCTACGAAGTGAACGCGGCCTTTATCATCAACTCCATCACCATCGCTCTTCATTAGTTTATCTATAATTTCCCCTTCTACATCATCACTGCTCTGTAACAACAGCTCACATGCCGCTTCACCTTCTTGTCAACCTTCTTCTTCTTCCACATCGCGGAATATTAATTGCTCTTATTCTAATTCTGCAATTCCACCGTCATTAATTGAGAACTCTTCGTCATCATCACTACTCTGCGCCAACGGCTCATATCATGTTCATGATGCCCTTACATCGTCTTGTCATCATGGTCCATCTTCTACACATCAGCTCTTCGTGAATCATTCTTATATATCTAATTCAGCAATTACACAACCTTTCATCGATAATTCTACGTCATCAATGCTCTGCGCAAACAGTTCGTATCGTGTTCCTCTTTCTGCTCCTTCTTCTACAGCGCTCTTCGTTAATGGCTCACATACTTCCCAATCAACATCATCATCGCAATTCATCGATAACTCACAACTGGCTCCCTTAATTGATACTCAAGTTTTTCATGGGTATTATCAGAACGTTGGGGGTATGCGTACGAAAATCCAACAACTTCTTTTATCATCTTCTTCCCTTCAATTCGATTTCTTTGCGTTCAACTTGGTTATCTGCAAAGCATTATAGTGCAGAGATTTTTGATGATAAACATTACTCTGTATACCGAAAAGACAGATGCTCTCTTTCAACTGGTTACGACAGGGGCGGAGGTGTTTTACTTGCTGTTCGGTCTATTTACGCCTCTACTCAATTGAATCTTCCTTCATCATCTAACTCATCTTATGACATTGATCAGATTATTATCAAACTTTCATTAACTTGCAATAAAGATATTTATATCATAGTAAGCTATATCCCACCAAGAAGTTCACTAGATTTATATAAAGAACATATTAATAATTGTAAATTTTATCTATCAAATCTTAAAGACAATCAACATGTAATTATAGTAGGTGACTTTAATCTACCAAATGTTAATTGGATTTTTGATTCGGATGAATTGCAACTTATTCCATTTAATGTTTCTAATGAATATGTATCAGAAGTTATAGATTCCTTTGCAGCATATGATTTAGCTCAGATAAATAATTTTAAAAATAGTTTAGGTAGGACACTTGACCTGATATTTGTGGACAAAGATTTGGGAATGTTAGTAAACGAATCACTTTTTCCAATTTTTTCTAATTCTGTACATCATAAAGCATTAACTTTTGATTTCAAAATACTTAATTTCTTTAAAAATAAAACTACAAATTTATTTAAATTTAACTATTCAAAAGCCAATTTTCTTGGCATAGCGAATTATATTGATCGTTTAATTTTGCCCAATGAGTTTAAAAACAACTTTGATTTATCTTACTTCTACAACGACTTTCTAAGCACTCTTAAGGAAGCAATCGACATTTTTGTTCCTAAAACTCAAATTAAAAATAACTCCAAGCCACCTTGGTACAACAAAAGACTCACGAACTTGAAAAATAAAAAGAACAAAGTTTATAAATTGTTGCGGGTCTCTTCATCTGATGCTAATTTGAAAGCTGAATATATTGCCCTTGAAAAGTGCTTCAACATGTTAAATAAATTTCTCTACAAAAACTATATTTGTTCAATGGAATCTAAATTAAAAACTAATAGTAAATATTTTTGGACTTTTATAAAAAATAAAAAGAATAATAATGGAATTCCAAAGTCTATGGAGTATTTGGGATGTTCATACACAGACCTTCCTAACATTTGCAGTAGTTTTGGAAAATTTTTCCAATCCAATTATTTAGCTTCAACAAACATTAGTGATATCTCATTGGCACCATCTTATAATACGGTTAACATTGGTCTGTTAAGTTTGAATACAACAGAGGTTGAGAAAGCTTTATCCAGCATGGGTGATGATAAAAATGCTGGTCCTGATGAAATTCCTCCCATTGTCTTAACGAATTGTGCACCTTCTCTGTCTAGAATTTTATGTTTCATTTTCAACAGGTCACTTAAAAAAGGTGAATTTCTTTCCGAATGGAAAACATCTTTTATAACACCTATTCATAAAAGTGGTCCAAAACAGGACATATCCAATTATCGCCCTATTTGCAAATTATCTGCTTTACCAAAACTTTTTGAAAAATTAGTTTACGATAAGCTCTCGTTATTATTGAAAGAGACTATATCTCCGTTTTAACACGGCTTTTTATCCGGGAAATCGACTACAACAAATCTTACAATTTTCTCTAATTTTGTCTTAAACAAACTTGAAAAGGGATATCAAGTCGACGTTATATATACGGATTTCGCCAAAGCATTTGACAGAGTTCACCATAGAATTTTAATTCATAAACTTGAAAAGCTTGGTATACATTCTAACTTGCTAAATTGGTTGCGTTCCTATCTCACAGGACGCATACAGTATGTCCGTATTGACTCAATCGTCTCAGATCCTATAAATGTTTCCTCAGGTGTTCCCCAAGGGAGCCATCTTGGACCACTTTTATTCCTTATATTTATAAATGATCTACCTGATGTTCTCTTGAATTCATTTCCTTTGATGTTTGCTGATGATCTCAAATTTTTGAGATGCATTAAGGATTCGACTGACTGTATGCTTCTTCAAGAAGATCTTCAAAAATTATCAGTTTGGTGTATTATTAACCAATTAAACCTCAACATCTCAAAATGTCAATGTTTTTCATTTTCCCGACGTTCGTCTTCTTTTTTATATGATTATCATATTGATAATAAAGTCCTAAAGAGGGTCGTAACCAAAAAAGATCTGGGAGTAATGTTTGATTCTAAGTTCAACTTTACTGATCATATAGATTTCATAGTTAATAAAGCTAACTCCATGCTTGGATTTGTTGTTCGAAACTCTAAAGGTTTAAGTGATCCTTATACCTAAAACACTCTACATTGCATATGTTAGATCAGTTCTTGAGTACTGCTGTGTAGTATGGAATCCGTTTTATAAAACTCATTCGGTTAGAATCGAAAATATTCAAAAAAAATTTACAAGAATAGCCATCTACAAATTTGGAGGGAACGTTGAAGTAATGCCAACATATTATATTCGACGTCAACTTATTGGCATTCAGACTTTAGAAAACCGGCGGAAAATGTTTTCCATAATGTTCATTAAAGATATATTATCCTATCATATTAATTGTCCTTTCTTATTGTCACTTATCAATTTACATGCTCCAGGTCGAGTGCTTAGGAATCGTTATTTGTTTCATGAGGAAACTCATAGAGTAAATTATGCGTTTAACGAGCCAATATCTCGCTGTGTCAGAGAAATTAACATAATATCAGATTGTATTGATTTTAATTTTCATTTAAATAGAGATTCATTCAAAAATATGTTAAGCTTATTCTTTTTAGTAAACTAAGAACTAACACTTTATTTATTTTAAAACAAATTTTATTGTATATATCACTAGTCTGTAAGAGTTACTGTAAACCCTGATTGATGAAGTAAATAAATAAATAAATAAATAAATAAATAAATAAATATAGCATTATAATAATTTTGTTGTACTATTTTGAAATTATATTCGAATGTTCAATATTCTATGTTGAAAGATCTCAACTTAACATTTTGGTAAATAATGGTGTATAGTTACAACTTACAAATTGGTAAAGTGCTACGGTTTATTTAATTTTTTGTTAATGTATTAATTATTATAATAAATTGTTAAAATGAAGACACATAGTTCTGATAAACATTTAAATAAAGCTTATTTCTTCACTACGAAAAACGTAGTTTTTTGGGTTTGTGTTTTTTTTTTTATTTTGGAAAAAATTGGACCGCGTTTGTTGTGAAATATATTTTTGGAGTATTTAGTGAAAACCTAAGCGCAAATTTGTATTTAAAATTTTTGGCACCTAGTTTTTCTAAGCCCTCATTTCCTTGATGTTACCATAAGAAATTGTATAAAATGTATTCCCAAAATATATTTTCTGACTCAATACACTACCTAAAATTCGAAAAAAGCGTTTTTTTGAATCACCCTAATATATACATATATATATATATATTTTTTTTTGTTTAAATTCAATAAATTCAAACTTACATCTCCACATCCATCGTGGTGGGGAATATTGATGGAATTGCTTCCGGACTTTAAAAAACTTTTCTTCCAAGTGTTCTCATGTATTTTGTTTCGAAGAGCAAACTGCAAATCATAAAGCTTTTGGAAATATTGTTAATATCAATATCTTGCTCATGAATAATTAGGATAGCTTGAATCCAATTGACGTCAAATTCCTCCACGAAACAACCTAAAATAAATAATTGTTCGATGGTGAAAAAGAAATTTTACAAAAAACTAGAAAAGAAATTGTATTCGTTTTGTGACAACCACTACAGCTCTATGAGGGTGTTTTCTCAGCTAAAAAGTATATTCTCTCAAAATCACAAGATTAAAAATTTTTTTTTTTGTTAAATTCGTTGCTCTTATTAATTCCTAATCAAAAACTGAAAACTTAATGATTTTATATATTCCAGTTTTTAAGAAAATTGAAAATAACTAAAACAGCATTACGGCGTATAAACAGTTAAGAACAGCATGCCCCTCATACATAGCTCATATAACAAAGTATAGGCTTTAAAAAATGGTATTACACTTAATTGAAAGTATTACCGTTATTTTTTAATATTTTTTGTCCACTTTTAGAATTTTGTCATTAATTTTTCCCCCACGCCCAAACGGGGCAAGATAGTGAGACTTTTTTATGGAAAGTCCATACTTCTATTACTTACTTGTGGAATGTAACACCTGTAGTCGAAATGTTGGAATTGCAACCGATAACACCGCACTTTACCATTTTTAATTTTTTTTTACAGTTGAATTGATGCAAAAATGAAAAAAAAATATGACAATTAATTTCGAATTGTCAACTGTGGAAATTAATTTCATTTCCGGAGTGACATAATTTTCATACTGCACTCATTTGCATGAATGTTATTTTAGGTGAGTTGTTTTTTGGGTTCACATTGAAAGCATGTTGATAATATTTGTTTGTTTCTATGACTTGAGGACAGCTGCCTATGTTTACTTGATCGAAAAGATCTTCGACACTTACCGCGATGCTAGTTTAACTTCCTAAGCTCAAAAGAAAAAAACAACAGCCTATGAATAGTTAGGAAGGATATTGAATAAGCTTTGAACTGAATGTCTTGAAATTAAACGGATAATACAAATTTCAGGGCATTATTCCAGTGAGAAAACTTGGCGGTTACTACAATTTTATTTTCTCTCTAGTTTCTTTTGCATACATGATAGGGCAGTGAAACCCAGGCCAAAATGTGGGGCTTAACTTCTAGTATAGTTCCACATCAAAACGTCATTTTCGAAAAAAGTGTCGCTTAATAAATTCTTGCGGGAAGGTATCGATATTATGGGTTCACAAATAAATGTTTTTTGCTTATTAAGAGCACTCAGTTTTGCACAAGTTTTTCTTTAAAACTAATTCTATAAATGTATATAAAATAAATTGTGAAGCACATAATTTGAGCCAATTATGAGTTTATATATGTATAAATACAAATTACAAGAATAATAATATGTAATAACAAAATTATCTTGCCAAAAATAATACAAAAATAAATTGTGTACACAATTTATGTAGAAAAATAATAAAATAAAAAAGAATATTAAAATTGCGAATTGACTTTTACTAATAAATATCATTTTTGTGTCAATTAAAATCTTAAAGTCGTAATTATAATATCAAAACATTCTGTATCAAAGAGTTTTTGCTTAAGATAAACAACAATTTCCTTAACACTAATACGTGTTATTTTGGGCATCTTAAACTGATAACAGAGATCCTTGAGTTTCGAATTATTCAAGTGCATGTGCTTGTGGTAAAGTTGTTCTTTGTTCATGTATGGCGTAAGAGCGGTATTGGTAATATGTATCGTCTTTTTGGCAAAGTTCTACCCACGGTCCTATGTGCTTGTCCTTTATTTCAATAATCGTATCCAACATACTTAGCTGAAGAAAAATACATTTTATTATTCTGTTGGTTTAGTGTTAACAAAAGGGACAAACCTTTGTTACATTTGAAATAACAATTCCTCAGTAGTCGATATTTATGCCGATGTCTGCTAAAGTAAAGTATCACTAACCGAGAGGAGGGAGTTTGAGCTCTTCCCATTTTAGAAAATATTAATGACGCATATATGAACTCCAACTCACTTAAATATCTCTTATCGACCCCAAACGGCAACCTCAACACGCTGTAGTTCAAGTTGTTTTCAGCTCATTTTCAGGGCTGCCACTTTACTCCTTTAGCAGTAGATCTACTGCGTTTTGGCCTAAATGAATATCTACTGCGCAGCAAAACGAATCTACTCCTCTTTCAAAAATGTTAATAGTACTTAACCAAAGTTTGTTCTCAACCATGTTCACTCACTCTGAATGCATTCAGTGAAAAATTCAAATTCGTTTTGGAAGAATTTCCACATTCATATGAAAATGCGGAAGTGCTCAATATGCAATGGAGGTTCTTGTTAGGCAATAATGATTTTGTTTAAAAATACAATGACCCTTCAGACATAACAAAGTTTTGGTCAAAAGCCAGAATATTTAAAAACTCGGTAGGTGAATTTGCATTGGTGGACCCAGCAGAATTTATGCTTTTGTTATGCTCTTTACCGCATAGCAGCGCAGCTGCTGAAAGGAAATTTTCGTCATGAAAACCGTCATGTTGAAGCAACGGTTGCTTCGTGTGTAGCTGTGTTGCCGATTAATTTTGAGTTGCTGCATGCAACCGTTGCCAGAAATATCAAAATGTTTTGATATTTTCGGTCGGTTGCTCCAACTGTACTGTGGTTGCGGCAACAGTTGCCTCGTGTGTAGTAAACAAACGAAACACGTTGCTGCATCACGTTGCTTCAACGGTTGCCTCGTGTGCAGCTAGCATAAGAATTCTCAAAATGAAATGTGATTTTTTGTTTATTTAGTTTAAGAAATTTGTTTATTTTTTTTAACTGTTGAGTTAATTTTTTTAAGTTCTGTTGCTTTTATTCATAAATAAAATGTATTTCTATGATTTGAATTTTGTTTTGCATATTTTAAAATCTACTGCGGTGTATTGCAATCTACTGCGCTTTTTTCTGAAAAATACTTCGCTTGATTATCTTTAGGGTGGCAGCGCTGCTCATTTTCCACATTTCACACATTTTCACTTTCATCTTTGCCACAGCCGTCCAGGGTTTCAGGGGCACTATTGGCGCTAAGCTTTTATTTCCTGTGCCAAATCGTGTTTAACTAAGAAGTGAACTAAGTTAAGTGCGATGAATCCCACACCCTGTTGTCCAGATGTTCGAGCTGTTTTTTATAGCCATAATTACCAAGTCCTACAATGAACTAAAATTTGAATTTTTGCTTACTGAGATTTGTCAACAACCGCTGGGGTTGAATTTTCAAAAATTAGTTCCGTTTTTTAAGTGACATCTTTTGATCGCGCATTGTAACTAGGAAGAAAGCTTAAAAGTGGAACCATCGTGAAGTTGGCTACTAGCAGTCCATATCTACTAAGTCAATGCTGCCCATAGTTTCTATTGCAAAAAATCTTAGTTAGCGCCAACTGTCAAGAGATGACCTCTGGAAGAGTTATTTGCTTTTATAACTGCACCAAAAGCACTAATGTCGGTTAAGAGGATTTGAACCATTACATACGAATAGCAGTACATAATTTAATAAGTCAATGTAAGTACAAAAAGCTATATAGTCCTTATAACAGTCAATAGATGGCCTCTGGAAGTTATTTGCTTTTATAACTTTGCACTTAAAGCACTAATGTCGGTAGTGAGGATTCAAACCGTATTCATTGGAGCTTTTGTATACAAATTGGATACGACAAGCAGTCCA
Source organism: Philhelius festivus (assembly GCA_963931855.1). Taxonomy (NCBI): domain Eukaryota; kingdom Metazoa; phylum Arthropoda; class Insecta; order Diptera; family Syrphidae; genus Philhelius; species Philhelius festivus. The sequence goes on along the minus strand of OZ007556.1, from coordinate 122,208,615 downwards.
TAATTTAATAAGTCAATGACAGCCTTATTTATAAACTCATGAGTACAAAAAGCTATACAGTCTTTATAATGCCTCTTAACGAGAAAATGTTATTTATAAAATAAAATTAAATAGATACATTATAAGCTTAACGCGGTTGTAGTGCCAGTAGCCAATATATGGACATTTGAGAATTGACTGACACTTTGACACTACTTAAAAATATTGCGATTAACAAAACAGAAATATCTTTTAGTTTTTCGTCCTTTTAAAATTATTGGAACTCTTTCAACGTCATACTTCCAAGACCGCGAATATCGTAGATTTTTTATTATATTAAAAACAAATGTAATTAATTTTTGTTTGGAATTAAATAGGTAAATACACTTGTTGGTGTTCTCCCTCCGTGCATCCTTCTTCATCTGTGTCATAGCTTTGCATATAAAACTTATATGTAGTACTATTTTTGTATATAAAACTTATAATAATATCAAGAAGACGAAAGATTGTGGCGACATCTAAAGGCTAGGGACTGCAATTGCTAGATTTGTCTCTGCTAAATTTAATAATAAAATATTCTCTTTTTTACTATTTGTTTTGTATGTTATCCTACTCTCCACTGTATATCTAAGCGTGTGCTAATTTCTGCGCCACCATCAGGCTAGCGTTCGCAATACAAAATCACGCTCCATGATAATACTATAGGTTATATATACAAAGATACTACTGAAATAAATCAGCCAAGTAGAAGATTTAGCACTATTAATGGATTTGTTGAATTATTGATTCAAAATGGTTTTTTTTTTTTTGCCTTTAGTCCACAAAAATTGGCGTTTCGTCCCGGCGATCTCACATGGACTCATCAAAATTGCGTATTGACAAGGTCCTCACAGTCAACTGATGAGTCCATGTTAGATCGCTGGGACGAAACGCCAATTTTTGTGGACTAAAGGCCAAAAAAAAAACAGACAGACAGACGGAATTTGTCTTCGTTTTCATCTTAATGTCAACTTTGATTAAAATCTCGAGTTCAATTTTTTTCCAAATGCAGAACTTGCCCTATAGATAGTACCTATATTACAAGTAAAAAAAACATCGACGTGGAACATTTTGCAAATGATGACAATACACACTAAAGAATTAAAATGCATTTTCACTAGTGACAAAATGTCATTATTTCTGTCATTTCGTACCTATGTAGCGTCATTAAATATGATTATGGTTTAAATATGAAGTAAGTAGTATTATTGAGAAGTAAAAGCTTTATGATAAGAGAAAATTCTTTTTGGCAAACTCTTAACATTTTTGTTCTCTTTCAAAATGTCCTTACCAGCGTTACCTTAGGATATTTTGGAAAAGTGGCAAAAAAAAGTGGCACTCGAGAAAAAAAGGTGGCACTTAAAATTAAAAACAAAACAACACCATATACATATTATGTATGAAAATTGACTTAAGGGAACAAATTTCACACTCATCTCAACGAATTTATAGGAGTTGAAGAAAACATATAATTTAAACAATAATTTTAAGGTTTATTGCAACGTAAGCTTAAAACTAAAAATTTAACAGTTCATTTTGTATTGATTATTCAACATAAATAAATAAATAAAAGTATGAATAAATAATAAATAATAATTTATTTAAAAGAATTCGTATCACATTTAACTTTCCTGTTATGGTTTCCCTATATTTTTTTATGAGGAGCTCATCTGGACTCCACTCAGCTAAATCGCAGTTGCTTACTAAATTTAAAGAAGGCAACATATTTTCGCAAGTTTCAGTGTTTAGTCTGTTGGTGAGTTTGTTTTTCATCAAAGTTAGCTTGGAAAAAACCCTCTTAGTGCAGGCACTGCCATGAGGCAAGGTTAAAATTTTTGCAACAAATTCATATAAGTCGGAAAATAGGTATTTATTCAAACTATTTCTAATGTTACCCACTTTTTCAATGTTTGGGTTATGTTGAATTTTAAAACTTTGATGGTATAAGTATCGTACGCATGAAAGATATGAAAAGGTATGGAAAAATGTCATGGTGAATTGCTAACTTTAGTTTTACTTGTGGGGAATAAAAAGTGGCACAGACTGAAAGGTGGTGGCTCGGTGGCACAGCCTGAAAAAAAGTGACAATTTGACACTAAAGTGTCACAGCGGTAACGCTGGTCCTTACCTTTCTCATTTATCATGTTCTTAAATTTGAAAACGTTATTCGCCACAGTTTGAGATTTAAAGAGATTTAAATCAATTTCAATGTTCTTCGCTTTCGCCATTTTCAGAAAGAGAAAAAGAAGCCTGATATTATTTACGTCTAAAGAATATTTTAGATATGTTAGCTTCTCGTCTCGTGTAATTATTCTCTTAATTTTTTTTTTGTTGAAAACAACAAAACAGGGGGATGAAAAATATTACCAACCAACAAACACAACGCACCAAGCCCATCATATTATATTTCTAATATATGTGAGACGTATGTATGGATATAATAATAGTTGGGATGTATACGAGTAGTTGGATATGCAATATCCTTCTAGTGTCGATGTCCGTATGAATAGAGTTTGAATTATGCCAACTAATTAATGCCTTTATTTTATCTCAATTGACTTAATTTATCCCCTTCTAAGATCCCAATATTAATCAAACTTAATAATAAATAAAATATGAATACATACAATCTATAAGGAAAACAATGTTTTAATTAACATTTTTATAGATGGCTAAATCCAATTTTGTAATAATATAAATTAAAAGAAAATATTTACTTACGAAAATGTGAACCTGAAAATTGTTTTAAATTAATTGACCAGAATACAGGGAGAGCATTTAACCACAAAAAAAAAGGAACTTATTTAGGTAGAAATGGAAACAATTTTCTTGTTTCCCATTTTTACTTTTTCTAAATTTGACTAAATATAAGTATATTATATTATATTTATTATATTATATATTTACCTTAACCAATTTAATCTCCAAGGTGAAAGTATATAATTGAATGATTAACAACAAGCTAAATTTCTTAAAATTATCCATTTAGAACTATTGGATTTATCAAAAGATTGATGGAATTTATGGTTAAATATCTAATACAAAAAGCCTAAGCAAATCAAAGTGTTGTTCAAAAATTTGTAGTAGGGGAGCCCAATAGAAAATATTTGGACTTACTCTACTCCGACAGATTAACATAAGGGGGAAACCTTGCACCCTGCTAAGGCTGCCGATCAGAATAATAGAAAAAAAAACATCGATGGCATGGAAACATTCGAACTCCAAAAGTGTGCATTTCCATAATCTGACAACTTGAGCGTGGTATAAGGGAATAGGTCACAAAAATTAAAAAAAAAAACACCCCTACAACATTCTCTAAGAAAATAATTCAAGAATAACGGGAAAAATATTATCTTCCATTTTCCACAAGCCGAAGTAATATAAATTGAGTTTATCGCGTGCACATGCAGTGAGCCCCGCCACACTCAACCTTTCACACTTTTGATATCTCTCACTCTCGCACTGTGTCCAGTCTTCACCAGTGATTATGAATGATAATCTTTGGTATCCATCTCCACACCGGGGTTTGCAAAAGCTTAAGTCACTTTCTAGCTTAAGCTTGGATTTAATTCTTATGAATTAAGAAAAATGTAATTCAGCAGCTAGTTACTGACTTATGAATTAAAAAATTTAATTCATAAGTCAAATGGTGACTTGTGAATTAAAAAAATTTAAATCATAAGCTTCTTACTGACTCATGAATTAAAAAAAAATAATTCAGAACCTTACAAGTGACTTATGAATTAAAAAAATTTAATTCAAAAGTTTCTCATTAAAAAATTATTAATTGGAAAATTTATAAGCTAGCATGATAATCTTATGACACACAAAAGCTTGAAATCTACTTTCGTTAATAATTAAATAATTATGATGTCAAAACAAGCTCAAATATTTCCAATCTACCAACTAGCTTATGAATTAAATCAAAGGGCACGGTAGTGCCCAGCCAAGTTCTGGCACTACACCCTTTTTACAGGAACAAACTCAGGCGGTTTTTGACCCCTACCTATCTTCAACACCAATGAAGTCAGAAAAAGTTTCGAATATTTGCTAAGCTAGTCAGACACAGGCGCCTCACCAAATTTCAATTTTCTAGCATAAGCGGTTCCTGAGATATAAGGTCTCAAAAATCACAAAAACCGTAATTCACTGACTGACAGATCATCAAAATTATGGAGCACTTCCCGACATCGTAAAATCCTGTAATTTTGCACAAAGGTAGGTCTTTGAGGTTTTTCATTCAGGGGCGTGGTATCCGCCCACTTTGTCAGAATTGATATAAATTATATATGGCACACTTCCGATTGCAGTAGAACAATGACATTTGGTAGAACGATAGGGCTCAAATTGCATACAAAGAAAAAAATATAAAATTTGAGGTTTTCAATTCAGGGGCGTGGTATCCGCCCACTTCCTCGGAACTGATGTAAATTACATGGCACACTTCCGATTGCAGTAGAACAATGAAATTTGGTAGAACGGTAGGGCTTATATTGCATATAAAGGACCAAAAATTAAAATTGGGGTTCTCCATTCAGGGGGCGTGGTATCCGCCCACTTTCTGAGAAAATGTTTAATTTATACGGAGCACTTCCGATTGCTGTAATTAAGGTAGGTATGTTAGTGTTCGGTATCTTGCCAGGACAAGAAGAAATAATTGAAGCGCAAATCAAAACAACCAATAACAAAAAGAAAATATACCAAAAGAAATAGGAAGCTATAAACTAAGTTGATTTTAGTAGATAGAGTCCACCCTTCTATCTTTCCGTATCTTTCGAGATTTTGACATGGCAAAATATTAAAAAAAAGGAGTGAGATCAGACCAAAAACATAAATGTTAAAAAAAGAGCCAAGTTCTTCTATACAAAAACCTTTGTGTAACAAGTCAGTCGTGAAAAGTACTGAGATCTAAATGTACGCCAAGTTGATACTTCATAAAGGTTTAATATATTTAAAGTAGAATAATATCGAAACAGCTACAATGTAATAGAGAAATTTTATTATTTAATGATTACTGACTAAAATTTGATGGGCTTACTTGGCAAGTTTTTTCGTATGCCCAATTCGAAAGGTTTTAAAAACTTGACCAGTCTATCCCAGTCTTGACCAGACCATCTAATTTAAGTCAGTAATCATTAAATAATAAAATTTCTCTATTACTGTTTAAATATTATTCTACTTTAAATATTCGGTATTAAACCTTTATGAAGTATCAACTTGGCGTACTTTTCACGACTGACTTGTTACACAAAGGTTTTTGTATAGAAGAACTTGGCTCTTTTTTTAACATTTATGTTTTTGGTCTGATTTTTTTTAAATTCATAAGTCACTTAGTAGCTTGTGAATTAATTTTTAATTCATAAGTCACTTATTGGTAGTGAATAAATTTTTTTTACATTCATAAGTCATTTAGTAGCTTATGAATTAATTTTTTTTAAAATCATAAGTCACTAACTAACTTATGAATTAAATTTTTTTAATTCACAAATCATCTACAGACTTATGACTTATGGTTTTTGATGTGTAAACATCTTTCCCGGCGGTAGAGTGAATTGAAAACGTGTGTAAAACTTATACGTCCCGGTTACACGTTCCGGTTACACGTTACGGTTACACGTTCCGTGTAGCAACCTTCCTTATCGACGATTGCATTTAACACCATGTTTACATTGTAAATATTGCGTACTTACGACATCGTGTTTACATTGGAGACTTTGAGTACTGAAATCTCGATTTTATTACTTTCCATTGCTGGCTAGAACTTAATTCAATCCCTCAACATTTCTTCACCTCTCGACCAATTAGGACTATTCTGCTATAGATTTTCTGTTATGAATCATAAAAGATTTCCACCTTAAAAGATCTTTTATGATTGGTATTCAGAGGTTTGAACTTTTATTAAAGTCTGTTAGGCTAGTCGCGCACTGGCAACTGTGATCGAAATCAAATAGTTTAATCACTAGTTGAAAGAGAACCGCGCACTGGCAACTCTTTACTCACGCTCACACTCTTTTCTCTCTTGCGCTTATGGAAAAAAGCTCAACTATTACGAATTAATTTTAGGCAATCGTTTAGTTTGTGTCAGAACACAAACTTTTTAGTTGCTCGAATCGAGTTGCTTTAAGTGTGTGGTGCCCCATATAAGCCCATATGTTTCATTTTAGCAACTAAACAGTTGCGAAACTAAAAATTTAATGTGCGCGCCTGGCCTTATGTTACTTCGAAAACGAGATCTGTTATAAAACTGAACTAAATCTGTTATCATAATCAGCTGTGATTATGTAAAATATTTCATCTGACATAATTGAAATGGATGACGAACAAAAAAGTAAACTCTTAGGCTAGGCGCGCACATTTCAATTTTTAGTTTCGAAACTGCTTGGTTCGAGCAACTAAATAGTTTTTGTTTTGACACAAACTAAATGATTGCGCGCACATTCAATTTTTAGTTGTACAACTGTTTGGTTGCTTATAGAAAACAGATGAACTATTTAGTTGAATGTCCGCGCAGGTGCATATAATTGTATATTACACAGAATAGCGAACTCATTTTAGGCAATCGCTTATTTTGTATCAAAACACAAACTTTTAGTTGCTCGAACCAAGCAGTTGCGAAATTAAAAAATTGAATGTGCGCGCCTAGCCTAAGGCCATTTTGTGTAACATATAATTATATGCACCTGCGCGGACATTCAACTAAGTAGTTCATCTATTTTCTATAAGCTACCAAACAGTTGTGCAACTAAAAATGGAATGTGCGCGCCTAGCCTTACACACTGTGGGTATCCATACAATGGAACACGATTTTATCTCATATGTTTCTGAGAATACCATGACCATACTCTACTTATATGTTTATATGATATATGTTTTGATATATTTTCTTTCATTTGTCTCCTTTAAAGAACATTTCATTGACGAAATATAAGATAAATATTCATTATTACTTGATGCACCTGTGTACTTATTGAAATCTTTTATGTTAAAAGTCACATAAGTTTGTCTTTTATTCTTTTATGATTTTTAACAGATTTCATAACAGATTTTGGCATGCTGAATACCAAAAATGCTATTCGTAAAAGATTTTTTCTATGTTCGAACGTTTGACAGTTCATAAAAGTTTTCTTATCAGATTTTATAACAGATTTTAGCGTGCTGAATAGGGTTGCCAGATTTTTCTTGCACCTCGGCGGGACAAGTGGCTTAAATAATGAAAAATCCCGGGATTTAATCATATTGCCCGGGAAAAAATAAATAAAATGCACGACTGGGTCGCACGAACTTGCTGTTACGTAAAAGACTAAGAATTTTAAAAATTAATGTTATTAGAGAAAAAATTAATTTTTTAAATGACTAAGACAATTCCTAAAACAAGCTCCAACTAGCTGAACACAGGATTCCATGTGATTCAAACAAATATTGATCAATGCAAGAACAAAATTATACTTCGTTGTAGTGGTTTCTAAAAAATATAAGCTTTTATATACATAAAAAATTTTTAAATCATTCTTAAGATAAAATATTGGTAGGTCAATTTGAAGTTTTTGATTTTGTTCGAATAAAAATTAAATTACAAAAAAAGATATTGAGCCGTTTTTGAGGTAACGAATTTTCAAAAAAAAAATTGATTTTTTCAAAATTTAAAAAAATATTTTTTTTAGAGTTTTGAAATGCAATGTTTTTTAAACTTTTTAGAAGCTTCTCTTTACAAAAACTTATTAAAATCCGTTATTGCGATAGTGAGAAATTCAATAGTCGAATAAATCGTTCTGTGGTAGGTACAGTCAATAATATCTTGATTTAAATTTTTTTTTTATTAAATTATAGAGTTCTTATATAAATTACAGAATTTGAATACACAATAATATTTAAACTGCTGGGGAGCTTTAACATAAAAAAAATGATCAAAATCGGTAGTACCATTACCATTAACCATTACCTAGCTTTAACTAAATGAAATTTGAGAAGAAAAAAATTATTGGGGGAAAAAATTTTCCATAAACTATCTCAAGTTTAACGAAAATCTGCCAACTTTGATCAAAATATCGAGTTCGATTTTTTTACGAATGCATAACTTGCCTTATAGTACCTATAAGTCGCAAGTAAAAATCATATAATGCCCGTAGATCAAAATAAATAAATTCTTTTATTAATTAGATATTTGGAAATATTTTTCTTTTGTCAATTTCAATGACAGATGCCGCTTTAGTTCAGCCGCCATCCCTGGAGATAAAATATCTAAGACTACAACCTTCAGTCTCAGAACATCGTGCCACACATCTTTCCTATCCTTCTTTCTCTTCATTAACTTCACGACCGCGCTGTGTTGAAACATTTAAAGGGTAATCATAATCCCTTGAGCGCGGGTAGATTATAAAAAAAAAAAACAAAAATAAATTTTTCGTTAAGTTAAGCTTGTTTGATTTAAATTTTAAAAGTAATTTCTTAAGATTAAATCGCAATGTAGTGATTGTTCCTTATCACTGAAAGATATTTAGGTACATTAGGCTTTATTTTTTGAGTTTGAGTCCCAACCCGGGAAAAAAGCTGTCCCGGCGGGACAGATGAATTTATGTCTGAAATCCGGGATGTCCCGGGTAAACCGGGACGTCTGGCAACACTAGTGCTGAATACCAAAATTAAAATTCATAAAAGATTTGTTGACAGCTCAAACATTTGTATGAAAATTCAAAATAGTACGATTGCATTGTATGTTTGTTGGGTACGTTCGATAACAAAAATTCGGCACTCGGACGAACGTTGATGTTTACACATCTTAACCATGAGTCCTGGCACTTAAACTTTTTTTTAATTCGAAACTTCGCAACCCTGTTCCACACTATAGTCCAATTCCTAATTCAACATTAAGATTATTCATGTAAACGCGGAAAATCCGGATAACCCTCAGAAACGAGATAATTGTATCTCCACAGAAACGAGATGTTAAAATTTGTATGGAAAATACTTTCTGCAAAGCTGATAAAATTATCTCACGAATTTGATGCGGAAAGAGAAGAAATAAAACTACTTGCTTTATCACTTTTTAAGTTAAAATATTAAATGATGTGTATTTTCGATAACAACAATTTTACGAGTTGACTATCGTTTAACGAACAGCTGATTGTATCACACATTTACGCAAGTATTTCTTGTTCATGCAAATATGTGGCGGAAAGTTATATCTTTCTGCAAAGCGGAAAATTATCTCGTTGCATGAATATGAATACCCTTAATGTATATTTTCCATCAACCATCCATTATACATATATGTATGTACCTACAAACATATGAATATGGAACGCTTTTACTTTTTCGGTTGTGTTTTATGTAAGTTTGGTGAGATTAATTGCGCAAAATTTCGGTTGAATTTGTACGATGTTAAAGATGGTTTAAGTATGAAACTAAGATAAAACAACGATTTGATGATGATAAATGATATAAATATTTTGATGTACCCAGTAATTATTTCTGAAATTGAAATTTATAATAATGAAACAAATAGCAATAATCAAATACCTAAATTGTGTATTTCACTTGCCTAGTTCTTTATTAAAACCGCACAAAATTCAAAACAAATTTTCAACACAGAGACAGACTTAAAAGTAGAATTGTTTTTTCTCTTTTTTTAGCTTTCAGCTGTCACTATGACAGTACAAATGAAGCGTTTGCACTTTACTACGTAGTTAAAAACGAGTAATTTCTTTACCTCAAAATTTAAAGTGATGTTTAGAATATAGGTACTCGTATATGTGCATATTTATTCAAAATTTACTGTAGAAAGAAAACAGTTTAGTTTTCTTTAGTTTTTAATTTCTGTAATAATGCTATGAAGACCTTAGAAACATGAGAAGTAATTGTATTTTTAAATAAATAATTTAAAAATTGAACATTTATTAGTCCTTTTAATATTCAAGGGCAGAGAGTTAGTTCCACAGCATGATTTAATACATCATGAAGAACCACGAAGAGCTTAGGTATTAAAAGTTGGTAAATAAAGCTTTGAAGTTCTAAGGAAGTGAATCTTACTTTTCCATAACTAAAGAAAGGTGTTTTAATTTGAATAATTTTGTGCAAAATATACAGCATCTAGCAGCAAGGTGTGTAAGGTATTGTTAGAGAAAACATCGAAGGACAAGCCGATTATAATGTTACATATGTATAGGCGTTCGTATCTGCGAAGTTCATATACATACGTATACAATCATTGTTCTTAAAAGTGGCAAGAGATGTTTTGGGAATGGCAATCAGATTTACGATAGATATAGTATTACAATAAAATGTAAAGCTTAAAAGAAAAATTTTGATAGGTCTTAGTTTAGTATTCACCGGGGCTAAAATAGGCAAAGTTTACCAAAACCAGTGTAATTTCTTCAGGGGAAGGAAGAAAGCACCAACCCCTGCCAAAACGTCGGGAAAAACTTACTAACTAACTTTGCAGAATAGGTAAAAAACTAATGCAACACTACGACGTCCTCAGTTCCAACGCTCGTCTTAAATGACATTCCTGTTGTAAGCTCGATAGATAAAGCCAATTTGCTTGCAGCACAGTTTACTGTTAATTCGACGCTTCCAGTGAGTGACATGACTCCTCCAATATTTGAGAGTGTAAATGATTTTATGGGACGAATCTTGTTTCGCATTCGTGCAGTTGCTAGAGTACTAAAAGGTATTGACATTCACAAATCCGCTGGTCCGGATGAAGAGTGGAACAAATCTTTACATCGTTTCGGAGAAAGTAAGATTATTGGACTTGATATTTCAAAGGTACGAGTATTTGATAGAGTTTGTCAACAAGCTCTCTTATCGAAAATGCGTGCATTTGGTATCGATGAATCTCTTCTTCGTTGGATTAGAAATTACCTTCCGGACCGTTCACTACAAGTGGTTTTGGACGGTTTCAAATCTGATATCCACAAAATAAATGCTGGTGTGCCCCAGGGGTCCGTTTTTTCTCCGAAACTCTTTCTTATATTCATAAATGATCTTTTGTCTGAAACTTCTAATCCACTTAATTGTTTTGCTGACGAAAGTACCCTCAGCTTCTCATATTCGTTTTTAGATTCACATCCTTGTCCATCGGAAGTGGACTTTCAATGGCAGTGTATTATTATAAGTTCATTCAATGCTGATCTTGACAGCATTTTCCAATGGGGAATCAAAGATCGTGTAGAATTTAATGCCTCTAAAACTCAATGCTGTTTGCTGTCGCTAAATTATAACTCTCCCTCAATGCCACTATCCAAGGATGGGACTTGCATCGAGGATACTGAAGAGCTTTCTTATTTGACTGTTATCTATAAGGTCTACATTCGTCCAAAGTTCGAGTATAATTCCCATATCTGGGCTGGTGCTCCGAAAACCCACTTGAGTCTTTTGGACATAATTGAAAAGAGAGCTCTAAAAATGATAGGCAACAGTTGTCTAACTGAAAAATTTGTATCTCTCGAGCACCGCCGCAATGTTTCTTGTCTATCATTATCTTACCGCTATTTTCATTAAAAATGCTCTAGTGAAATAGCCAGCTGCATTCCTCCCCTCAAACAATTCAACCGTATCTAATACTCGCACTTCTAGGAATGCTCATCAGTTTACCCTTGAGCCCAACTTCGGACGTACTATTAAGTACAGAGATTCTTTTTTTAGACGCACTACACGAATGTGGAATGCTTTACCCGGCTCAGTATTTCCCACTCATTACAATGTGCAGACATTCAATGCAATTCAATTCAATTTTGTTTTATTGAACATACTATTTACAATTTGACTTACAACTAATAAGATACTACATGCAGTGGCGGCTGTACCTTAAGTGCGCTCGTGCGCTGAACCACCAATTCAAAAGATTTAAAAATTACAAAATATTACTGCATCTTTATTTTTAGATTCCCATGTTAATATTTTTTTTTAAACATAGAAGAACACAAACAAGTAAAATTTCCAATTATGACGAAACAATGTAAGCGCTTTGCTTTACTATTAAGACTTACTTTCCCTACAAGTAAAAATTCTCGTGCGCTTCGGCGAGCGCACGAGGACTGCTAATATAACTTGTATGAGTTACAAGCAAGTATCCCTGACGCGTGAGACAAAAGATATTTTATTGAAATGTATCGAAAAAATAACCTGCTCTCGTGCAGCGCACGAGAACCGAAGATTAACTAGAGCAACCGATGTTTGACTAGAATGCGCTGCGCCTGCGAATATGTAATGTTGTTTCGCTCTATCCGTGACTGGTTAAATAGTGTAGGTTTGTAGGAGTTAGGTTAGTAATTGTTTTTTATTTTGGTTTTGGTTCGATTCTGTACTGTGTACAGTGTGTGGTGTGGGATAAAATTAACAGTGATTAGGTATATTAAAGACAGTAATAAATCTTTTTAAAATAAAGTTACCTGAATCCACGATTTGATGCATTTAAGTGAAAAAATAAGTGTGTAATAAGTGTGTCAGTTTTATACATGGTTGAAATTCTTCGAGCAATTATACAAAATAATAAAAAATCGACATATATACATACATGTAAATTGTTGTTTTTTTGCGATTTCTAATCTTAATACCTACTTAGTGCGCAAGTAAAGTGCACCACCTGTTCAACAACCCACCAGCCGCCACTGACTACATGTGTATGAAAATTTTCATTTGTTGGCTCATAGGAGGCCTAACTATGTATGTATATACAGTGACTTAAGTTTAATTATTTTTATATAAAATTAATTTACATGACGAAAAAAATAAAATTTAAAAAGTCGGTTGACTGTATTGTCCTCAGGGTGTTCATTCCCGGTTGTCAGTGCTGATTTTTGTGGGTTGTGGGCAGGGATGGCGTTTTAGCCGCGGTGGTAGGCTGACCCAATGTCAGCATACAAGGAGACTACTTCCTCGTTGTCCATGATAATGTGCAGACATTCAAAACCAATGTGCATCGGTATCTCCTTTCCCATCCTTTCCTACTTTCCTAATTGCTCGCACTGTATTGTACATTATAACGGTATTCATATTTATAACCCCTTGAGTGCGCGTATAATATAAAAAAAGGTAAATTTAAAAGATTATTTAGATTTAAATTAGATTAAAACTAGTTAGAAGTTTGTTTACGCGGAATATATCAAGAAAACACGAATTTACAAATGATTTTAAAATGAAAATAGTGTTGACAAATGAGAACATTGTTTTTAATTGCTTGCCTTACGCTCATAAGTTTCGCGCATTCCTTATGAAGGAGTTGCATGCCCCGAAAATATAAAACCTTATGTTGAAACTTAAACCAAAATTTCAAATTATTCCTACGTTTCTATGCTTAATTTCATTTTTAATTCCTATCGTACAATACCTATCATATTTTGTTTGAAATGTTCGAAAACGAAATTTTAAAAATTTCTCTCATGTACCTTTTTATATAAGAAAATATATAGAAATGGATGTATTTTGCTTACAATATTAAATTGAGGACGATTTTTATTCAGGATGGTCGAGTTGTAAGAGATTTCATATTAAAATGTGCTATACGATATTAATAATAATGTAAATTTAATAAAAAAGAACCCTAACCACCCTGTGCTATTAACTAAACATGTACATAAAAATGTTGTCTTATAATATATTAACTGTAAGTTAAGATCTGATGATTGATGTAAAGAATAACTTGCAATAAAGCTTTCGTGTAAAACAGGCGTGTTTTATCTTATTATATCTACATATTATGAGTTGGACAAATGCAGTTTTCCATCCTCTCCATTTGCTTTGGAGCAGGGTATTATTTTTTGGTTAATATTTGGTCATATATAAGAATTTAGTTCGAAGAAAATGAGCATTGCAGGCCTTCCTAGCTTGTTTAAATTGTTCCGGTTTTCTTCAGTGGGAGAGGCTTTAAAACATCGGAGGTTTACTTCCTGACTGACCTTGATAGCCTCTTTACAGCTCAAACCAAACCATGAAAGTTCCTGAAGAAATTATTTAGGACGTCCCAGTTGGCTTTCTCATATTTCCAAACCGTTTTCATTGGAGTTTTTGCTTTAACTGAATTTTTTCGACGCGAGAAATTTGCGGAATATTAAAAACGCCTAAGGCTTGACAAACAACTCATTATTTTTAAAAGAGATATGTACTCGTACATACATCCACTTCCAATTTATATCAACATTAATAAACAAATCAGTTTGACTTTGAAACGAAAATGAAAACTCCAGATCCAGATTTCATTTTTTGTATCATTAATTTTAATTGGGGTATATTCGTTACAGCACAAGTATACTAAAATATGAAACCCTACTTGGTAGATTGTTCATCTCATTTTGAAGAACAAAATATGTCATTTTTGTATAATTAAGAGTTTTCCCAACACATAGTTCCATCATTCTTATTTGTAAGCAGAGCACATCATCCTTGTGGGTTGTATGCGGTCATTAACATCAGTTTTTAATTACTCCGTTGAGTAATCCACAGTCAGTGTTCGCAATTCAGAATTAAAGCTGCGAGCCAATTTTGTTCTGCTTTAAGATGAAAAAACCAAACAAGGAGATGCTAATGGACCACCCAACAGCCATTAGGGAAAATATGACAGGAAATGTGAATTTTGAAGGACATCCTACGGCAGCAATATGATACTTCGTCGGTCGGCCATTCTGATTACCATGGACTGTATATCTACACTAAGGAAAAATTTTGTGTCAAAAATGTTAATATTCGCACATATTGGAATGTTATTTGTTAGTTCATCGCAAACATGTAGGTGCATTAGGGTAAAATTCTGCAATATTTTGTCTCTTTGCTTGGGTTGCCTTAAAATGAGATCGTAAAGTATGAGCTCAAACTTTAAACGGAACGAGGTTGAGGTCTGTAACATTTTGTTTTTCCCATAAAATTTGTATGAGTAAAACTTTGGAATCTTATAAGACGTTGTGCGTAGATTGAAGAACGAATTTCTTCGTTGACGTATTTGTTAAGAAATTAATTTTTCCCCTTTAAGTGGAAGTGGAAAATCATCTAATTTTTTGTGCTTTCAAATAAAACAAAGCAAAGTTCCACAAAACATTTTCGTTGGTTTCCGGTTTTAACAAGAGTGTTGTTTTGATATCTTAAGTGACTGGATGTTTTGACGATATCTTTTCTCAAAAAATTAAAGCTCTGTTAGATACTTTAAATGTTCTACAATGATATATTCAGCAGTACGGTCTTCGACATATGGACGACCAGGACCGGCTCGACCTAAATTAGAGTCCTGCGCAAGCTTCATCAGTGGCGCCCCTCATTTGAGGTGATTGGCGGAAGAAGTCATTTCCTCATCACCCGAAGCATACCCTTTGCAATGCGTTTTTTTAACGAGGTCTCCCCAAGAGGCCTATTCCTAGATAATACTTATATCTAATTAAAGTAAATATGATTTTTATAAAAAACTAAGAAATCAAAAATATAGCACAAAAATAATAGTAACTAAAGAACACAAAAATAATTGTAAACTAAAGTCATAAAATACTCGTATATCACCAAAATTTAGGAAATGAAAAAATATTTTTTGAAGTAAAAAGTATTTCAAAACTAATTCAAAAACATAACAACATACAAATAAATAATTAACTCATTTATTGTTGAATTAAAGGTTTTATATTCATATTTACGTATTTATTCAGTGTAAAAATAAATGGAACCGAATTTATTGCAATAGATTAACTTTTCTGGCTTCTGTTTTAGCAAACTCAATTACCAGATCATCATAATCTAATGACTTGACAAGCTCTTTCACTATAGTCATGAGAGTAAACTAATCTTTCTTGAATTATTGGGGTCCTGATCCTGAAGTAGTTTTTTTTATTAAACTACGTTATTTGACTTCACCTAATTGCACTTTAGTGAATTGTTCTTCTGATCGCATTTCCACTAAAGAGTTTTTAGTAACTTCCAGAACTACAATTAACAGACGGACTTTCTAAATACTTACTAGTTATATTTTTTTTTCTAAAATATCAAACTAGATTAATATGCAACGTATAAACTTGAAACTAAAATTTTACTTCCTAATGACTCTGCAGGGTTTCTATTGTCAACGTTTCCAGCCTCAGATATTTCAACAAGAGCTTCATATTATATCTTCTAAGATTTTTTGTAATGGTTTTAAAGCATTTACTCTACTCCCATCTGGTTTCAGAAAGGGGTCTTAAGGTCAAACCAGCGAAATTTGTCTTATGTATGTATGTCCCAACGCATTATTAAACCTGATACAAAGTTTTATAGGCATTAAGCAATGTCAAAAAACTTAACAGATTCCAACGAACAGCAAGCTGAATCATTAACAACCAACAACAACCAAGGGCAAGCAGCCTGAACAAAATAAGCTCTTGGTTCCAGACACTTAATTTTGTTTTGAACACCAGCCTCTTTTCCTTTCATGTTTTAACCATCATAACCTCATACATTTACACTACTGGAATAGTAGCGTAGCAAGTTTTATTCTCAAAATAGATTCCCTATCCTTTCTTTTGTTTTGAGTTCTTTTTAACGATAGACAAATAAAGTAATTAGATTAGTCAAAAAATCCCTTTTTTTTAAATGTTAGTAAACAATAACTGGCAAGAACAAAAAATTGAGAAAATGAGAAATTAAATAAAACAGATTCACTCATTAACGACAAATCTCAAAATTAGTCATCGCATCATCATCACTCATTATTTCCACATTTCAACCCTTTGTCTCATCTCGACACACGAAACACGCACACGACATGACAGTGATAAAATTTCACTCATAAAGAGAGGCCAGTGCCAAACTAAAACATAGTACAAAAAACATTCAACCGGAAGAGTTTAAATTCATAGACGCAACTTTTAATTTTGCGCGCTGTTATGTCAATGAGTATGAATCTTTTACCTTAGAATTTCTGTTTGAGTAACATTGCTGACTTCGATTTCTTAAAGAAGAACTGACATTGTTGTTAAGCGAAGAAAATCGTGCACTTTCTAAAGATTTTGTGATGTAGTTTTTTTACTGTGGGAGTATGGGTGTGTATAGGAAATTAAACATCGACTTATTTTTGGAATAGTAGATATCTAAGTTTATATATACTTAACTGTCTTTATATTCGGAATTATCTGTTAGTTATATAATGATAATGAATATCAATATTGGTATGAGCTATTAAAAGAAATAAGACTTAAAATGCTCGCCCAAGGCGCCCCTTGGGTTCATCGTCCTGCGCATTTGCACAGCTTGCACGTATAACTTGTCCGGCCCTGTGGATGACTTTAATAAAAAATTGGAATTATTGCTTTTGTGAGGTTTCTTTTAGCAAAATAGTTGTGGTCCAAAATAAAAAGAAAAGAATTAAATGAATAATACTTCGAGTATTTAATTAATAAGAATGTATTAGGAGGTTAAAGTTCTTCTCTTTCTACAAGTCACTCAATTAATGAACTCCATTTTCCTTTTTGGCACGTGTCGCCTGACAAATGTTCTGATGTCAATCTGAAGTCTACTGTCACTTCATAATTCTCGTCACAGGGTGACTCCAAGACGCCAAAAAAATAAATACTGGAACTTATAATAAAAGGTATTGATAAACAAGATTTGAACATCTAGCAGCTAAGTGGAAAAGTCGCTCTTAAAAAAAAAAAACAACGATGGATAGAAAACTTAAAATCGCAAGATGGAATTCAAGCGATTTTTCTACAACATTAAACTTTTTTTGGCATAGAGAATATTATGTAGACATTAATTTGTTCGGTATTCGAAGCTAACTTTGTAATAGAACAAAGACTTGATAATAAATTCCCAAACGCATTCAGCCGAAAAATCTAGAGTAGGAATGGCAATACTTATACAAAATGAAAATATGCCATTAACAACAATTAGTATTGATATAAAAAGAAAGAGTATAAGAAAGCAGTTATTCGAATTACTGCCACGAAGGCGCTCTTCAACTGAAGAAGACTATGTAGAAATTCTAGATTTCATAAGACATAATTTCTTTGTTTGTGGCGACTTCAATGCTAAAAACATCTATTGTGGATAATGACTCATAATTACAAAAGGGATTACGACTGTTCCAAACGACTTAAGTAAAAACAGCATAGGGATATTCTTTTGGGGAAGTATGAGGACTGTCCAGAAAATAACCAAACATTGGGAATTAAGCGTTAAGGGAGGTATTTAGAGATAATGCTGTTCGAAGCACTGTTATGTTGAGTACTACCACTTTTGTGAAGCTTATAACTTGTTGTCGCGAAGAGCTAAGAGTTCTTGGTACACAGCACAACACTAGGCTCTTCTGGGTTCCTGGTCACAGTGGTGTCCCAGGTAATGAAAACGTCGACGAGCTGGCAAGAATAGGATCAACACTTGATCTTAATCAAGCAGACACCACAGTTCAAATCCCACCCTGTAGTCTTAAACAGGTAATCGAGAGAAATGTTCTAGCTATAACAAACAAGAGATGGAACTCTCTCGATTCCTGTCTTATAATCAGAAAACTGTGGGTTAGTTTCAGCTAACAAAAGACCGACGTTATCAACCAACTGAGTAAAAAGTCTTTTTCTCTTCACGTCACAACTAACTCGGTTATCACAAGAAAAAGGTGAAACTCAGTATAGACGACTTATGGAAAGGATGCGCTGATGAAGAGATACATGAGGAAACTCCTCACTACTTGTGTCACTGCCTTGCGCTATATCATCTGAGAAACAGACACCTAGGGAGACACTTCTTCAGCGACTTGGAGGAGCTCTCTGACATTCAAAGCAAAATCATTTTTAAATTTGTTAACGCTATCAAATGGCTTGAAAATTCCTAAACTCTGAAAATGGTCTTAAACTACAGTACGATAGTGTAGTACGAACGAAACGACTTAACGATGCACGTTTTCCTTGTAGGAGCAGCACCAACATAGAATGGGCACCTTCCATATACACCTGATAGCATCAGTGGGTTGATGGGACCTAAGATTGGTAAAATCCTCTTTGGTATGGGAACGGCCTCTTCGACTTATAACTAACGACCAAACAAACGAACATATACACCATCAAACACTGACATATCAAACTCATCTACTAGACGTTGTAAGGAGCCACATGCTCCTACGGGCCTGTTGGAGGGATGATTTCTTAGAAGGCGTCTACCTCTCCTTAGCCAGGTGATAATGTAACGACAGACATTTCTTCAATGATTTAGAAGTACCATCCTCAATGATTTAGAAGTACCCTCCGACATTTCAGGCTATAGCTTTCTGTAACCCATCAACACCCTTAAGGGCTTGATCGACATATAGGATTATCATAGGTTTCAATACAAAGGGTCACAACCCCACAAGATCACAATATCAACTCTCACTTTCTCACTTTATTCAAATTGTCTATCATATAAATTTGTATATAGCATTCTGGGGCACTATCGTTTGTTATCTTTTATGTCTTGTTTTTGGTAAAAATGACAAAAGTATTTTATTTATTATTTACTTCTTCAATTACTTAGTATTTTAAGTAAATTAACGACAGTTGTGTTTTATTGATAAGATCTTGTATATTATATTAATAAGGCTCT
This sequence comes from Philhelius festivus, assembly GCA_963931855.1. Classification (NCBI taxonomy): domain Eukaryota; kingdom Metazoa; phylum Arthropoda; class Insecta; order Diptera; family Syrphidae; genus Philhelius; species Philhelius festivus. The sequence continues at coordinate 122,189,076 of OZ007556.1, read as the reverse complement.
TAATCTTCAATTTTGATAACGATTTAAATCTTAAAGTTCAAATCTTAACAGTTTCTTTAAATGAGTTTACCGAGCGTCATTTAAGACTGAGATGAAGCAATTAGTACTCCCAAATTTCAGGTCAACGCTGCAGAAGGCAGCACAATTAATATTACATCCCAAAAGTTTACAAAAATTTTCTTTGTATTATATAAGTAAATACAAAATTTATTAAAACTAAATGCAACTGACGTTTATTATTATTTTTTTAAACTCTAATGTATGTTTCATGTTTTTGAAATGCTATTTTTATCATATATGTTATAGTCAAATTAATATAAATTTGATTCAATATTATCATGATATTTATTCTAAGAACAGATACCTACATAAATGTACGTGTTTATTTCTTTATCAAAACTACCGAGTTTAACCCACTCCTAGAAGCAGTTCGACAGTGTATCTAGAACAATATGATATAATTAAGTGTTACATATTCAGTTTAGGGGTCAGTTAGCTATAATATGGCTTTAATTAGTATAAAAATGAAGCTAATGAGTTCTAGAATTTTTCTTACTCTAAGAAATACTAAATTCTGATCTTAAATTTCTTTTAAATAATATACTAATATCAGTTCACTGTTAGAAATCAATTTCAATGAACAGCTGATTTTCGTTTCTTTAACTTGGAACACAATAATTCTACTGAATGTAGATTCTCAAATGTCAGTTTTGCTTTCAATGATCAACTGTAACCTCTAATACCGAGATTTGGTCGTTATCAGTCACTGACAGGATCTATTACTGAAAACAAATTTTTCAATGATTTTTACAACTACACTAGTCGGCATAAGTATTTTGACGAAATAAAAATCATGCATTTTTCAGTTGAACGTTTTAATGGCTTTATAAAGAATTTTTGTTTATTTTTTTTTCGTTTTTATATATAACTAACACAAATTTAAAAATAGTCAAACAAATATTTTTTCATAGAAACTTAAAAAGAAATAAATAAATTATTAATTTCACTCGTTGGCATAAGTATTTTGACAAGTATGCATTATTAAGAAAACAAAGTTTAAATTTCACAAAAATAAAGAAATGAAGAATTTAGTAAAATGTATAACCTCCTTTGGCTTCAATAACTTTTTGAAGGCGTCTCGGTACTGAATCCACTAAATTTTGAAGAATATCTGGAGATATCTCTTTCCAAAGGGAAGTTACCTCAGCAATTGTCTCCTCTCTGGTTTTATTTAAAGAAACTGTTATTTTGCGTTTCAAAAGAGACCAGACGTTTTCTATAATATTTAAATCTGGACTTTGAGGTGGCCAGTCCAAAGTAGTAACATCATTCAAAAAATTCATTACCAGCCGGGCTTTGTGGCATGGGGCATTGTCCTGTTGCAGGATGAATGATTCGCCAATAAGCATATCTCCGGATGGAAAGGCATTATCATTTAGGGTACTAACATATTGGCTTTTGTTCATAGAGCCGGTGATAGGAACCAAGTCACCCAGTCCATTATAAGCAACACATCCCCAGAACATGACAGAGCCTCCACCGTGGCTCACTTCTTGACAAACGGGCTTTTTTTTGCCTTACTACCTTTGGCAATCTTACAAAACATTTATTTTTTGATGAATTATACTCAAAAGAGCTTTCATCTGTCCATAGAACGCTTCTCCAGAACTCCTTTGGCTTGTGCAGATGTTCCTTTGCGAAGGCCAGTTTTTTAAATTTGTTTACCTTTGATATGCACGGCACGTCCTTAACTTTAATTGTCTTGAAATCTCCTTCTTTTAAACGTCGTCGGACAGTACGCTTACTGATTGGATTCTTGGCCGTCAAATTCCATTTATCTGCAGCAGATTGAGGCTTCACAAAAATATTTTTTTTAAATTCCCGTAAAAGGATTCGGTCTTCAGTGGGCGTTGTTTTGCGCCTAGCACCTGATCTTCTTAAGTTTCTTATGTCATTATGCTTTTTAAACTTATTAATTTGATAGTGCACAGTTTGACGTGACACATTAAACTCATTTGCAATGTCTTTTACTGCCATTCCAGCGTTAAACTTTGCTACAATGGAAGATCTGATAACCAAACTCAACTCCACTCTTTTAACCATGTTTTTTAATAACTTTTGATCAAATTTTATTTTTTTTAACGTTTCACTTCAAATAAAGTTTAATACTGCATAAGTTGCTTGGTTTTCACGTGCAAAGTGTAAAAACAGGTACACAAAGATTCCGTCAAAATACTTATGCCACACAAAAATTCGTTTTTTACATGCATTTTTATGAGCAAAAAGAGAATGCAAAATGTAAACAATACAAAATTTGGCATGCATAAAGCTAAAAACATATTCTTTGTTTTGCACATTATTTTTTCGCCGTTATTTAACGATAATTAGCAAAGTGTAGGTTGAATAATCAGAAAAAGGTTTCGTCAAAATATTTATGCCAACTACTGTAGCTTGACAAAAATATAAAATAGGCATTCCACTGATTTGTTTCAATGATGCATTTCAATAAAAGCTTTAATTGAGAACTTAGTTTGTACTGCGTTTTAGTTTTGTACTTATTCCAACTAGGTATGAAGCTGGGACTTAATCCGCCCTATTATGATTGCTAGATTGATTAATATCGTTTTTCATCGGGTGTCCGCAACCATGCGGAATCAAAACCAAGTCCACTAAACACATTTTTTTGGTACACACAAAACTAAATGTAACTTTGTTTTCTTTTTAACTTTTAAAACTAACTAATTTTTCAGTCAAAAACAATTTAGTTCAATTCGATTAAAAATACATAAAAGTCATTATTTGTAAGTTTGGGGCAGATACATACTCGTATGTAATTATTTTTTATGTGGCATCAAATAATTAATATTTAAAGATTCACAATAATATAGAGACAAAACACCTGAATAGAGTAGATGCAAACGCAATTAGCACTGTTTCATTGGAATTTAGAATTAACGAATCTCTGATTGAAGCCAATAAAAAACAAAAACGTACCCCAATTTTATTTAGAATTCCAAGCACCACAAAAGAAAACATCATAAGCTTATATCCACAACATCTGTCATGTAGTGAATTTTCAACCACCAACTATTGTAGATGTTTTTCGTACAGGTTCCCGCTCCAATAACACCATTTTACCATCATCATCAAATTCCAATCTGCCTATAAGGTAAACTATTTACTAGCTTGGATTGGAAGGCTTCGCAAAGTAAATAGCGGGCAGATTAAATTAATCTATGTTTAATTGAAATCCAAATCTATAATTTACTTGTGCGAGTGCCTCACAAGTTCCAACAACTAACAACAATATTTTGCATGCTGTACTTTAGCTAAAAAAAAAACACATTTGCTTCTACACATGTTTACAATACGTGGTAATGTGTTTGTCAACCGCCTTCCAAAGGATAGAGAAATTAAAATAGAAAAAATCGCCAAATTGCATGACGTTGCCAGTCTACAATGATAACAAAAATGGAACGTTTTATATTATCCTTTTTAAATTCAGATCTTTTAGAGCTTTTTTAAATTTAATTTTTCTTTTTCATCCAATGTTTTTATTTTTACTTGCGATATAGGTACTCTAGGCTGAATCAACTCTTGTAAGCTTTCCATATACCCAAACGGAATACAACCATTACCATGACGAAACATTTATATTACTTAACGAACCCTGAATTCCGGTTTCAAGTAGCCATTTTAATGACAGTTAATAATGATTTTCTTTTATTCAATACCAGAAAGTAGAAGTGTCTAGATAAAATGTAAGTACTACAAAAATGCAAGAAACTAATTATAATTCATTAATTCTAAATAATTTTTCCTTATACGAGTATAAAGGATTTTGTAATCATGGAAAAATATCTTTCATTTGGTGATTAACAAACTATCTAGCTGTTGGGTTACTGTTCCAATAGGTACTATAAGGCAAAACTAACGGTACCTGCAATACAGCCGTTGTGGAAAATATTATTTACGTTAATATCAGCCTTTACTATTGTAAACACAGCTTTATTCATCCAAAAATGCGTCTCGTCGCTGAAGGTGATTTTTCGGCCAAAATTGGGGTCCTCTTCGAATCGCTCCGAAGCCCAGTCGGCGAAAATTAATGGTCATGAATTTTAAGGTCCTGGGTCAGTTGGATCTTGTACGGCTGAAGTCACGACGCAAAATTCCCCAAGTTGAAGTCTGCGAAAGGCCGAGTTGTTAGGCACGGCGAGGTCGATTGACTGCTTCGTGTCTTTCACAAACCGGCTATGTTGTTTGGTTGATCTTGCGTTCCTTTGACGTACAAATGTTGTGCAACGAAACGTTGACGAGTCGACTGTGAAGGGCTACTACGTCTTCCTTAAAATGAGTGCAACGCGCGAATCTAACGAACACTACTTTGGCATTAGTAGCTGAATAATATACAACTGATTTTACAGATGACCGTCATGAGCAGTGTTGGGACTTCTACCACTTGAGTGGTATTTCTACCACTTTTTGCTGTTCATGAAAACCTACCACCTAAAAATCTAATTCTACCACTTTTTGCAAATCACCTTTCACCTATCTTTTTATATTACCATATACCATACAATCACAATCACACCTAAAATTTATCCAAAATATTAATCCTATTATTTTAACGATTGCATGTATGTTATGTACATGTCGTAATTTAAGTTTGTGCTCCGCTTATGTATACCGTGGCAAGTAGAAAAATCATTACAGAATAATTTCTATTTTTGCCACAGCTCCAAAAAAAAACAAAAAGATTTCATTACTTTCCAAAAAGCACTTGGCGTTAATGAGCATCAAATTTTAAAGGTTTGTCAAACTCGTTCGCTTGAAAAGAATCATAGAGCAGTGGAATCCCTTGTTTGATTTTTATATACTGCACTTGAAGAACCTACTTCTAAGGTTTCAAAAATTTCTGATTTTTTAAAAAACAAAGACAATTTAGTTTTTTTGGAATTTGTTTCAATAAATCTAAAAATTATAAATGAGTTGAGTTAAACAGAACATTTCAATCTAAGAACACAAAAATACACTTTTTGATCGAAAGTATGAATACCTACGTTAAAGCTGAAATAATGAAAAAAATATTAATACGAGTATAAACACAAAACTGAAAACTATCTACCATTTTCTCAAATGTATTTTGGCTTTCGCTTTGAAAGGTAGCTACTAATGAGAAAATGACATTGATGAACAAAAGTAATGAAATTAATGAAAAAGTAATCTGCAGCTATTATGTCGAATTATGTTTTCAAATTGGAGAAAGATTAAACTTTTCAAACGATAAATTAAAATTATTAAAATATTTAAATTCAAATAGACGTCATTGATGGAACAATAACATCAGTATCAGGTCTGACTTGCCATTTTCGCCAAATATAACGAACGTAGAATTGATTAATAATGAGTGGAGAAAACTAATTGGAGAAAATCACTTACTCCAAATTTTTAAACTGATGATGTTGTTTCACAATGTCGTTTGATAAAAAAATTTAAAAGATGTTATGGACAATTTATTGTTTAAAAACATTTCTTCATATACTCGTATGTTGGAGCTTTGTTGCTTACCGCATTGTAGTGCTGCTGCAGAACGTAAATTTTCCGATTTGAAAAATATAAGAAATGAAAAAAGAAATCAATATATTGAAAACAACGACTGTTCACAACATTTTAGATGCAAGGGAAATTTTATTCAATGAACAAAATTTTAATCCTAAAGTAGCATTAGAAAAATATGCTTTAAGATTTAGATTTTCTGACGGTTTATATTATAAGAAAATAATTGTAATGTTTTGAAGTCTTAACTAATTTTATTATAAACTCAAACGACTGTTATAGATTTAAGTTTTCGGTTTGGAACGATTTTAAAATGAAATTGTATATGTATGTATATGACTTTCTTCCAGATATAATGTGATAATGAATTATTATCAATAAATTTATTTTCAATATATGATTTGCTACATAAAAAAGGCCTTTAATGTCTACCACGTTTCTACCACTTTTTTGAGAATCTTTCTACTCTCTTTGGCTTCTACGAAGTCCCAACACTGGTCATGAGCCATCAAAATTTACACGCGTCAATTGAATTTTTCTGTGGCTCACCTTAAATACATTTTAAAGCTCCACTAGTTACATACTCGTATGTTTATGATTATTTAAGTCTTAATGTGTTAGCATTTTATTGAAATAAAACTAAAACTAAGTTCGAAGAATCAAAAGAGTCAACAAAAAATATTTAATGAATAAAGTTTTTATTTCAGTGTAGCTATAGGCTTTAATTGTAACTAACGTTTGTTGCGGGGGTCAGGCTGTTACTATTAATATTTGGCTATTTTGGATGATTTCCTGCAGATGAAAATGCTGACAGTTTTCAATATTCAACGATGTTTTTTTCTGCTGGAGTGGAGTTCATGATTGCGGAATTGTCGTCACTGCTACTCATGCGTGTGTTTAGTACACGTAATACAAATGTCCCCAAGCGACAATTGTGAGCTTAACAATACGAAATTGAAATTAATGTTGTTGGACAATATGGCGTCACGTATTTTATTTACAAATGCACGGATTTGTATCAGGAATAATATTATTGTTTTTAAACGACGTTCCTTTGTACCCATGTCAAATTGTATACTACTTCCGTATTTTATGTGTAACTTTTGTATTTTATTATTGCTTTATACATAAATAGCAGGTTGATTCGTTTCGTTTAGGAAATTAAGAGATTTTGACAAAACCTAACCAGCGACCTAAAGATAAAGGAGAAGTTTAAAATACATCCGTTAAGAGATACTGCCAAAAGATATACTATGTATGTATGTACATATATGATTTAAATGTGGGAGGTTTAAGGTATGTAAACATGTACATTTTGAATTCTTTTTTTTATCGATAAGGAGAACCCTGATCGGAGTCTCAACAAACGGAGTAAGCAGATTGTATTCAGAGCTCTCTGGTCTTATTATGAAACGCACTTAAGGACGAATCGTGAATTTAATTTAGCTTAGTTTGATAACTTATTTCTCAAATTATTTTACCTTCTGTTTCAGCACGACTACACCCATCTACCATTTTAATTCTTCTGCTCATCTATTTTATTCGGAGTTCATAGAACTCACTCTGAAGATTTTCCGGATGGAAAAAGAATAAGAAATTTGAAGTTCTGAAAGAGTGAAGGCACAATTATCGATGATTTTATTTTTGAATAAATTGGAGCAAAGTTTTAAACAACTTACTATTAACGCTAACTTCTTAGCAGATTACTAACTCTTTCTTAATTTTAAACATTTTCTAATTAGTATCGTGATAAGGCTATTTTATAATAAATTGCTTCTGAATATACTTAAAGTAATGGCAGTTCATGCAAAAACTAAGTACACAGAGTCATATGAAGTTAGTATGATACTAAAAAAATAAATATAATAAATATAATATAATAAATAATAAAATATTTGATGATTTTAACTTTAATAAAAGGGTAAAGAACGTATGATGCTATATACAATTAAAATTTGCAAAATCGTCATTTTAACCTAGTTTCATACTAAAACAACTTTAACATCTTACTAATTAAACCAAAAAATTGCGCCAGTATTGTTATTTAATAACAAAACATATTAAGAGATTGTACGCCACCGTACACACTGCTATAATTGTACTCCTTTCTAACTGCTTAGATACAGCTTTAGCTTTAAAAAAATTGGTTCTTAAATTTTGAGTTTTTGAATCTTACTTCAGTTAAACTTCAAAAGAAAATCCCTCGACTGTTTAAGATATACTAATTATTTAAAAAAATGAATTGTTTTAAGATTCTGTTACCTCTATGCAATATTACACAGTTTTTCAAGATTTTCTACGAACATTTGATTAAAATCGGTACATCCATTAGCGAAATAGTTGGATATCGACTAAGCGGTTTTATTGAAGAAACGTCTATTAAGTTTTTGAAAAAAAAAATCAAACTCTTGCTTATGTAAATAAGTAATAAGTAAAGTAAAAGAATTTATTTATTGACAGTTTGAGATTGTTACGTTTACATTGAGATTTACGAATTTGTATTAAAACTTGTTTCTCGTTGTTTAATTAACTTTTAATTTTTGGATTGACTTTCTATTATGTATTATTTAAAAGGGACAAAAAAAACTAAGCATATTCAGTTACTAGTAGCTTTCAAAATTATAGATGGCTTTCAGAAAAAAGTGCAAGTCCTCTCCAGTCAGATCCATTTAATATGTTTATTGTCTCCTCCATTGTTAGAATACGTTTTACGAAGTACTCTAGCCTGTAATGTTCGAAGATTTGACATATAAATATGTAGGTAGGTACTCATAAGATTAAAACAGTCTTCTTTAGCTTTCATATTACATAAAGTACAGAACTGATTAAAACTTCCATTATAAGGACTTCCGTTTATCTTTAAATATCAACGAGATTTTATTGAAGATGTACATATCTCTAAAATAATTTGTATTGTTATACTCCAATTGACGGTATAGTATTCTGATTTCCGATTGAGAGGCTTTTTAGATTATAAAATAACGAATGGAATTGACCTTTAGATGTTTAAGGTTGTTTGCCACTTATTTTCCACCAGTCTTTATTTCTTACTTCGTACAGAAGCAGTTTTCTACTCAAACGAGGTTCCGGGTATCCCAAAACATTAATTATATAATCGGCTTGAAGCTTAAGAGTGTAGGTAAAAAGTTTTGATAATCCAGTTTCCAAATAAATCGCGTAACTTGGACTTTTGTTTGGAAGAAAAACAGTTTTTTAATAACGTTTCAATTTCTTCATAGTATTGTATTCCCCAAATCTGTGCAGCATGTCAAAGTGTAGATTTAACGACGGAATCGAAGATTTTATACTTAACGGAAAGATTTATGTGTGGGCTTGAGAAGGCCTTGCTCCATGTTAAATTGATGAGACTTTGCAAGGTGTTTTCTGAAATCTAACGTTGGGTTGAGTTTAACCCCAAGATTTTTCCTTATGTCGCCATAACACTACAAACAGCAAAAAATAGAAAAAAGCATTTCTACGAAATTGATTTTCCTAAATTTGATAGCACAATAACAATGTGTAATATAAATCATATAGTGTGGAAAAAAAATCAAAAATAAATAAGAGGTACTTTCTCGCAACGGGCAGTTCAGATGATAAATTGGGAAATGAACTCATACTTAAGGCATAACAGCCCAACGCACGAACCATTATGTCAAGGGGTCAAGGGATACAAGAGCCGCAGTATCCATTGAAACAATTTTCTATGATAAAGTGTCCTAAACAAAAAACTTTCTTTTGAACATTTAGTTACCTCTATTAAATACTACAGGTGACTGTTTTTTTTTTTTTTTTTTTGAAAATTCAACAAATGATGAAATAGTAGATAGTAATAAAAATATATTGTCTTAAAAGCGTATTGAAAGTTATAAAAGGGGGGCCAAATACAAGTTTTTTTTTTTAAATGCAATGAAATAAACAAAGTTAAATTTTGTCCATGTAATATGGCTTTATTAGTAAGAACAAACATTCCCATTAATTATGGAATACAACTTTTGTTCAAGAGGCTGCCTTGGCTGGCTTTTCAGAAGCGCATTGAGCGGGGTGAAATCCCAGCTCCGAGGCGGCCAACACGATTGGCGAATTTGGTGCGCAAAAGATCGATTGTGGCATGGGCTATGTGGCATGGCGCGCCATCTTTTATGAACCAGAAGTCATCCAAATCCATGTCTTCAAATGCAGTAAAAAAAGTCGGTTAACATGGCTCTGTAACGCCCACCGTTGACCGAAACGTTATTCCCAGCCTTATTTTCGAAGAAAAATGGTCCAATGAAGTCTCCACTCCTTAATCCGCACCAAAATATTAGTCTCTCTGTGGATGAATTGGCTTCTGTACAATAACGTGCGACTTTCTAGAGCTCCAGATAAAGCAATTTTTTTTTGTTAACGTAGCCGTTCACAGCTATTGAAGAACAGGCGAAACGCGTTGGTCTTGAAGTTAATGAGGACAAAAAAAGAATATGCTATCAATAAGCAAAGCCTCAGCTGTCCATCGCCTAGGACAAAAGGTCACTGTTGGTAGCAGTAATTTCGAGGTATTCATAGAGTTCACCTACCTCGGAACAAACATCAATCCCACGAACGACACCTTAGTGGAAATCCGAGGAAGAATTACCCTAGCGAACCGCTGCTACTTCGGTTTGGCCAAACAAATGGGTTCAAAACTCCTTTCTAGAAAGACTAAGTGCACGCTATACAAAACGCTAATTTTACCAGTCCTACTCAACGGCGCTGAGTGCTGGATGATAAGTAAAAAAGGGGAATTGATACTTCGGCGGATATTTGGTCCTATATACGAAGAGGGCGAATGGAGGAGAGGATTCAATCGTGAATTATACGAGCTGTACCAAGATGTGAATGTAGTCCAAAAAGCCAAAACACGTCGACTACACTGGCTCCGGTCACATCGAGCGAATGGACAACAACGCTCCAGCAAAGAAAATCTTCGAATCCCAGCCCCCAGGTTCGAGACGACGAGGAAAACCGAACCTCCGCTACAGGGACCAGGCGGTTACAGACGCAAGAGCGCTTGGTCTCGACGACTGGAGGGAGCTCGCGAGGAATCGCAACCGATGGAAGACCGCATTAACTCAGGCAGAGACCCTTAATGGATCGGGAGCCGGATAAGTAAGTAAGTAAGCCGCCGAGATGAAAATGTGTCTCGTCAGAAAAGATGATTTTTCGCCCACAATCGTTGTTCAATTCAAGCTACTCTAAGGCCCAAACTGCAGAGCGATAACGAAGCGGATGGTCGTGCGCCTTCAATTGCAGAATCTATTGCAAGCGAATAATGGGAGATCTCGGTGCAGAATTCTCCTAATGCTAGTGCGTGAAATATTGAGCGATTGAGATCGATGGCGAGTTGATGTTCGTGCATGTTCACACTCTCGGCTACTGCTACAGCCCCGGTTGGCTTAACTGTCAGACGTAGTTTCAAATATCAAATGATCTTAGTCAGGTTATTTAGCAGTCACTTCACTGTCAGCTGTGCATTTGAAGTTTGAATATTGAAATCATAACTGAACATTTAATACTTTTTAATAAGCGAAGTGAAAATGAATGGTCGAAAGCTAAATAATTATTGGGCTTAAGGTGGATTTACTCCAATTAAAATGTAAAGTAAGCATATTGGAGCTCTCTGTGACACGTGTGCTACGCTTATTAAAAGTACAACAGTTTCAAGGATTAACAAAAATTATAATTGCGTTACATACAATAATATTTGCAATTTACAAACCTTCATAAGATCTTAAGAGTTCATGATTGTAGAAAATAAGGCATGTAGTCAGAGTTCGAAACTCAGTCATAAAATTTCGGAGCAAATTTGAAAAAAAAGTGGAGCAAATGCAAGATTTCCGGAGTAGATTTGAAACAAAAAGAAAATCCTTCCTTTTCAGGAAAATTAAAACATACATATGAACATAAAAAATAGTATTAGCAAAAAAAGAAAAATAAATCACAGGTTTCATTGGAAAACTTAGTGTTATTTTCAAAAATTGTTTTGTGAAAATAAACAAATTACAAATTCCGAAAGAATTTTTAACAAAGGTTTAATGGTTTATTTCAACAATGTCATATTTGTATGAATATAAATTAGACAATTTGTCTGTGTGGAAAAAGTGGAGTAAATCTCGAAAAATCAGAGCGTTGGAGTAGATTTTTTTTCCTTCAAAAGTGGAGCAAATTTTCTCCGAACGGAGCAAGGTTCGAACCCTGCATGTAGTTTATTCAAATAACTACGCGTTGTTAATGGTGTAGAAAATGTAGTGTAGTTAATTCGGCCAATCCTGGCTACAGCAGCCATATTTTCGTCTGTGCGGACCGTTCGACGACTGGGACCATGAGTGTTGTCCACTGGCATGCTAGTCTCACGAACTTTTTGCACAAACTTGCGCCCAGCAGGGGCGGTGGGGGCTTCATTTCGCCAAAACTTCTTTTCAAAAAACACACTGATTGGGCTACACAGCACTCACTTTGGAAATAAGTTTTCAATTTTCCCCAACGTTGTTAAATCGTTTCTGTCTTTCTGTCAAGATTTTGAGCGGGAAACAGCTGCCAGTGTCAAAATGACCTATGCCTTAAGAGAAACCGCTAGATGATCCACCATTTAGTCCTACCTACTTACCATAGCTCTCCACGTCCGCTTTTGACTTTATATAAGAATTAATTTAAATCTAGAAAAAATTAGTTAGTAATTTTGTTTTAATGAAAATTAAACTAACAAAAATACTAGAATTGCATTTTATTCTAATTTACATTCAATTTCAACTGATATGTATGTATGTATGTACAATTGTACATATCTTTACTTATATATAAAGGGAAACAAAAATAGATCTATGTATGTCCATAGGCATGGAACTCAAATCTGAATTATTCATATTTCACAAGACATTTATTGCTATAGGAACTTCATGCTAAACAACATTGTTTGGTGAGTAATGAAGGCATTACAATAATTTATTCAATATGTCAATCCATAGAGAATATATTTTCAAGAAGTTTTCTTTAACATTTTTCGTATGAACTTTATGATTATAATCGCCATGATAATGGTAATGTAATGAAGAATTACTCAAAATTCCAGCTAAAGTAGGTAAAATATTTTAAATCATTGAATCCTAGGTTCCTTACGAACAAGCATGAGTATAAAATAAAGTAACAAGAACACAAAATACATAGGTGTGTGTAATTTATTTGATATTAGAGAAATTGTTTCTTTGTTTTGAATTTAATAGGGTGACATGGTCGACATTGCACCACCCACTTTTCAAATTCTCCTAGCTTCTTCAAATGTAATTCTTTTTGTAAGATTTTTAACATCATTTATTTAGATTTGTCAGAAAAGTTTGTGCACAGTTTATTTTTGCATAGTATCTTTATCATTAAATTTAAAATTGATGGTCCAGAAAAAGGTAAATGGCGCATAGTGTACCATAGTAGGTACGCTGTAGCATAAAGGAGGATCTTTACATACATACAAAAAAGCTTATTAGCCTTTGACTTTAGTGTCAAAAATGATATGAACCATTCGTTGCTACTGTTCTTAGGCTCTAATATTTTTCCAAAATAGCAAAATATCGATTTGTTTGACTTATAAGTCACTTATAAATAAAATGCACGACTGGATCGCACGAACTTGCTCTTATTCTTATGTAAAAGTACTTTGGAATTTAAGATACATTTTATAAATATAAAACATGAATGTATGAGATAATAATGTTCAAATGCATAAAATTGCCGTCTAGTTTCTAGAAAAGTATGAATTTATGCAAACAAACTTTAAAATATCGTTTTATTATTAAGTACATTTTTTATATAAGAAATTTCTTTAAAATTTTTCAAGAAAAAAATATGGGATGCGAATTTTAAGTATTTAATAATATTGATTTTAGGAAATAATTTCAAAAAATAATTGTTCATACGTTTTGAAGATATTGATTTTTCAAAAAAAAAAAAAAAAAATACAATATACAATATTATTTTAAACTTAGGGGGACTCTTGCTGAAAATTTTTGATTAATATCCTTAGAGCCGTTAATGAGAAAGTCGAAAATTAAAAAAACGGTTCTATGACAGGTACCCCTAATAACATTTCCCCCCAATTTTTTTTTTGACCACAATATAGTCCATGTCCATAATATCACACTGATTTTTGTTTATCAAAATCGTTAGAGCCGTTTTCGAGATAAATAAGATTATGCATTATTTGTGTATGGGGGGTATACCCTTTTTTTTAGAGCTAAAAAAAATTTCAATTTCTCCTCTAGGGAATCACCGAAGACCCTTAACTACCGAGATTGAAAGAAATAGGTCCAGTGGTTTAGGCTGTAGTGAGAGGTACAGACATACAGACACACTTTTTTGTGTACCTACTAAATTTTCCTTAAAATTTTTATAAGAAAAATTGATATGCAAATTGGTAGTATTTAATAAAATACATTTTAAAACGTAATTTGAAAATTTTATCGTGTATCGGTTTTCAAGATATTGAATTTCAAAACAAAATTTTATTATTTTTTTAAAAATCCAAAAACAATTTTTTCGAAAAAAATTTTTAGTTTGTATTTTTTTAAAAATCAAAGCAGCTCCTGCATAAAAATTTTGGTTAAAATCGTTGGAGCCGTTGCGTTGGTGAGAAATTCGAAAATCAAAAAAACGGTTCTATGACAGGTACCCCTAATAACATTTCCCCCAAAATTTTTTTTTATAAAAATATACACTTAATTTTTTTTTATCAAAATCGTTGAACCGTTTTCGAGATAAATAAGATTATGTATTTCGGGTTTATTGCGGGTACTGTTAGTTTTAAAGCTAAAAAAAAAATTGAATCACCGAAAACCCTTAACTACTGAGTTTGAAGAAAATAGTTCCAGTCGCTTAGGCTCTAGATCGAGGTACAGACATACAGACATACGGACATACAGACATACGGACATACAGACATACAGACAGACAGACGGAATTGTCAGACCCACTTTATTAGTCTTCGCTATCATCGTAATGTCAACTTTGATCAAAATCTCGAGTTCGATTTTTTTTCCAAATGCAGAACTTGCCCTATAGTACCTATGTATGTATATCGCAAGTAAAAAATCATTTACGGAAGGAGATCGAATTAATGGATGAATTAATAGTACATCTGAAATAATCATTTGTGAAAATATCTTCTTCGCCAGATTCAAAATTGTCCCGAGTCATCAAGTGGTAATGGGACATCAGTTTCACAATCACTTTCCTTAAGTACTTTTCCTCTTACAATAATTGGATTTGTATTAAATTTTTTGGCATTTTTTGCGCAGCTATAATTCATTTTTCTCAGCCCCGCTTTTATTTGTTGTCTAAAATAAAAAGGCTTATTTCGGCTTCAATGGGTGGAGGGTCACCATTTGTTGAATGCAATTGGATCCTCCTATGTGTCAGGTTGCCTAAGCAGCCCATGTTCTAGCCCATGTTTCGGCAATCTTTGGTAGTGATGCCATCCAAAACACTTGTGCAGTACTCAATAACATCACCAGGACAATACATTGAGACTCAATGTATTGTCCTGGTGATGTTTCCAGTGTTGGTACGGATGTCGGAATGAGGATCATAATTCTTCGATTTTGAAAAATATCTTCATACAGTATGATACGAAAGCTTGCATTCCTTTGCAGCTTGCCGCCTGTCTGTCTTAATTTTTATCTTTTGCTACTAAAGAATGATAAAGTATATATTCAAGTTGATAATTGTTAATGGTTTTAAGTTTAGCATCTCTGAAGCTAATGAGATGAGTTCCTCAAAAATCACATTCTTTTTGAATTATTCTTATGGTCTTTCCTCCTGATGTCATTAAAAACCATAGTTGGACCAGCCAAACATAGGCCTACATAATACCAATACCATACACCTAGACATTTTTGGCTTTGTAGAACATTATAGAATTTGGAATACAAAATTTCAGGGACCGAATTCATACAGAAATATCACCAACCATATTTCAAAATCTCAATTAATAACGGCGATGGTTTTGCCGCCCTTATGCTATTTTAAACTGGCCGCTCCTCCTTAGCTATGACACTGTAAGGAGCGAATATACATAAATATGCATGAGGGTGATGAATATTATACCATAAACTTTGCAAGAAAGAATGGACGAGAACCAGGGACCAAAAGGAAGAAGTCCGAACATTTATTTACTCCTCTCCATAAACTCTAAGTTTGTCTATGAGTTGATGTCAACTCAGGATAAACATCTTATTGTGCATTCATCCTATTACCCATCTACCGTTACAGGATGTTGCTATACATAAGATGAATACGTCCGTTCTCCACTCATCCAACTTAAACGGATATGTTGCTGTCGATTTTTTTTTAAATTCAGAATACATTGGACACTATAGAGGTTTTTGAACGAAGTAGCACACGTAACAAACAAGAGAAATGTATTTTAAAAATGTAGTAGCGATTCCCTGTTAAATTTTTCATCGTAAAATGGAAGCACAGTAAAGCTGTTGATGGAAAATATTTCCTTGCGAATAACTATTTTAAAACGGAGAATGCAAAGACTGAAAACTCCATTAAAATTCCAATTATTTTAAATTAATTTTATTGGAAAAGTTTCATTCAAGCTGGGACCTATAAGGTTTATCTACTTTAAAAGAGATTCAACACATGAAAGAATTAGAGGTAAGTTTATTGAACTATGAATAATAAACTCCAAGCAGATTTATGGGCCTTGTGAATAAAAATTAAATGCATGACTGGGTCACACGAACTTGCTCTTATGTAAAAGACTAAACATATAAAAAAATTAATGTTTTTAGGGAAAAACTGTTCATAAGCATCAAATTAATTTTTTAAATCAATAAAGCAACTCCTTTAGTAGTTGGAGCTAAAAACAGTTTTGAAATGCAATGTTTTTCAAACTTTTTAAAACGTTCCTTATAAAAAAAAATCATTAAAACCGTTATGCCGATAATGGGAAATTTAAAATCTGACAAAATGTTTTTTTGACAGTACCCAGTCAGTAATATCTGAATTAAAATTTTTTTTTATTGAATTATATATCGTTAAAATTAATCGAAAGAAACAAAATTTTATCAAAATTCCAGGCGACGTTTTTAAGAAAAACGATTTTCCAAAACTATTTTTTTACATTTGTATGGTGGGTACCGTTATTTTTAAGTAAAATATTTTTTTCTCACATCTCTGTATTAAAAACTTTTATTTGTCAAGTTTAAAACAAATCGAGCATGGGGGTTACGAAATATTAAGTTTTGAAAAAAAAAATGTTTTAAATAATTTTTGAAAATCCAAAAAGAATTTTTTTTAAATTTTAATACACAATAATATTCATATTTTTGGAGAGCCTTAACATACAAAAAACAATCAAACTCGGTTGTAACGTTACCATTAATAACCATTTTTCGGAAATTGTTTTTCAACCATTACATAAGCTTTAACTAAATGAATTTTTAATTTTTCTTTATTCTATGGAACAGTCAATGAAGAAACGAAAATTATTTCGGTTTAAGTAGAGTGATTGAATTAAATTCAAGTGACCTCAACTCCAAGGTGCATTTCACACAGGTACGACAGTATGGCAGCATGTTACTAATGAGTACTTACCTGGGCGAAACGCACCTTTAAATTCTATGGAACAGTTTTTGAGAAAAGAAAATATTTTTAAAATTCAAATGGCAGGTACAGTAATTTTTAGTCTTAAAAAAAGAAAAGAAACGTGGGGGGGGGGGGGGGGGGGAGTTTAAAAAATGATATCTACCAAGTTTAACAAAAATCGGCCGAGCCGTTTATTATATCATCGCGTCCGTCAGCTGGTGTGCTTGTACGTTAACTGTACCTTCAATGAGCTAGAGTTAAATGGATGAACCGATTTGATTCAAATTGGCGCCGAGCATTTTATGTCATTCACTAGAGGAAAAGTAGCTCATATACAACGGTTTAGATATTTTCAAAATTTCGCAAAATTAGTTCTAAAGATTTTTAAAAAACTTCGAACCTGTAAAAACCAGAGCAATTTTTAAAAGACTACTTTTTCAGTTTTTTGCAAAAAGATCATAAAACGGAAATAGAAGTCAGTGGACTTCCTCTACCTTCTATCGGTTCCCACCACGGAACATTTTCTTTTAAAATAAAAATTATTCCAAGCTTTCTAGTAAGGGGTCCAGCAATCTTGATATTCTTGTAGCTTTCAATATAATATTATAGCTTAAGTTATTTTCAATCAAATAAATTGGAGCTTAGGTTCGAAAAAGAAGCTGAATGAAGGTTTATTAACTTAACTTTGGCTGTTTTAAAATAGCTGTTACTAGAACAGACTTTTTACTTGCTAGCTTAAACTTGTTTTTAATCACGGAAAATCTAGCCTTTAGTTAAAATTCCGTGATTTAGATTTATCTTTATTTTATTCACAAGACCCTAAAAAAAGTCAAAACTCCGAAGGATTTCATTATTATGTAATATTGTTTTCTGATATACGTGTGCGGTACTTGAATTGAGAAAACAGAACACTTTGCTAGCATGTGCATCACAGAACACTTTGTGTGGACATTGCTAAAAACACTGTGAAATACTAAGGTTTCCTTCGACGATGCAAGACATTTATTACCCCTTATGATCTGGCTATAATATTCTAAAAAGCCTATATTCTCCCAAAGTTTGGGTATAATTCCCATATCTAGGCAGGTGATCCAATAACTCACTTGAGTCTTTTTGATTGCAAATTGAATAGGAAATGAAAACCGAGCGGGATAAATTATTTGATAAACTTGGAATACTCGCGTTTATCGAACTTTGAACGTACTGCTTAATTCAGATAATCTTTCTTTAGCCGCAATACACGAATGTGTACGATATTCAGGCAGTTAAAACCAATGTGCGTCGGTATCATTGTATATATACAATGTCGGTATCTCCTTTAAATTTTAGGTGTAGTCATAACTCTTTTAGAAGTAACACGGATTTCAGAAGAAAAACTTTCTACAAACGTAGCAAAATAGCAATTGCATTCATCCATTCGATTGAATACATTCTTTTTTAGCTTGGGCATTTTCAAGGTAGGTCTCAACGGAAAACGCACGTTAAAATAGTTATACTTCGCTTTATAGAAGGTTTAATGAATAAAAGACTTTTAATTATGTATGTAATTATAAACATATTGTATCATAATAAATATCTTATGTCAGTGTTTTTGTTTAATGTTAGCGAATTTTTGGCCATATTACGATAGTCCCGAAGGTTGGAAAAAAGTCATTGGGGCAACATTTTAAACAACTATTTTTAAGGGCTTAGTATGTTACTAGTTGGCAATTTGCTGAAAATTTAGTAATTCACTAGCTTTTTTTTCATTTTACTAACTAGTAAAATACTAATTCCCTTTTAATAAAATCGGTACACGTTTAAATTATGACAGTTCGTGAAAATTATCAAAGCAAGGAAAACTAAAACTGGGGAGCGGGCCTAATAATTTTAAAACTCAAAAGTCAAACGGACAACCTACAATTTATTTTGTTAATTGTTTATTTGTGACAACCTTTTTCGAAGGTTTTTTATTATTTCCCCACTGCGGACTGAACATTCCATGTAATGCTCCTTTAAGATTAATTGGTGTATATATCCTGATATATCCTTTGTGTTTTCCATTAGGAAGTTAACTTAACTTACCAGCATCAGCCTCATGGATATTTCTCCCAAAGACGTGGAAAGTAAATAGTATTTGAAATTCTGATCAAAATCTAAACATCCAAGACATTACAAGTCGTAGTAATTCGGTCTTGGATGTTTAGGTTTTCAACCAAGAACCGAACGGTTGTCTTATCAAACCTATACCTAGGTAAAATTCTACATTGTCCAGCTCTTCAAAAGAATTTGCTCGGGACTTAAAATATCGCACTTTACTGCACAAAGTTAAGTCTTCAAACTATGTTTATATCAAAATCTTAGTTTTCCGAGAACATTTGATATTATTTTATTCACTTTTAAAAACAATTACCTCACGAAACATAAGAAACACACTTTAAATCTTGCAAATAAAATTGGCAAGAAATGTTTGTCGAGGAAAATCACAGATTTCAGATCGATTAACAAGTTACTAAAGCTATGTGTACACGATTGGTAGATCTTAAAATATTGTAAGACCTGACAATGTCTGACAATTATCTACCAATGAGCTGACAATTAAGTTGTGTGTGTACACGGTTGGTACAAGATCCACAAATCTCTTACAATTTAAGGTCAGAAGTTGGCTGACAATTAATTTTCAGATAGCCGGCTTAATACCTACCAATTAATTGTAAGAGATTGGTAGATTTTTTAGCAACCGTGTACACACACAATTAATTGTCAGTTATTGTTGATTATGGAAACTGCTTCAATTGAACCTTGGCTGCAAATTGTCTGACAATGCTAAAAAACGAATATCTTACAATATCTTCATTATCAGAAACGTCAGACAACGATAAAAATTGGCAGGCCTGACAGTAAATTGTGTGTGTACACGATTATCAAATACCTTACAATTTCGTCTTACAATTAATTGTCAGACAAATTTTTTGACAATTAATTGTAAGACTAAACGGTTATAACACATTGTAAGCATGTTTTTCACTGACAGATCTGACAATATTGTAAGATGTACCAATCGTGTACACTTAACTTAAAAGATAAAGCGTTAAGAGATGGTAAGAAGCTAAAGTCGTTTAAAATAAGAAAAATCTTCTTTTTTACTTAGTAACTTACTAAAAGGGCTTTAGCATTTTACTAAATAGTTTAAAATGTTGCGCTATTGTAATAAAAACAACAAAAGTATCATGGACAAGTCTATACATATACATATATGTATATAAGAGCTACAATCATTGCTTTCAGATACATTGCTTTATTATGCATACTTATCTCCCTTTCTTATTTCTTCTGACTTTTCCTCACAATCAATGCCATAAAAACCTTTCTCATTCAATATTGTTCAATTCAATCTTTTACAAAGCCATCCACATCGATTAAGGCTTAAAAATAAATTACTTTCAATCTCCTTCGAACAGGCAAAATTATTGTTTTACCATTTGGTTGTGTGGATGCCTCCATACCTCCTGTCAATCAATTCAATTTAACAATAGAAGGATTTTCATTGGATTCATCTGATAAATGTATTCTTTTGTCAATGAGAGATTCATATTTATTCATATAAATGGAAAGCCCTTTTTGATGGAGATGTTTTTGATGTCGTCACTTCGAAGCCGTTCACTTAACTATATTGGCAGCCTCTAAAATTGATTACTGTGCTCGTACTAAATATAATTACTTTCGTTAAAAGTAAAAGTTGCGAATATTTATCCAATATTATATGATGTTATTGTATATTTGATATATACATAGTTATACCCATTGAACAATTAACAATGCATTGATGGTTCTGGTACATACAACAATTGTACGGATGTGAATTGTAGTATGTGAATTCAGAAACGCATCGTTCCATGGATGATACACAATCAGTTTCGTCAAACATTCATAACTGCATTTAAAGCTGTATCTCATTTTGGTTCAAGTGTTCATAGTTACAAATTTGCATCAAATGCGTAAACTTCAAACAAATCAGAGTTTAGGAAACTCTCGGCTAAATTCATACACGTCAAATATGTGTACATCTCTATATTTCGCGATCACCATCCGCAAAGCAGATTATACTGATTCATTGTATCAGATTTTCGATCAAGAATTTTACATCGACCTGGAACATAAAACGCACCCTGTACTATTTTGTAGAAGGTCACATAATCTGCTAAATTTGTGTGAAATACTTTTCGATAACGTTAACCGTTTAAGGGTGACATGACTTTTTTCTACAAATCGGATTCGTGGAGACTTTCGATAGCTCATTCGTAATGATTAATTAATCGTCTGTGCCGATTTTCAGGAAGACGGGCACTTATTTCCAGCCAGATTGTATATTTTGACTAGACTAAAAGTGACAATTATTATTATAAATATGTACATAGGGAGTTATTTATTATTTGCGTTTTTTGCGATATTAAACCTATGAATTAATAAAGAGAAAGTGAAATCAGTTTATGGGGAAGATCGATAAAAACCATGGATAAAACAAATGTAATTGGGGCTTAAAAATGTTTGTCAAATTAGTACGATGTTAAAATTAGTTTGGTATGATACTAGGTTAAAACGAAGATTTTGCAAATTTTAATTGAGTTTGATATAATATAGTCCGGTCAATATAGACATTTAAAATAACAAAAATTCCCGGAAAGCCAAATAAAGTCTTAAAAATCCCCATCGATCCTATGTGTGCTAAAAAAGAAGTTATGAGGGTCAAAGGTCAAAATTTGAGGTTTTTTGGATTTTTCTCGAAAACGGCAAGTTTTCTCAAAAAAAAAAAACCTCAGGCCAAAGTTGTAGATCTTAAAATTCTCTACAAAAATGGTCCTCAGAATTTTATTCCTAAGAGTTACCATTCGTGAGATATCGCGATTCTAAGAGTCAAATTATACATGATATTCACACATTTCCATGTCACCTGTGAGGTATTGTATTATTATTTCAACGTAAAAGTATCACTAAAGCTTTTGAGGATGAGATTGAAAAATTTTTTGAGTATGAATTAGCCTCTTACCCCTTATCACTTTTCGATGCAGCTGGAATGCGTAAAGCAACAAAGTCAGCAATTTACGATTGCTTTCAATCAGTCAATACTGAGGTTGATCGTACAAACGTTACTTACATTATTGATGGGGGATACCGACTACATCACGTTGTGTGGGATCGAGAAGAAACCTTTAGCGTTATTTTTGATAAATATGTTCAGTATTTACGCAGACATTATGGGCTTACAGTGACGGTAGTATTTGACGGCTACAGTGACTCGACAAAGAATATTAAAGCTGCAGAACAACGTCGTCGAACTGCAAAAACATCTTCGGGTTCCGAGATTATCTTTGATGAATTTATGACAGTTCCAGTGAATCAACAACAATTTTCGCTAACAATAATAATAAATCTCGGTTCATTTCCATGTTAAATGACAAATTAACAGCTGCGAATATTGCAGTTAAACAAGCTCAAAATGACGCAGATGTCCTCATAAACGAAACAGCAATAGACAAATTTAATGCAATAAACACGATAATTGTAGTTGGTGAAGATGTTGATTTGTTATTACTACTTACTGCAAGGACTCCAATAGATACAATTATTTATTTTCTGAAACCTGGAAGGGCTCAACAGCGAACAGAAATATATTCTTCAAAAAGTTTATCTGCTTATCCCAAATGCCAAAACTATATTTTATTTTTACATGCGATAACCGACTGCGACACTTCGTCAGCAATGAAGGGGCAAAACGTCAGTATTAAAATTATTCGAAAAAAAAAAGATTTGACTGACTGCGCTTAGGGAAGGAATTCGCTTTCTTCTTGCAGTTTATGGAGCTCCAAAAAAATTACTTTTATTAATAAATACCGATACTTAACTTTTGTAAAAATACGCGAAACAAGAAACAAGTACAACTATTATGTCTTCCTCCAACATCGGCATCTGCTATTCAACATTTGTATCGAGTATACTATTAAGTTCAAACATGGCTAGGCAATCAACTGAACCCAGAAGACTGGGGTTGGAAATTGATAGATCATACTCTGGAACCGATTAAAACTTGACTCCCACCTGCTTCAGAAAAACTCCTCAACACTATTTTTTGCAATTGCGAAAAAGGTTGTAGTGCCAAATGTGGCTGTTAAAAAGTCGGGTTGTTGTGTTATCCAGCGTGTACCAATTGCCAAGGTCAGTCTTGCTCAAATGTCCAGTTGAGTACAATAGAGGAAGATTCCTGTGATTTTAATGAAGAGACCAATAACTCAGCCACATTTGAACAATTTATGAACATCCAGCAAGAGGAAGAAAAAGAGGAAGAAGAAGAAATCGAAGAAGACATGATTGTTGAAGTAGACTTTCAAGAGTATGAATATGATTAAAATATCTAAAAAAAAATAAAAACAATAGTTAACCCAATAATAATCAATAGCAATAATCAATAATCATTAATCAATATCAATAATATTACCTTATTATCTAGAACTTGACGGGTATTATTCCCTTAAATTATCTTAAGATTGTCATGACAATCAGTGGCCTACAGGGGAAACCACGGTAAAAAAAACGCGCCGAGTACACTACCTCACAGGTGACGTGGAAATGTGTGAATATCATGTATAATTTGACTCTTAGAATCGCGATATCTCACGAATGGTAACTTTTAGGATACAAAATTCTGAGGACTATTTTTATAGAGAATTTTAAGATCTACAACTTTGGCCTGAGGTTTTTTTTTTGAGAAAACTAAACGTTTTCGAGAAAAATCAAAAAAACCTCAAATTTTGACCTTTGACCCCCCATAACTTTTCTAGTACCCATAGGATCGATGGGGAGTTTTAAGACTTTATTTGTAATGGTAAGCCCCAGCTCTCCAGCAATATTTGGCTTTCCGGGAATTTTTTAATTCCGGACTAATACTTATTAAAGATAAAATCGTCAAATATGTTACTCGTAGCTATTTTATTTTTTTGCGCGTCGTGCTAACTTCATTATATGACTCTTTGACATTTACAAATTTCAAAAAACGTATATTTACTTTGTTTTTTTTCATGAAATAATATTGTGTTAGGTGTGTTCAGAAGCAAATTGAACAAAGTACAAAAAATGGTTGAACGAACGTATCGATCCTCCAGAGAAACGCTTTCGACAACCTCAATCATTGACACTGCTGTTCAAAACCTTATTAGTAAAATGAAAACGGCCTTTGAAAAACACGGCCCCATATCTCATAAAATTAAACCCACTAACCCACCATGGTGGAACAGTGATCTTAAATACGAAGAACAGGGGGCAGAAAACTTTTCAACCAAGCCATACTGAGTAAATCGGAGGAAGACTGGAATTCATATAGAACCGAACATAACTCATACACCAAAGAGTTAAGAAGGGCCAAAAAGGATTCATGGGCTAGAAAAGGTGAATCCATTGAGAACACAAGTGAGGCGGCGAGACTTCGAAAGATCCTTGCATACAATCCCACGATAATATAGAAGGAATTGAAATGGCAGATGAACTGGCAAGGAAAGTGTCAGTATCAAATAATAACAGCAGTAGCCACTTAAATATGGGACCAAAAATCCCGATTGGCGTGATTAAAAGAAAAATAGACCTAATAACGAAAGAACAAATCAATAACTCCTAGTCCTCCAGGGACGACTGCGTTATCTATAGAAGTTTATGGTCTCAAATTAATAAAAAAGGAAACTCGATATATTTTATCGCTGAGTAAAGAAGAGTGTAGAATCCTGATAGGTGTACTAACGGGTCATTGCGCCATTGGCACAATGGCCACTAGAACGGGTGCATTTGCACCCGATTTCTGTATGAGCTGTCAGGATGTCGAGGAGATTGAAACCATTAAACATATGCTCTGCGACTGTCCGAACCTCCAAACAAATCGCCTCCGTTACTTTGGAAACAGGTTTGTTGGAGAACTGGACGATCTAACGCGGGTCTCAATGGCAAATATGAGAAAATTCATAGTACTCGTAAGCACAAGTTCGCAAATGAACCAGTCTACATAAGACATTAGTTATGGAGCATCTCTGCTCTTATTAATAGGGGATCAAAATGGACCAATAGGCCCCCGTGTGCGCAACAGCCTCTGTGCTGGGCACGCCCCTCCTTACCTAACTAACCTAACCTAATCCTTAACTAAGTCAAAAGAAGTTGGAATTTTCAAAGAGAATTGTGATAAGGATATTTTTGAACTCAAGAATGTATTTACATATTTATTTAATTAATTCATCAAGCAGATATACATTAAAAAATATATAATCTTAAAGACTACTGAATAAATTTTAAGCAACATGCGATACCTTACAAATCTGCATAAATACCTTAAATTACTTAAAAATAATATAACACCTTACCACCAGAGTTTAAAACAATTAATTAATTAATAATATGACTTTTAAAGATATCACGACTAATATTGCTATGAAAATCTATAACAAAAGCAACTGAGTTGGTCTGTCTAAGGCACCTAGTTATTGGCTCATTAAGACCCTATGAAAAGATTAAAAAAATATACTATGCACTCGAAGATTTCTCGTTAGAGCATATATTCTTATAAGGGACAAAAGAAATGGGCAATTTATTTGATTTTTAAGAATGTCTCTAATAAAAATTATTTCAAAATACTTTCTCCGAGTTTCTAAAAGCTGAAGACCGATCAGATAACATCTAGTAAGATAAGATGGAATTTGTATATTCCAATGAAGTCTATACATCACTATTCTGGAAAATCTTTTTTGGATACTTTCGATTCGATTTGAGTGGATAGCATAGAAGGGGTTCCAAATTACACAACAGTATTCAAGGACCGGCCTTGCATAGGAATAAAATAATGCTCTGAATGTATGTATAAGGGTCAGAAAATTCCTTAGAGTTACGTGAGATAAATCCAAGTAAGGAATTTGCTTTCGCAACAATAAAATCTATATGAAGGCAAAACGTTAGCTTAGGAAATTATACAATCGGGAATATCGTTAATAAAGAGCAAAAAAAGAAGTGGGCCTAAATGACTTCCTTGAGGTACTCCAGAAGTCACAAATATGGGATCAGATATTATGTTATTAATACGCACATATTGAGTGCGCCCTTTTAAATAAGATTCGAACCATCTCAATATATTGGAGTGGAAACCAAGGGCAAAAAGCTTCTTAATTAATTAAAACTGTATGATTTACCCTATCGAACGCCTTTGAAAAATCAGTATAAACCACATCACTTTGATAACCATTTTCAAGAATTTTTATTAAATCATTGGATAAAATTGTTAAATTTTCGGTAGTTGACCTACCAGAGACAAAACCATGCTGAGCAGGGGAAATAAGTTCCCGAACAACAAAGGATAACTTTTCGTAAACTAATTTTTCAAGGAATTTAGGGATCGTTGAAAGTTTTTATTTCTCATTTCGGAAGTAACACATCAAGAAAAAAGTACTTTGAAAGGAAGTCGCTTAAGGCGTTTCCGCAACTTTTAACATATTTGGAACTTCAAGAGGTATTCAATGGCACTAAGCCCTTACAATAAATAAGATACCTGTTTATAAAACACGAAGTATGAGCAATAGAGGGTTCTATATCCATTTTTGTTTACAGATAGATGCATGGAAGCCTTAATATATACTTATTACCTCTGGCAATAAGGCAGGAAGCGACAGAAAAGGGATTTCAAGAATCCTTCACTCTTTGGAAATAATGCGAGTTAAAAGAATCTTTTGATTTAAACTTAAGTTAAAATATCTATTCGAATACAGAAAATTATTGTTTTGATAAAATCAAATACCAAGTTGAGTAAGTTCAACTAATACTCGTAAGTAGATAAAAATTATTATTTTATTTTATTATTATCTCATAGAAACTTTTATTTACGAGTACATACATATTTCGTGTTGCAATCATTTATTAGGTATATTTTATTTATGTAAATACGTACAGCATCGTGGATTAGATCCTATTAATGATTGATTACCGAGTCTGATTTTTATTCATCGAATTTCATGTTTTAAGAAAAAATTTTAAGTCATTTTAAGAGTTTTGTATCTTTGCATGCTAACAGTCATTATAAAAAAAACCTTTTGGCGCAAAATTTTCTCTAGCATTTTATTCAATTTAAAATCATCAAATATGAAGCTACTCTAATTTTTATTTTATTTTGTTTTAATATCGAGCTAACTTATGACATGACTCATTGACATTTAGAAACGTCAAAAAAGGACTGTTTACATGAATTGTTTGAATGAAGTGTCATTGTTTTAGGTGTGTTCAGAAGCGATTTATTAATATTTATTTATTTATTTGCTTACTTGAGCTGGTTAAATAACAAAAAAAAAATAATAATAACAATATTAAGATAAAATTGAAATTATGTATATAAAAGAAAATTTATTCTAGACTTAAACTAATGAATTGGGACTATGGAAACTATGAGTATAGATTCATACTTATGAAGGGGATAATGGGAATGAGGACAGGGGGCAGTACTGTGCACTGTTGGTTGGTGTATGTTAATTTATTTATTTATTCGGCTTATAGTATGTAAAGTTTGTTTTTGTTGAGGATTTAGAGGGAGAGAGGCTGTTGAGAGTTCCAAGCGAGGAAGATCTAAGGGAGAAATCAAGGATATGTTGTGGAGTGTTTGCTTAAGGAATTATTATGGATATTGGATTAAAATGTCTGTAATTAGTGAGGTGAGTAGGGAGGCGGAAGAAGGAGACATATTTTAAATTTGAAGTAACGCTGGAGAATCAATCGTATCAGTACAAAGATGGTGGGCGAATAATATGTTAGTAACTGCGTGACGATGTGCATGAGTTTGTAAGTCTATTAACTTTAAACGGTCTTCATAAGGGGTAAAGTATGGGGATCAGCAGAGACCAAACCTGACTAGGAAAGGTCTAACGTATGTTGTGTATAGATATTTGGTGACGTACAGCTGCGGTCAAAATAATAGCAGTGAAAATAGAAATCAATTATAAAAGAAAGATTTAAAAATATAAAAATAAAATAATACGAGTATCTTCAATGTATAAGAAAATAGTCCAGTCAAAAAAATAGCAGTATTGATAAAAATGGAGAAAATAAGAAAATTACATTGGATTAAAAACTAAAACAAAATGTATTTGTATTTCTTACGTCAATATTTGGTGGAAGACCCCTTATTGCTTATAACAGCTTCGCATCTTCTCTTCATTGAGTCCACCAAAGTTTGACATCTCTCCAATGAAATATTTCTCTATGCAATCTCCACTGCTTTCAAAAGCTGGTTGTTATTGGAGGGTTTTGCATTTGAAACGAATTTCTTGACATCTGCCCAAAGGTTCTCTATTGGGTTCAAGTCAGGGGATTGCGTAAGCCACTCCATAAGAGAAATTTCATTGACCCGAAACCACTCTTTGGCTTTTTTGCTCGTGTGTTTTGGGTCATTGTCTTGCTGAAAGACCCATCTTATTGGCATTTCCTCTTCTGCGTAAGGCAGCATGGTTCTTAGAAGAATATCCACATAAAGATGCTGATCCATTACACCATTTATGCGATACATGGGCCCTACACCTTGATAGTAAAAACAACCCCATACCATTATGCTTGAACCGCCATGTTTTACCGTCTTCCGCGTATACCTAGACACTAGACACATATTCAGCATTAGCTGGGCGTCGCATATATTTCTGGGAACCAGAACCACCATACAGAACAATTTTGCTCTCATCAGACTATAAAATATTTCGCCAATGCTGAAGGGGCTTATCGACATGGGCTTTGCCAAACTGCATTCTTTTGGCGACGTGTTTTTTTTGTCAAAAAAGGAACCTTCCTTGGGCTTCTGGCATTCTCTCGCAATATTCTTCTACGTATACGTTTATAAACTAGCGCTTAGATTTAGCTGTTTTTTTATTTCAGTAGCCGGCAAATGGGGAGAGACCTTTGAGTATCTCACAATTCTCTTCTCTGATTTTGGAGAAATAACTTTTTTTCTGCCCCTGGTTTCGGGGTTTTCTATAAATTTTTTTGCGTTAATAATCATCTTAGCAGATATTTTTAAGGTTTTTTGAATTTCCGTATAAGTTTTTCCATCAGAGAGGAGTTGGCGTATGATTTGCCGCATTTCCGGAGTGCAATGCTTACTACGACCCATACTCTAAGTTTGAAGGAATATAAATGTAGGAAAACTATGGGTTTTTATACCTTACCTTTTAGTTTCAACAACAAACAAAAAAAATATTCCTAAGATTCAAAAACAATAAAAAAAATCACAAACTATTAAACACTGCTATTATTTTGACTGCGCAAAAATACACTTTAAGTGAAATCAAATGACCTTTGGAAGAAAACCGTTATGATATGGCTTTTTTTTTATTCTGGAAACAAAAGATAAAATATTCTATTACAAAAATAGTATTAGAATATTTTAAAAAGTTGCCTATATCTTAGTTTGTACTAAAATATGTCAATGGTAAGATTACACTGCTATTATTTTGACCGCAACTGTATGTATTGAAAAATTCGTTAGACCACCGTTTTTTAGGCCCGAGGGCAGAATTTGCTTCTGCAATGACATGGAAATTTAAGTCTTTATCGCATAATATGCAAAAATCAATCAAGAATAGGGGAAATAATAGGTACAGGTACATTAATGAAGTGATAGGATCGTGGAGCGGAGGGTAGGCGTTTTCGGGAAAAAGCCGTAGATTGACTTTCATTTAAATTTAATTAAGAAACTTGCGTTAATACGACACTAGTTAAGTTAGAAAATGTTTAAAATTGATAACAGTTTAGTAAACTACTTGAAAGTTAGCAAATTGTTACGTATAGTATTATATTAATACCTTAACTGTTTGAAAATTTGCGCGTATGTTTGTTGATTGAATCAAACAAAAACAAAAATAAAAAAAAAATATTAACTATAATCTTACATTTTTCAAACACTATTTATTATTAATTATTATTTCCTTTCTTCGTGACCTTTTTTTAATTAAATAATGTTTGTCCTTAATCCCACTTCAGGATGAGCTTCACATAATGAGCTTCACATACAAAGAACTAGGACGTGAATCTGGAAAGGAATATGAGAAGCTGAGAATACTTTCGTCAGGAAAACAATTTATGTAATGGATTGGAAGTTTCAGTGAATCATTGGCGAATATGAGAAAGAGAGTCGGTGACAAAACGGAGCCCTGTGGCACACCAGCATTTATTTTATGAATTTCAGATTTTAAACCATCCAATACAATTTGTATTGAGCTGTTCAAATTCTAGTTTTTATCCATCGAAGAAGAGATTCATCAGTACCAAATGCATGCATTTTCGATAAAAGAGCTTGTTATTTAGCAACAAACATCATAGGGAGAGAGGACAGAGGAGGGAAGGTACTCCTAACATACAATTCTTAAATCTAAGTTTAAGGCTGAAAATGGAGTGTTTAGGATGGCGGGTTAAAAATCTACGAATATTAGGGGCATATGAAAAGGGAAGATTAGATGGAATCTTTGATACAGTGGAAGTCGAATAAATTAAGCATACTATTTATCATAAGTAGCATACGGTTCAAAGGTTCAATACTTCCACAACTTGTACGGTGAAAGTTAATATTAAAAAGTGGGATCGATCTAAGATTTTTTGAGTTAGTGCTTAGAGATATTTTTCGAAGAAGCAATGGACAGTAAATTGGTGTGTTTTATTCATTGCTGCATAGCCAGCGCAGCATTCAAGTGTGAATAAAACGATCAAACTCACTCCATATGTCGATTTCAATTTATATTTATATTTATATTTATATTTATATTTATATTTATATTTATATTTATATTTATATTTATATTTATATTTATATTTATATTTATATAGGGATTGGATGTCGAGCAGCATTAGACGGTCTTCATATGGTGGTAGGTTGAATATACTAGACCAAGGAAGAGAACGAAGGGCGAAACGAATAAATCTACGCTGAACCGTTTCGATGCGTAGGGAGTGAATTTAGTAATAAGGTGGCCAGACTTGACAGAATTTAAGTGACGTTAGGCTTTACACCATTATCGTTTCAAAAAACGAAGAGCTGAGTTAGCTCTTTTAATAGACGTATCAATGTGGAACGAAAGTTTAATTCTCTATTGCAGATAACTCCAAGATCACAAACAGAATCAACTTTTGTTACTGGTTCTTTGTTGATAAAGTAAGTTCTAGGGCTCAATGGAAGGCGTTTACGGGAGTAGGTTATAGCTTGTAATTTCGTAACATTTAGAACAAGAGAGTTTTTTTGACACCAAACTGAGAATCTATTTAAATCATTTTGAAGCAAGACTAAAGCGGAGGGGGACGAAATAGATTTAAATTTGGTGGTGCAACAGCTCGAAGTGAACCAGGACCTAGTGATTTACAATGAAGGGGACCTACAGTTTTCTGCCGATTTCGAATGGCTAATGAGCAGCACTTTCGCATGACAAGAAAAAATACTCTTACATGATTTGTCAATTCCACGCAAGAGGCAGTACACCCCTCAAAAACTTTTTTTTTGCAGCGAAATAGATATAGATAGATCGAAATTGAAGAATTTTTAATTGTAAAGTCTACGTCATTTATAGTTAAAAGGAAAATCAAAAAGCCAAAATGACTTCCTTGGGGGACACCAGAAGTTTCAATTAATGGGTCAGATTATGACGACCTAAAAAGAACTTTATACAGTCGGTCTTTTAAATAAAATTTTAATGAAATTGCCTTACAATCCAAGAGTTTTAATTTTGAAAGGATCTGTGGATGGGAGGTTTTTTCAAAGACTTTACTTAAACCAGTTGCAATAACATCAACTTATCTACCATTCTAAAGAGCGCATAAGGTTTCAGAGACAAAATAAATTAATTTGGTGGAGGTTGATCTACCTTTCAGGTATCATGTTGGCTTACAATTTTCTTACAATGAAAAAGCATTGTATCATAAACAATACTTTTTTAGGGACGCATGATAATTTGGCAATAGGGAATAGGGATTATAAATGAGTCTTTCCAATGAAAAGGAAAGACTCCTTGATTTATTGAAATTTGGAAAATTGAAAAAAAAAAAAACAAACAATACCAAATGCTCGCATTTTCTATAAGAAAGCTTAATGCCAAACTCTATCAAATGCTTTTGAAATATCAAATGCAATAATCTTATTTCCTCCAAAACGATTTAAACATTTTTGTTCCACTGTTCTGTGAGATATACCATCAAATCACCGGTGGACATATTGCTACGAAAACCATACTGCCGGTCCTTGAGGAGCTTTCGTTCTTCAAGATATTTCTTGGACTGGATAGTTTATCAGAGTTTCCATGACCTTAGTAAGAAGGGATATAAGTGCAATTGAACAATAATAAAAGGGAAGAAGGTTCGCCTTTTTTAGGGGCAGGCTGGACAAAAGCTGTTTTACATCCACTTTGAAAGAGATCAGTGGCTTAGGACAAAGTAGGCGAAAGGACGAGTTCTTGTGCATTGCGAGGAATATAGGTTGGGCTAGGATTGCTCCTATAGTATAGTTAGATACATCAGTCACTCGGTTGTTAGTGTGAAAATTTTATTAAAATTTCAATAAGCCAGGACTAGAGGTAAAACAATTATAGTTTTTTTTTATGTTTCAAACGATTTTTTGTTCTCAAATTTCTAGTTTTGATTTTGGTTCCCTTATTTTAATATCTTTTTATTGTTGGACTACCTTGGCTCACTTTCATAAATTTCTTATAGTAATCAGTGAGACCAAGGAATGATTTGAATTCATTAACAGTTGATGGAACATTAATATTTTGTAAAGATACATTTTGTTCTTGGTGTCGTAAAATTCCATTGTCTGTAATCGTGTGTCCAAGTAATTTTGTTTTTCATTTTTCTATTTGAATTACAGTTAAATTCTCTTTACTTTTAGAATTTTGTGAAAGTGTGTTAAGTGTTTTTCAAGGAAGTTGCCAAAATCAATATGACATCCATATATACCTACGACATATACTTTTGAAATGAGATCTCCCAGTATCTCGTCCATCATACAATGAAAACTAGAGGGATTATTTTTTAAACCGAAAGACATTCTTTGAAATTCGAAATGTTCTTTTGGAACACTGAATCCGGTTTTTCAATATCCTTGTCTTTGAAATTTGACTTTATAATGTTGTGAAATCCTTTTGTCAGATCTAGTATCGTAAGAAATTCTTTTTATATTCGTCTTTCTTCTTTATTCAGATCCATGTGCAAAAGTTTGTTTATTTCCGTTGAAAAGGACATTGTTCATTAGAATAGATATTTTCTTTTTTTTTGACTGGACGAGAAACAAATGAAATTCCATTCTGGTTTATTTCTAAATATTTTTCATCCCTATTATGCCCCCTATGTCATCAGAAAACTTCGATCCTATGATCGCATTAAAATTTTAATTTCAAATTTTATTAATTTCCGCTCAATTGTGACATCTTACATAAATTCTTCAAAAATGTTTGTTACAATATTTATACGAATTCACGGTGCTTCCCCCTATGTCTTGTTCTAATTTCATTCATTTCATAGGATTAGATTTTTTAAGTTTATCAACGAGGGTCGTAGGTACTGTGTCTACTTAGACTTTTCTTTTTTCTTTTTAAACGTTAAATTGTACAATGTTGTGTGGTGCCCCTTGCTATAAAATTTACTTCTTCCTCGTTATTGATAATAATATTGTCCGTTATTCACTAAGACTTGAACTAAACTGATTATTATTCCGTCCCAGACAATAATTATTATAATGGTATGTATCATTGCCTATGATTTTTGTTCTGGTTTTGATTACTATGATTATAAACCAAAACCTATAGATAATCTGATTAGGATTCATATTCTCTTATGTATATTTTATCATAGTAGAAATTAGCCTGCTAAGAAGTCATTATGACGTCTTTTATTTTGTCTAGGAGGATTCCAGATATTTTGGTGTTTCATACGGAACTTTCTGTTTGATTCATTATGGGTTTTTACTTGATTCATATCATTGGCTTCTGTTATGATATAAGCCTGAATTAGAATTAAAGGCAATTACTATTGTTTTTTGTAGTGGTTTTCATTTATGTTTAAACGACTTAATTTTTTAGATTAGGTTCTAAATGTGTTTTAGGCTGCAGCAATTTTTGTAAAGAAAATTCTTAAATTTTTTATATAATTCAAATGTGTTCTCTTCAAAAATAGTACCAACTTCCAGGGATTAGGTAAATACGTGGAAATGGCAACCACCGGCAGTCTAACCCTATGGCCCAACTAGCGCTAAAGTGCGCCATTTTGATACCATAAATCGTATGAACCTGTGGATGGAATTGATATGGGAAATTGTTGATATTCTCACAAAGGAATCCAGTTTGGATTAAGTTGAAAAATATGGATCTAGCAGGTTTTGATGTCTCTTAATGTGTGTTTGATTTTGCACAATCATCCGGAGATTGGATCCCGCGCTTAGCCGAACCACCATATTCATCCGACACCATCTACACTGCGCCAAGCTGGCCATTTGCAGAGGAAGTGGTGGACTGCTTCCTTTTCCCGCTGATCCCCACAGTGAGTGTTGTGAGGAATATCTATTCTATTGGCCAGTGTCCGCTATAAATAGTAACGATCCTGGCTATGTCTTGCCTGGTTCTTCATATCAGATCAAGTGTTCGGGATTTATTGTGGGTAGTGAAAATTTTTCTAGATATAATGAAGTTAGTTAAACTGCTCCACCAACGGTTTTAATTGCTAAGAAAAATTGAGAGATTCTTTCATAACTACGAGCGGAATGTTGACTCTCTTCGCAAGTGCGTTATGAATGGCTGATTCTTGCTTGGGCAGCTCGTCCGCTCGTTCATTACCATCAATGCTACAATAGCCCGGAAGGAGATAAGAGTGATATTGTGGTTAATATTGAGGCTAGAAAGTTCATCCCGGCATAGCTGGACCATAGTATGATGTACTAGAATTAATGGCTTTAACAGCAGCTTGACTGTCAGTGATAATAGCCGGTTCTGGTTTGGATCTTGTTTGAGTACCTTGCATGCTTCCCTGATAGCCAGTAGTTCAACTTAGAAAAGACTAGCAAAGTCGGGTAGCCTAGACCTAGACCTAGACCTAGATATATCTAAAGTCACAAAGAAGATTTCTGAACCGACACCACACTTCATCTTTGAGCCATCAGTAAAGATAGTTGTTCCAGGGATTACTTAATACATTTTATTAAATGTACGAGTACCTTCATAATTTTCCACGGCGAGAGATGTTGTAGACAATTTTTTAGTCTAAAAGCTTCTCCTTATATATTCGAGTGCATGTTTAATGTAAAGGGTGGTTAAATTTTAAGGGCCGATGTTGATTTTGAATAAAACACAAATTATTTAGGAAATTATTGTAATTTCTTTTTATTATGATAATATGCTATGGTTCAACTATGTATGCAACAAAATATCGGCCAAATGGCCGCCGCAACCTCGGCGGCACACCTCCATCCGATGGTCCAAATTTTCGATGACGCTGAGGCATAATTGAGGTTCTATGCCGTTAATGTGCCGAATTATCTCATCTTTTAGCTCTTGAATTGTTGATGGCTTATCGACGTACATCCTTTTCTTTTAAATAACCCCAAAGAAAGAAGTCCAACGGTGTCAAATCACATGATCTTGGCGGCCAATTGACATCGCCACCGCGTGAGATAACACGGCAATTGAATTTGTCGCGTAAAAGAGCCATTGTTTCGTTAGCTGTGTGGCAAGTGGAACCGTCCTTGTGAAACCAAATATCGTCCACATCCATATCTTCCAATTCGGGCTTGCTACGAAGAAGTTCACATGATAGCTGTTGTGAGGACCTTGCTTGGCATGCTTGTAGAAGCGCGGCTAGGTACGCCGGATTGGGGTGGTCCTTGTCCTCACACGTCGTATAGTGCAGATCGAAAAATATATTTCATGCCAAGACTAAAAGTAACAAACGGACGGACTAAATACCTCACCCTACTAAGCTGCAGTGACAGATGGGAATTCACTTTGAGCCCCTTTTTTCCCTTCCTGTATCGCCTTTCAGCAACGCCTTGACAGCTCACGCACTCTTGGTTTATTTTTACTAGCTGTCCCTGGTCCAAAGTTCTGGTTTGATCACACTAAATCATAACTATAAGCAACGACATCTTGCAAACTCACCCACATACTTATACTATTCAAAATTCCATATTAATTTTCACATACTATTTATTAAACAAAATTAGAATATATAATTAATAATAAATCCATTACTCAATTAATTTAGGTACTCTCATTATAATGATCGTTCTAATGGTTACTAATATTATGTTTGTTTCGTTTTCTTCCTAACTTTATTTTGAAGATTTTTGTTTCTCAATATACTCGTAAGTTTAGTTGCTTTTGTTTGCCAATAGTTATTCTTATTTTTCTTTTAATCTAATTTGTAAGTAGTGCATGAATAGGTAATAGACACTTTATTTCAGTTAAGTTTTTTTTCTTTTCTCATTTTTTGTATCAATTTATCAACGTGTAAAAAGAGCAAAGCTATAGTAGCAATAGTTTGGCCTGTTATGAGAAAATACAACTTCTATGAATTATATTGGGAGACTTACCGCTTATGTTGAGTTTGTGCACAAAATCCAACGGGGTGATATAAAGATGCTCCTTGCCGCAGCCAAACTATCACACATTCACTTTTAACAATTTTAATTGGGCTCTTATCTCCCCTTTTTTTTCTTATTTTACCCAATTTACCTTGCACTTT
Organism: Philhelius festivus; assembly: GCA_963931855.1. Lineage (NCBI taxonomy): Eukaryota > Metazoa > Arthropoda > Insecta > Diptera > Syrphidae > Philhelius > Philhelius festivus. The sequence goes on along the minus strand of OZ007556.1, from coordinate 122,152,176 downwards.
ATTCTAATAGTTTTTTTTTATACTGATTTCCTAATTCAAATAGTATTAATTCTTTTTTTCCTTTTAACTTGTTTTAACTTTTTAATCAATTCTAATTTTCTGTTCCTTTTTTCTATATTTAATTTACTTTTCTATATTCTTTTTTCTTTTTCTTCACTTCTTATATTAGTTATCCCCCCCTTGCACACGTCCCGATGCCACGTTTTCCGAGATGGTCTACCCCCTTCTAGTACACTATTTTTCCGCCTTAAGCAGGTCACTAGGCGATCTAGGTCAGTGGCTAAAGCGAACCGATCCGACTTCCGAGCTCAAGTAGACTGAGCTTGAGCAGTAGTCTGTTTTTTTTTTTCTTAATCAACAATTTAATGGAAGGCTCTCTTTAACTTTTGGAATGGTTCCGCTAGTTTTGCCGCAAGAGTTTCGATGTGGTTTCTGCTCCCGTCTCCTGGGAAGGTAGAGAACGTCCTAGGAGAAGAATTTTTCTGCCCCTCCTCTGAGCACTTATTTTCCTTCTTCTTAAGTTTATTTGTTGGAAAAAAGGAGACGTTCACCCTCGTTCACGTGGGTGAAACGTCAAAATTGGTGATTTTTTCCTATAGTAAAAACAGAAAAACCTATTTAATTACGCCTGGAAGGATTTTAAGTGTGTAAAGAAATTTACCTCTTCTTATCGGAAGTTTCTCTAATTATTACATATAATTATATATATGCTTGCTCGTCCTAAATTTCTTCTGGATGACCCAGTTTTTTTTTCTTTTCCTCTCTTAAAGGATGCCCTTTTGTATGGGAAAATTTTGGATTGCAAGGAGAAGTTAAAAATAATTAATACTAAGGAATAAAACTACTACTAAAAGTTATAAAGAAACTTACTCAGATTTCTCTCTACTTGCCCCTTAGAAAAAAAAATCCCCTTTTGGAGGAGAGGTCTTCCGAGTTGGTGGTCAGAAAGAAAAAGACCAATTCAGCCCACTTGTTGCCAAGCCTAGTTTTTGCGAAGACAAATAAGTTGTCACTCCTGCTTCCTGCTCGAATAAATCGAACGAAACTGAAACTTGGCAATTCTAAACAAGAATTTCGAATTCCATTCGTGTGACAGGGTGCTTCATTATTTTAGCACATTTATCATAATTTTATTTGGTTTGGAGGTAATTTAACTACTTCAGGATTGTAGTAGTTTAGATTTAGAGAACTTAATTGTTCACCAAGGCGTATACGTACTTTTTTTTATAGATTTTTTTAGTCGATTCCTAACAGGCTATAAAAAGTTCGTTATCATCTCACGATAGCGAACACCATTCACAATAACTGCCAGACCGGGCTCATTTTGGAAAAAATACGGCCCGATGATGCCGCCAGCCCATAAACCGCACCAAACAGTCACTCTTTGTGAGTGCATTTGTTTTTCGACAATCACTCTTGGATTATCAATCGCCCAAATGCGGTAATTCTGCTTATTGACGAATCCACTAAGATGAAAATGGGCCTCATCACTGAAGATGATTTTCTTCGAAAATTGATCATCCACTATTGCCATTTCTTGCCACCATTCTAACCATTGACGACGCTTGAAATGGTCAAGAGGCTTTAGTTCTTGATCAATTGCATTTTGTTAGCATGTAAATGCAAGTCTTTATGCATATGCGTGAGAGGTGTAATTGTTGGGCACGACGACGAGTTGAGGTGGACGGCTCTTCAGCCACACCATCGCGAACAGCAGCATTATTTTCTGCAGTACGAGCTTGCACTGGTGTTCACATCTCCTACAAACCCGTTTTTCAAGATTTTTCCGATTGTAAGCACATTTGAACAATTAAATTGACCAAAAAAAATCACGAAGTGCACGATATGCATTTTGATTTGAACGCCCATTTTCATAATAAGCCTGAATAACTTTAACGTGTTGCTCGATTGTGTACCTTTCCATAGTTCAAATTGATTTAGTCTAAAATTGAGAATTGTCAAATGAAATGCAGAAAAATAGTTGACGTTTAGATATGGTTCACATTCAACATCGGCCCTTAAAATTTAACCACCCCTTAGTTTCTATGTTGTCCTGTTTCTGGATCTGGCTCAGGTAATAAGCGACTGTAGAGATGAAAAGTACCAAGTTATCATCCTTCATTCTTCTGTATGGGTTTGTCTTTTCCATTTTTCTTATAAGTTAACGTTGTTCTTTCTTCTGTAGTTCGTTCAATACGATTTTTGTTTTCGTCATTTTTGTCACTTGTTTTTGTCTAGGTGACTTTCAAGAATTTTGGAATGATTCTATATAATCTCTTAATGTTTATTTGTTATTCTTTAATAATTGAAAATGAAAACACTTTCTCTTAACCCTAGCACCACAAAAAAATTATTTTATAATTAGAAAATGTACCCAAATATATAACATACTATTTAGACCAAAATTCAGCTTGGTCGCCTCTGGCCGTGGCGCGAAGGCGGGTTCTTTTAAGTATGCACATTTCTTTTGTAATTTCAACAATTTCGTGTCTAATATTGCTCTTAAGCATCAAGGTTGTGGTTGTGGAACAAGCCAAGTCAAAATGTGCTTCGTCGCTCGTAATGCATTTTTGCCAAAAATTGTGGTCGCCTTTGTCGAGCTGTAAAACTCGAGTCCACTCTCGCCGATGTTGATGGTAATTTCCATGCTGCATAATAAATTGCTATGAACTACTCTCTATGACTGTCAAATTCCAAATCATAAATTTCCTAATACAAAAATGGCAAATAAAATTGACCTGTAAAAAATAACGCACTATATACAACTTTGTAAAGTAATTGACCACATGAGTTCTTATTAATTTTTTGTTTACATCATAAAAGTTTGATGAAAATACCTAAGTATTTCACCATTTTAGTATTGAAAAATTAATTTTAAAAATTTGATTAACACTAAAATACAACTATGTGCAAGATTTGACTACCTATTTATTAGTACAGTTATTTTAAAATATAAAAAATATATCCAATCTATCAATGATACCTTAACTTTTTATTTATCCTAAAGATGTTTGTTTTAAGGTCGGTGGACGATGAAACAAGAGAATATCAAATAAGTCTCGGTCTGTTTAATAGTTGTAGCTAAATAATAATTCATAAGGCATGCATGAAATAAGGTTTAATATTAAACTGTCAATTTACCTTTAATTTATTTTAAATATTACACTACTCCGTAGATAAACTACCAAGTAGGGACACTGAAAGCACAGGCAACAGAGACCATCGGCTTAGACATTACAACAGAGAGATACATAGAAAGAAAGAACAACAGAAGAAACACATGTCAACAGCACAGTACACGGTTGGTATTGAACGGTCCCCCAACCATCCAAGTACTAACTACGCCCAATGATGCTTGATTTCGCTGGAAGTGATGCATTTTCAAAGCCTAGGCCGTTGACAACTTTAATTTAAAAAGGCTTCAAAGTGTATAGTTTATTTGCATATAATTAATTATGGATTACTTAATATTCCCATCACTAATTTCAAAACAGATGCTCTCTACTCAAACAAACATTTGAATGACATCTTCTGTTTTAAGTTTCTTTACTATCGTTGGAGCACGAAATCAATGAAAACCCTTAAAGGATTAAAATTGGATTATATCCTTAAATACCGTGAAGTAATCTATGCGGTTAAGTATTCAATTTCAAAGGATTAGGATATCTTATTATTCTAATTTGGCTTAAGGGACTTTCAACTTTTGATGTGATTAAAAATAAATATTGTTACGAAATATTATAAAACGATCGAAAATTCAGACTAGAACCAGGTTCAAGTTAGATAGTAAGGATTACGTTTCATTTATACAGACATGATATAATTATCTGTTTTTTTTCTATTGTTTTAGAGTTAATAATGTTTGCTTCCGTTTTTATTTTGTAACTATTTTGGTAGGCTTTTTTGGTCAGTTCTTATTTTAATATGGAAATAAAATAAGTTTTATTCCATTTTATCCCCAACGTTTCGTCGTTATCCAGGACTTCTTCAGGGTAGCTAATGATCTAATAACTTATTTAATAAACATTCACATTAATGAAAAATTTTTTGAAAACTTACTTTTGAAATTGTGAAATTACCATTTAAATTACATGGCTATTGCTATTAATTTTATTTTTATAACACGTTTAAATAATTTAAATTTAGTGACATAAATTAACTTTAAGTTTTTTGAACGTTTCACGGAAAATTTGAATAAATTAGCATTTATGGGCAATTCTACAGAACTTTTAAACTCTGTGTTATGAGCATATAGCTATGAATATCTTAGCTCCAGTGCCGGATTAAGCCAGCGCGGGGCCTGTAGCAAATTCTATTAAGGGGCCCTTAGGCTGTTTTAGGTTAGGTACTTATCAAGTTTATGGTACTCGTATTAAATAAAACAAAACTTTTCTTGATTTAATTTGGGAAAATTTATAAATAATGCTGTTGATATCGACTTCTCGGAGTAAATCATGTTCAAAATTCATTAAAGTGAGGTGATTAAGACGTTGTTGGCTCAATTCATTTTTAACACGTTTTAATGTTGAGAAAGATCGTTCACTACTGCAGTTGGTGATCATGAGAGACAAATAGGTAAATGCGCAAAGCAATTTCAACGTTCGGGAAACAAGATTGTAAAAAGTTATTTATCAACAGCTTGTAAACCTGCATTTCCAGAGCCTCAAGATTCCTGCTGTCAATAATACCAGCCACATCAGAATTGAGCATTGAAGCGAACTGCACTAATTCGTTGCTCAGACTGTCCTCCATCTGCGTAAGCACTTACTATGAATGCAGATTTTTTCAAAATTTCTTCTGGTGGAAGAGATTTTATATGAAGGTTTTTATAATACAAATTCTATATACGACTGAAATAAATCAGCCAAGCAGAAGACAGCACTATTAATGGACTTATTGAATTATTGATTCAAAATAGCTTTTATGGCCTTTAGTCCACAAAAATTGGCGTTTCGTCCGAGTGATCGCACATGGACTCATCATTTGACTGTGAGGACCTTGTCATTACGCAATTTTTATTAAATTCAGTTAATTTTACATCGATTTTTTGACAAAAATCCAATGTGAACTACATCCAACCAAGATTAAAATTGTACTCATTAAAGTTGGAATATTTTGCCCGTGGCTCAGCTTTGATTCTATATGAAGGTTTTTATAATACAAATTCTATATACTACTGAAATAAATCAGCCAGGTAGAAGACTTCACTATTAATGGACTTGTTGAATTATTGATTCAAAATAGCAAAATATTCCAACGTTAATGATTACAATTTTAATCTTGGTTGGATATAGTTCACATTGGATTTTTGTCAAAAAATCGATGTAAGATGAACTGAATTTAATAAAAATTGCGTATTGACAAGGTCCTCACAGTCAACTGATGAGTCCATGTGCGATCACCCGGACGAAACGCCAATTTTTGTGGACTGGACTAAAGGCCAAAATAGCTATTTTGAATCAGGAAGAGATTTTAGCTCTCGGAATATTCCGAAAATGCCAGCAATTTTATGATAACTGTTCTATTCATACGTTTACCTAAAGCAGTGAGTACGTTATCAATGGTGACAATAAACACCTGCACTTCATACCGTTGTCCACTTTGCGTGTAGTGCGGTGCGAAACATGATTTTTGGTATGACCAGCAGATAGAAAAATAAAATTTTAGTTGATCATTTCGGTGCAAATATTTTCTTCTTAGTAATTGTAACTAAATCTAATATATAAATAATACTTTTTTATGGTCAGAAAACGTTGGTGCGCGGGGCCCCTAAATGCGCGGGGCCCGTAGCATTTGCTACTCTTGCTTCGTGGCTAATCCGGCACTGCTTAGCTCCAAGTTAAAATATACTTGAATTTCTTTTTTATTCTAGTGAATTACTTTATTAAGAATATGTATTTTCCAAATTGAGTCATCTAAGTATTTATCTGCGCTTTTATAGTTTCTTAAGCAAGCTAAATTTAAAAAATCTCAATTGTAATAATCTCGTTTATTTTTAAATTATGCTCTGATGTACTCGCGGCCCGCGACTTGAGTCATTACTTTTACAAGCAAAATGTTGTCTTTACCTATAAGAAATATTATCGTAAGTTTCGTAAGTGTGCGCCAGTTTTGTGATAACTTATAGATCTTTCTATAAGTGTAATAACTTTTTAATAAAAATATGTTTTTTCGATGTTTCGTTATTTTTTGAAGACGGCCCAAGGAATATCACTATAATTTTCAATTATCTTTATTCCTCAAGTAAAAACGAAGAAATAAAGCCATGAATCAAGTATGTGCGCAATAAATTTTCGAGACTAGAAATGTTTTCAATCAGAGATCGAATTTCTGCAAGAATGGAAATTTGCACTTAAATGTATAGCACATCTTTCGCAAGGCTTAAAATCGATCTTTTCTGCTTCTGATCTTACTGTATGCTTATAGATTTCTAGAAAAACAATGGGCCACAAAATTAATTATTGTAGTTTTAAAATTATCAACCTTAATTAGAGTATTTATTCAAATAAATGAAATTTCGGGTCCTGCTCTTATAATACTGTATATATACCCTACCTCAACGGCCCGCGATGAAATCGATGCACGACTATTTACTCAACATACTGATAGGTTCAATAAAAAGTGCGCAAAGTCTCAGTGGTGTGCGAAGTATTTGAAAAAATAAAGTTTCAAAATCACAAGTTTAAAAGTTCTGTAGATATGTCCTTATATGTTATTTCACGTTTCACGCTTATCTTACTTTTTATTAAATTGAGATGTTCTGTGAATACAATGGAAATAAACAAATTTCAAGATAATTCTTTTTCAGTTTCTTTTTGTTGTTGCATAATTATTTTAAATAGCTACAAAAAAGTTCACCTTCCATGATTGGTTATAGTAAGTTTTAAATATTTAAGAATACTGTAATACAATTTATGTATGTGATGCTTTTTCATATACGAAAAAAGGAAAAAACATTAAACTTTAAAATTCGTTAGAATCATAATAAAACAAAACAAAAATCATGACAACTAAAAAAAACACGCTGTTCAGTTCATAAAAAACGAAATTTTAATATTTTAATAATTTATATCACCTCAATTCTTTTGAAAAATATAATGCATGCGACGAGACGTGGCATTGAATTTATTATAGTCCGGGAGCTGGCGACACTTTTCAATGTCTAAGATGCGTACTCATGAAATATTTTTTTTCGTGTAGTTCTGAGGTAGGTGACGACGAAAATCGACTGCTGCCACCTGGGTAGTGGTGGGTTGATTTACTGTGAATTTTTGAAGTTGCAAAAAAAACCGAAAATTTGTCTAAAATGCGTACTCATGAAACCAGTGACATATGTTAGTTTAACATTTAAAACGATGAAAAAACTTGTGCTTACACCTGGGGGGTGCTGGAAAGTACCGCTGCCAGTTAAGGGAAGTTGGGCCCCCTCGTAATGCACTGTAACCTAATTATTTTTTTCCTGGCCTTAAAATCTTGTAGAAAAAAATTTTTTGATTGAATTTCATAGATAATTAGACAAAGATTACGGGAAAAATAGCACGTGCTTTAAAAGGTCATCTTTTACCCTAAAAAAGGGGCAAAAGGGGGGGGGGAAAACACTCTTTTGAAAGTTTTTTTTTTTAATCTCAAAAACTACATGCATTTTTATGAATCTGATAAAGAAATTTTAGATTTCATACAAACATAGACCAAATGATAAAATTATAGAAAAAAATGGGGGGTGCCGGGGTTAAATGTTCCCTTTTTACGCATCTCAAAAACAAAATGTATTTTGAAGACTTTTTTCTTCTGAGGTTTTTTTATTCACAAATTCATATATACTTTATTATACATATATAAAATAAGGCAAGGTGCTTGGGGAGGGGAATACATTTTTCGAGTTTTTTGTCATATATCATAACGAAATTCATTTTTAGTAATCCGCTAATGAGGTTTATTCTGAACACATTCAAATTCAAAACAAATCGAAAACAGAATTAAAAATATGGATAAGAATATTCACAAACCAATAACATTTTTCCTAGTATATACGTTCCTTTCCGTTTTAATGCTGTTTCTAATTAGGTGCTAATTATCTAAAATTTCCCCGTCGCGACTTGCAGGTCACCTTAATCCCTCAAAGAACAACATACCCTTTTTATTCAGAAGACAAATAATACAAAACCCAATTTTTTATATGTTTTTCTTTTTTTTTTTTAATTTCGTGTTCTTTAAAAATTATAACATTATACTCTCGTCTGAATATCCAAAAGTTTCCATTAAACAGGATAAATCTTCTTCATCAAAATCCTCACTTGTGCTGACTTGGGTGTTTCTTGATTCTTCTTCAGCATCAGTTTCCTCACTATCATTTTGGATACTAGAGTCTATAAAATTGAGAAATAATTTCAAAAAAAGTATAAAATGAAGAAGGAGTCTATTTTGTAATTACCTGCATAACTGATTTTCGAAAGATCTTCAAATACAACTTCTCTGACTGAAGTTGGTAATTGATTTTGTAAAAATTGACATTCGGGCTTCATTCACGCCGCTAAGCTGTTTGTAGACGTACATACAGCAAACAAATTTCTCCAACGTTTGAAATACATCTGCTTCAACATCTGGATAATTTTGTAGTCTTGAGAAGGTTTCGATGAATTGAGGAGAGTTTTGCAAAATTGTGAATGTTCGGATAATTCAGTTACTTCAATGTTTTCACTTTAAAATATGGAAATTTGTACGTTAATAGAATTTTAGTACAAACACTTTTCATTTAGATTCGAAACTATTGTTATTGCATGATTTTGTGAAAATAGATAAATTACTTAATTTTGATCACAGATGTTGAAAGTCCCGATATATTAGATTCACTTCTGGGTTCATTATCACATTGTTTATATTTTTTCCTTACTGCATTAAACTTGCTCAAACACTTTGAATGGTAACCATCACTTTTGCTTAAAATTGGTTGCAATTTAATGTCGCGCCCGGTCAAGTTATTTTCTTGACGAATTTTCAAACTTAAAAGACATTTATCTAAACGTTCTTGAGTGAATAAAATAATTTTATCTTTTTTATTTCCATAAAAAACACAAACTGGTCGAGAATTAGCCATCGCACAAACTGATTACTGTTTACTGTCTTTATCTAAGAAAAAAAGAATTGTAGGTACTGAAAAGTTAAATATTTCGTGGTACTTCGTTAACTTCTTATATGCATAATTAGAAACAGAATATGGCCAGGTAGGAACTTATATACTTCAAAAAACGGTATGTTGTTCTTTGAGGGATTAAGGTGACCTGCAAGTCCCGACGGGGAAATTTTAAGTAATTAGTACCTAATTAGAAACAGGATTAAAACGGATAGGAACTTATAATAGGAAAAAATGTTAGCTACCCAAGCAACAATTAAAAAAAACCGAGGTTACAAAAAAGCCTAAGATAACTCTTGTCATAGTGGGACTAGAAATGAGATACTTTTTTACCCTAGTATGTTATACGATAGAAAAAAACCAAAAATTATCTTAAGGCTGATTTCGGTAAAATTTTCTCTTTTGCACAACTTTTTGGTCATATATTGGTTTAAAAAATTCCATTTTTAAACTGGTGATAATATTTGGATATTTTTTTAACCCTTTCAAAACCAATTTGTCATTTTTCTGGTTCCAAAACAACTATTTTTAAATCTAGGTTAAATTTAAACGGTCCTGGAACGGTTTTGGAACGGCTTTTTAGCCAATTTGTAACCCTTTGGTTTGGAAAACTTGAGTTCAAAGCCGGTTATTAAGCCGCTTCCAACCCACAAATTGTTGATTGGGTAGGTAGATATATTGGTTTGTGAATATTCTTATCCATCTTTTTAATTCTGTTTTCGATTTGTTTTGAATTTGTTTGATTTTGAATGTGTACAGAATAAACCTCTTAGCGGATCACTAAAAATGAATTTCGTTATGATATATGACAAAAAACTCGAAAAATGTATTCCCCTCCCCAAGCACCTTGCCTTATTTTATATATGTATAATAAAGTATATATGAATTTGTGAATAAAAAAACCTCAGAAGAAAAAAGTCTTCAAAATACATTTTGTTTTTGAGATGCGTAAAAAGGGAACATTTAACCCCGGCACCCCCCATTTTTTTCTATAATTTTATCATTTGGTCTATGTTTGTATGAAATCTAAAATTTCTTTATCAGATTCATAAAAATGCATGTAGTTTTTGAGATTAAAAAAAAACTTTCAAAAGAGTGTTTTCCCCCCCCCCTTTTGCCCCTTTTTTAGGGTAAAAGATGACCTTTTAAAGCACGTGCTATTTTTCCCGTAATCTTTGTCTAATTATCTATGAAATTCAATCAAAAAATTTTTTTTCTACAAGATTTTAAGGCCAGGAAAAAAATAATTAGGTTACAGTGCATTACGAGGGGGCCCAACTTCCCTTAACTGGCAGCGGTACTTTCCAGCACCCCCCAGGTGTAAGCACAAGTTTTTTCATCGTTTTAAATGTTAAACTAACATATGTCACTGGTTTCATGAGTACGCATTTTAGACAAATTTTCGGTTTTTTTTGCAACTTCAAAAATTCACAGTAAATCAACCCACCACCGGGTGAGCCTGCAGCAGTCGATTTTCTGTTTGTCGGGCACCTAAATTACACAAAAAACATAAAATCATGAGTACGCAAATCTTACAATTTTTTGTGTCGCCAGCTCCCGGACTATTAGGTTTTGTAACGTCAAAAGGACGATTTTGCCCATTCCTCAGTAATCGCTTTGCGGAGTTGAAGTAATGTGTCAAAATAACGACCGTTGGTATAAACTTTCTGCACTAAGATTCCCCAAAGATTTTCCATTAAGATCGGGACTAATGGTCGGTCACTGCATTAATGGTATATTTTTGGATTCAAAGAATTCTTTGGTAATTTCGGCATTGTGTATGGCTCCATTATCCTGCTGAAAAGTCCAATTATGCTGCAGAATTAATCAGTACGTCCAACAATTCAACATACTTTTCTGAATTCATTTTGTGAGCGGTAAAGCACATTTGGGAATTTCCATTGTAGCCGAATACAGCCCATACCATAAGTGAGCCACCCTGAAAATGTATCGCATGACGTGTTTCAGGCTCGGTTCTCAAATCCAATCAAATCAAAGCCAATCATTTTGGCAGCCATCAGGCCCATCCAAATTGAATTTTGTTTCGTCACTAAAAATTATAAATTTCCATTGCTCTTTCTAAAACTATTGATGCTCTGCAAATTCCAATCTTTTCGCTCTGTGCCATGGCAAAAGCTTAGGATCGTGTATACGTTTTTGGTATCATTACTTAAAACCTGTTGATTTCTCCTTGTTGTTATGGCAAAAGACAGTTGTAGCCTTATTTGAGACTGACTTATGCTTTTATTGATTGCCAAGCGTTTTATCGCCCGGATGTCTCCGTTGTCCATAAAAGGTGGCCGTCCAGAACTCCGATTTTTTCCTTCCTTATGGGTGTCCTTCATACTCGTAAATACGGTCTTCTTATTTCTGCGTTACAAAACGTTTTCAAAAAATAAATGTTCTAATTTGATATTAATATGCTGCATCATGGACACAAATTTCCTATACATTCCTTAGAAGTCAAAAAATAATATAAGTTTTGCAAAAAAGTAATCTAAAACTTTATAAATAATTTTCAACTTCCCTCTACTTTTTTTTCCATCTCATTTCTTTCTTAGTGATATACAAATTTGTTCACTTTCAAACCCTTCAGAATCCTATTTAAATTTTTGTTATCGTTAAGACGCAAAAAAGAAAATTAAATTATACATGTTTGTACTGTAAAGTTACATTACCTACCCTCAGAAAAAATATACACAATTATTATCTTCTGTCTTCACCCGGCTACAATACATACTCGTACTTCCTGAATTTAATTTATGGGTTCTTGAACTTAAGGGCTTGAGTGAAAAATTTACATTTTTCAGTTCAATTCACAACAACTTTTGAAAGGTCAAATACACTGATAGTAAATAAAGAAAGATTTTAATACAAATCTCAAAACAAAAATAAAATAAACATAAGAATGTGTATAGTGGAAGTTTCTTTCTGAGTATTTAGAAAGTTTATTATTCTGAATTCTGAAACTGAGTTTAGTGTTTTTAATACAGTGCTTTAACTTGAATTCAGATCAGTAACTGCGTTTTACAATCTTCTTGTTGCTGAAAAATTCAGAGTTCTACTTTGTAATTCCGTTTTATAGTAAAAATGTTAGAATTTGTAAAATCACAACTCTTTTATTCTATAAAAAGTTAAACTACTTTTTTGGTATGTTCAAAAATTTCCTACTACATATTTTATTCAAAAGCAAATTTCAAAGCAATTCGAATTCCTATATAGATATACATATGTTCGGTAAATGTTATTAAATGTGTTTGCGATCAACATTGGTCAAGATGTTTTTCTTTTCAAAATGTAAAGCAGATAACTATTAGGTTAGGTTAGGTTAGCTTGACTTGTTTGCGAGCACAAAAGTTGACATATTTAGAACATGAATTGCGCCATTGTGATACTACATCTAAGGGACTTTCTCTCTAATCGTTAATCCACTTGGAGCTTCTTATCAAGCGTCCAAAACTACCTATGTATATCAACATTTCGCACCCTTAGAATTAAAGTGACCTAACTTTAAAAGGAAATGAGCAATAAAGTCTTCAAGAAAGTATAGTTTTGAGTAAGGTTGAATGTATCTCTCACATATTTCAAGTGACCGATGTATAGACTGCCCCTTTCTTACTCATCTTTCGGTATATTTTTCACCACAGGGCTGTAGAGATCCCATTTAAGGTCAGTTTATTAAGAAATCATAAGTTACGGCAATTTTGAGTTCGGTCACTTTCATTCTGAGGGTGCGATTTGTAACATCATCATTTTAATAGAGATCACAGAGATGTACAGGAAAGGCAAAGGCGGGGAAATCATTCCGCTTCATGTAAAATCTACGTTAAGAGATCAAACACTTGCAGCGCTTTAGATTCAATACTGGCCAAATCTATTTTGTCAGCAAGTGGGGATGATAATATCCAAAATGTGAAGAATTGGCTAGATTTTCTTAAAGACAATTAAAAACAAAACATAGAATGACTGTACAAACATAGAAACTTATGTCAATTTTCCACATGATTTACGAGTAAATAATGAAGTTCCACCGCATCGTCGTGATTCACCGATTAGTTGTCTGCTTTCAATTCGAACCCTGCATTCCGCAGGAAGAGGATTGGCGACACTCTCCTAGAAGATGAACCATTATGAGGTTGGTAAACATGTTTGCCGGATTTGGAAGTATCGCACGTACCATCGAGATCTCCATGTTCTGGTTTAAAACACAATTACAATTGCGGCTGTAGCCTCGTCAGAAAATTATCATCGCAAATGTGAGTTAGCAGACGGTCATTACAAAGGATAATTCATGATGACTTGCAGTGCCGGATTAGCCACGAAGCAAGAGTAGCAAATGCTACGGGCCCCGCGCATTTAGGGGCCCCGCGCACCAACGTTTTCTGACCATAAAAAAGTATTATTTATATATTAGATTTAGTTACAATTACTAAGAAGAAAATATTTGCACCAAAATGATCAACTAAAATTTTATTTTTCTATCTGCTGGTCATACCAAAAATCATGTTTCGCACCGCACTACACGCAAATTGGACAACGGTTTGAAATGCAGGTGTTTATTGTCACCATTGATAACGTTCTCACTGCTTTAGGTAAACGTATGAACAGAATAGTTATCATAAAATTGCTGGCATTTTCGGAATATTCCGAGAGCTAAAATCTCTTCCTGATTCAAAATAGCTATTTTGGCCTTTAGTCCAGTCCACAAAAATTGGAGTTTCGTCCGGGTGATCGCACATGGACTCATCAGTTGACTGTGAGGACCTTGTCAATACGCAATTTTTATTAAATTCAGTTCATCTTACATCAATTTTTTGACAAAAATCCAATGTGAACTATATCCAACCAAGATTAAAATTGTAATCATTAACGTTGGAATATTTTGCTATTTTGAATCAATAATTCAACAAGTCCATTAATAGTGAAGTCTTCTACCTGGCTGATTTATTTCAGTCGTATATAGAATTTGTATTATAAAAACCTTCATATAAAATCTCTTCCACCAGAAGAAATTTTGAAAAAATCTGCAACCATAGTAAGTGCTTACGCAGATGGAGGACAGTCTGAGCAACGAATTAGTGCAGTTCGCTTCAATGCTCAATTCTGATGTGGCTGGTATTATTGACAGCAGGAATCTTGAGGCTCTGGAAATGCAGGTTTACAAGCTGTTGATAAATAACTTTTTACAATCTTGTTTCCCGAACGTTGAAATTGCTTTGCGCATTTATTTGTCTCTCATGATCACCAACTGCAGTAGTGAACGATCTTTCTCAACATTAAAACGTGTTAAAAATGAATTGAGCCAACAACGTCTTAATCACCTCACTTTAATGAATTTTGAACATGATTTACTCCGAGAAGTCGATATCAACAGCATTATTTATAAATTTTCCCAAATTAAATCAAGAAAAGTTTTGTTTTATTTAATACCATAAACTTGATAAGTACCTAACCTAAAACAGTCTAAGGGCCCCTTAATAGAATTTGCTACAGGCCCCGCGCTGGCTTAATCCGGCACTGATGACTTGAACTTGTTTCCGTAAAAAATCCAAATTTCGAGCATGTTAAAACCTCTGGATTTTCAGTTCACATCTAATGTTGTCAAAAAATGATTGAAATGCCCGAAGAAGACAACAACTTGATAAATTGCTTGTTTATGTCTGATGATGCTCATTTAGATCTAAACGGAAATGTAAACAATCTTATCTAATCGAAAAATTCTCCATGAGACAGAACAGAACTATACCCAGAGTTGGGCAGTTTCATCAAGGTTCATTGTCGGGCCATATTTTCTTGAAGAAAACGGTGTTACACTAAATGGCACTGGGGATCGTTATTTAAAAATGTTGAAGGATTGCAACTGCACATATAGGATATAGCCCACTTTCATCTGGCCCCGCAAGGCTTAGTGGTGAATAAAACTAAACCAAGGAATTAGACTGAATCTAAGCAATAGAGTAAAGTCGGGTAATGTGGACCACTCGGCTAATATGGACCACCAGCTTTTCTCGCCCTACACAAGTGCAATCGAAGTGACGATTGGTTGCGATTGTGCATGACCTGCTTAAACTTAACTCAGTATAGTTTGAGTAGTCAGGAATAACGCGTCACGAAGTTGTCGGGATTAAAAGAAAATCCAAAGCATTGATTATTTTTTTTTCTATAGTTAAATATATATTTTGTTCTCCTTTTATTTTTTAAATATAAGAAGTGAATATTTGTTTTAAGGTTTTTATTTATAAAACTATTGTAAAGAGTCTCATTTTCTTGTAAAATTGCTTTTTTTCGAAACATTGTGTTGCGGGTAATATGGACCACTGGAGGAAAGGAGTATATGGACTAGAGGTCCACATTACCCGTCTTTTTAATATAAGGAGTTTCGGGTCTGGATGAGGATGAATGATCGACCATTGATGATTTTGATACATATGAATTGTTTGGCAAGGCATATGTCAGAGTCCAAACTGGATAAATAGCCGTAAATGGAGTGAAGACCAGGTGGTCCATATTACCCTCCACTTTTCTTTTGTTACGTTTTAGAGTTACTTAGCTTTTTGTTTTTGTTATTTTTTTATTAATTGAATTTATTTTTTTGTTGCTACTTTTTTAATCAGAATTAACTGATGTATTTTTTTTTTCCAAATATCTTTAAAAAAACTTACACCGTTTGTGTTTTATTAACAAAAATATGAATGGTGGTCCATATTACCCGACTTTACTCTAGATTAAAACTAAATTTTAGGCGATCCCGACTTCAACTTTTTAGGTAATTATTAACGAAATGTAATGAAAGCAGCACATATGCATAAACAGCATTTACTAAAGCTTCTCAATTAGCACTATCTGGATACTTTTCAGTTCCTTATGCCCCATCTATTAAAGTAAGAGATATGACCTTTATCAATCAATATAATTGCTAGATCGGTATTTTCTATATCAAACATCAGTTTCTTTTGATAAGTTATAAGTGTGAATGATACGAGTATAAATAGTTGGGATCTATTGTAAATTGATAAATTTTATTATTATTGCCGTTGCCAAAAGTATGGTTTTTGTCAATTTGTTAATCAATATTTGATATGTATTTGTTCGCTATTTTGAGTACAAAACTAACATTTTAATGATGCAATAGAAGTATTTTTTGAGAAAATAGTATACTTCAACAGTTGCAGTACAAGAGCAATAAACTAAGTTAATCCAATATCTGAAATGTCAAATAAAATATCTTTTCAAAATTGTTTGTTTTTGTTCAATATTCACAGTAATATTAAAATGTATAAATTGACAACCATAATTCCAAAATGTCAATTAACTGATAAGTTTTATAGCTTATCAATCAATTGATATTGAAAAACTTTAATATGGGTGCATATGTTGTGGGAGAGCTAATCTGGCATATCCCTGTTAACCATCGCATTTGTAATCCTATACAACGTACTTCGACAGCTGTAGCTATACTGTTAATACAGTATTAACAACAACGTTCTTGAAAGAGTCTCGACGGAAACAGTCTATAGGTAGATGTTTCTGCAAAAAGGAAAACATTGACTTTTAGAGACATTTAACAAGAGTTCATTAGTGGTACACCATTCATTTAGATTTTGAAGGTCATTTTGCAAATCGTCTGCAAATAGAAGAGGAACAGAGTTAAACAAAATGTTTGGTAGGTCGTTAATAAAAACAAGAAACAGAAGTGGGCCCAGGTGACTCCCTTGTGGAACTTATAAACCAAACGTCCGAGAGCCCAACATAGAGGCTGAGTTCGTATTTGTAAAGCTTCTTCAGTCCTGCAAAAATTGCGTTCATAATTTATTGTAAACAAACAGCATCATCTCTGCATGAGCATGGAAACATTTGTATTCATAAAAGTAAACTTACAGTCAAAATGCATGTATTTTTTTTATGTTGCTGAATTTGCAGGAAAAATGCAGAGGAACAAATGTGAGTAATTACTTTTTTTGAAATTCATTTATTATCGTGAAAATATTGATTTTTTTCATCTTTGATAAGGTTCCTGAAAAATAATTAACATTTATTGTACATAGCTACATATCTGACTTTTTCTATGTTTGCTATTTTAGCAATTATGAACTCATTTTAAACAAAGTATGATGACTGCACACATGCAGTTGTAATTGTGTTCATTAATGTATTTGAAGCCTGTTTTAGGCAGGGCAGGGGCAACAAACAGAGTGTATGTGCAAATAGAACAAAGATGACTTTTTTAGGTGATTCCACAAATCCCCCGAAGGTCTACGGTTTTCTATTGTAACTTTTGGAATTGTAACTTTTCACTTGAAATAGGATTTTTCTCAACATTTTGGACTAGTAAATGTGCTAAGTGTATCCGTCAAAGATACTTTTCTCACACTGGTCGGTTTGAAACTTTGTTCGTGTAAACACGATTTTTCGTTTGACTTTAAATTGTAGTGGAATTGGACGGAGGTGAGCTGAATTCATTGATTGAGCTATCTCTATTGTGAATGATCCGTTTCTCTGGGGATTAGATATGTATTTAAGTGAGAGAGTGGATTGAATTCAACAACGGAGCAGACAGCCAATGGGCATAGATTTGTGTTAAGCCCCATTTATACTTTCGTTCTTCATTCGATGTACGTTGTACGTTGTTCATTGTTCTTTCTTCTCTCAACAATGAACAGCGAAGAAGCATTAACATTAATTCAGTTTTGTTTTTCACTTCTTAGCAACGAAATGGATGACAACACATTATTGACAGAGGCGGTACTATTAATAGTTAAAAAAAAGAAGATATAGTTGGACGAAGACTTGGTAGCTGAAAAAGACGAGTTCCGAAACTATTTCAGAATACCAGAAGAAATATACAGGGTGTCCCACAGTCACCGCCCTAAATGAAAACCATGGATTCCTGAGGCCATTTTAAGTCGAAAAACCTAAGAAGTAATTTTCTCGTTTTTCTCCCGTTTTCGAGTTATAACGGTTTTTATGATTTTCGCTCTCTTTTCCCTTAACTGGCCTTATCTTCGCCAAAGTACGTAAGATTCGTAAAATTTTTTTTATAACCAATCAAGAATTTATTACAGTTTTAGTTTTTCGCAAAACTTTTTTTTCTGCGGACAACCGTTTCTCCGCAATTTTGCATCAAAACCAATTTTTTTCGTTTTTAAGTTGTTTTTTCACTTTGATATCATTTTATTCAAAAAAAAAAACACGTTAATGAGTATTCATTTTTTTCTCTTATTATTAAAGCCCCGTTTATTTTCTTAAAAAAAATATTTTTTCCTTAAAAAGAATACTAAATGTAATTCACAAAAAATAAACAAACTGAGTGAATTTAAAAAAAAAAACTAATTTTTAAATAAAAAATTTGTTCAAATGAATTAAAACTTTTTTCTGAGCTATTGTGGTTAAGAAAATGAAAAATAGATAAAGTTAATCGTCCGAGAGAAAGACATTTAAAACCTTCAAATCATAATGCAAATCTTTTCTGTTTACATTAGTTAACGGTCTTACTAATTAACTTTATTTATTTTTCCTTTTCTTAACCACAATACGAGTAGCTCAGAAAAAAGTTTTAATTCATTTGAATTAATTTTCTATTTAAAAACTATTTTTTTTAAATTCACTCAGTTTGTTTATTTTTTGTTAATTACATTTAGTATTCTTTTTAAGGAAAAAAAAATTTTTAAAGAAAATAAACTGGGTTTTAATAATAAGCGAAAAAAATTAATACTCATTAACGTGGTTTTTTGAATAAAATGATATCAAAGTGAAAAAACAACTTAAAAAACGAAAAAATTGGGTTTGATGCAAAATTGCGGAGAAACGGTTGTCCACAGAAAAAAAAGTTTTGGGACGAACTAAAACTGTAATAAATTCTTGATTGGTTATAAAAAAAATCTTACGAATCGGACGTAGTTTGGCAAAGATAAGGCCAGTTAAGGGAAAAGAGAGCAAAAATCATAAAAACCGTTATAACTCGAAAACGGGACGAAAACGAGAAAATTACTTCTTAAGTTTTTCGACTTAAAATGACCTCTGTGACTGTGGGACAGCCTGTATATTGAGCTTCTTGGAAGGTATACCTAACGACTTAAAATTCTCAATTCGTGCTGTTTTGAATGTTTCTCTGCTTATTATATAATAATATTAGTTTATAAACCCCAAGTATCGCATTGGGATTTTAAACTAAAAATTAGCTGAACCTGAATTTAAACTCCAGAAATTTGAAGTTCAACTCATTTGGTTTCACTGTCTAATCTGAACTTCAGGTCATTGAACGTAGTTTAAGTAAATTGTTTTCTCTTTCTATCTGAATAAAAAAAAAAACAATAAAAAAAATTTGCTTTGTTTCAGGTTAGACCTGTGACAGGAAAAAAATAAATAATATTTTCAAATGTGTGAAGGGTCGTTGAACTGAGATTTAAACGGCAGAATAGTGTCGTTTAACTTAAACTACAGAATGAACTCTGTTCAAGGTTTAAATAACACTGTGAAACAAAATTTATTGTGGAACTGAAGTTTAAACCAAAAGTGGGGCTTAAGCTTCCACTGTGAAATTGGGAATAAGTGTTTTATTTATAATCAGTAAGTTTTTACTTAGGCTTACACGCCTTCGTTATAAATTCTTAGTTCAGGTTGTGAATTTTCTATCAGTGTACCATCATTTCATCTTTGAGAAATCTTTTTTATACAAAATATGCTGGTGGTATAATTTAGGTAAGCATGGATGTGGAAAAATTGAAATTTGGGGTTGAGTTTAATTTCACCACCAATAATGTCTAAACGAGCTTTCTCTCATGTAATGAAATTTAGCCTTGAGTTTGACATAACTTCCAGATTAAAATATGTTATCAATATAAATTTATCATTAAACTTTTAGCATGCACAATATGTTGTTAATGAAATCCCTCTAATTTTTGTGAAGCCTTGTCATTAAGAAATTCAAGAAAGCAGCGTAGGAATGATATATATAATCCTTAGTATAAATTTTGAAAATTGTATTTAAGCTATGAAGCAATATACATACCTATCTACAGATTTGTGTATGAATAGGAATGAATTGGGCTTTGGAATGATTATGTGTGATAAGATAATTAGGGAAGGTGATTAAAATTAATCAAAACGCAAAATGTTAAAACTTCTCCCGAATACCATTAATTCCCTGCATCCGACAACAAATATGCGAAAATACTTATGTATATCTTAACTTAAACCCAAAAAGACAAATAGAGCTAACTTTTTCCTGCCGAGCTATTCAAAGCTGCTTTCGATAGGTACTTTAGGAGCATGCACAATTGTATCTTCAAAATATTGTCTGGGAAAAGCATAGCCGAAGAATAGAACCCCAGCATTGTTTGCCCGATCTCCAAGAAAGAGCTACGCTAACTACATATACATATGTACTTCAGTCTCCTTAAAATAGCCAACAATATCTTATTCTATGTTAAGTGAAAGCCTAAAGTCGTTTGTCAATGACCTGATACATAGATCCATATCACTGCGATCTTAGGTCAGTAAATCAAGGGGTCTTCTTTAAGACCGTTTTTGAAAGATTAGTGCAAAATTATCTTGTGAAAACCTTTTAACTTGGTCGGTATTATTTCTCTCCCGACACATTTTTCTTCTGATAGTATCTGTCAAACAATTTCGTTTTCGAAATTTTGTATTTTTGAATTATGCACTAATATACTTTTAAGGAAATTATTCCAAAAAAGCAATCGTTGACTCTTATTGAATTTCAAACATGAAATTCGAACATATTGATATTTTTTCAATAATCCAAAATTTATTTTCCCAAAAAGTTGTAGGTATAGTAATAGTTTTAATTTAAAGGCACTTCAGTTTACAAATTTTGATAAAAATCGTTAGAGCCATTGTTGGGAAAGTCGAAAATCAATAAAACGATTGTACGACAGGTATAATTAAAAATGTTTTTTTTTATCATTTACAGATCATGCTTACAATAGTACACATATTTTTGTTTTGCCAAAATCGTTCTGAAATGAAAAAAAATTGTTATGACTCCTGTAGGGAATAATTAAAGAACCTACAGTACCAAGTTTGACGAAAATCGCTTAACCGGCTTTGGCTCTATTTCGAGGTACAGACATGCAGACGGAATCTCGAGTTGGATTTTTTTTAAAAATTCAAAGCTTGTGGAACCCAACATCCGAAGTACAAAATATTGCAATCTTTAAAAATTTTTTATTCAATTCAATTAGAATATTGCATTCATTGACTTCTCTTTGAAAATTATAACTTCAAATTTGCAATTACCATTCATTTCACATTAAAAAGAATGCAATCAATCTTTTCCCCATTGCCCTCACAGCAACAAATTGATTGAAATTTTCTGAGAATTCATGCATTTTTTAGATCCTAAACCAATCCAATTTTCCATAGCTCTGGTGCAAAAATCAGCCTGAATTAAGCCACACCGGGCATTGATTGCGATGGCTTTCGGGGCAGTGGTGATTTTATTGATTTAAAAAGACCTTACAAAAAGGAGTCTAGCAACCAATTCGCATTCCCTCCGGGTGGAATAACCATTTTCGGAAATTACTCGTGCAAAATACTCATGGCATGGACGGTGTTGCATGCTAGCGCCGCCGTTCCTTTAATATACAAATTTTATTAAAGGATCTTTAATTTCTCTCGTAAGAGAGCATCACTAAATAAAACAACTTTTATTTAAATTTTGTATGTTAGAATTTATTAAGTCAAAGCTCCAGATCCCTTACCACTGGTGGGGGGAGATCTTCCGCTATACGTCGTGACTATACTTGGTCAGAAATGAAAGTGAACCAAAAGATGATTATTTGAGATACATCGATCCCCTTTTATAATGCTTAATTGCTAACGCAGTATTTGACTGCGGATAGTATGATGATATTTCCACACAAGTTGCAGAGGGCAAAAAGTGCTGATTGACAATTTTGTTGATCATATCATCTTTTGTTTATAATAGCAAAGTGTTTAATTATTGAATTTGAAGTCCCGAGTTTGTGTGGGCTTTTGTTTTGTTGTAATTTGTTGAAGCGCGCAAGTGGGTTCTGATATAACATACATGCCGACGGTGGCCATTTCATCCAATTCATCGAAAATAATAATCATCGACCGATAGAGCTTTCCGTTGACGATTTAGCGTAGCCTACTTCGTTCTCCAAGAAGTGTGGATGATGCCAACAGACCAAAACCTACCCCAAACAGTGACTTTCTCTGGATGCATTACAATTTTTCTTGTTGACGAACCCATTCATATCCAGAAATAGGTCTCGTCGCCAAAAATGTTTTTTTGAGCCAAATTGGGGAAGTGTTTCTTGAAGACCCATTTTCATAAAACAATTCCATCATTTCCACATGTTGTTGAACGCTATACATATAATTCTTCATGTCAATTTGGCAAGACAACCTTAATAAATGACAGCAAATTTAACAGATGTAGCTTCAACAATTCGTTCTTTTTGTAAATCTTAATTATGTCCACAAAAAATCCATATTTACCTATGTTTTTGGTCTGATAATTTTAGTAGGAAAAATTGCGTTGGTTTTATGAATTATCTATACACTGTCGACATTGTCAGGTATCCAGTATTTTGGTTTAGGCGGAGGGTCATGATGCTCCAGTCTCAGCTTTTCGGTAAACAAACTGAGTGTCTCTATTTTTAAGCCCGCGTCATCACTTTAGTCATCATAGATCTGGAACTTGAGGAATTATTATGCATTTTATTCGCGATCATACTCGTACTATCGATCGATTCACCCATTAAATCTGAAAGATCAAGGTCCAAACTGCGTAAAAGAGGAAATGAATACCATTATTAAAACACCACTTTTCAATTATTGAAATTAATTCTTAAAATAGCCTTTAAGGCTGGTTGAAGCTTGTTAAATATGAAAGCTTGTTCACTACCGACGCGTGCCCTGAAATAAATCTGGGACTCATGACTCTATCAAATGGGACAAAAGATCTATCAGTACTTATGGCCTGGGTACTTATTGCTACGTTTATAGGCAGTATCGAAAAATCGAGTTGCATAAGGGTCGGCTTTTTGACCCAGGTTTTTCGTCATTTAAGTTGAGAGCTCGATTTGGAGTTGGGCTGAAATGGTGTTCACAGAATGATATTTTTTTTTTAATATCACAGGAGCAACTTTAAAAACCAAGTTACACTTTAAATTGAAAAACAAAAAAATTACTGTATACTAAACATTCAAAACATAATATCTTAATGTAAGATTTTTTGAATATTTGTCAAACCAACTCCTTGACCCAGGTTTTTAGTATAATATTTCGACTCGATCCCGCGGAGCTCATTTCAACTCAATGTACACAGGGTCGAAGCGAGGTTCAAGCACGCTTCAACACCTCATATATACATACATAAATGTTATAGTAAGCAGTACCTATTATTTTAAATTAGCTCTCAAAAAAATTTTAATTCAATAACTGGATGTGCAGGTTTTGATATGGAGATTTTTTTGAACGGCTGTGCAGATTTCGATCAAAATTTGTATACTTCGTTTTGCAAGTTTAATATCTTGAAAATGGGCAAAATTGGCATACCCTATATTTTGTTAGAAATTTCGTAGTTTCGTTATCTCAGGAAACCCCTACAAGAAAAATTCAAGCGGGTCAAATCGCCTTGGTGGGCAATTCACGCCACATCTGCAAGAGATAACCTTACCCTTAAATCGTTCATGCAGAATGTCAATTGTGATATTGTGACGTTTGATGTGTAACATGTAGCGCGCGCTGTTCTTCTGGAAAAACATTTCGTCTAAGTCCGATTTGGGCCGCAAGAAATTGGTTATCATCGTTCTGTAGTCCGTCATTGACGGTGAGCGCCTTACCAACGTCGTTTTCGAAAAAGTACAGACCAATGACGCTACCGAGAAATCCACACCAAACTGTTACTTATTGGAGATGCATTGTCATCTGGTGAAGGTCGTGTGTGTTGGTATTAACACAGCTATTCATCTAAAAATGCGTCACGTTGGTAAAGATGATTTTTCGGTCAAAATTGGGGACCTCTTACAAACGCTGCGAGGCCCAGTCAGCGAACAAACGGCGTTGTCTATGTTCATGAACTATGAGCTCTTGGGTGAGTTGGATCTTGAACCGATATGTAGGCCTAAGTTCAAACACAAAATTCAACAAGTTACAGTCTGCGGGCGGCCGATTTTTTGTGCACAAAGACGAATCGACTGTCTCGGATTCTGCTGTACACTTTCACGGACCACGGCGCGGCGATGTTCTCGACCGATCTTGCTTTCCTTTGACAAACGAATGTAGTCTGATTGATTACCAAACGTTAAAGAATCGACTGTAAAGGCCACCACGTCTCATTTTGATAATAAAGTTTTATCATTTGGACGTGCTGTTTAATTGTGTTACTTGCCATGTTGATTTGGCATCATAAACTGAATAATAAACAACATATTTGAAAGTTTGACAGGTGTCACCAAAACAACATGGCCGCCAAAATCTACCCGTGCCATTTGAAAAACTCTTTACAAGGCGATTCAGATAAAATGTGACTAAGAGATAGGGCGTGTATCAGGCGAGAAAAAAAATCTCATGAGAATGTTGTTCTATTTTCTCCCGTTTAGGGAACTTAAAAAAAATTGTTCTTAAATCAAGTCGGTAAAGTGAAAAAGTTTTGAAAATATTATTTTCAAATTCAAAACTTTAAAACAATAATGTTTGATGCCATTTTATTCTTATCAATTTAAAGCCGACTGCTTTAAATGAAATGAAAAATGAGAAAATTGAATATTACAAAAATTACCTTATTTCATAGACCATTTATCCTTTCCGGGAACAAATAGATCCTCCTCTCGTTTGATTTTTTCTTTTATGTTCCCAAACGAAGTGGCCATTATTCGATTTTGGCTAAAAGTTAAAAGTTGGTATA
This sequence comes from Philhelius festivus, assembly GCA_963931855.1. Classification (NCBI taxonomy): domain Eukaryota; kingdom Metazoa; phylum Arthropoda; class Insecta; order Diptera; family Syrphidae; genus Philhelius; species Philhelius festivus. The sequence goes on along the minus strand of OZ007556.1, from coordinate 122,127,148 downwards.
AGGCCTTTTGAAAGGAAAACAAAAAACTTCACAGAAGTTGTACCCTTCATAATATTATACATAATACATTATTTACCTTGATGTATGGACCGATTCATACCAGGTGCTTCAAGAATTCGAATGTAGGATATGGCTTCGATCATGAGTGGACTGAGGTGTACTAAGTGAGTTAAATTGTTTTGCGCCATGTGATTACTTCAGTTGAATACACCTCTGGGAAACAGTAGAAAGTAAAAAAAGTTTCTAATAAAGTTGTCGGCATGTGTGCTTTGAGTGGCGCTTTGTGTGGCTTCTACTCGTACATATACATATAAGGATGCTGCTGTTTCAGCTGACTACAAAGATGGTATCGACGTCGGAAATGGAACGCAAAAACCTTGAAAGTTCCTCCTATGAGCTTAGTGCCTAGTTATGTATATATAAACGTAGAATTGACATACAAAATTCATAAACTCCAAGTTGATGCTGGCAGAGAAAATCGACAGGATGTCAATGAAATGTTTCATGTTGTCCCGGTAGATGTATACGAGTATATAGATGAATGTAGTTCCCTCGTGTAAAGATTATAATACTTTCCGCAAGATTGCAAAAAGTTGTTCGTGAGGAAAAGGCGATGTTAAAGTGAGTTGAATGTGTGTAGTAATAGCTTTGAGTTTACTTTAGCATTTTGTGGATTTAAAACTGACGTGCGGAAGGACGGCACTTTGTTACAAACCGATTTGTGCTTGGGAACAAATAAATTGGATTGGATTATTGTTTGTATTGTTTTATTTTTGCTTGGAAAATGAGAAAAATAATGTTATCATAATATATAAATGGAATATAAAAACTTATCTTGGTAAGAGACTTATGGTTAAGCCGGTCTAATTATGATTTTAACTCACTTTTACGAGAGATTAGGACAATTTTTTTGCCCTCAATTAAGGTAGTTTATCCTGGATAATCATAATGCGAGGTTTTCTTCAGTCTTTAGTAGCACAACTCCTATGTTATATTTTATATTTCGAGTAGAATTTTATTTAAGAAGTATAGGGTGACCAGATAAGAACGAAAAACACAGAACTATTGTGTGAGATATAAAATTGATTCTGGCTTTATTTTTAAGCTACATTCATGTCATTATGTGTATGATGGTATAGCATGTGTTATTCAAATTGTCGCTTCGGCTTTGTTGACAGTGTTTCAAGCGAGGCCGGGCTTATAGTGGCAATAGGATCTCGATTGTTGGTCCCGAAGTCTTCCAAAGGAACGTAGACTAAGGACTTGATGCAGCCCCAGAAAATATAATCAATTGGTGTCAAGTGTCATAATTACGGCAGCCTGCCGTAAGATTACCCAACCCAGTCGTCAAATGTATCTTTCACAATCGCTCTATTCCCAAGAGCATTGATGATAAAAGTGTCTTCATGCTCATTGTAAAAAAAATAAGGTCGATGGTGACCAATGGCGGCTGGTAGGTTGTTGAACAGGTGGTGCACTTTACTTGCTCACTAAGTAGGTATTAAGATTAGAAATCGCAAAAAAACAACAATTTACATGTACCTATATGTTGATTTTTTATTTTTTGTATAATTGCTCGAAGAATTTCGGCTATGTATAAAACTGACACACTTATTACATTTAGCAAGGAATCATGTTTTTTTTATTTTTTCACTTAAATGCATCAAATCGTGGATTCAGGTTTCTGTCTAAATCGATTCTCCGAGAAAAATATTGCATGTAAAATTTAAAAAGGGACTTGGCGATCCGGCTAATTTTATATTAACTTTATTAAAAAGATTTATTACTGTCTTTAATATACATAATCACTGTTCATTTTATCCCACACCACACACTGTACACAGTACAGAATCGAACCAAAACCAAAATAAAAAACAATTACTAACCTAACTCCTACAAACCAACACTATTTAACCAGTCACGGATAGAGCGAAACAACATTACATATTCGCAGGCGCAGCGCATTCTAGTCAAACATCGGTTAATCTTCGGTTCTCGTGCGCCGCACAAGAGCAGGCTAATTTCTCGATACATTTCAATGAAATATCTTTTGTCTCACGCGTCAGGGATATTAGCTTGTAACTCATACCAGTTATATTAGCAGTCCTCGTGCGCTCGCCGAAGCGCACGAGAATTTTTACTTGAAAGGAAAGTAAGTCTTAATAGTAAAGCAAAGCGCTTACATTATTTCGTCATAATTGGAAATTTTACTTGTTTATGTTCTTGTATGTTTAAAAAATAAATATTAATATGGGAATCTAAAAATAAAGATGCAGTAATATTTTGTAATTTTTAAACCTTTTGAATTGGTGGTTCAGCGCACAAGCGCACTTAAGGTACAGCCGCCACTGATGGTGACGCCATGCAAGTAACCGCAACAACCAGTCAATCTTTGTAAATGCATTGATGTTTGGTCAAACACTTATGAATTATGTTTGCTCTAATAACAGCAATTTTGCCATGACATATCCGCTGGGCCAAAAATGAACGGAGAAAAATGATTTTTTGGCCAAAATCCGAATTTTGGGCCAACATTTCCGGCAAACTCACGGCAGCGTTGTCTTGTAGTTAGATGACGTTGCAATATATCGAACGCAGTTGTTTTTTCGCTGATTACTGTTCCATACATTGAATATGTCAATTTCCTGGCATTTCATTTTTTTGAGACAATTTGCCTCCAATTTTCTGCAGTTTTTCAATGGATTTGTTAACAAATTCTGAAAGCGAAATTTTCATTCAAGTTTTTTACACTTTCTTGGTTACTAATTCAATTTAAGTTGGTTCCTATAACTTTTTTCATTATTCATGTGGTTTTTGTACAAGCCGAAATAGCCTAAATGCTTCTGTAGATGACGAAACTGAATGCACATTTACAAGATCTTAGGAGTGTGCCAGGCATGGTATAAACAAACATTTTTCCATATTCTTCTATTCCTTCGCAGATAAGTGCCGTCTTATTCAGGTTGAATTTAAAAAAACTAAGTGTCTTAAATGTACATACATATATGTAGCTGAAGTTAAAATTCTGGAACTTGTATCTGAGGCCAATTTGCAAAGCAAAACACCTACAAAGCAGATATAGCAAATCAGAATACGCAAGAGAATTGCGCAAGAAATGTTTGACATTTGCACGAATGCCTCTGCGTTTGGTCTTCCTAATCATCTCGAACATGGGGGCTGACACTCGAAGACTCTCTTTATCATTCTGGTCCATTCGTTCAGTATGGCCGAACCAATGTAATGAACTGGTTTTGGTTTTCTGGACTACAACCACATCTTGGTACATCTCATATAATTCGTGGTTATATCTTCCCCTGCTCGCACACAGGATCAAATATAATATCCGTCGAAATATCATCTCTCCCTTTCTGCTTATACAACCCGCGGTACCGTAAAGCCGAACTGGTAGGTAAGGGTTTAGTACAGCATGTAGTTCGTTTTACGAGTGAGGGGTTTTGAACATATTTGCTTCGCGAAACCAAAGCAGCAACGGTTTCCTAGGATAATTATTCGTTGATCTAAACTAAGGAGGGATTCGTAGATTTAAGAATAACTCGAAGATAGATGGACTGCTCAACGACTTCGAAGTTGTAACTATCAATACTGAAGTTTTGTCCTCATCGGCAGACAGATGTTTGTCTTCTTGTTTACTTGAATACCAACAATTATCGCCAGATTTTATGTTCAGTCGCCGTGTAGAATTCTTTTACAAAACGAATTCTGAAAACGGCCGATGATTTCGATATTGTCCACACATCCCAATAGGGGGACATATTTGTCGACTATATAATGCCCCCGTTGCTAACACCTGCCCGCGCACCGTATGCCGTAGAACAATATTAAAGAACTCACTTTATAGCGCATATTCTTACCGAAGAGTTGTTCAGGTTCGGAATAGTTCGGTGCTGCTATTTTCTATTTTTTAGTTTTATATTGTGCACCGCGTATTTTCCAATGTCACGGGACACTGTTGATTCAGTTTTCCCGGAATCCCAATCGCCCATCGCCATATGGAGCTCTTGACCATGACTGCTATCATATGCAGCTTTGTTGTCCATAAAGAAAAGATTCATTCATTCATTGTTGATCTGCCGGGCCGAAAGCCACACTGATACAGGCCGACTTAGATATTATTAAGACGCTCAGACAGCACGTTGAATTCAATTTATATTCGACATTTAGCAGGGATGCCTCGCAGTGGCGTGGCGTGGATAATTTTAAATGGGAAGACGTTATAAAATTTTGTCACCTGTAAAAATGAAAAAAGAAAAAAATCTTAGAACCTTTAAAACAACATTTCTAGTAGGGATATGGTATCTACAAATGCATTCCACATTGACTTAGCAAAAAATGTGTAGCTATATTTTTTATACTTGAAGACATTAATATTTTAATCAACAATGAACTTGAAACATAATAAAAAAAAAAGGACATCCTTTTAGACACCACCCCCTTCGTCGGACATATTTGCGGCACCTTCCTAGGAATGTTCTATTAACTTTTCCTTGCTATCATATGTGTCAAGAATATAAAATATATGATGGGACAACTCATCCGCATTAAGACGCGCCCTAACGTCAAAAAATACAAGATATCTTTCTTTTATTCCATTCTCTGACAAGAATCGAAATATGGCACTCAGTTGTCCCCTATGACTCAAATCTGATGTTTCGTCGATCATAATCGACACGAACCGAGCTTCTATGATTTCTGTTTTAATTTCAGATTTAATAACAGCCGCGATACTATGTATCAAGTCATTTTTAATATCGTTGCCCTATAACACTACCCTAAATAGGATTCCATTAAAGTGTCATAGGTACTTACATATATGTTGATTTCCCTTACACATAAGAAATCAATTTCTGTGTGAAGATTTTGATCCCTCGCCATATTTTGCATTCCTAAACACCCAACAAAAATTTATTTTTCTTTGACAGGGATCAAAATCTTTAAATCCATATTTAAAGAGGGATTTACATGTATACATGAAACACGCACACCAAACAAAAAATTTCGAAATCGAAATCCCTGGTGTGTAAAGGAAAAAAGGATAAAATATAAACTATCAACTATCCTTACTAAAATTATTTGGTTTCACCAATCTACATTTATCAAAGACATTTCCAAGACAAAATCTAGAACTGCACTAAAATTAAGGAGCTTAATTTTTTTTATCACTATACTGGGTAATAAAAGGAATTAAATCTTCACTTTAACATCTAACTTTTCACTATTTTTAATTAAGTTAAAATTGGCTTTTCAAAACACTAGATTTATTTGAAGTTATTGAACCTGTGCAACACAGTCTTTTATTGAATGCCAATTGAATCTAAATTTAAATTCCTATTAAAAAAAAGCAAATGCATTTTATTTGTCCTGAGTAGCGATATGCTAAATTTACACTGCTGGAAAATTGCCATATATTCTATTATGATTTATTTCATAATTCAAAATTATCACAGTAAATTTGCAAAAATATCAATCGTGCATTTTACATTAGCATGCAAATCAACATCAAATTCAAAATCAAGAATCAACAATACCTACATGCCATATTTATATTTATAGGTATGACATATTAAAGAAAAAAAAAACAAATAAGTCGAAGAACACCGTCTTATTTCTTACACAAGGTTGAAAAAAGGCGAGCACCTGAACTCCTGCAATGTATTATCTTCCTACTGAAATGCAATGCTAATTGCTAAAGGGAGAATAAAATACAAATAATTCCAACTCCTGCTGGTATACATCGAAAATTTTATAAGATGGAATGTAGCGTCTTATTTTTTGAATATAAAAGCGGATGTTGAACAAAGAGGATCCGAAACACAATGCTTGGGGAAGAAAGGGATATAAAACAAATAAATAAGACGGTGATTGAAAAGTTTACGTCAGAGTATTTTTGTGACTCTCTTGATTAATGTTGGTTGAGGATTGTGGAATGTGTTTGGATAAAGTATAAAATACAAACGAGAGGCAGAATGGATAACTTAAACTTATTCGATGTTTATTTGGTAGATTGTATCATTTGTGGATTTTCTAAAAGGGAAGACGACAGGAATCGTGTTATATGGACGCCACGCCACTGATGCCTCGATAGTACGTGTTGAAACATCACCTCCGTATTTGAAGAACTCTATGTAAACCATCAGATCCTTCAGCCTTGTGGATCTTATTGTTGAAGAACTGGTTCTTCATTGATTTGAAGTGGGTTGTCTTCTTAGCTTATTACAAGCTCTAGATGATTCCCATTTAGCGATTACTTGCTTGAAATCATCTATTATTCCCTGTGGTTCAATGCCTGCAACCAATTGTTTAATTTTATTTCAAATTCCGGTTTTTGTTTCTGTCGTGAGTCTCTCCGATCTTCTTGATCTGTGAAGATGTGTAAGCTTTCTTATTTCTAAGCAAGACCATCTTCTAATCTCTTCTTTTTGCTCGATATTCTTCCCTCGCTGATCTTCTTTCGCACTGCAGTGTATTCCCATTGGCACCTTCTCTCACTTTTTCCATTTACACACATTCATCATTATACTCGTACAAGCGATTCTTCTCAATTTGGTTGTTAATCTACGGCGGTTTCGGCTGCATCTTTAATGCTATCGCGATATTGATATTAGATATGGTTCCATATCCAGAGACATGAAATTTGGGGTTTAAAGGCTGCATATTCAAGGTTAAGATTTATTTACATGGGCGTGCCATCTTGTATGCGGCATGCGACTGTATTTCGTATTCCAAGTTACATTGACGGTCAGCCGCCAATATTTTTTGAGTCAATTGCACCTTATACGGAAAAAAATTCAAATCATCCTTCACAATGCGCCGCAAGTCACGCTAAAATCTTAAGGGAAGAACATGGTCGGCAAAATAGTTGATGTTTGATCATAGAAACCTCAAGGAACAACCGCTGTACATTGTTTGTTGTACCTATAATTGTTTGAAAACTATAGCTCGTCTTCCATCAAACAATGTTGTCGAGCATGTTCTTTTTCGAAGTTGTCAATTAATTATACTGGTCCTTAAAATGTTTTTTCCCACCCCTAAAAGTTGTAAAATTGTCTCAAGAAAATTATATAATATTTTTAGATACGAGTATGATTGGCATTTATAATAATTTTATTCAAGTGAAAAACCATTTTGTACACTATGTACACCTGTTTTACCTAAAAATAACGGTACCCACCATACAAATGCTAAAAAATGGTTTTCGAAAATCGTATTTTTCTCGAAAACGGTTCTGAGAATTTTGCTTACATTTTTTTCTTTCAATTAATTTTTCCGATCTATAATTTAATAAAAAAAATTGAAATTAAAATATTAGGTACTGACTGTACCTGCCATAGAACCATTTTTTTATGTTTTGAATTTCTCATTATCGACATAAAGGGTTTTAATGAATTTTTTTATTGAATTTTAAAAAATTTTGCATTTCGAATCCTAAAAAAAATAGATATTTTTTTAATTTTCGAAAAAAAATATAATTTTTTTTGGAAAATTCGATACCTCAAAAACTGCTAAATATTTTGTTTTGATAATTTAATTTTTATTCGTACAGTAATAAAAACTTTAAGTTGGCCTACCAATTTTTTTTCTTAAGAATGTTTAAAAATTTTTGTATTTTTTAAGAAACCACTACAACGACTTATAATTTGTGTTTTCTCATAAATTCATATTTGGATAGCATTCTGTCTGTAGTTCTTACTACAAAAAGAGTTTAAAAAATAAATTTTGTGTTTATAAACAGTTTTCTCTAATAAAATTTGTTATTAAAATTCCTAGTCTGTTACATTGGAGCAAGTTCGTGTGACAAGGGGTGATATGCATAAAAGATAGTAAATGCTTTTACTTGAGAATTTCTAAGTAATTACTTTTTTTGATATGCATAAAAATGCAGTAAATGCTGAAAATAAAGTATTTACTTGAGGCCACAGTACTTACTTTTTTCGGATGAACTTTTTTAGTAAATACTTTATTCCGTATGCATAAAAAGTAGCAAGTACTTTTTTTCTGTAGGAATTACTTCTTTTTTTCAAAGTCAAAGGATAGCAACATGATTTTTTGATTTAAACACATAACTATGTAGCTTCGAAACCATAAAAACTTACAGTCTTAACTCTATTCTCAAAAGATCCACGTCGCTGATATAAATTAAAATTAAGTTACTGTTGACTGTACTGAAATGGCGGAATTTGTACGCGTTAGCTCACAAAAAGTCTATAAAAGTCAAAGATCGGGTTCAGAATCAAATTTTAAACAACTCTATCGTTTTGAGAGGGAAAACGTAGATTGGTTGAGTGAATACTTCATTGGTAAGTCATTGCAAAATCGTAATTTGTAGTTTTAAAACTTGACACACCCTTACTATTTGGAGCCTTTTGTTAGTTCGCGGAAATGGTGTAAAACTTTCTATTTTCTTATACGCCTGTTAACTTAAAAATATAATTTATAATTTTACAAGAAGCAAACACTTATGAAAACTGTTATATATGTATATTGCGATACTATACCAATAGGCTTCCGTTAGTTAAAGGAGTTAGTGGTTTTTAGTTACTGGCGAAGTTTTAAAACTTGCCCTTAGTCGCCAAGTTTATATAGAGTCTTATGTTGAACAAATGGTTCATATATATAATACTTTTTAAGGAGCTCAAACTGAAATAACAGGAGGGGCAATCACTCATCAAGAAAAGATGCGAATTTTTTTACGATACGTTGGAGATCCTGGATTTCAAGTTGGCGTTGGTGAAGATATAGGCGTTCGTCATAGTACTGTATCCAGAACAGTTAATTTTGTTGCAAAATTAATAAAAGACAAAGCTTCTCATTGGATAAAATTTCCATCGAGCTATGAAGAACAGCTGGGAGCAAAAAATGATTGGCTAAGCAAATACAGGTTCCCATTATGCATATGAGCCTTGGACTCTACTCACGTGGAAATATTACAACCTAGATTTCATTCGGAAGAATACATTAACCGAAAAGGATAGATATGCTTCCTTCAATATCCAGGCAACTTGTAACAGATGTTTACAAAACAACAAGAAGGGCAACAGTAATTTAATATAGGAATTAAACGGTTAATCTGGCAAAAAACTATTTGCTTACTAACTCGATAAGAAAAAAAAAAGTATTTACTATCAATTTCCGATGAATTCTAGTATTTACTTGGATGAATTTAGTATATACTGAAAGTATTTGCCAGTTAGTAAGTACTAAACTTTATGCATATAGAATGAAGTAAATACTTTAAATTTAACCATTTGCTTTAAGTTATAGTATTTACTATTATCTTTTACTTGTAGTAAATACTTCCGTTTTATGCATATCACCCAAGGTCGTGCATTTCATTTCTATTAATTATAGACGACACACCTACGAATTCCAATCATAAAATTTCATCGTTATAGACTTGCAGGAAAATCCTTTTGAAGCCGACTGGCCTAATTAGTAATTTTTGTTTTCATACACAGACAACCAGCAAAGTACTTATTTTGTAAGTCTTAGAACAAATTTGCAATTACTCCTCTGGTATATTACATACACAACAAAAAGATCAACGAACCATAACCCCAGGCAGGCACGCTGATTTGTATTTCTTGCCAACTCCCTTTTGATTAGATCCAGAACGGAATGCTGGAATTGAATTTAAATACAAAAAAAAATTGGATGGGTGTGGAAGCACCCACATAATGGCATGTAAATAACTTTCTTGCTACACACATAACACACACAATCCCAACATTCCATTAAAAAAAATAGAAAGGGAGCGCTCTATCAGGAGATGTTAAGTAGGCCCAAGGCCCAAAGACTATACTCATTCAATCCGGAGGAAAATGGTAATGTAATAAAATAAAATGAACACATTTTTTTTGGTACGAGTAGCTTGACGAAAAATTTTTATATCATTTTCGGGCTCATGAGTAGAGTGGGTTATCGTAAAACGTGCTCGTTCGTCGTTGTCCTTTTATCGTCACCATTTATACATACTTTTGCAGCTTACATCGGGTGTTATAGAGGTTAGAGTATGAATGCGACTTTGCTTCTAATATGCACTCTAGGCGAAATGCTATTTGTGTGAGATTTAATGTCTTATCGTTGGCTAAAGGCACAAGCCCGGCCATAAGAAAAATATGCAGATGGCACACGGAAGAAAAACCAAAGAACTCTTTCTTTACTTGAAATAAAAAAACATAAGGAATTAAGGAGTGTGTTTGGATACATGTACAATATTTCCCTTAGTAGTTCTTTATGTCTTATGTAGATCCATCTTGAGCCTAAGCTGATAGACAATTTTAATTCAACTAAGTATTTATAAGTGTTTGATGGGCTCCCAACCATATTTTATAAAATGTGAAGTGAAAATGTAAGTTGATGGTTTTGGTGTGTTATTTTATAGATCCACGTTAAGTGTAAGTGTATATTTTCATGTGTAATTGTCCTTGAGTCAAAATGTTGTTTGAGAGCTTCCTCACTTTAAATATAGGGGGCTATTGTGAATAATATTTTCCTCCGAATTTTTCCCAACTTCAGAAATTGTCAATTTGAATAATGTCGAAAGTTTCTGTTGGAGTTTATTGATATCGGGAATTAAGTTTCCTAGGGATTTTGACTCTTATTTCAAAGGGCCAGCCGCCAGCTTTCAATGAAAAGTGCAGAAGTATTGTCGTTTCCAATTTTCGACGATGACAAAAATTTTGAAAGATATTGTGTTCACGATAGTCCCCAAAGAGTTCGAGTTTCAAGCCACTCTACTGACTCAGGAAAAAAATATAATCCTCTTCGAACTACTCTCAAACTCCAAAAAAGACAACGAAATTCAAAAATGTGCTTTAAAAACTGAGAAAGGTTGGGATGAAGGGAAAAACAGGAAAACAGGCGGGAGTAAGACCCTGATCAAACAACATGTTTAAAAGAAAGTTTTAATAACCGAAAAATCATACCGTAACACATGCCGAACAATTAATTCCTAGGCACTCAACTAGGAAAAAACCCTGTCGAACTAGAGCTGGTCAATGATTTACTGCTTTTTATTCATACATTTAACATTCGGTTTCACTTTTCTCTTCTTTCTAGCAGGGTAAGCGGTTGTATGTGATTGCGTCCTAGGTACCGGAATGAACTCACCCAACTTTTTTTTGCAACAGATCTTATAAGAAAATTCTTATGCTTACGTTTGAACTCTGACAAAAACTACTATCAAATGGCCGGTGCCTAGATTGAGGACATCATCATCATCATCATCATCGGCTCGACAACCGGGTTCCGGTCCTGGCCTCCTTCAACAAGTCTCTCCACCTATCCCGGTCTCTAGCCGACGCCATCCAGTTGCGCACCCCAAGGCTTCGGGCGTCCTGGTCTACGCCATCTCTCCAGCGCAAGCATGGTCTACCACGCTGTCGTCTACCATAGAATGTACCACAAAGAACTTTCCGAGCAGGTTCCTCTTCGCTCATGCGAGCTAAGTGCCCTGCCCACCGGAGTCTACCGAGCTTAATTTTTGTCACGATATCTGCTTCAAGGTAGATTGCGTACAGTTCATGATTGTACCGTCTCCGGAATCGTCCTTCCTCACATACGGGGCCAACAATTCTCCTTAAGACTTTTCTCTCGAACGCAGCTAAGAGGTCGGAGTGCCTTTTGCTAAGCACCCAAGTCTCGGATCCATATGTGAGTACTGGCAGGACCATGGTCCTATACAGCAGCAGTTTTGAAGTTATGGTGAGATTTCTGGATTTGAAGAGCTTTGACAGACTATAGTAGGCTCTGTTGGATTTGAGAAGCCGCCCGCGTATTTCTTCTTCTATATTGTTATCGGCTGCTACTATTGACCCAAGGTATTTAAAGGATTGCACCACTTCAAATTCGTGCTCCGCAACCTTGATTGTTTGACCAACTGTTCCTCCCGCATTCGACGCCACCATGTACTTTGTTTTACCTTCACTAATGTGCAGCCCCAGATTTAGTGCCGCCTGCTCAATCTGGATGAAGGAATCGTGTACAGCTTGTTCGGTTCTTCCGATGATGTCAATGTCGTCTGCGTAAGCTAGTAACTGGCTGGACCTGTTGACGATGGTCCCTCTTGTTGCCGTGCCAGAGTCACGGATTGCTTTCTCCAACGCCAGGTTGAAGAGGAGGCAGGCCAAACCGTCCCCTTGTCGGAGTCCATTAAAGATGTTGATTGGTCTGGATAGCAATCCGGCTATTTTACTTGGCTTGTTACGTTGGTCATGGTCAACCTACATAGTCGTGTCAATTTATTTGGGATGCCGAATTCTCTCATGGCTTTGTAAAGTTCTACCCTGGCTATGCTATCATAGGCGGCCTTAAAGTCTATAAACAGATGGTATGTTGGGATGTTAAATTCTAGACATTTTTCCATCGCCTGCCTAAGGGTAAAGATCTGATCAGTTGTTGATTTGCCTGGAATGAAACCACACTGATATTGTCCGATGACGGTTTTAGCGTATGGGGTTATCCGGTCTTGTAGGATAGAGGAGAATATCTTATAGGCGGTACTCAACAACGTGATACCTCTATAATTGCTGCACGTTGTGACATCTCCCTTCATATGTATGGGGCATATTATGCCTTTTCGCCAGTCTTCTGGCATTTCTTCCTGCTCCCATACGTGCACTATAATATCATGAATTGCTTGACGTAAGGCTGGCCCGCCGTGATGAAATAATTCGGCTGGTATGCCATCGGCTCCCGGGGATTTGTTCTGATTAAGCCGGCCTATAGCCTTCTCAACCTCTTCTATGCTTGGCGGCAACATATGGTATTCTTCTTGAAGTAGTGGAGCCTCCACTTCTGCAGTGAGCTGACCATTTAGCAATTCATTGAAGTACACTTCCCATCGCTCCAGTATGCTTTCAGGATCGGTGATCAGATTTCCCTCCCCGTCCTTGCAGTATGTGCAGCGTGGTGTGTACTGCGTCATGTTTCGGACGGATTGGTAGAACTTCCGCGCCTGGTGCGGACCTCGCTCTCGGCTGTTTTCTATTTCACAGATTAGGTTCTTCTCCCAGGCTGATTTTTTTTGTCTGTGAAGCCGTTTTTCTGTTCTTTTGAGCTCTTTATATTCCTCTTCGCGTGCCCGCGTTCTATGAGATTGTTGCATTGCTCGGTACGCAACATTCTTACGTTCAGTCGCTAGCTTGCATTCATCATCAAACCAGTCGTTCCGATTTTTACTACTGCTGCCTAAGATGGAGTTGGCAGTACTAATGACAGTATTTTTAAGACGTGTCCACTTTTCATTTACGCCCAGCATACTGGCTCCAGGACTTACTCTCCCTAAGTCAGGTGTTTCTAGGGCGAGTCCTAAGGCATTACCAAAGGTGTTACTGGTGTTTTCATTGCGCAGAGCATCCGTGTTGATTCGAACCTGATCGGCGGATGCAATGCGTCTTCGCAAGGCAATCCGCCCTCGGAAAACCATACCAACAAGATAGTGATCCGAGTCGATATTGGCACCTCGGTACGTTCGTACCGTCATCAAGTTCGAGTAGTGGCGACGGTCTATCAACACGTGGTCTATTTGGTTACGAGTGACTCCATCAGGTGATACCCAGGTGGCTTTGTAGATATCTTTACGCGGGAACCTGGTACTCGCAACGACCATGTTTTTCGATGCTGCCAATTCTAAGACTCGAAGTCCATTGTCATTAGTGTTCTCATGCAAACTATGGGTGCCTGCGTAATGCCTGAATACCGGCTCCCGACCTATTTTTGCGTTCAAATCCCCAAGGATGATTTTAACATCATACCTTGGACAGGCATTGAGGGCCCTCTCGACTTGTTCGTAGTAAGTCTCTTTTTCTTCGTCTGAGGACTCCTCCGTAGGTCCGTGAACGTTAATGAGGCTGATGTTCGTAAATTTGCCTCGCACGCGAAGGGTGCATAGCCTTTCGCTTATAGCGTTAAAGCCGATGATGGTAGACTTCATTTTTTCGCTGACTAGGAAGCCTACCCCGAGCACATGGTGTTTTGTATGACAGCTATAGTATATGTCATATTCTTTCTTCTCTAAAACACCATTCCCTGTCCATCTGATTTCTTGAAGAGCTGTTATGTCAGCTTTATATTTTGACAGGGCATCGGCTAGCTGCTGAGCAGCTCGAGCTCTATAGAGCGATCGTACGTATGAGGACATCAAAAAGAAATCATAGAGGTAATCGTCTGTTTAACTATGGGTGGGTTTAAACTTTATAAACATTCTTTAATATGGTGTTGACCTGCTGCCTACATTATAGGCCATCGTATCCAGGAAGCCCTGCCAATCTTGATCTATTGCTAATAGACATAAAGCTTACTGACATTGCGGGTCAAAAAAAACACTGTTTACGAACGAACAGATCAAGTAAGACAGTGATCAATGATTCGCCATCATAATACAGCTTCCGAACGAGCTAGTGATAGATACTTGGAAAAAATAGAAAAACGAACAATGGACAGAACAACAGAGAAAATATGAAACTATCTATCTAAAGATGATCAGCCTTTGTATAAGTAAATCACTGTTTATGATATTCCTAACAGTAGAAAGTTTGTTGCAAAAAGTAAAAAAAGGTAAAAACTCAGGGAATTGGTATCCTGAAGATCTAATTGCGTACAGAACTGCTTCAAAAGTTGAGGTCCTTACAACTGTTTTGTTTCGAACAGATTCAACGATTTTATTCGAAAATTTACATTCCAAAATCATAAACTATTTCGTTTAGGACTCTTTTGTGTAGAGCATCTAGGGAGCCACGTGGACAGGACACCCACTGACTGAATAGGCATATTCATAGATTCTGTTCTTAACAGGGCTAGGAGAGCTTTTGCCCTTTTAACTGGTTTAGTTTAAAGTTGCTCAATCCCAAGCAGAAAAGTGCTTAAGAGGCAGTGTCTTAGATCCTGCCTTAGCTTACACGGAACCCCAAAGTCGAACTACACACATTATTATTGCAAGCAGGTTCTATACAAAGATTGTACAGGTACAGTGTTACGTAACTAAAGGACGTTGTTGTCTTTTTTCTTGGTCTCCGAATTTTCATTGTTTATCTAAGATAAATTAGGACTTTCATCATATAACTTTGCACATTTTTCTAAACAGAATTTTTTGATCATATATCCTAGTAATTTTTACGCGAGTGTATCATTAATTATTGTTTATATTTTATATTTTATGGAATGATACAAGTAATATCGAAATAAAGTGAAAGTTAAATTATCATATCTCTCTCATCTACCGCAATCATCATTTGGAGAGCATTGTCTCTTCCTAATCCGCTGCTGCACTTCATACATTCTTGCATTACATAACATTTGCAAGTTTTCATTATCTCCCCTCCGGTGAGTTCAACTTTAGCCTATCCCGGGTAGAATTTTCGACTCGATAATGCCAAGGCCCCAGCTAGTTTTTCTTAGTTTCAGTCATGGCCCTACCGAGCAGTATCTAGCTTGTCCCTCGCTAATTTGTTAATGCTCTGTATATAATGGGCCTTGCTAGATGTTCCTATATGGGCCCTAGATGGGTCTTCACAAGTAGCACAAGAGCTACGGCAATTCTTAAAAAAAATTTTTTTTTTATTATTGTTGATATTATATTCATTTTTTCTTTGCCTCCCTATATTCGACTCTTTAAGTGATTTTTTGCTGGACTGAAAGAATTTTTTTTTTTTTTTAATTTACCTCCACTGAGATTCGAACCCGAGACTCTCGCTTGCCGTGCTTGTGCGCTACCTATTGCGCCACTGCGATATATAAAATATCGTGTCTTAAAGTGCTACTCAAATAACTCTCTTTTAATTATACTGTTTAAAAGACTTAAATACGTATTAAAGAATCTGAAAAATACCGATTTAGGACCAAAACAAAAAAGTTATGTTTTTAGAAGGATAATGGATAGCCTTTTATAGAGACATATGTATAGGCACATCTAGGATACATCGAGTAAAAACTATATAGCCCCAGTATAAGTAACATCTGAGAATGCCTATAAAGAGGCGAGACTAGCTAAGGCCAATATAACGCCCAGATACAATTCCTTATCCAGACTACATCAAGTAAAAACTATCCAGGTCCCTTGCAGTTTATATGTACCAATGGCAATAAAGAGGCGATACTATCTACGGCCAATATATCGCCAAGGAAAAGTTTCATATCTAGGATACATCAAGTAAAAACTATCTACCCCCAGTATAAGTAAAATCTGAGAACGCCTATAAAGAGGCGACACTAGCTAAGGCCAATATAACGCCCAGATACAATTCCTTATCCAGGCTACACCAAATAAAAACTATCCAGGTCCCTTGTAGTTTATTTGTTACAATGCCAATAAAGAGGCGATACTATCTATAGCCAAGATATCGCCAAGAAAAAGTTTCATATCTAGGCTACATTAAGTTAAAAATATCTAGGCCCAGTCTAAGATACTCCTGGAAAAGCCAATAAATAGGCAGTTCTAGCCAGGTTCAATATAAAGCCAGGATAAGCATAAATTAGTCAAGATCCGCCAGGCTTGCATCTGTCTAGGCCCAGCATAGGATTTACTATATAAAGGCCAATCTAGCTAGGGCCACGCTATTCTATAGTGTTTCCTAGATAATTTTCTACCCGGGATGTTCTGCCGAGTAATTTTTTAAGAGACTACACACAATACTTTTGTTTTCTCTTTATATTTACTATTTTTACATCAGCTGTTTGACGTTTGTCATCATCCTGCTCTTTTGACATTTAATAAGCGCCACCTGTCGGATCCTAGTAATATCCTCGTTACCGACGTTATTTGAATCTCCGCACAGGGTGATCATTATCAAATACGGATTGACAGAATTAAAAGTCTGAAAATTAGCTATTTTATAAATTTATTGAAATCTTCCTAAAGAATTAGTGAAATAATATGGAAAACTGTACACCTTGTGATAAAATCTCGGACTAAAGGATTGACTCCATTATGTGTAGTGGAAATTGTCGAAGAATTTTTCATGTTCAATGCATTGACGCTCCGTTTAGTTGCATTAAACTCTTTCAAAAAAAGAAATCGTTCTACTATTTTTGTGACAAATGCGACTCGTTTGCTGATAATAATATTGTTCGTGATGTTCTGCAAAATATGAAGCAGTTAGAGAAATTCGAAAAACAATTATTATTTCTCTCTGACAAAGTCGAAAATATAACTGAATTTTCACAACTTTAAAATAATAAAACATTATTGAATTCAGTAAATAAAATGCCTAATTCACATGGTAGTACCTAAATACCATCTAAACGAAGAAATGAAGAAATTGATGATGAAATTTCCGATGTTAACCCAGCTTCGAAGAAAGCCACTATATTTACTGATTACACATTTTCTCACCCAATCACTAATTTCAACTTTAACAAAAATGCACCAACTCCTTTTCCTCTCGTTTCTTCGTCATCATTACCATTAAAATCTCAATCGAATGTTACTGTTTCTGCATCAATACGTAACACAGTGTCAAAGACTTCCTGCCACCTTATGTCGCTCCAAAATGTACAAATGATGATATTAATCAAGCTAATGACACCATATCTCCTAGTTTACGAGTATCTGGACTAAGGGCTGTAGAAGGACAAAAAGCTTTATTTCTTTCTAAACTTGCACCCTCAACGAATGATTTCGATATCAAAAACTATATATCTAAAAAACTAGGAAACACATTCATCATAAATGTTGAAAAAATTTTGTTTCGTAACCACGCAAAATACTCTTCTTTCAAAATACGTGCCCCTGATTCTGTATTCCATGTACTGAATTCGACATCGTTCTGGCCAGTTGGTGTCATAATTCATGAATTTGTGAATAGACCAAAGAACCGTCGTACAACTCAGAATCCTTTTCGTTTAAATCGGACAACGACCAATCAACGTCAAAGCTGCTTCATAAGATATTAATTTATTATCAAAATGTAAATGGACTTCGGACAAAGACCAATATGATCTACAAAAATGCAAACAATCTTCCTCACGATGTCATTATACTGACAGAAACTTGGCTGAATAGCTCTACTCTAGACTCAGAGCTTTTCGATACGTCCTACCATATTATTAGACGTGATCGCAACCACTTAGATAATTCCAACACTGTAGGAGGCGGAATTCTTTTTGCGATAAAAAACTTATTTGCTACCTGATCGACGACTTTAGGTCCTCCGATATTGAAGTTTTATGCATGAAGATTAAACTGGAGTCCGGGAATCTATTTATTATCTCGGCTTACATTTATGAAAAACGGATTGACTGCATGTCCTATTGGAACCTGAAGATGAAATTTTGATCGTAGGTGACTTTAACCTACCAAACCTGGATTGGGTTAAAATTCATGACGATAACTTCTACGTTCTGGTTAATGCAACCAGTTCTATTGAGCATTTATTAATTGATGGTATGTCTTCATGTGGATTGAGCCAGTTCAACGGAGTGAATAATCATTTAGGAAGAACGCTTGGATTTAGTATTCTTCTCCGATACTGTGAGCGCCGAAACTGCAGTAATTGCCTCCGCTGTTAAGCCAATAGACGAAGATCGACATCATTTCGCTTTAGATATTGCGTTTAACCTAAACATATCTTCTCCATATTATAACTCTATTAACAAACTTGAATTTAATTTATGTAAGTGTAATTTTGATGTACTTTTTAATTTGTTATGTACCATTGACTGGAATCAATTATTTATTGATTGCAATATTAATGAAATGTGTAACGTTTTTAATAATATCCTCTTTAACTGCTTTTACAAACCAATTCCTTTTAAAAGAGCTAGTAGGTATAAAGCTACTTGGCTGTGGGAACCTTTTGTGGGTAGTGTCTAGTGTGTAGTGTTTTGGGTGTGTTTGAAAAGTAGGTATTGTTTTGGGTGTGTAAAAAATGTTTAAAAGTGCGTTCAAGAAAGGTACTTTTTTTTATCTTGTTTGATACTAGATTTTTAGTTTTAAAAATTCGCTTAGTGGTTTCCTAAATGAGTAATATAAAAAATGTATGTTGTGGTAAGTGATATGAGAAATATTTGTATGATTGATAGTAATTTGTAGAGTATGAAATGTGTTGTAGTTAAAAAAAAAAAAAAAAAAAAAACTTAAATGTTTGGTGCCGGTGGTGCTGCTGCTGGCTGTCGTGTGGGAATTGGACGGCGCGAGGCGCCGGCCGGGGTCTTGTTTAATGAGGAGTGAGTGGTGGCTGTGCGACGGACGGCATGTGGCGCCGGCCAGGGTCTTGTTTGATGAGGAGTGAGTGTTGGCGGTGCGGCAGTGCAGCGGTGCCGCGCGGCGGTGCGGCGCGTGGGTGGATGGCTGACGGTGTGTAGGGAGGGTGAAAAAATTCTGACTAGATTTTTTGTTTTAAAAATTGGTGCTGCTGCTGGCTGCCGTGGGGGAATTGGACGGCGCGAGACGGCGGCCGGGGTCTTGCTTGATGAGGAGTGAGTGGTTGCGGTGCACGGTGCACGGTGCGCGGTGCGCGGTGCGCGGTGCGGCGGTGCGGCGCGTGGGCGAATGGTGCATGGTAGCGTTTTTTATTTATAAAAGAGTCAAGAGAAATATTATTTGTTCTATGAAAATATAGGTATAAGGCTACTTGAGAGCGGGAACCAGATAAGAGTTCATGGGGGGTCAGATAAGAGTTTGTAGGTACGGTTGCGGTTGGGTTGATAAGAGTTTGTAGGTACGGTGGCGGTTGTGAGATAAGAGTTTGTAGGTACTGTGGCGGTTGGGTTGATAAGAGTTTTAGGTATGGTTTGTTTTAGGATTTGTACATCTGTTGTGATTGATAATGACAAATAATATGTATGACGTGTGGAAGTGGATGCGGTATTAGATTGAAAATGTGTTCGTCTTGTGTTATGAGAATAGTATTTTATGTTTATGATTCATATTTTGAAAATGTATGGCTATTTGTGAGAAATGTACTATGATGAGTTGATGATATTTAGGCAGGGGCGGGGGTCGGAATCGTGGGGTTAGGGTTGGGGTTGGGTGGGAATGGGTTTGCTTGATTTGGAATTGAGTGGGTTGTGTTCTAGGGTGGGATGGGTGGTATGGGTGGTATGGGTGGAATGGTGGGTGTGGGTGTGGGTGTGGGTGTGGGTGTGGGTGTGGGTGTGGGTGTGGGTGTGGGTGTGGGTGTGGGTGTGGGTGTGGGTGGGGTGGGTATTGCTTGTGTGTATTAGGGCGCGCTTGACGATGGCGACAAAGACTTTAGATAAATTATTTGTGGTTAGGTGAGTGTTAATAAATGCTTGGTTTGATAATGACTTTAGATATTTTAGGAATATATATATACATATATTTCTATATTATATATATATATATATATATATATATATATATAGTATGTCAGGGGCTTACTAGGGTGGGATGGGGTGGAATGGTGGGTGTGGGTGTGTTTGAAAAACCGCATCTTGTCAGCCGATACAAATTTTCAGACGACAGGAAATATTAAAATTATTTTTTTTTTGTTCTTATGCTTAAATTTAATATACGTATGGGAGAGTAGCCTACTGATTAGACAAAATAAAATAACTTTGAAAAAGCCGCATCTTGTCAGGCGATACAAATTCGCAAATGATAGGAAATATTAAAATTGTTTTTTTTGTTCTTATGGTTAATGTTAATATGCGTATGGGAGAATAGCCTACTGATTAGACAAAATAAAATAACTTTGAAAAACCGCAACCTGTCAGACGATACAAATTTTCAGACGACAGGAAATATTAAAATTATTTTTTTGTTCTTATGCTTAAATTTAATATACGTATGGGAGAGTAGCCTACTGATTAGACAAAATAAAATAACTTTGAAAAAGCCGCATCTTGTCAGGCGATACAAATTCGCAAATGATAGGAAATATTAAAATTGTTTTTTTTTTTTGTTCTTATGGTTAATGTTAATATGCGTATGGGAGAATAGCCTACTGATTAGACAAAATAAAATAACTTTGAAAAACCGCAACCTGTCAGACGATACAAATTTTCAGACGACAGGAAATATTAAAATTATTTTTTTTGTTCTTATGGTTAATTTTAATATACGTATAGGAGAGTAGCCTACTGATTAGACAAAATAAAATAACTTTGAAAAAGCCGCATCTTGTCAGGCGATACAAATTCGCAACTGATAGGAAATATTAAAATTGTTTTTTTTTTGTTCTTATGGTTAATGTTACGTATGGGTGAATAGCCTACTGATTAGACAAAATAAAATAACTTTGAAAAAGCCGCATCTTGTCAGGCGATACAAATTCGCAAATGATAGGAAATATTAAAATTGTTTTTTTTTTTGTTCTTATGGTTAATGTTAATATGCGTATGGGAGAATAGCCTACTGATTAGACAAAATAAAATAACTTTGAAAAACCGCAACCTGTCAGACGATACAAATTTTCAGACGACAGGAAATATTAAAATTATTTTTTTTGTTCTTATGGTTAATTTTAATATACGTATAGGAGAGTAGCCTACTGATTAGACAAAATAAAATAACTTTGAAAAAGCCGCATCTTGTCAGGCGATACAAATTCGCAACTGATAGGAAATATTAAAATTGTTTTTTTTGTTCTTATGGTTAATGTTACGTATGGGTGAATAGCCTACTGATTAGACAAAATAAAATAACTTTGAAAAAGCCGCATCTTGTCAGGCGATACAGTGTCATATCTGCTTTGTGTATGCGGTTAGGTGAGTGGTAATAAATTTTAATGGGAAATATTAAAATTGTATTTCCGTTCTTATGATTAAAGTTAAATTACTTATGGATGAGCTTAATGATTAAAAATAATATAATAACTTTTAGAAACCACATCATATCATCAAATGTTAAATTTGCCTATGCTGATTAATAAAACATATTTGGAGGGAGGGAATGATAAGGGATGATGTTTGTGTTTTATCTGTTTTCAAGCTAAGGCATATAAAAAGGGGAGCACTATTATTTAAATTTGCATTTGTAATTAACA
Source organism: Philhelius festivus (assembly GCA_963931855.1). NCBI lineage: Eukaryota > Metazoa > Arthropoda > Insecta > Diptera > Syrphidae > Philhelius > Philhelius festivus. Next base: position 122,105,186 of record OZ007556.1, on the reverse strand, counting down.
TTGCCGGCACCGCTTACCAGTTCGTTAGCATAAAACTAGTTGACTAAACATGGATACCCACTTTGCGGACTTCCAAGGTTTTAGAGGGTTAAACAACGAGTTTATTTTAAAGGAAATAGCGGTGCTTTTCAATGGACATCACCAGCACTTCATACTAACACCACCATTCAGCTCTAATTATCTTCCATTATATCTCAAAAGGCAGGTTCGTTGGCTACACCAAAACCATCACGGTTTAACCTGGGATGGAGGAGACGTTAATTTTCACCAAGTTAAATTATTTCTTCAAGAACAAATTCAAACTGGAGTCGTTTTCGTTAAGGGCTCCGAAAAGAAACAATGGCTTCAGTCGTTACTCAATAACGCAAATGTGGAAGTCGTGAACCTAGAAGACAACAATAACAGCAACAACAGCAACAACACATGTCCAAATATTAAAGAACTGAAAAATATGTATCCAGAAATAACTCTAAAATGTAAATACCATAGAAAGATTTGTGCACTCCAAAATGTTTATCTATTAAAAAAGTTTATTTGTGAAGCTAAAAAATCCTGATTCAAATAAAACAATACAAAATACTTAAAATTATTTCTTTTTATTTATACTATAGTTTTATTAATTGGTTATTTGATGATGATATACTTTTTCTTTGGAATCCATAAGGAAGGGAACTGTAATTGGGGAGAAAATGGCGCTTCTTTTCAATAAGAGGATGTGTTCTCAAGAATACTAAATCCTCCTGGCTCATCATTGAATGTTTTCTTTGAAACTCACAATTCCATATTTCGATGACCTCATATTTGAATGATCTAAGTCGTTTTGTTTTAGATTGCGTTCTTTCAAACCTTAAATTTAAAGTATCGAGCTTATCTCCTTCTAAAGGTTCATTCCTTCTATTGGTCATGCATACTGGATGTCCATGATAATAACATCCATGAAACTCGAAAACTTGATTAGTCACCCAATTTATTAAGTAAGTTTGTGTACTTCCCCAGTTAATGGACTGTATTCAATTATACGATCATGAAGAATCAAGCAATACATGCTCGTTAAGGGGGGAACTGACGTTAGTGTTTTGAGCTCAATTTTTACATCCACAGGTCCAGTTTTAATTGTTTCATTTTGACGAGAACAATCGATGACTATAATTGGGGCGATATCCTTAAAATCTTGTCGCGATAATAGAGGTTTTGACTGCTTCCGATAGTATGAATGTTGAAATTCACTGTACATTTCATAGAGAACAGCATATCGGTCCAATTTATATCTAACATTCAAATCTTCGCGTGGATAAGATTCGGAATTTAAATGAACTTTTACATTGCTTACATCACAGTTATCGAATTTGCTAGAATCTTTATTTTGTTGATTTTTTCTATCAGTTTGTAGAGCAATGATAATATATCTTGGCTTCTCAAGTTGACTTGAAGTCTTAACTGTCCATACATGATCAGTGGTAGTTGGTAGTGTTGGGTATTCATACATTTCCCAACTTCGAAAATGTATTTGAATTGGATTCGATGATTGTATTTGTTTCAATAATGTTAGTTTATTAGAATCAGATAAGGTTATGTGGGGAACTCTCCACTGCAGTTTAAAAATTGAGAGTTTTAATTCTTCGTTATCTTTAGAAAAATAAGCGTTCTCATTAGATCGAGTGCGAATCAAAATCAATTCATGTCTTGCATTTGTTATGATCTTATTATAGTCTTCAGCAAATCCTAGGAGATATTTTAATTTTAAGCAAAAATTAAAAATACCAGATGCAGGAGAAAAACTACTGCTGTTACCAGTCCATGATCCATTTTCTAAACTTTTACTTTCATTCTCGTTTAAGGATATATAATTTTTCAAGGTTGATGTTATTCCCACATTTTTATTGTTTTCAATATTCACTCCATTCAGTTCATATTGTATTTCTTCAAAAAGAAAAGCAATTGCATTATTAGTTAATTTTCCTGTTGAAAGAGTTCCATCTTCTTTTGTTAGACTCCCTTCAATATAAATATAACTTTCACTAGGTAATATACATAAGTCCTGTTGTTGTATGGGGATACGTATTTCATCACTTGGATTGAAGGACTGAAGAAAGGGCGAGTAACTGTGGTATTCAAACTTTGATATGCTGTTATCAAAGCCCGGTCCATGTGTAATGTTAAGTATATCATCCATATTATTTTAATTTTAATTTGAATCCTAACGAAAGGAGATAGGCTTTATTTTCAGGTGATAGATTAGTTGTTGACAGTTTTGATGTTCGAGTAGAACTAATTGAACTGTTCACTCTGGTTTCTTTTATATAATTATTATAGATTAACATTATTTCGATTTGGGCTTAAATGCAACCGCACTGTTATTTTTTCTCCTCTAAAATTTACTAAGTCTCCGTCTTGGTCTACAAGTTTTAATGTTATAGTACTTATTCGCTTGGTATTCACGGGTAAATAGATGACATTTTTAGGAACTTCTATGATTTTATACCCAGATCCTGCTTCTGGTGAAAATTCATGTATTGTATGCATAGGGGTATTATTAAAATAAGACCCTGTTATGATATTACACTCGATTCGTATTACATTTACTTTGTTTATGTCAACAGGTAAATCAGAAATGTGAGTCTTATTCTCTTCAAGAATACGCTCACTGAAACCCAATAATTTTCCAATAGTTTTATCCCTATTGAAGTATATTTTCTCGGTACTTAGAATTTCACACTGCATGGTGTTATTATTTGCTTCAATGTCTACAGCAATAGTAGTATTTCGCAATAATAATTCTGCAGATATATGTTCTGCAATGGCGTCAACTTCATACGACCCAGTAGGAATTTTAATTTCATGTTCCCCCACATGGAAAAAGTTATTACGCACATCAACATTCGGTATAGAATTGTACGTCTGGAAATCAATCAATCCACAAACATAGTCTTGATCCAGGTTCAGAACTGGAAAATACTCTGCTGAAAGAATAGAAGTTGTCCCGCTTAGTGTAAGTGTCATCGCCATGATGATATAAAACTCAATGAAATCAAATGTATTTAAATCTCTTTATTTATTGAATCATACAAAAATCTTAAACATAAATGTCCACAATTGAAAGAGTCATAATCCTGATAGTTTTTATAATTATAATTAATTTTGTCACCCAAATAATTAATGATTTCCATAGGTGGTTGAAGATTTCCAAAGCTATCAAAATATTCAATTTGTTTGCCTTTTTTGCTATATGCTACCCAATGTGTACCTGGACCAATTGAGGAATCGAGATTTATAATTCCACACTCGTTTTTCAGAGGTTTAGTTTTCGGTAAATTATCTCGCATGAAAACTCCTCGAAAATTCGAAATATATTTATTTGCAAAAGTTCTCAAATCTATTTCAGTTAATGCACGCTTGGGTAGCGAACTTAAAAATTTTTTGTTGGTGGATTTAAATAAAGCCCAAGACCCTTTCTATAAGGTTTAAGGTGTAAGCCGTGTCCAACTGCAATGGATTCCATTTTTTCATTATGACGCTTTTTCTCTTCCAGTTCCTTCTTAGCATAGCTTATATCATTAACAGCTTTGGCTACTCCTGCAGCCCCTCCCGTTAAGGCTCCAAGAGCTGATAGCCCAGCAAAGAGTGGAACAAGGAATGGAATTGCCCCACCAATTTTCGGTACTGCAATAACTCTAGGTGTTTTTACTTTATTACTGCTTTTTGTAACGGTTTTCTTGGCAGTTGATACTGCTATTTTAATTGCTTTTTCCAGATTAAGTACTTTTCTGCGTTTGAGATTATTTCCAATAACTTTCATTATTTTTCTAAACGAAGGTGGCCTTATCTTGTTATTATTATTTACTTTGATCTCTTTAACTACATTTTTATTTTTCGCTCTCCCCTTAGGCATTTCATTGTTAGTTTTAGAGTAACCCATGCCGAATTTTGTTTTTGCCTTCAAAAGATTAGTAACCAATAGTGCATTTGCTCGTTCAGCTATACTAGCGTCTTTTGATTGAACTCGTTGCCAAGCTTTTTCAGTTAAAATTCTATCAGCAATATGCCGGTCAGATGTATTGCTAAATTTTGAATAAGATATATCGTGTTGTTTGCACGCTTGATCAAGCAAATTAATTCCTGAATCACCTCGAGCTAAACGTTTTTGGAGTTTTGTTCCTGGGCCACAGTATTGATAACCAGGTAAATGCAGTTCTATCGGAAGTTTATTTATTACAGAATTCAATAATCCTCTTCCCTTCACGACGACGTTTCGCCGACTGATGGGGTTTTTCGAATAATCAAACATTTTATAAGATTTTCACCATCATCAACATCGTTACTTAAGAACAATTGAAAACTAAATGAAAATTTTGAATATAAACTTTACATTTTATAGGAAAATTTAGTCTTTATCACTATGCGCTTCGTTAAACAGCAATGTCAGTTACCTGTACAAAATATGGAACTGTCTAAAAATATTGAAAGAAAAAAACATGGCAAACTATTCCCTAATAGTATAAGAGGGTTAATAACAGGCCCTTCAAACTGTGGAAAAACAAATGTCATGATGAGCTTGTTACATCATCCCAATGGATTGAAATTTGAAAATATCTATATATATTCTAAATCTTTACACCAGCCAAAGTATGAGTTTTTGCAAAAAGCCATAGAACCAATCAAAAATATGGGTTGTTTCACTTTCTCCAATAACGCAGATGTTATTCCAGTCGAAGAGACCAAGCCTAATTCTATATTTATTTTTGATGACATTGCTTGTGAAAAACAAGACACAATCCGAGTATACTTTAGTATGGGCCGACACCATGGCCTCGATAGCTTTTATTTGTGTCAAACGTACACACGAATACCCAAACACCTAATTCGAGACAATGCAAATTTCCTTATCATCTTCAAACAAGATGATATGAATTTAAAACACATTTATAATGACCATAGCAATTCAGATATGACATTCATTGCATTTCAAAAGGTATGTGCAGAATGCTGGAATGCAGACTACGGCTTTGTGGTCATTGACAAAGAAAGCCCTATAAATGAAGGACGTTATAGAAAAGGTTTCGACTGTTTCCTTATGTTATAAAAAAAGGATGTCACATTTAATTTCATATCATACCTAAAGAGATGTTCTATGAGAGCAGTACAGAACAGTTCAGTGAGCAGATTGTAGCAGTAAAAACAGTTCAAACCAGTTCGAGACCCAGTATTCTTCAGTTAAGACCAGTAACCTCAATATCAGATTCAGTTTAAAACCTGTTGAACGATTCTTTCAACGACTTCGAAACTTATTCACCACCTGTTTCTCTAAGAAAATTTAATTCATTATGAATATAGATGTTAAACTAACAAAAGAACTAATCAAAACTACTAATGCTCTGCGAAAAAAATACAAAGCTCTAAAGACTGACAGGGAAGCTTACGAAACTCAAATTGAAGAAACTTTCAAACCACTTACGAAACCACTAAATGAATTAGTAAAACAATCAAGTATCAAGCAAGATAAAAGTACCTTTCTCGAGCGGCCTTTTAAAAAGAAAAAACTAGACTATGAACAACCACATCAACCACAAGAAAATGATACGAGAAAATATTCACACGATGAATTCATTACGCCTAACACTTCTATTGATGATTCACCCATTTTAACTGTTGATACTGATACCCCAAAAAGAACAAAGAACAAGTTGCGCCATAGTAGCTTTGCAAAACGAATGTCACAAGAACAATTTCATGAGACACCTAAAAAATATACAGACTTATTTATGAATAATTCCGCCAGCCTTGATAAGACATATGGTGTACGTTTAAGAGATGGGAAATGGTACATCGGTAATGCAGAGTTCAAAATCATTGGAAAAGATATAGAAATTAAAAATAAAACCTTCGAAGGGACAAATGGATTGTATGAGCTTATATTTAAGAAAAACCCCAATACAAATATGTACACTAACGAAGATTTACAAAACTACAAGACTATACTATTTGACACCAATGCTCATAGAATTGCTCATGACTCACAAAGACAAGTACACGGCAATCGGGGTTATAAGTATAAAAAAATTATAAGTAAATTATTCGACTTGACAACAAATACTTCCACTACTACGTCACTATCACCACTAATGCACTCTCCTTCAGGAAACGGCTTAATGCAATTATCGAAAATGAAAAAAGACTATATATTTTGGGATAATCCCAATGAACTCGTAGATCGAATGAGGCTTCTTATTGCTTCACAACAGGCTGGTAACAACAATCACTCTAATGAAATTGTTTCAATCGTTGAAGAACTTAAAGAAGCCAATATTATTGAATAAAAACATTAAAATCTAAAGAAATATGAGTGTTGATAAATTTGGTCGTTTTTCAAATAGAACCCCTCCGAGGGGACCGAGAGGAAAACAAGGAGAGAGAGGTTTACCAGGACCAGCAGGGGAGGGATTTTTAAAAACAGAAAATGATGATTACGATATAACCTTTAAACGACTAACAAATGTTCAAAGACCGAAACAAGAGGAAGATGCTGCTACTAAGCATTATGTTGATGACACATATGATCGACTTATAGAATATATTAAATTGGAAATTGTTGAAAAATTTCAGAAACTACTTTCTGACTGCATGGAAGATATGAAGAACAGATACGAAATTATAAGTGAGAATAAGGACAGTAATACTTTTTAACTTCAGTCTTCAGCTTACCATCTTAGTATATGCACAAGACAATTATTATGTCAGGTATAGATACTTCATTGATTTTTGATGAAGTTTTACAGTTTTTAAAATCAAATCAACATGATATACTGGAAGAACATCATGAGGAAATATTGAATGGCATAATCTTCTTGAAAAGGTTTATTAATATATCTACCATAACCACAAAACATGGATGTCATTTTTACAACTGTCCTTGGTCTTCTAACTTATGTCAGGACGGGCCAGATACATGTGCATGTTACATGCTTGAAAATAGAATTTTAAGAATAAAAAAATTGATGTGTTTGTATAAAAAAAAAAAAGGTTAAAATAATATGAGCAAAATGTAACGTAGTTATTTGTATATGTACTATATGAAATATGTGAATAAATAAACAACCATAAAAAGAATAAACACTTTTGTTTTTATCATTCAATTCCAAGATGAGTATAAGAAACGTTGTCGAAGAACTACATAAACCAGCTCGAAGGAATTTCACAAGAAGACGTGTTATTATCAAGGGGATAGATGATTCCTGGCAAGCTGATTTAGTCGAAATGGTTGTGTACTCTTCTGATAATGAAAATTATCGATACCTTCTTACAGTTATTGATACGTTTTCTAAATTCGCTTGGGCGGTTCCTATTAAAAATAAAACAGGAAATAGTGTTACTACCGCCATGAAGGATATATTTAATAAAGGTCGTCACCCAAAAAATTTACAAACAGATGATGGAAAAGAATTTTTTAATACAAATTTTAAAAATCTAATGAAGCAATATCAAATAAATCATTACTCTACATTTAGTGTACTCAAAGCCTCAATTGTCGAACGATTTAATCGTACTCTAAAAACTCTTATGTGGAAGGAATTCAGTTTAAATGGTTCATATCGATGGATTGATATTATAGAAAAACTAACAAAAATATACAATAATTCCAAACATCGTACCATAAAGATGATGCCTTCAGAAGTCAATGCTACAAACGAAAAAATATTACACTCCAAAATTTATAATCGCATTAAAATCCATATTACTCCAAAGTTCAAAGTGGGCGACTTTGTCAGAATAAGCAAATACAAACATGTTTTCGATAAAGGATACACACCGAATTGGACCACGGAAATCTTTAAGATAATCAAAGTGCAGCGTACTAATCCATTGACATACTTATTGGAAGACTACCAAGGCCAACCCATTAAAGGTGGATTTTATGAGCTGGAACTACAGAAAACCAAGTTATCCGATACATATCTAATCGAAAAAGTACTTCAAAGGAAAAAAGATCAAATATTTGTAAAATGGCTGGGTTTTTCATCAGATCACAACTCTTGGATACCTATCCCTAAAGAAAAAAATAAATAATAATACTACTTCTTTTGTGTATTTTGAATAACAATTTTTATTGACAAATAAATGTATATGTACATTTATGTACAATTTTCTTAAGAAATATTCATTTGGTATGTTTGTTTCATTGATTTAAAGTCCAGTAATTCGACATCAGTTTTATATTCAAGATCCTCCTTCATAAAGACCTCAACTTCTCCATTACTTAACACTCTCTCGGTTTCATATTCATGATATTCATAGCATTTGATACTGAGTGTGCGCAAATTATAATTGCTATCATACGAACATCGAATTGTTAAAGCCTTATCATCATCAAATTCAAGTTTGAAATGTCTATAAAAAACATCTTTACTTTGAATGATTCCCGATATCTCGGATTCTTTTTTAATTAAGTCTTGCCTAAAACTCTCGATTGCCTCCTCTACGGTTATTATTTTCTTCTCCAGAATGTTGTGCACTGTTTTTGCTGTTGTTGACTTAACTGCTGCATCATATGATGTATCATCATCATTTTGAAATATCTCTGTGCCCGTTTTTGTAGTATTAAGTAAATTTGCACCATTTGTAAAGGTTAATAATCGAAACGATAAACCTATTTGTACAGTATCATTATTAGGTAAGCTCAACGAAAACGAAAGATTGTCAGTTATATTTGGCTGTTGTAATTTTATATCCAACGGTAAGGGTAAAGTAATAATTAGTGAAGGAAAAATTGAAAGCACACATAAAACGATTGAGTTAAACAGCATTTTGAAAAATATGTTTACTTTGCAAACGTATATTATATAATGATACAAAATCACTTCAAGATTTGAATTTATATCAATTTTATTAAATATTTCTATTTCTCTCTCTCTCTCTCTCTCATATATATATATATACATAAATATTAAGAAACATGTGATTGAAATGTCTCATGAGCTTGGTCAATTCTATGTAATTTCTGTTTATATTTTTGAGGATCATTAAGTAATTCTGTGTCACCAAACGGACAAAGTACTGGATATGCACTCTCTTTTCTATTCACGACATTCGAATTAGGTGTAATCGATCCGCTCAGTGTTAACTCCCCACCTATATAAAGATAATTTAGTTTCATAATATTATTTAATATTTTCCAAAGGCATATTCTCACCCATAAGTCTAAACCGCACATGTTGCATGGACTGAAACTGTAACCTATGATTGATTATAGGAGATATTGCCTCCCCACTTCTCAAATGAAACAGCACGCATTCTCTTCCATATTCAGGTTGTACAAGTAATTTCAGTGTTTCACGATAGAATATTAGATCCGTAAATTTTATTTCCAACCATCCGGACTCACAAATACAGAATGTTTCTCCCTCCCGTAATCTTTCACACCAAAACATATTTTTTTTTTTGCTCTTTTTAATGGTCCACCTCAAACAAAAGTTAAACTATAAATATATTCAATTAAGCCCCTGACATACTATATATATATATATATATATATATATATATATATATATATATATATATATAATCCTAAAATATCTAAAGTCATTATCAAACCAAGCATTTATTAACACTCACCTAACCACAAATAATTTATCTAAAGTCTTTGTCGCCATCGTCAAGCGCGCCCTAATACACACAAGCAATACCCACCCCACCCACACCCACACCCACACCCACACCCACACCCACACCCACACCCACACCCACACCCACACCCACACCCACACCCACACCCACACCCACACCCACACCCACCATTCCACCCATACCACCCATCCCACCCTAGAACACAACCCACTCAATTTCAAATCAAGCAAACCCATTCCCACCCACCCAACCCCAACCCTAACCCCACGATTCCGACCCCCGCCCCTGCCTAAATATCATCAACTCATCATAGTACATTTCTCACAAATAGCCATACATTTTCAAAATATGAATCATAAACATAAAATACTATTCTCATAACACAAGACGAACACATTTTCAATCTAATACCGCATCCACTTCCACACGTCATACATATTATTTGTCATTATCAATCACAACAGATGTACAAATCCTAAAACAAACCATACCTAAAACTCTTATCAACCCAACCGCCACAGTACCTACAAACTCTTATCTCACAACCGCCACCGTACCTACAAACTCTTATCAACCCAACCGCAACCGTACCTACAAACTCTTATCTGACCCCCCATGAACTCTTATCTGGTTCCCGCTCTCAAGTAGCCTTATACCTATATTTTCATAGAACAAATAATATTTCTCTTGACTCTTTTATAAATAAAAAACGCTACCATGCACCATTCGCCCACGCGCCGCACCGCCGCACCGCGCACCGCGCACCGCGCACCGCGCACCGTGCACCGTGCACCGCAACCACTCACTCCTCATCAAGCAAGACCCCGGCCGCCGTCTCGCGCCGTCCAATTCCCCCACGGCAGCCAGCAGCAGCACCAATTTTTAAAACAAAAAATCTAGTCAGAATTTTTTCACCCTCCCTACACACCGTCAGCCATCCACCCACGCGCCGCACCGCCGCGCGGCACCGCTGCACTGCCGCACCGCCAACACTCACTCCTCATCAAACAAGACCCTGGCCGGCGCCACATGCCGTCCGTCGCACAGCCACCACTCACTCCTCATTAAACAAGACCCCGGCCGGCGCCTCGCGCCGTCCAATTCCCACACGACAGCCAGCAGCAGCACCACCGGCACCAAACATTTAAGTTTTTTTTTTTTTTTTTTTTTAACTACAACACATTTCATACTCTACAAATTACTATCAATCATACAAATATTTCTCATATCACTTACCACAACATACATTTTTTATATTACTCATTTAGGAAACCACTAAGCGAATTTTTAAAACTAAAAATCTAGTATCAAACAAGATAAAAAAAAGTACCTTTCTTGAACGCACTTTTAAACATTTTTTACACACCCAAAACAATACCTACTTTTCAAACACACCCAAAACACTACACACTAGACACTACCCACAAAAGGTTCCCACAGCCAAGTAGCTTTATACCTACTAGAGCTCGTAGTAACTCCAGTGTACCACCATGGTTTGATTTACATCTTAAAAACTTAACAAATAAAAGAAAAAAAGCCTGGGTAAAATATAATAGGACAAGAGCTGATGAAGATTGAGAAACTTTTTTAATTCTAAAACAACTTTTTACTGATTATTCCAATTCTCTATATGAAAATTATATTTCTAAAATTGAATGTAATCTTAAATCGAATCCAGATAGCTTCTTGAAATTTATAAATTGTAAAAAGAAAATTAGTGGCTACCCAAACTCTATGTCCAATTCATCGTCTAGTAGTAGACTTCTTCAAAGAAGTTTTCGAAGATACAAACCAAACGAGTACTTTTCTTCTTCTGGAGTAAATTTCTCTCACTTAAATTCAATTAATTTTGAAATAAACAAAGATATCGTTACACAGAGTATCATGAAATTGGATGCTTATTTGTCATATCCGTTATGTGTTCTCTTTAATAAGTCTTTAAAAAGTTCCCTTTTTCCTAATATCTGGAAAAGTACATTCATTATACCTGTGCACAAAAAAGGCCCTAAAAATGAAATAATGAACTACCGACCTATGGCTAAATTTTCTGTGATACCGAAACTGTTTGAGTCTATTGTATGTAATGTTCTTTCTTTTCACTGTACTTCAATTGTATGTGATAATCAGCATGGCTTCGTCAAAAAAAGATCTACCGTTACTAATTTATTTAATTTCACGTCCTTTTGCTTAGATGTTTTTGAAAAACGCAGAAAAGTCGACTGTATATTTACCAATTTTAGTAAAACCTTCGACAAATTGTGACATAATACATTAATTTTAAAGCTAAGCAAACAAGGTTTTAACAACGATTTCTTAAATTGGATCTCATTGTATTTAAAAAATAGAATTTACAGTGTTGTATTTCGTAATGAGTATTTGAATGAATTTGTTGTCAACTCTGGTGTCCCTCAGGGTAGCCATTTAGGTCCAATTTTATTCATTTTATTTATAAATGACTTGGTTTCGTTCATAAAATATGCTCTTCAAAAGTATTAAATCTACTTCTGACTGTTTACTTTTGCAAGAAGACTTGTTAATATTTAGGAAATGGTGCAATAAAAATCGTCTTTTTTTAAATGTTGACAAATGTAAGGCCATGAGTTTTACACGCAAAAAAAGTTCCTTTTATTTTTAATTATACGTTTGATGTTTATCCTTTAAGTAAAGTCTCCGTTTTTTCTGTCTTATTATTCTTGATCCTAAGTTAACTTTTAATGATCATTTAAACTACATAGTTAAGAAAGCTAATAGGGTTCTAGGATTCATAAAGAGATTCGGCCGCGATTTCCGTGACCCTTATATTCTTAAGCTTCTGTTTGTTTCATTCGTAAGACCTATACTTGAATATAGTTGTGTAGTATGGTAACCCTACTACTCCATTCATATAACAAGACTTGAAGCAATTCAGGGAAGATTTTCGCGTTTCTGCCTTCGTTTTCTTCCGTGCTCACAAGCAAACACACTTCCTCCTTATTCTCAAAGACTCGCTTTAATAAGTCTTCCTTCACTCTCTAATCATAGAAGGTATTTGCAATTTTGTTTTATTGTTGGAATTATTAATGGGCCAATATCATCCTCATCAGTTCTAAGTCAGTTAAATTTCAGATTTAGTCGTACAAGTATAAGACTACAGCAACAATTATGCCATATAATTAGTAGATCAAACTATGGTGCAAATAGCCCCCTCAATCAATTGATTTCAATATTTAATAAATTTAGCTTTTGTATAGAATCTTTCAATGATGATTTGAAATGCCTTAAACTAAAAACTTTGTTCTTTAATAGCTTAGAATAATTTAGTTAGTTAATAAGTATAAGTATAAGTAAAATATTGTTCACGTTAGTATTTAACGAATTGGAAATAAACAGTAAAAATAAACAGTAAACATAAACAGAAAAGAAAACTGTTTGCTAAAGCTGATTCGGAGTCAATTTACAAGAGCGATATCCTTGACAAACAGCTTAATTTTTGGGGGTTAACTACTCTAATGAATAATTTGTTGAGAGTTTTGAAATAAGTGAATTGGTATACCAATTTTATATATTTAATATTAATTTCAAAAAACAATCACCAGTTTTCTGGAAATTAAATTTTCAAAAAATATTTTTTTTCGAAAATTTGTGTATATGTACAATATAATTTCGAATTCAAAGAAGTTCCTTTACAAAAAATTTTGATAGGTAATCATCGAAAACCCTTAAAAAGCGAGTTTGAAGAAAAGAGCTACATCGGCTTAGGCTGAAGGTCGAGGTTAAGACATACTGACAGACAGGGAGACGGAATTGTGGGACCCACTTATTACGTGCTCTCTAACATCGTAATGTTAAGTTCGATTAAAATCTCGAGTTCGATTTTTTTCCAACTGCAAAACTCCCGAAAGGCAAATTTTTGAATTCATTTCAATAAAAACGCCTATGCACACCACATTTGTGGCATCGAGCCCGGTCGAGCTTGTCTCGATGGATTCAAATGTGATATGTTGGGGTTGGTATACATCTACCGCTGTGTAGAACACGGTATCTAGAAAATGAAATTCTCGTGTGTTATGTGTGTGTCCAGAGACGTATTTAAGGATTTCGCGCCCCGGGCTGATAAATTTTGCCGCCCTTTATAACAATGAAAATAATAATAAAAACACACAAAATGCATAATATTTAATGTTTTCAATTTTTTTTGTGTATATTCATTACAAAATTCATTAACAATAGATTCGTTATCTAAATTTTTTGTCAGTTCAACTTCTATAATAAATAAAGCTTAACTATTAAGGCGCTAATGCGAGACCTTTAATAGGTTTTTACTCGTTTCAATACGGAAAACGATCTTTCTGCACTACAATTCGTCACTGCAAATGCAGTGCACAAGTATATTCTTAAAGTAACCTCAGCATATAAAAATGCTTCCTTCATTTTTTTTCTCTTATATGTATATATATAATATATGAAGGTTAAGCTGCCTTAAACTCATATTTTCAGAGTTGGTTTGCTCCAGAAAATGTGACACACTCTTCTTGAAAATCTTCCCCAAGATCAACCGGGTTTAATTTCTGAAGAGTGGTTGCATTTTTTCGAATTGCTTCTTCACTCATGTGACCAAGCTTAGATACAAAAATAAAACCATTTATTTTTGCTTCATAGGATGAATTTCTTCTCTTCAGCGCACTCAATAAATGGTCGCAAATAGGAATGAATGTATTTATTTTGACACTCATCGACAATCATCATCTCGTTTTTTCATCTTGAGGATTCTTTTTTGATCCATTTTGTAATTTTCAGATTTTTTGCTTTTTCCCATCTCTTCAAAAACATCAAAGCATTCTCTTTTTTCTCTCACAAACGATATGAGTGCCTCGTAGAGCCTGGACACAGTTTCAATGTCTGTATCAACACCTTGAATTTTTTTGATACAATATTGAGTTGCTTGAGTATAGAACCCCAAAATTAAGACAATAAATATTTCTGTCTCAAGGAACTTCAATTGGGACAAGTGAGCACGATACTAAAAAGATAAAATAGGTATTCGACGATTTTAACTTTAATAAAATGTTAGAGATAGCATGATGCTAAATTTGATTAAAATTTTGCGCCAATAGTTTTCAAAATAATACCTATCCTTTTATTTATCCTTCTTTATAAACTATTGTACATAAAACAATCATTATATTGTTTTTTAAGTCGTTCGAAACTATTGACGAAGGGAAGGGTATTTGTTTATAGGGACACGAGTCAGCCAAAAAAAAAATTGAGGCATGATTTGCTAGGTATATAAAGATTAAAAATTTGTGTGTGACCTTATGTCTAGAATCCGGCTTGATGGATTTTTATAAATTTTTTTTAATAAAAAGGGACTTTTTGTAGATGGCTTAGAAAAAAAATTAAGATCCGTTCTAGCCCATTTTTGTAGAGCTACATAGCAACAAGTATATTTTTTTTTAGATAATGTTTTCGTTTCATTAGAATTTGTTCCAAAGAATAGGTACATGTCTGTAAATATTTTTACTATGAATTTTCATTATAAAAAATCGTTTATAAGGAATAAGAAAAGTAACTGGTGAAAAAAGTGAGTGACATGTTACAGTGAACTCTCTCACAGCCGGACACTCACGGCACTGAAAAAATTGTCATGCTCGAAAAACTCAAAAAAAACGGATTTTTTTTAAATCTTTGTATTTATTGTTTATCCTTCAAAAATATTGTAAATTAGACAATTGGTATGGGCGGCATGCGCCCTTTTGCTTGTATGTTTTGAAAGTTAAATCACTTCAAAAAATATTATAAATTGGCCAATTGCTAGGGGCGGCTTGCGCCCTTTTGCTTGTAAGTTTTGAAAGTTCAATCGCTTCAAAAAAATATTATAAATTGGCCAAGCGCAAGCCGCCCCTAGCAGCCTTGCCGCCCCGGGCTGTAGCCCTTTTAGCCCTAGGGTAAATACGCCCCTGTGTGTGTCGGAATAGATTGTGTTGTAACCTGTGTCGTTTATATAGGGCTACTTTGGGCTCGGTTAAAAATATGACTATGAAGTTTACCAGTCGTACACATTTTTTAAATTTTCCCAGCTTTTTCTCTAAGTGTAGGAAAGCATTGTGTTTTTCAAAGCTTAACGTATAGGTAAACTTTAAGACATAAACAAAATATACTAGGGTTATTCCTTGCTCTTTGCTATAAGGGATCTTAAATAACTGCTGCAGGTGCTAGCAGGTTTCAGCAGGAGACCAATAGTATACCTATGTACACAATATTAAAAAAGGTCTAAATGGGAATAAACAGAAAGGTAATAGGATTTGTATTAGAGGTTTTTTTTATAATATGAAGGTTTTGTTGCTGCTACCTCAAAAAATAATTTTTGGCGTTTAGTGGTTGAGTGAACAATATTAAATATAAAACGCAAGAAAGTATCATGTTAAAATTGGTCCTATGTAAAGAAACTGATTCTGCTTTTTTCATGGTTTTAACCTGGAATTATTTTTTCCTTTATAATGAGCAGGTCAACCCTCAATTCGGATTGTTCTTCGGATTAATTATTAATTGTGAAGAGGGAACAAAAGAAAAAAATCGATATTGGTTGTATTAACAAAAAAAAAAAAAAAAATATATATTTATTCATTTTAGTTCAGGTTCCGAATCCATAATTAAGAAATTGTACTAGTACCCACCAGCGTTACCACTTCCGGAAAAAAACGTGGAAGTAGATTTGAAGAAAAAAGTGAAGTAAATTGAGAAAAATCGCGGTAGATTTTAAAATGACTTTTTACTTGCTTTTAGAAAAATTTAAATTTGAACTCGAGATTTTCATCAATTGACATTACAACACGAAAAAGTAGAGATTCCGTCTGTCTGCAGCGTAGAGGAGAAATTGAAATGTTTTGTTTTGCCATACAGCCATTATTATCATATTTATTTCGAAAACGGCTCTAATGGTTCTTATAAAAAATATTATGTTCAGGCCATACCAACAATGCGGTCTACATTTTGGTCACGAAAAATCTTATTAAAGGTACCTGTCATAGATCCTTTTTTGATTTTCTACTTTGATAAAAATTTTTGTATCGGAGCTTCTTTGATTTTGAAATAATACTGTACACATAAAAAGAGTATTCATGTAATCGCGGAAAAGAGAAGAAATAAACCTGAACAACAGACAGATCATTTGTGGGTTTTAAATTGAATATTTTCCACATTTATGCAAATATTTTCCAGGGAGTGTTCGCGCAAATATGTTGCGGAATGTTGTATCTTTCTGCAAAGCGGAAAAGTATCTCCTTACATGAATACCCTTAAAATTTGTTCCTTAAATGTATATTATTAAATACTTAAAATTGTCAATATATTTCTTTTAATTTTAAAGAAATTTGTATACAAAGAATTAATTTATTAATAAAACTTTCTTTTATAAAGAATAACATTAAAATTACTATAATTAAATAAAATAAAATTTTAAATTTAAAACACACACGCAAGCAAGTTTTTTATAAGATTCGTGTTTCTATGCTTTTAAAATTACTCAATTGTGTATTTTTATTGTGTTGACAATAATTTTTTTTGGCATCCTTACTAGAGAAAGAGAGAAATAGAAGTAGATTTGGCTTTTTTTACTTGCGATATAGGTAATAGGGCAAGTTCTGCATTTGGAAAAAAAATCGAACTCGAGATTTTGATCAAAGTTGACATTTTGATGATAGTGAAGACGAATAAAGTGGGTCCGGCAATTCCGTCTGTCTGTCTGTATGTCTGCCTGTCTGTCTGTCTGTATGTCTGTACCTCGATCTAGAGCCTAAGCCACTGGACCTATTTTCTTCAAACTCGGTAGTTATGGGTCTTCGGTGATTCCCTAGAGGGGAAATTGAAATTTTTTTTTAGCTCTAAGCCTAACGGTACCCCCTATACACCCGTAATGCAAAATCTTATTTATCTCGAAAACGGCTCTAACGATTTTGATAAAAAAATTAGGTGTGATATTATGGACATGGACTACGTTTTGGTAAAGAAAAATTTGGGACAAAATGTTATTAACGGTACCTGTCATAGAACCGTTTTTTTGATTTTTGACTTTCTCATTAACGGCTCTAACGATTTTAACCAAACATTTTTAGCAGCAGTCCCCCTAAGTTTAAAATAATATTGTATATAAAAATATTCGAAAAATTATTTGTTGGTTTTTTTTGAAATTTTTTTTTTTTTGAAAAATCAATATCTTCAAAACCTATGAATGATTATTTTTTGAAATTATTTCATAAAATCAATATTATTAAATACTTAAAATTCGCATCCCACATTTTTTTCTTGAAAAATTTTAAAGAAATTTCTTATATACAAAATTTATTTATTTAATAATAAAACGATTTTTTAAAGTTTGTTTGCATAAATTCATACTTTTCTAGAAATCAGACGGCAATTTCATTTTAAATTCATGTTTTATATTTATAAAATGTATCTTAAATTCCAAAGTACTTTTACATAAGAGCAAGTTCGTGCGATCCAGTCGTGCATTTTATTTCAATTGAAGTAATTTGAAACAGAGTTTTTTTTTTAAATGAAACAGATTTCAGTATTTTGCTGATGGTGCGAAGTAGCAAATAGATTTTCAAATATTTTGAAAAAAAAAAGATAGATCTACCCACCCACCTAAAGCGTTTGCTTTCTTTGATGTTGCAAACAAAGTTCCTTTCATCAAATAGGATTTCAAAATATTATTTTTCTTAATCTTTCATACTTCAAGAAGAAGACTCTCTTTTGGCTAGAAGCATTGTTGTTCTTTTTACTTGCGACTTATAGGTACTATAAGGCTAGTTATGCATTCGTAAAAAATCGAACTCGAGATTTTGATTAAAGTTGACATTACGATAATGGCGAAGACTAAAAAGTGGGTCTGGCAATTCTGTCTGTCTGTCGGTTCGACTACAGCCTAAAAGGCTAGGCCGATTTTCTTTAAACTTGGTAAATATGGGTTTTTATTTTTTTCCCCCACACGTTTTTTCCTTTTTGTTTTAAGGCCAAAAATAACGGTACCTGCGATACGAATTTTTTGCAATTTTATAAACATTTTTTTTTCGCAAAAACTGCTGCACAGATTTAAAAAATTAAAACACAAAAAAAATTCATTTAGTTAAAGCTAGGTAATGGTCGAACAAAATCTTCCGAAAAATGGTTATTGAGGGTACCCCCATGGAACCATTTTTTTATTTTCTCAAAAACGGTACCACCGATTTTGATAATTTTTTTTGCCAAGGCTCTTCAAAAATTTAAATAGAATTGTGTATTTAAATTTTCAAAGAACAAATTTTTGGATTTTAAAAATTTTTTTTTTTTTTTCAAAACTGAATATTTCGAAAACCCCATGCTAGATTTTTTTTAAACTTGATAAATAAAAGTTTCTTAATATAATTTACAAGATGTGAGAAAAAAAATTCATTTTATCCTAAAATAAAGGTACCCACCATACAAATGTTAAAAAAAAACGGCACCTAGAATTTTGATAAAAATTTTTTTCTTTCAATTAATTTTTATGATCTTTAATTCATTAAAAAAAATTTTGAAATTAAGATATTACAGCTTGTACCTACCATAGAACCATTTTTTCGAATTTTGAATTTCTCATTATCCACATAACGGTTCTTAATGAAACTTCTAAAAAGTCTAAAACACATTGCATTTTAAAACTTTAAAATAAATATTTTTTGAATTTTTGAAAAAAAAAATCCATTTTTTTCTTTTTTTGAAAATTCAATATCTCAGAAACGGCTCAATATTTTTTTTTTTAAATTTAATTTTTATTCGAACAATAATAAAAACTTTAAATTGGCGTACCAAAATTTTTTCTTAAATTTTTTTTAAAAATTTTGTATATGTAAAAGCTTTTTTTAAAGAAACCACTAAAACGACTTATAATTTTTGTTCTTGCATAAATTCATGTTTGCATAGCATTCTGTTTTCGTCTCGTACTTTAAAAGAATAATTAAAAAAATAATTTTATCCTTATGAACAGTTTTCTGTAATAACATTCGTTTTTAAAATTCCTACTCTATTACATAGGAGCAAGTTCGTGCGACCCAGTCGTGCATTTTATTTTTTAAGGCATCAGGGTAGCCAGACCTTATGATGCCGTTTTCATAACTTAACAAGAATTTCATAAACAAAGCAAAGTAAAGAAATTAAAATTAAAATAATAATGGAAAAATAAACTGAGTTAAATCAAACTTGGGGATGGGCAGATATGTTTTATTAAAACATTTGTAACCAAAATGTACGCAATATTCCTATATAAATTGAATATATATTTGAAAAATTAAAAACCCAAATTATATATTTTTTAAATTTTTATTAAATCCTTAAAAAAATTATTTCTACGTTAAAATATATAAAAATAAAAGCTTAATAATAAAGTGAGAAAGGATCTTCCATCTTTTACGATTTTGAGCATTCAGCTCTTAAGCTTTTTGTCATACGCGAAGGTGGTCTTCCTTTTGTCGCCCAGAACCTGGGGACTGAAGCATTGTTAGCCCTTCGATCGATGTGGCTGAGCCAATGTAGGTGATATGCTTTGACCATCGTTACCACTTTCGGAAAAAAAGTCAAAGTGGATTTGAAGAAAAAAGTGAAGTAAATTTAAAAAAAAAAATCGAAGTAGATTTCAGAATGACTTTTTACCTGTATTTAGAAAAAAAATTGAACTCGAGATTTTCATCATTGACTAAAACAACACGAAAAAGTGGTGATTCCGTCTGTCTGTAGGTATGTACCTCAACCTGCAGCAGTGCAGCCTAGAAAAGAAATTGAAATATTTTTTTTTTTAGCTCGGTTCCTTCCTTACAGCCATTATGAAATATCTTATTTATTTCGAATACGGCTCTAGTGACTTCGATAAGAAAAAATTACGTGTAGACCTTACTACATTTTGGTCAAAACAAATGTTGATTTTCAACATTCTAATTTCCGACTCTACCAATATCGATCAAAATTGGCATAGGAGATTCTTTGGTTTTGAAATAATATTGTATACAAATTATTTTTTCGTACATGTATTTTATTAAATACTTAACATTGTCATTCCCTTTTTTTTAATTTTAAAAAAATTTCGTATGTAAAGAATTCGTTTATTAATAAAACTTCTCTAACAAAGTACTCCAAAGTACTTGTATGTATTTAAAAGCGAGAATGTGCGCTCCAGTCGTGCATTTAATTTCTACAAAAATCTATGTTTTTTTTATTTGATTTTGATTTGGGTATAACCCCACTACCTAGGGTATAACCCCACTACCTAGGGTTAAATAGAGGAAAAGAAGCAGATTTGGGCTTTACAAGAGTAAAATTGAAGTAGGTTGAAACAGATGTTTGTAAAATGAAGTAGGTTTCAGTATTTTGCTGATGTTGCGAAGTAGGAAGACGATTTTAAAATATTTTGAAAAAAGGAAGTAAATCTACTTCAATTGAAGTAAAGTGGTACCACTGGTTTTGACTTTCAGTAATCATATCTTGGTAGAATTTGAGGTTGTATCTTCTTCTCAATTGTTACAGGAAAGAATATCCGCCGACTTCTTCACTAGTTCGAATTTACTTCTATCTATGTATATGTATATTAATAATTATCCTGTCTGATAGGCATTTATTTGTTTGTTTGTTTATATCATGCACTTGGTCTTGTCCTTGTTTAATCTAAGAAGTTTATATCGTCCGTATTAACGTCTTCTCTGTGTATGTCATCTGTTCCAAAGCGAGATTGAAGAAAGGACATGATTGCACCGAAATTGAAGATTTTGAATGACCCCAGTTGCCCATTGTACTGCGTATTTTTCAATGCCGAACTTAAGCATTGCTATTTAGTAGAACTCCAAGCCATGCGCATGTTATTTAATGCGGCTTCGAAGTCAATGAGGCTCGACTTTGAGCTTATTAGTAGTAAAAGTAGACCAGATGAGGACAAAAGGAATAGAAATTCAAATAAAACAACTACGGTGTAAGATATTAATTTGATTCTGGCTTTAATTTGAAGCTACGTTCATGCTACTTGTATTATGTATGAAATAGCACATTGTGATGAAATTTATTTAAGTAAACCTTATTACGAAAACTACTACGTAAAGTACACTTTGAAAAGAAATCATTCAACCTCAGTAGTGAGATACCCACCTACCCTTAAAATTTGTGTGTTTAATTCGAAAATACAAACAGTGAAACTCATCTCGTAATTTCGAAATTAACAACTGACCATCGGTAAGCTGTTAGTTTCCGTCGAGCTAAACTTTCTTTTCCAACTTAACCATTCACCTGGATGGATATCAAATCCAAAAACGTGGCTCGTAACTGATCTTAACTTCTGGCTAAAACTTTTAATAAGTACTATAAGGTAAAATCATATTAGCATACAAAATTTAAAATTAAATTAAAGTTAAATTAAAATAGAATTAAAAGAAAAATAAAAAAAAAACTTGAATCATAAGATTTTGGTATAGTTGTAATAAGCCTTTGTGAGAGAAGAGTAAGAGCAAACCGTTCTTTAGAGATAGAGTTGATCAAGTATCTTAAACCACAAGCCCACGTAAGTTTCAAGAAAAATAAGAGAAAATATATATTATCTAATTTTAAAGACCATTTCAAAGAAATAAAAAAAAAATAAAAAAACATTTTAATATCTACTTCAGCGTCGCAAATATTGGAGTTGACAAATCATTTTTGGCAAGCTCCCTCATAAGTCCCGTATGCTCGAGTGAGGCTTGATCATTTTTGATCGCATCCAAATCAACTTTATTGAAATCCACCCGCATAAAATACGAATTAAGTTGGAACATCACTTCCTTGGGGGAATTCTGACGTAAGAGCATCTCGACATCGTCATTACCTTCGCTGATCATAAAATCGAAAGACCACCATCCAGATTCAAGCTATCAGTGTGTGAATCGAAACTGTACCGCTTGGTTCCACCATCGTGGAATGCGCGTGGCCAAGCTCACAATCTCGTTTAAAAGACCATGTGTTCCACGGAAAAAAATCGCAAAAAATTTGTATTTACCATATGTTTTTTTATTTTCATTCCATTTTTGCGTTGAGTTCATTTAAGAAAAAACTATTCTCTAATCCATACATAAAATGCATATCAAACTTACTAGAAAAATAACTTTATAATTGTTCAGTGACAGTGAAGTGAACAAGCAAAACTGCCATGCTTGGAGTGAAGAACAGCCAGAAGCATTGCAAGAGCTACCAATGCATCCAGAAAAAGTCATTGTTTGGTGCGGACTATGTCCTTTCGGAATCATTGGGCCGTATTTCTTCAAAGATGATGCGAATCGCAACGTTACTGTAAATGGTGAGCGCTACCGTGCGATGTAACAAACCTTTTTTTGCCCAAAATGGAAGAGCTTGACTTGCATGAGATGTGGTTTCAACAAGTCAAACAGCAAGCATAACAATGGACCAATTGAGAAGCGAGTTCGGTGAACAGTTTATTTCACGTTTGGGGCCGGTCAATTGGCACCCTAGATCGTGCGATTTATCGTCTCTAGAGTATTTTTTGTGGGGCTATGTTATAAGGCTCATGTCTATAGTGACAAGCCCGCTTCGATTGACGCACTGATGGAAGCAAACATTGAAGCATTTATTCGTGAGATACCGGCCGAAATATTAGAAAGAGTATGCCAAAATTGGACTAATTGGATGGACCGCGGCTAACATTTGCATGAAATAATCTTCAAACATTAAATTATATTAATCGTACTATCGATTCAAATAAATATTTCATGCATTTTTCTGAATTTTATGTATTTTTTTTTGTAGCTTTGACAGCTGAGAAAATGCGATAATTCTTGCGTGATAAATGATCAATTTTTTTTAGACGTATGGAGGTGAGAGTCGGTTTTCGGACTATGTACTTCCTTCCACCCATAATAGGTTGAATATTTGATACAAGCACCCTGTCACCAAGGGGTGACAATTGCTGACGAAAGCATCCCTGGCTTATTGTATGCTGATGACATCGTTCTGCTATCGGAATCTCACGATCATCTTCAAAACATGATTGACAATTTAAAAAAATATTGTGACACCTGGAATTTAACAGTCAACCTAAACAAGTCAAGCATCATGATATTTAGAAAATGACATGGAAGATACGCCACCTATGAAAAATGGAAGTACAAGGGGCAGGAAATAAAAGTGGTTAAGGAATTCAAGTACCTCAGTGTCATAATAACAAGTAACCTCTGTATGAAAAAACACATCAAGTCAAAACTGCAGGGAGCCAAAGCTGCCCTTTGTGTTTCATGCAAAAACTACATTGCAAATAAATCAATTAATCATTCATTGAAATACAAACTATTTTTAGCAGTTGCAAAATCCATCATGTTATACTGCACACAAGTGTGGGGATACAAAGAATATGAGGATGTTGAAAAATTACTTCGTTTCTTTATGAAACGAGTTTTTGCTCTTCTTTCCACAACACCTAATTATATGCTTCATATTGAAACAGGAGTATCACCGATGTTCATCGACTCGCTTATGATTCATTTCGATTACATGATCAAAATTCTGCAAATGGACTCCACCCGACTGGTTAACAGAGTTTTAAAATTTATCATCTCAAATCGACTTAATTTCGTGCAATCTTGGATTAGTATGTCTAATTCGCTTGAGGCATCTATCGCTTTTGATATGGATCGACCGACTGATTTAAAAAGAAATCTTTACAACCTTGTTTCCAAATTGGACGAAAAATACCGACAGACATATATCAACCAAGCAAAATCATCGCAATACAGAGAATTCTACAGCAATGTAGAGTTTAATCTTGGAGAGTTAAATTATTTTAATGATAGTAATTCCACAAACATGATATCTTCAATTCTACGAGCCAGAGGGGAAATACTTGCTTTGAACTTCATACCTCACAGACCGGAATTAGCTATCAAATGTGAAATCTGCAATACCCTTGAAAGAGAAAATATCTTGCACTTTTTAGGAATATGTCCAATTCTTCAAAAAATCAGACGAGATATTTTTGGAAAGAACAGATTTGATGCAAGAAGTAAATGAAATTCTTAATGGGGCGAAAGGCTGGCACAAGCTTTACACGTTTATTCAAACTGCAATGGCTTACAGAAATAGAATTATTACAGAAAGCTTTTAATTTTTATTTCACTATCAGCTTAAATTTAATTTCATTTAAATACTTTTGCAATCATATATTATCTATTTAACTTAAATTCACTTTTAGTTTTTGTTTTCAATTGAATGTATTTTGTCAATCTGACCGACGGTTTTTATACCAGGTCATATAAGATCTGTAATCAATTATTGTATAAATGAATTTTGTAAAATAAAGTCTATTCTATTCTATTCTATTCTATTCTATTCTATTCTATTCTATTCTATTCTATTCTATTCTATTCTATTCTATTCTATTCTATTCTATTCTATTCTATTCTATTCTATTCTATTCTATTCTATTCTATTCTATTCTATTCTATTCTATTCTATTCTATTCTATTCTATTCTATTCTATTCTATTCTATTCTATTCTATTCTATTCTATTCTATTCTATTCTATTCTATTCTATTCTATTCTATTCTATTCTATTCTATTCTATTCTATTCTATTCTATTCTATTCTATTCTATTCTATTCTATTCTATTCTATTCTATTCTATTCTATTCTATTCTATTCTATTCTATTCTATTCTATTCTATTCTATTCTATTCTATTCTATTCTATTCTATTCTATTCTATTCTATTCTATTCTATTCTATTCTATTCTATTCTATTCTATTCTATTCTATTCTATTCTATTCTATTCTATTCTATTCTATTCTATTCTATTCTATTCTATTCTATTCTATTCTATTCTATTCTATTCTATTCTATTCTATTCTATTCTATTCTATTCTATTCTATTCTATTCTATTCTATTCTATTCTATTCTATTCTATTCTATTCTATTCTATTCTATTCTATTCTATTCTATTCTATTCTATTCTATTCTATTCTATTCTATTCTATTCTATTCTATTCTATTCTATTCTATTCTATTCTATTCTATTCTATTCTATTCTATTCTATTCTATTCTATTCTATTCTATTCTATTCTATTCTATTCTATTCTATTCTATTCTATTCTATTCTATTCTATTCTATTCTATTCTATTCTATTCTATTCTATTCTATTCTATTCTATTCTATTCTATTCTATTCTATTCTATTCTATTCTATTCTATTCTATTCTATTCTATTCTATTCTATTCTATTCTATTCTATTCTATTCTATTCTATTCTATTCTATTCTATTCTATTCTATTCTATTCTATTCTATTCTATTCTATTCTATTCTATTCTATTCTATTCTATTCTATTCTATTCTATTCTATTCTATTCTATTCTATTCTATTCTATTCTATTCTATTCTATTCTATTCTATTCTATTCTATTCTATTCTATTCTATTCTATTCTATTCTATTCTATTCTATTCTATTCTATTCTATTCTATTCTATTCTATTCTATTCTATTCTATTCTATTCTATTCTATTCTATTCTATTCTATTCTATTCTATTCTATTCTATTCTATTCTATTCTATTCTATTCTATTCTATTCTATTCTATTCTATTCTATTCTATTCTATTCTATTCTATTCTATTCTATTCTATTCTATTCTATTCTATTCTATTCTATTCCCTGCAAAAACCTTACCTCCAATTTGTGTGGGCTAGAGGCCAATAAAAGCTTTTTTGAATCAATAATTCAACAAGTCCAATAATAGTGCTAAGTTTTCTACTTAGCTGATTTATTTCAGTAGTACCTATATAGACTTTGTATTATAAAAACCTTCATATAAAATCAATTGCCAGCTTGCCAGGCCACGGGCAAAATCTTCCAACTTTAATGATATAGTTCAAATTGCATTTGCGTCAAAAAATCGATGTAAGATAAATTGAGTTTAACAAAAATTGCATATTGAAAAGGTCCTAACAGTCAACTGATGAGTCCATCTGAGTCTGCCGGGTCGAAACGCCAATTTTTGTGGACTAATGGCCGAAAAAGCTATTTTGAATCAAAAGAAGCAACGCGAAAAAAGCAGCAAAGAAATGTAAAACCTCAATTAACTTGTTAGGTTCCAACGATGAAATCTTGATCTCAGCAAACTAAATAATTCCACCAGAATACTAATACAATTTATTTTTAATAATAGGTTACCAAGGTATAATCAGCTTCAAGATGCAAATACAAAAAGAAAGGACAATTCAAATTTACAGTGCAATAGGCATAATCCATAATGTACATAAGAATGTATTCAAAAAGTTTTACTTTAGTTTACACACACGTATGTAGGTAAACAGTATTATGGTGCATTGCAGAAGGCAATCCAATTAAAAGATTCTAGATTAGCGATGATAAGTGTGGCTTAAAAAGGGATTAGCAAACAAATTAGGACGAGATTAATTTAAATCCAAAGGCAATAAGAATCACTACAAAAAGAAGGTAATGTACAAATGTTTGGCAAATATGAAATTATTGTAAAAATTAATAATTCAATTAAAAATGATTCAAAATTAATTAAATTCACAAATAAAATACAAAATATTAATTTCAATCCCAAACTATGATAAACCATCGCTTCCAATCTACATGATGTCCATTTACCAGCTGTGTGATTGAGTAGGTGACCTTTACTGTTTCGAAGAGCTTTCGTTCCGTTCTTTTTGTATTTGTATTTATCATATGTTTTTTTATTTTCATTCCATTTTTGCGTTGAGTTCATTTAAGAAAAAACTATTCTCTAATCCATACATAAAATGCATATCAAACTTACTAGAAAAATAACTTTATAATTGTTCAGTGACAGTGAAGTGAACAAGCAAAACTGCCATGCTTGGAGTGAAGAACAGCCAGAAGCATTGCAAGAGCTACCAATGCATCCAGAAAAAGTCATTGTTTGGTGCGGACTATGTCCTTTCGGAATCATTGGGCCGTATTTCTTCAAAGATGATGCGAATCGCAACGTTACTGTAAATGGTGAGCGCTACCGTGCGATGTAACAAACCTTTTTTTGCCCAAAATGGAAGAGCTTGACTTGCATGAGATGTGGTTTCAACAAGTCAAACAGCAAGCATAACAATGGACCAATTGAGAAGCGAGTTCGGTGAACAGTTTATTTCACGTTTGGGGCCGGTCAATTGGCACCCTAGATCGTGCGATTTATCGTCTCTAGAGTATTTTTTGTGGGGCTATGTTATAAGGCTCATGTCTATAGTGACAAGCCCGCTTCGATTGACGCACTGATGGAAGCAAACATTGAAGCATTTATTCGTGAGATACCGGCCGAAATATTAGAAAGAGTATGCCAAAATTGGACTAATTGGATGGACCGTGGCTAACATTTGCATGAAATAATCTTCAAACATTAAATTATATTAATCGTACTATCGATTCAAATAAATATTTCATGCATTTTTCTGAATTTTATGTATTTTTTTTTGTAGCTTTGACAGCTGAGAAAATGCGATAATTCTTGCGTGATAAATGATCAATTTTTTTTAGACGTATGGAGGTGAGAGTCGGTTTTCGGACTATGTACTTCCTTCCACCCATAATAGGTTGAATATTTGATACAAGCACCCTGTCACCAAGGGGTGACAATTGCTGACGAAAGCATCCCTGGCTTATTGTATGCTGATGACATCGTTCTGCTATCGGAATCTCACGATCATCTTCAAAACATGATTGACAATTTAAAAAAATATTGTGACACCTGGAATTTAACAGTCAACCTAAACAAGTCAAGCATCATGATATTTAGAAAATGACATGGAAGATACGCCACCTATGAAAAATGGAAGTACAAGGGGCAGGAAATAAAAGTGGTTAAGGAATTCAAGTACCTCAGTGTCATAATAACAAGTAACCTCTGTATGAAAAAACACATCAAGTCAAAACTGCAGGGAGCCAAAGCTGCCCTTTGTGTTTCATGCAAAAACTACATTGCAAATAAATCAATTAATCATTCATTGAAATACAAACTATTTTTAGCAGTTGCAAAATCCATCATGTTATACTGCACACAAGTGTGGGGATACAAAGAATATGAGGATGTTGAAAAATTACTTCGTTTCTTTATGAAACGAGTTTTTGCTCTTCTTTCCACAACACCTAATTATATGCTTCATATTGAAACAGGAGTATCACCGATGTTCATCGACTCGCTTATGATTCATTTCGATTACATGATCAAAATTCTGCAAATGGACTCCACCCGACTGGTTAACAGAGTTTTAAAATTTATCATCTCAAATCGACTTAATTTCGTGCAATCTTGGATTAGTATGTCTAATTCGCTTGAGGCATCTATCGCTTTTGATATGGATCGACCGACTGATTTAAAAAGAAATCTTTACAACCTTGTTTCCAAATTGGACGAAAAATACCGACAGACATATATCAACCAAGCAAAATCATCGCAATACAGAGAATTCTACAGCAATGTAGAGTTTAATCTTGGAGAGTTAAATTATTTTAATGATAGTAATTCCACAAACATGATATCTTCAATTCTACGAGCCAGAGGGGAAATACTTGCTTTGAACTTCATACCTCACAGACCGGAATTAGCTATCAAATGTGAAATCTGCAATACCCTTGAAAGAGAAAATATCTTGCACTTTTTAGGAATATGTCCAATTCTTCAAAAAATCAGACGAGATATTTTTGGAAAGAACAGATTTGATGCAAGAAGTAAATGAAATTCTTAATGGGGCGAAAGGCTGGCACAAGCTTTACACGTTTATTCAAACTGCAATGGCTTACAGAAATAGAATTATTACAGAAAGCTTTTAATTTTTATTTCACTATCAGCTTAAATTTAATTTCATTTAAATACTTTTGCAATCATATATTATCTATTTAACTTAAATTCACTTTTAGTTTTTGTTTTCAATTGAATGTATTTTGTCAATCTGACCGACGGTTTTTATACCAGGTCATATAAGATCTGTAATCAATTATTGTATAAATGAATTTTGTAAAATAAAGTCTATTCTATTCTATTCTATTCTATTCTATTCTATTCTATTCTATTCTATTCTATTCTATTCTATTCTATTCTATTCTATTCTATTCTATTCTATTCTATTCTATTCTATTCTATTCTATTCTATTCTATTCTATTCTATTCTATTCTATTCTATTCTATTCTATTCTATTCTATTCTATTCTATTCTATTCTATTCTATTCTATTCTATTCTATTCTATTCTATTCTATTCTATTCTATTCTATTCTATTCTATTCTATTCTATTCTATTCTATTGTATTCTATTCTATTCTATTCTATTCTATTCTATTCTATTCTATTCTATTCTATTCTATTCTATTCTATTCTATTCTATTCTATTCTATTCTATTCTATTCTATTCTATTCTATTCTATTCTATTCTATTCTATTCTATTCTATTCTATTCTATTCTATTCTATTCTATTCTATTCTATTCTATTCTATTCTATTCTATTCTATTCTATTCTATTCTATTCTATTCTATTCTATTCTATTCTATTCTATTCTATTCTATTCTATTCTATTCTATTCTATTCTATTCTATTCTATTCTATTCTATTCTATTCTATTCTATTCTATTCTATTCTATTCTATTCTATTCTATTCTATTCTATTCTATTCTATTCTATTCTATTCTATTCTATTCTATTCTATTCTATTCTATTCTATTCTATTCTATTCTATTCTATTCTATTCTATTCTATTCTATTCTATTCTATTCTATTCTATTCTATTCTATTCTATTCTATTCTATTCTATTCTATTCTATTCTATTCTATTCTATTCTATTCTATTCTATTCTATTCTATTCTATTCTATTCTATTCTATTCTATTCTATTCTATTCTATTCTATTCTATTCTATTCTATTCTATTCTATTCTATTCTATTCTATTCTATTCTATTCTATTCTATTCCCTGCAAAAACCTTACCTCCAATTTGTGTGGGCTAGAGGCCAATAAAAGCTTTTTTGAATCAATAATTCAACAAGTCCAATAATAGTGCTAAGTTTTCTACTTAGCTGATTTATTTCAGTAGTACCTATATAGACTTTGTATTATAAAAACCTTCATATAAAATCAATTGCCAGCTTGCCAGGCCACGGGCAAAATCTTCCAACTTTAATGATATAGTTCAAATTGCATTTGCGTCAAAAAATCGATGTAAGATAAATTGAGTTTAACAAAAATTGCATATTGAAAAGGTCCTAACAGTCAACTGATGAGTCCATCTGAGTCTGCCGGGTCGAAACGCCAATTTTTGTGGACTAATGGCCGAAAAAGCTATTTTGAATCAAAAGAAGCAACGCGAAAAAAGCAGCAAAGAAATGTAAAACCTCAATTAACTTGTTAGGTTCCAACGATGAAATCTTGATCTCAGCAAACTAAATAATTCCACCAGAATACTAATACAATTTATTTTTAATAATAGGTTACCAAGGTATAATCAGCTTCAAGATGCAAATACAAAAAGAAAGGACAATTCAAATTTACAGTGCAATAGGCATAATCCATAATGTACATAAGAATGTATTCAAAAAGTTTTACTTTAGTTTACACACACGTATGTAGGTAAACAGTATTATGGTGCATTGCAGAAGGCAATCCAATTAAAAGATTCTAGATTAGCGATGATAAGTGTGGCTTAAAAAGGGATTAGCAAACAAATTAGGACGAGATTAATTTAAATCCAAAGGCAATAAGAATCACTACAAAAAGAAGGTAATGTACAAATGTTTGGCAAATATGAAATTATTGTAAAAATTAATAATTCAATTAAAAATGATTCAAAATTAATTAAATTCACAAATAAAATACAAAATATTAATTTCAATCCCAAACTATGATAAACCATCGCTTCCAATCTACATGATGTCCATTTACCAGCTGTGTGATTGAGTAGGTGACCTTTACTGTTTCGAAGAGCTTTCGTTCCGTTCTTTTTGTTTTGAAATTTAAATGAATTTTTTCTTTCGGCGTCGATTCTCTGCTTCAATGAAATATCGCCATGCTATATTACCATGAAACTGCCAAGTTTTGGAAGATTAATAGAGTGAACAAATAAAAAAGAAGCCGATTCGCCGATTTTCATTCATAAAATATTTAAAATATGGCAAAAATAACTTTCCAGAATTTGAATCGATCATCCGTATATGTACATATATGAAAGAAAACGTTTCGTAAACATTTCTAAAGTGAAAAGAAGTAAAAACGAAAAAATGTATTATACCTAGTTTATATTTTTGTTTTTGTGGATTATATTGAATAAATCAATTTAAATCTTTTTGTGACCTATGTATAGTCCAAATTTCGTACCTGGGCGAAACGCATTTGGACTAGAGGTAACAGAAAGCTTTCCATTCATTTCTAAAGTGTTTTTGAGAAAAAAAAAAATGGGAAACGTTTTAAACGAGGTTTTTGTTTACAGGATTTCCCTTCTTGAAATCTTTCTTTCGGATTGGGTAGACATTAACATTTTAAGGACATTCATGAAGCCAACTGAATTTTAAAAACCATTTTATTGAAGAAAACAACAAAACAATACTCAATATATGTTATCCCTTATCAAAATGAAAAAAAAACACGTTCTTTGTTTGTTTCCCTTACTGAACTAAATTTTGTATTTATATTCATGAACTAAAGCGTGTGCATGTACCACAAAAAAACCAGCAAGTCAAAGCTCTCACATTAAGTTCGTGCTATGTCGTTAATGTTAAGCAAACAAATCCGATTTCCAAAACGTTAGGGAAATTAAGTGCGATTAAAACGCAGTAAATACAGTATCGCCAGATTATGTGACTGCTTTTATTTTGTGTAGTAATACACTCTCGTGAGCTTCGCACATTATAAATGGATTATAATTAACGCGTTAATGCCTCTTATTGATGAAAACGAAAGGATATAAAATTAACTTAAGTTACGCATTAATTTGATTACACTTACATTTCATTATGGCTTAGTTGCGATTATATGCGTAGGATGGGTCCTTCTTACGATATACTGTCGAATGTTTTGAACATTTCTTTAATTTTGGTAATATATTTTATAAGAAGTATACATAGCTTAATATCAAAAAAGTCCTCTGCAAAGATTATTTATTGATTCGAAGCGAAAAGCACAATTCGTTTTATTTTTATTGAATCGAGTCCCGCATATATAAATTAAATCTTAAATAAGGACATTAAACACGCAGCAATTTCGTCAGAGCTGTTTGGTTTCGGACAAAAGAAAAACATTCAAAATCGTACGATAATAATACCAAGCACAGTCTAAGCGAACGGAGTAATCTCTGAACGGAATTAGTTCAGAGTTCTCTGATTTAATTATGAAAATCCTTGAGAACGTCTTAGGAAGCTCCAAAATTATTTTAACTTTCGCACTGCGAAAGTACCTATGTTTTTCACACTGTACACTCTCGATTTCGGTAGTGCTTGATCAGACCAAAAACATAAATGTTAAAAAAAGAGCCAAGTTCTTTTATACAATAACCTTTGTCTAACAAGTCAGCCGTGAAAAATATTGAGATCTAAAAGTACGCCAAGTTCTTACTTCATGAAAGTTTAATACCAAATATTTAAAGTAGAATAATATTGAAACAGCTACAATGTAATAGAGAAATTTTATTATTTAATTATTACTGACTAAAATTTGATGGCTTCACTGGTCAAGTTTCTAAAACCTTTCGAGTTGGACATAAAAAAAACTTGCCAAGTAAGCCCATCAAATTTTAGTCAGTAATCATTAACTAATAAAATTTCTTTTTTTTTTTAACATTCTTTTTTTAACATTTATGTTTTTGGTCTGATCTCACTCCTTTTTGCAAAGATTTTAATATTTTGCCATGTAAAAATCTCGAAAGATACGGAAATATACAAGGGTGGACTCTTCCTACTAAAATTAACTTAGTTTATAGCTTCCTATTTCTTTTGGTATATTTTTTTTTTGTTATTGGTTGTTTTGATTTGCGCTTCAATTATTTCTTCTTGTCCTGGCAAGATACCTAACACTAACATACCTACCTTAATTACAGCAATCGGAAGTGCTCCGTAAAAATTAAACATTTTCTCATAAAGTGGGCGGATACCACGTACCCTGAATGGAAAACCCCAATTTTTATTTTTGGTCCTTTATATGCAATTTGAGCCCTACCGTTCTACCGAATTTAATTGTTCTACTGCAATCGGAAGTGTGCCATATAATTTACATCAGTTCCGAGGAAGTGGGCGGATACCACGCCACTGAATGGAAAACCTCAAATTTTATATTTATTTCTTTGTATGCAATTTAAGCCCTACCACTTTAATAAATTTCATCGTTTTACAGCAGTCGGAACTGCTCCATTCAACCAACACCAATTCGGAGAAAGTGGGCGGATACCACGCCCCTTGAATGAACTCAAATTTTCGATTTTTTCCTCTACTTGCATGACAAGACCTACCGTTGTGCAAAATTACAAGGTTCTACGATGTCGGAACTGCTCCATTCAACCAAAACCAATTCGGAGAAAGTGGGCGGATACCACGCCCCCTGAATGAACTCAAATTTTTTCCTCTACTTGTATGACAAGACCTACCGTTGTGCAAAATTACAAGGTTCTACGATGTCGGGAAGTGCTCCATAATTTTGATGATCTGTCAGTCAGTTACGGTTTTTGTGATTTTTGAGGCCTTATATCTCAGGAACCGCTTATGCTAGAAAATTGAAATTTGGTGAGGCGCCAGTGCCTGACTAGCTTAGCAAATATTTTAAGTTTCTGACTTGATTGGTACTGAAGATAGGGAGGGGTCAAAAATCGCCTGAGTTTGTTCCTGTAAAAACGGTGTAGTGCCAGAACTTGGCTGGGCACTACCGTGCCCTTTGATACAAATTATTTAAGATTTTTGGGTTTGCTATTGTGGTGCAATGAAGATGCGCAGCCAAATTAGAAATAGAGACATCATGCAGCTATGGACTGCATGCATCCCTAGATTGAATTATAATAACGTGTAATTCAATTTCGCTTGTTTACATATATACTTACGAGTAATACATACATATGTTTCTCCTAATAAACTCCAAGTTTTCACCTAGTAAAAAATCGTTACAATAACTTTGAATGTTTACAGTATAAAACATTTAATATGACACCTCTTGTTGGATACATTAAATTTGCATTTTAGTATGAGACAACTAATTATGGTAGTATTTAACGAAAACCTATAATAATAATTAACGTTTTGTCTTATATTTAAAGAGTATAATTTTCACAGCCTTGGACTTTTCATTGTATAGAACTAACTATCTTATTAAAATACTAAATAGGCCTAGTCCGAAAAACTTCTCAAGTAAGCTCCGTTCCTAGCTATCTGTCTCCAGTTTCGCAAGCAAACTTAGTTCAGGCCTCCTCTACAACCTAATTCTTTTCTATTGCAACGTGTTATCCTTTGGAGAGAATATCGAAGATCTTATGAATTTTAAGGGGATTTTTTGGAAAAAAGGGCTACTACTTCAAAGTTGTTTAGTGGTATAGAGGTCCTTTCTTGATGACATAAGTACATATATAGGTCTTGCCCTCATTGACTTCATTGCTTAGAGTTTTTTTCGATGTCCGACTCTCTTGGCCTTAAGCCTTTTTTGGATCGGGCACACAATGCTCAGATTCCATTTTTGGATTGCTGATCATATTTTGAGACAAGCAAGGAAATCGTCTTCAGCAGTTTTATTTGTTTATTTAGCTACAAATTAAAAAAAATTACTTAGCTTTGAGATTGAAGAGTTCTATGTATATAATTATATTTTTAAACAATATTTTAATACATACATTAAAATCCATAATTTGTCTATTAAATCTCTGATTTAAAAAATTTGTAGATCTGAAGGGTCGTGAGTATGTAAATAGGTAGGAAGAGCTGTGATAACAGATTTTCAGAATCAATTGCTCCAATCAAAACATCGTTAACAAATAATAAAAAGAACCAAATTCTTACATGACCAAAAATTATGGCAAAAAATCCTGCTATGTCCTAATGCCAGAAGAAATTTCTGGTAATTTTTCAAGAATGTAAAAAATTCAACTTCATCTTCGGTTCCAATGCTCATCTACATTGACAACCCGATAACTAGCTTATTTTGCTGCTAGCTCTACGTTGCCCGTCAGCAACATTTCTCCTCCTGTACTTGAGAGCGTAAATCTTTCAAAGGTACAGGTGTATTTCCACACTCGAACAGTTGTAAGAGCCCTGCGAGATCATGATATACAAAAATCCGCTGTTCCTGATGGTATACCTTCTATAGAGGTGTTCTTTATTGCTGACAAAACCTGGAATCTTCCCTAGAAGATCGTAAAAAGCATTTTTCCAGCCTGTTCCTTAAAAGGTCGAACCTTCCTCTCCTTCCCCGTTTTCCTATCGACTTATTGCACTTACATCCCTTCTTTCCAAGGTCATAGAATCGCTGATAAATCCTCAGCTCAAGAAATATCTCGAAGATCGAAAGCTTCTTAATGGCCGAAAAATACGGCTTTCGCTGCAATCGTTCCACTAGTGATCTGATGGCATATTTCACCGAAGATTGGAACAGATCTTTTAATTTGGAGAGAATTTGAAGAAAGTAAGATTATTGCGCTTGTTATTTCTAAGGCATTTGATGGAGTTTGGCACCAGGAACTCTTATCGAAATTGCGTGTGTTTAGTATCAACGAAACTCTTATTCCTTGGATTAGAAATTACCTTCTAGAACTTTCTATACATGTTGTATTGGACGGTTTCAAGTCTGATCTTCATAAAATAAATGCTGGTGTTCCCAAGCGCTCCGTTTTGTCTCCAACTCTCTTCTTCATTTTTATAAACTCTACTCTCAGCTTCTCATACTCGTTCTCAAATTTACGTCAATCTACTTTGGAAGTAAAATTGAAACAGTATCGTATGATTAGCTTCTTAAACTCTGATCTTTAAAGCATTGTTAAATGGGATATATAAGAAATCGTGTGGAGTTTAATGCTTCGAAAACTCAATGCTGTCTATTATCATTGAAGCAAAATTTACCCCTTATGCCTTTGTCCTCGAATGACACTTGCAACAGTACTGGGTATGTGTGTCAACAACGATCTTCGTTTAAAAACAGAGCTATCATGGATTCATTCCCATCTATTGAACACCGTCGGAATGTTTCATGTATTTCCTTGTTTTATCGCTTCTTTCACAAGCAATGCTCACTCGAAGTAGACAGGTGCATCCTCTTCATCAGATTACATATGATGGCCGTTCCGCTAGGAATGCGCATAATTTCACCCTCGAGTCTAATTTTGGCCGTACCGTCAAATATAGAGATTCGTTTCTTAGTCGTTTTCCAGTTTTCCACTGCCATTTAAATTTGTAAACAATTAAGACCAATGTTCATGGACACCTCCTTTTCC
Source organism: Philhelius festivus (assembly GCA_963931855.1). Classification (NCBI taxonomy): domain Eukaryota; kingdom Metazoa; phylum Arthropoda; class Insecta; order Diptera; family Syrphidae; genus Philhelius; species Philhelius festivus. The sequence continues at coordinate 122,068,143 of OZ007556.1, read as the reverse complement.
TCCCCCTAATTCCCCCATCGACCGGATTGTGTTTAACAATATAAGGGTCTCTAAATAAACCCTTAAGTGTGAATTATAAAAAAAAATATTTTGTAGGCACTGTTCTTCGGTGATTCAGTATTGGCAGATTAATTAAGGCTAATCGCTGGTTGTAGGGTAATAGATGAGTGTTGATATTCCACGGTAGATGGCGAAGCTCATATTAGTTTGGTAACTCTGATTTTCAACACAGCTACAGTATCCGATATTCAATCAGTTTAAAGTTTTCAAGACATACATATGGGTCTCCAAATTCTTTTGAAAGCCCGAAAACAAACCCTCACATGCAATTTGTTTTGTTAATTACAAATTCGTCATATTTATTGAACTATAGTTTTGGGTCTATTATGACTCCAGGATCACAATTATTAACCCTTTCAAGTTATTGACTACACAGCAAATATACATTGAAGAAGGGAGCACGTTTACGAGGGAAACATTGTTTAAATCCTTTTACAAAATTTATAATCATCATTATAAATACTTTCCTATAAAATACACTTTCTTCAAGCAGGCTTTGTTCAACAGAAACTGGGTTCATGCATAGGGATCACTATTAAGACTTCAATCATAAGGCGTCGAACTATCGGCAGTTCTGTTTCGGGGAGTTTTCAACGCCTATCACTATTCTCCCCCTAATTTCGATGAGCGGTAAATTAACTTTACCGAAACAATCAAAACCGAAATAATCTTAAAAATAATAATAATCTTAAAATAAAAATTGGAATGACTCATATAAACAGGAATCAGACTTGGTAATCTTCTAATGCTTGATTACAACTGTCGTAAAAATAGAGATGGTTTTAAGAAGCATAATAAGCATATTACAGGTGATCCTTTTAGGATCGTGTGATTAATCTGTTATACTTTAGTTAAATAAGTAAAATAGAATATATACAAAATGAAATTATTAAAAGCTCTTGTCGTTTACATACCTGCCTCTGATTGTAAAAGTGCTGAAACATGCTTTATTAAATTGAATAACTATATCACAAATCTAAGTCTCTAATTTGTACATCACTACAGTTAAATTACCGCCGCAAAATGTTCACGTTTTTGTGCTAAAACTATGATTGATAGCCAGTGAATAATATCTTAGTCAATATTGTATGAGCTGTGATTTTCCCTCAAAGACAATTAATTTACTTTCGACTCAATCAACTACCATCTGCAGTGAGTGAATTTTAAATATATTCTAAGAAAGGTAATTCTCAGTTAATTGTAGATACATATATGTATGTATGTATATGCATGTAAACTTCGAACAAGGACGAAGGAAGGAAACCCCCTGTTCATATTAAAAATTTTAACCGGGGTAAAAAACATAAAAGAAACCTTAATGGTGATGTTTTCCCTAATCTACCGGGAGTTAAAAATGATGATAATGTTCCTCGATACATCGTCATCACTGGTTTAGAAAAGGAATGTGAGAAATTGCGTATATCACCTATCCACCTACAATCTACTAGAGCACATTTCCAAATACATATTGGAAGTTAAGTCAACGAGGTCAGGTGAGTTGCTTCTCATAGTACTTACTGTATTACGACAGTTGATAAATTCATTAAAGCTAAGCTTATAGACACAATCTCAGTCAAAGTGCGAATCATGTAAGCCTGTTCAAGGTAGAATTCCATTCACATCTTATATGTACCTATGTAGATAAATAATTTTTGTATTTTCAATTGCTTTATTAAAATATGTATGTCAGCAGTAAGATAATAACTGTCAAATCTCTGAATTCTAAAACGTGCGGTCATAGCCCTGTATACAAAATTATAGCGAAATAAATATATATATCTGAAAACATAAACTCGAAGAACATTATGTACATTCAAGGTTATCGATGTTCTAAAAATGATAAAAAAAAAATTAATTCCAACTGGATCAGCTATTCTCACTTTCGATCAAATTTGTCGTCCGCATAAGTTTAAGACAGGTTGGCTTGGCGCAATCCGAAAATGACACAATATGGGCGGGTAGATATTGAATAAATCAAGCTGTGAGTGAGGTATGAGCAAATTCTTTTTTTATTTGAAAGGGCGGAAACGGGTGTAGGCCGAATTCCCGACGCAAAATTCACCAAAATTAAGTCTGCGAAAGGGTGAGTTCTTGTGCACGGAGAGGAATCGACTGCATCGGCTTCTGCTGTACACTTTCACGGACCACGCCAATATTCAACCAATCTTTTCTTCCTTTGACAAACAAATTTTGGCTGATTGATTACAGAACCCGTTGTCTCAAAGTTTTGCCACCAAACGTGATGAAATAAATATGAAATGAAAAAAATAAATGAGTCGACTGTCATTGGCCATAATGTCTACAATAAATTGTACGAAGCGTTTTCAGTAATGAATACTCATTTCGATAATAAAATTTTATTATTTTGACGTGCCTGAAGATACCCTACATCTGTAAATTGCATAGAATATAGGAAAGCTAAAGTAAAATAATAATCTACAATAGAAAAAGATAATCGTGGAAAATTTTCGTAAATGGGTCAAAATCTCTTGCACTCAAAAACTTTACGAAATCGGATAAATTCGTTGAGATCATCCAAACGTTTTTTTTTTATTTTCGACTTACTCATTAACGGCTCTAACGATTTTAACCAAAAATTAAGTTTAAAATAATATTGTATATAAAAATATTTTTTTTTGTTTAAAAAAAAAATCCAATTTATTTTTTTGAAAAATCAATATCATAAAAACGTGTGAACCATTATTTTTTGAAATATTTCTTAAAATCTATATTACTAAGCCCTTAAAATTGGCATCCCGAATTTGTATCTAGAAAAATTTTAAATAATTTTGTTATATAAAAAATAATTTTAATAAAACGATTTTTAAACTTTTTTTGTGTAAATGCATTTTTTTTTTCGGAAATCAGAGGGCAATTCTGTGCATAATGGTTGGATCATCCTTTAAAATGCTCCAGAAAAAGTAGCCTACACGTTTTCAAAAACATTTAGAAAATAAGACTTTATCAGACAACGTTATTAGGAAGAAATTGACCTTTAACTTAAATTATGACATACGTTTTTAAGAAAACTCATGCGTAGATGATTTTTCAAGAATAGATTTTTGGCACGACCATACGTATGCGTAATGGAACTATCCCAGGAGAAGATAAAACCACATAGTGATAGCCTCAACAACGGAACCTGCTTGTTAAAGTGGTATCTTTCCTCATAATTGTTAAAAAGCTATACTCAAACCGTTTCCCAAGAGCTCTCGCAATTGTCCCCGGGTGTATCGTCGTATATCTTTTTATACACAACAATTGTATCCGTAAGATCTTTTTGTGTTGATGCTAACAGCTTTACTTAAAAAAAAAACTAGAAATGGTAAATGGGACACTACAAGGAATTCCCACTTAAGTTAATCTTTTAATTTTTATAATGTTTATATAAATGCACTCATGACGGAACTTACATAACCGATACACGATCCAGTCGGTGTATATGTTGAAAATATCTTCAATGCAGGTTTTGGTGATCCATCAAATGTAAATGTTGTTTTAAAATTGGCAGAAATCAAAATCTATGCTTGGATAAAATTGTTCCACATACCAAAATAGAAGCAGTTTACCAAAGAAAATGCAAAAGAAATGCTCAACAACCATACTAATAACTTGCAACTCCACAGTCAACGTCAAAAAAGAACTCAGAATCCTTGGTGTTACTTTCAGTGGTAATCTGAAATTGGTTCTACAAACCATCAACCAACTTAAAAGAATCGAAACAATGCTCTAAATATGATATGTTCCCGCCCGAAAGGATCACATATACAAACGGACATTTAAATACAGATTAAGTCAAAGGCACATTCCAGCGTGGACTCACTCATTTTATATGTCATATAAGAAAAACTTGGATAAATAAATCAATGTTACCGAGGCCGAGGGACAACAGGAGCGCTTAAGACAACGCCAATTGAAACTCTTAGAAAAAAAGTTTGCTATAAATCAATTTACAGACTCGAACAAAAAACAGTAGTTATTTGATAGATACGTAAAGCACTTTACTGACATTACTCATCCTCTTCACACAACTTCTCAAGAACAGGAAGAATTCAATATTTGCACTAAGAAAAATATTAAGTCTTGTTACGGCTTTTCGTCCTTACAATAACAATTCATCATCACAATCACCATCAACGTCATCATCAATAACATGAAGTAAATAAGTACCTCAGAGCTAGGAGAAGAATTCTCTTAGCATTTTTCCAAACAAGATCGGGCTGCTTATAATTCTAACAGAGCAAGGAAGAGAGTTCCATAAACGAATAGAATGCACATAAAACTGCCGTTCAGATACCAAGAATTTGTATCGCACTGCAATAAGGTCGCATGATCTTTCAGAACGCGTAAAATTAATTTTATTATATAGGTATTCTGGCTGATGAGATTGTATGATATTGTGAAGCATGGTTAAAGTTCGTAATTTTAATAGACTATCGAATGTAATGCCATAGATAGACTTGGAAAAACTTGAGATGTGGTCATATCTCCTAAGACCATAAACATACCTCGTGTTCGAAGTCACAGTTACACTTCCTTATTCTTAACTCTGATCGAAGACATAAAACAAATGAGGATTTTGTACACAGGTGGGTCCTATAGGGATAAAAAACCGACATACGCAGTCACCGAGCTAAAAGTGAACAACGAAGAAATTATCACTTTTCAAGGTATCACTCGAAGCTTAAATATCTTTTCCGGAATCAAAAACGCAACAACCAACTGTTCTATTCTTCTTCTCTTTTGTAAATTATATCCAACAAATATTAAAATTCTTAATCATTAACGCTGGAAGATTTTGCCTGTGAAGGTTTTTTTTTTTGTAATACAAACTGTAATAGTACTAAAATAAATCAGCGAATTAGAAGAGTTAACACTATTTAATTGGACTTGTTGGAATATTGATTCATAATAGCTTTTTTGGCCTTTAGTCCACAAGAAATGCTGTTTTTTTCCAGCGATCTCACTCTGACTTTGACTAGTGAGATGCCAAAAAAAGAAAATTTGAATCAATATTTCAACAAGTCCGATAATGTAATGCTAAGTCTTCTACTTGACTGATCTGTTCTAATCTTTATTATATCCGAAGCATCCTTTATAATAACGTATACGTGCTGGTATCAGAGGAAATAAGGTAGTTGATACTACAGCAAAAGAATCGATTCACTACCCGTATTTTAAAGAACTATACCACCTATACCCCACCTAATCAGGAGAGTTTGCATTGCTTTCGAGAAAGAATAGCTCGAAAGCTCTTGGCTTAAGTAACAGAACTTTCTTCGAAAACAACACTCAAGACTCAACCGTTCTTAAAACTCCGTACAGATTGCTGTACCAGAGAGAAATTTATCTCACTATTTCGAATCAAAGTTGGAAAAACTTTTTTTCACGAGTCGTCACTACTTCACAAAAGATTCTCCAGAAGAGTGCGAAAACTGTAGAGAACAACAATTACCAACTCAATAGAAGACAAGCAAGAACAGATAGATCTGATGTTAAAACTTTTTTTTTATTTGTTTTTATTTTATTAGTTTCTTAAAATTATTAACATAAATATAATTTTAACAAAGTTGATATTAAAATATATGCATTACATATACTAATAATTTTTAGAAATAGGTATCATTCTTTAGTACGAGTACTTTCGTGACTAGAGGCGAATGATCCGTCAACTAAAAATAACATTATTGTTTTTATTTTGTGTTTGCAGGGTAGGATTTATAGATTTAAACTAAAAACTCAATTTAAAAACAAAAATATTTATGATAGCAAAGAAAAGAAAATTAAATTTATAAATTACAAGCTGAGTTCAACAATATTTTTACCATAGAACTATCCATAGTGAAAAGCCAATTCCTTACTTTATTAATGAACAAGGTGGATTGTGTTTCTGTTCTTATTTCGCGCGGAGACTACAAACTTACTTTAAAGATATTGGCGCAAAATTTTAATCAGCCTTTTATCAAGGTATTAGTATGATACTACTTAACAATTTGCTAACTTTCAAGTAGTTTACTAACTCCTTCTCAATTTTAACCATTTTCTAACTAGTGTCATACTAAAGCAATTTTAATAAATCTTAATAAATCGCTTCTGAACAGACCTAAAACAATGACAGTTTGTACAAAAAAACTAAGTAAACAGACCTTTTTTGACGTTTGTAAATGCCAAAGAGTCATATGAAGTTACCAGGCTACTAAAAATAAAATGCACGACTGGGTTGCACGAACTTGCTCCTATGTAAAAGACTAAGATTTGAAAAATGAATGTTATTAGAGAAACTGTTCATAAGCATAAAATTCATTTTTAAATGACTAAAAAAAACTTCTCTAGTAATTAAAGGTAAGAATAGGATGCCATGTGATTCAAGCAAATACAGATTTATGCAAGAACAAAAATTATAAGTCTTTGTAGTGGTTTCTTAAAAAATAAGGTTTTATATAAGAAAATTTTAAAACATTTTTAAGAAAAAATGTTGGTACGCCAATTTGAAGTTTTTATTATTGTATGAATAAAACTTAAATTAACAAAAAAAGTATTAAACCGTTTTCGAGACATTGAATTTTCAAAAAACAAAAAATTGATTTTTTTTTTCAAAATTCAAAAATATATTTTTCTTAAAGTTTTGAAATGCAATGTTTTTTAAACTTTTTAGAAGCTTCCCTCTACGAAATTTCATTAAAATCCATTGAGCTAATAATGAGAAATTCAAAATTTAAAAAAATCGTTTTATGGTAGGTACAGTCAGTAATATCTTATTTTCAATTTTTTTTTTATTAAATTACAGATATTAAAAAATAATAGAAAGAAAAAAAATTTAAGCAAAATTCTCGGAACTGTTTTCGAGAAAAATACGATTTTCGAAAACCATTTTTTAACATTTGTATGGAGGGTACCGTTATTTTTAGGTAAAATGATTTTAATTAGCTCATTTATTATAGATTATTTTTCCAAACTTGTATTTGTCAAGTTTTGAAAAAATCGAGCATGGGGTTTTCGAAATATTGAGTTTTCAAAAAAAAAATTTGAAAGTTTTTTTAAAAATCCAAAAAATTTGTTTTGGAAAATTTGAATACACAATAATATTCAAACTGCTGGGAAGCTTTAGCATACAAAAAATGATTAAAATCGGTTGTACCGTTTTTGAGAAAATCAAAAACAAAAAAAATGGTCCCAAGGGAGGTACCAAAACTACTCATTTTTTTGAAAATTTTTTTTCGACCATTACCTACCTAGGTTTAACTAAATTAAATTTTTTTAATTTTTCTTAAGAAAATCGTAGGGACAGTTTTTGAGAAACAAAATATTTATAAAATTTCGGAAAAAAATCGTATGGCAGGTACCGTTATTTTTTGTCATAAAAAATCAAATCAGAAAACCTCCGGGGATAAAAAACCAAAACCCATATCTACCAAGTTTGAAGAAAATCGGCCGAGTCGTTTAGCTGTACTTAATCGAACAGACAGATATACAGACAGACAGACAGACAGACAGACAGAATTGCCAGACCCACTTTTTTCGTCTTCGCTATCATCGTAATGTCAACTTTGATCAAAATCTCGAGTTCGATTTTTTTTACGAATGCATAACTTGCCTTATAGTACCTATAAGTCGCAAGTAAAAATAGGCATTCGATGATTTTAACTTTAATAAAAGACTAGCCCATCTGTCTAGAAATGACAGAAATCGTTTCAATCAAAAATATACTTGCGCCAGAACAATTTGGCTTCAGAAAAGAATATTCTTCAACACATCAGGTAATGCGATTAACCAAAGACATTAAAAAAGCACTTAAAAATAAAAATCTGTTGGAATCGTGTTATTTGACATTGAAAAGGCTTTAGTTAATAAGCTCTTAGTAAATGGTCTTCCCACATATCTAATAAAATTAATTCAAAGTTTTTTGCACGAAAGAAAATTTTTTGATGAAATTTCGCTAGGAAAATCCCCATTGTACTCTATAAAGGACGGCGTTCCTCGAGGATCGAACCTTTCTCATTTGCAATATAATATATACGTATCTGACTTTCCTGTTCTCAGCTTCTGTAAAAGATATTTTTTTCGCAGACGATACATGCATTTATAGTATTTCAGAAAAATCTGAACAAATCTTATTTAACCTTCAAAAGGCACTTGATGCGATTGAACTCTACTTTTCTTTGCCAAGAAACGAAAGCAATGTAATCTATACCTGAAACAAATCTTTTAGTGTGCAATGCTCCAGTTCAATGGGAAAAAATCATAAAATATTTGGGTATAACTTTGAATAAAAGCTTGACTTTTTCTAACCAAGTTTCAGAAAGTATAAAGAAAGCTCAATTTTTAATAAAAATTTTGTATCCACTTTTGAATAAGAACTCACACCTCAGCCTTGAAAATGAATTACTAATATACAGAGTAGTTTTTCTCCCCGCTATGCTTTATGCTTCACCGTGTTGGCATACTTGTGCAGATTGTCACTATAAAAAAATACAAATCTGTCAAAACCAAATAGTCAAAACAAAATAATTAAACCTCCTTCGGCATTTCTCAACAATTGGACTACATAAAATTGCTAATATTTCTACAGTAAAAGACAAATGTTCCATAGTACACACGAACTTTATAAACAAATGCTTAATGAATGAAAACCCAATATTAAAAAACATTGCCAAATACGAGTAATATGTTTAGTTGTTTTATGTTAGTTTTAAGATTTTAATAATACGAGTAAGTCCAATGAGTTTCAAAAAAAAAAATGTCTTTCTCAAAACAAAATACGTTTTTCCTAATTATTTCTCATTTTTGTTTAATTTATAGTTGCTTAGAATTTATATACATAATTCTCATCTCTATGCTTTAAGTACGAGTATCTATAAAGTTATGTATCTATCATATTCTGAATAAATAAGGAAACGGTAAAAAAAGTGTAGACAAAGTGTGTTGCTATTTTCGAATAAAATTTGCAAAATCGTTGTTTTAACCTAGTTTCGTACTATAAAACAGTCTTTACATCGAACTAATTCAACTAAAATCTTGTGCCATTAATTTTTTTACAAATTGAAATTTTTTCCTGATTGTTAAAAATAATAATACAATAAAAATACAATAAAAAAAATAAAAAAAAATAAAAAACACCTGCACAGATGTAAATTTAAGTTATTTTTGTTCAATAAAATAAATGAATAATTAATGGACCGTCCCATAAAATCAATTCAGGATCTGGATAAGACCTTACATACCAATTATAAAGTAGACGAACAAAATAATCCTCGGAATTCTGTATGCCTCTATGTTCGGCTAAAACATAAATTGTTTTATTTATTGCATTTCTTACCCAATTCCATCTTACGTTTATCATATTCGTTCTTAACATGTCACCCTGTTTCCCACTTAACAATTCTGACACATGCCACATCAAATTAAAAAAAAAAAACAAACATATGTAATTCTGACTTAGCAAAAATATGTTAATGGGAAGCAACACGTCCATCGACTTAAAGCCGATAATTAAAATCGAAACAAACAATGATTGTCTAATGTACTGTTAAGGAAAGGTTCTTTCCCAATCAAATCACAGCAACTTGAATCTAAGATCCTAGCAACTTTAGGTACGACATTTTAAATTATACTCCAACAGAAGCTTCCTTCTAATTACTGTCACTCGGTTGAAGAAACTTTACACCACCCAGACCCAGCCCATAGAACGCAATTTTTGTCGTGAATCTGTGCGAGAAAGTGGGTTGAAATTTATGGGCCAAACGACCAGACATTCTTCAGGAAACTTTTGAGAAATATCATCTCTTGGCAGGAAATTAAATTAATTTTGTATGATGAACAGCATCTTCCAGATGGGATGGTGAACAATGTACATATATACATAGTGCAGTCACTACCATTACGGTTCAGATTCTTTCCTCTCGGGAAGATAAAGACAAAATGGAAATATAAAGCCTCAATTGATAGCTATCTGGAAAATATTTGGTTTTGTATTTCGACTATGTTAATTTAGTGTAGTTGCGGTTTGTGTTGAGAGATTTATGTAAGTGGCTTCTTTTAAAGTGATAAACATCCTCTTATAAACATATGTCTGTATATATAAGTATTCTAGGGAGATTTAAATGAATTACAGGAACGGCGTTTAAGTTTGAGACATATTTGAAATAATAAACATTCAGTCAAATTAGGGTCGCAGCTGGAGAGTTATGGGGTATTTTATATTTTAATTCTTTATGTTCTTTTAAGCCGCTGAATCCAAATCTTAGGCTTGTTAACAAATTTCGTTCAATATTCCTACAAAACCGGAGTATATTAGATCTCCTAAAATTTTCAATGTTAAGGTTTTTTTCTACGAACCATTCACCATTGTTGACATTGGACGTACTTTGTCGCTCTCTGCAAGGAACCACTTTTTACACACTAAAACTCTATTCTTTTTTAAAGGCAATTGTTCAGTGAATTTTTCCATGTCTTAAGCTTGTTTATTTATTTATTTGAATCAAGCTCGTCAATCTAGTTAACATATATTTTACTCATAATCAAATTAGGTAAAGATGCATTGAACTATAAGTTATAAAATGTTCTTTTAAAGGCAATATTTCATATATCAGAAAATCTAATTAACAAATTATGATTTACGAGTACTGTCATATAACAACTTAAACATATTTTAAAAGGAGAACTTCGCTCATAAAAAGAGAACTTCGGTTATAATTTGTACACGGTATCTCTTAATTCGTCAAAGATATTTTGGAATATGGTTCTGGGTATATTCTAAGAACAAAATTGTTCTTCGGAGATCTAAGAAAAGGCCTTCGTTGGTCTACCCATGTTAACAAAAAATGCTTTGTGGCTTTAATCCCTAAAAGCTATGAAGAAAAAATTATTTTGTGAGGTTTTTCATAAGTTTAATGTTATGTGTGCATTAAAGCCGTTAAAACAGGTGCTCAAAGTGTTGTCTTAGTTTTGTAGGCATGCTAGACCCCATTTTTGAATTTTTCTGCGAATATATACTCTCTGCTTCAATTTTGATGACGTTCTTATAATTATCTTAAAATTGTTATATCTGTAGAATAAGCAATTTTTGTCATTTTTCCTTATACAAAAAAAGGTTAGGAGATCTTGAAGGGCAGTGAACTGGTCCGTTTCTTCCTATCCAAGGATTACCATATTTTTCTGGGCTGGATCTCCATCGTGTTGAAAATATGATGAAGCTAGTTGAATCAATGAAATGTCCTTCAATAATTCTGGCAAATCGCTTCTCAATATCTGATAATACTCGTAGTTTGTTGAATTCAACCTGAGTACTAGTTTGAAAGGTCTGATTATTGTTTCCAATTAGCTACACCTGCCCACATATTGACTCTGGATTTTGTGTTGAAGTGGTGACTGTCTCCACTTGCGTTGAATCTCCGCAGCCCATGTAGGGTAAGGCGAGGAGGTCTCGACATGTAGGAGGTTTCATCAAACTGAAATTTCTCGCTTCCTTTAAATTTGATTGAAATGATTATTTCATATATTCAAAGCCTGAATGTATACCTTACTGTTTTCCTTTATAGTGTTCAGTAACCGGCAGTGTGTAACAATTTCACTCGCGTTTTGTTTTTTGTGAAGTGCAGATGTAATATTTTTGGTAAGTTCTTAAGTGATAACTTTTTTTGTTTTATGTTCTTTAAAGTGACATGTCGAAAATTAAATAAAGTAAACAGTAGTGTTTTAATAATTATAATCATTTAATGTTAATATTTAAGTATAAACGTTCTAAGTGCATTTATTAATCGTCATGTGTTGGAGGAGGTTTCGACATGTTTAGGGTAGGAGGTTTAGTCAAACGGTCGAAACCTCGTCATTTTACTCTTCTAGTAAGTTTTAGCCTTTTTTTATATTAAAACTGTATTACATTTGCCAAATACGAGTATCTATAAAAGAAAGTATCCTGAAAAGATATTTGATGAAAAAGCCATGCTAGAAGCAGAAAAACTCTGTTCTCGAAAAAAAGGAGACCGCTTCAAGTGCCACCAAAAAATATGGCACATTGCAAACCACACTTGGTGTTGCATTCAAGATACAATTATGGTTTTATTGAATAATCACGTGTCACATTGTGGGCTCGATTCCATAGTTTTTTGCAGAGAGAATGGCATTATTTTGTTATCATTTCCACCTCACACATCGCACAAGCTTCAACCTCTCGATGTATCAGTATTTGGACCATTTAAAAAATATTGTAAAGCAGCATTCAACAACTTACTTGTCAATTATCTGGGTCGTATAATTGGGATTAATGATATTGCGGAAATTTCTTGCTAGCCATTCTTGAAAGCATTTTCCCCGGAAAACATTATAAAAGGGTTTTCATCAACTGGAATATTTCCGATCAATGAATCTCTGTGTTCAGAGGAATTCAAATGAAACCTATCAGCACCTTACACCAGAAGAGACTCGTCCTTACCCGAAAATTCATCCAAATCAAAAGAAAAAAAGATTGTGTGTACTGACGTACGCGCGGTTGAAGTAAAACTTCTTTTTCCTCAAGCAAAGCTTCTGTAAGATTATAACCTACGAACAAACATTTTGTATTCTAAAAACATGTCGCTGTCTTTGACGGATAACGTGACGTTTTGACATGTCACTGACAGCTTTTTTTACCCCTAACGCCGGAAAAGAAGTTTTACTTCAAAAAAACATCAAAAAGATATGTTTGTTTGTTTTTTTTTTTTTAAGGATAGTGGTTTCTGCTTGTTAAATTGGTCGACCACATAATTCACAAACATTTTGTATTTTTAAAACATGTCGCTGTGTTTGACTGATAACGTGACGGTTTGAAATGTCAATGACAGCTGCATAGAGAATTTTTTACCACCAACGCCGGAAAAGAAGTTTTACTTCAAAAAAATTGAATGTGCGCGCCTAGCCTTAAATGAAATCGAGAAGAAAAGTACAAAACTCCCATGCCACTTGACAAGCAAGTTGCCTCGCTTTGTTTGTATTACCCTAGGGCTGCACGTGCAAGTATTGGCAAGCATGTTGTAATCTTGTAATGTACACAAGCATTTCTTATTAACCCGTACAAACCCGAGCAACTTAGTAGTCACCTGGCATTGATTCAGTATCCAGGCAACTTGGAAAGCAAGTACACTGACAGCGGCACTCTTGTAAAATTAATTATTAAAGTATTTGATTGATTAGTCGGGTGACGTTCAAATTTATAAATACCAAAACAAATGTCGGTGGCGTGTGCGATTAAGCGAATAAATATTATTAAAAAGTATAATTTCAAAACTTTCAGGCAACCTGATGGTAATATGGCATGCCATCTATGACAGCAAGAATACAAATGGTAGTGGATATACCCAACTTTTTGGCCAGTACTTTGTATGCGAGGGTTAGGTGTTGGTAAAATTTATTTGGATTGCAATATGCTTATCAATAATTATTCGGTTGCATAGCCATTGCGCGTCTGAACCTATAGTTTTATGTTTATCTTTGAATGCAGCCATTTGAAATATGTAAATTCTAAATCGTATCCAACTTCATGTTTTACTTTGCACATGCTAAAAACATGTCGCTATCTTTGACGGATGGCGTGGCGGTTTGACATGTCACTGACAGCTGCATAGAAATTTTTTTACCCCCAACGCCGGAAAAGAAGTTTTACTTCAAAAACTTAACAGGGTTTCTAAGTCACGGATCTATACCGACACACCCGAAAAAAATAGGCTTATAGAACTAGCCGAACAAAAAAAAGAAAAAATGAAACAAAAAGAGTTTGCGATAAAAAAGAAAAAATATCAAAGCCGAAACACACCAAAAAAGTTCTTGCAGCATCCTCCTCTGGAAGCGAAACCTATAGCGTTAGAAATTTGGATCAATCTTTTGAAGTTGGTATATAGACAGTGATGCAGAGGCAGACGCTGAGCCTACCAAGAATGTCACAGTTTCCCAAGGTGTTAATGCTAAAATTGGTGACTTTGTTCTGGTCGAATTCAGTGACAAAAAACCTTTTTTTCTATGACGGTAAAGTTGAAGATGTTGATATGGAATCGGTGATGTGTTATTTTATGAAATATTATCGTCGGCAAAAAATGGCAACTTTTCTTATGAACCTGTAGTTGACGATACAGGAGTGGAGAATGAGATCTGACTAAGCGGCTAAATTGACGAGTCCAAAAAACCTTCCGGGAACATTCAGGTCCAAAAATAAAATCTGTTTTGATCTTCACTTTGGTGATTTGGATGTGTGTTAATTTTCTTATTATGTTCCATTATTTTATAATGCTTTATACGAGTATATGTACATACCTATCTAATATGTATTTATGATATACATACATATATTTATTCATATACCGCTTTCTTAATTCATTTCGAACTAACGGGTGATTTTTTTGAGGTTAGGATTTTCATGCATTAGTATTTGACAGATCACGCGGGATTTCAGACATGGTGTCAAAGAGAAAGATGCTCAGTATGCTTTGACATTTCATCATGAATAGACTTACTAACGAGCAACGCTTGCAAATCATTGAATTTTATTACCAAAATCAGTGTTCGGTTCGAAATGTGTTTCGCGCTTTACGTCCGATTTATGGTCTACATAATCGACCAAGTGAGCAAACAATTAATGCGATTGTGACCAAGTTTCGCACTCAGTTTACTTAATTGGACATTAAACCAACCACACGAATGCGTACAATGCGTACAGAAGAGAATATTGCGTCTGTTTCTGAGAGTGTTGCTGAAGACCGTGAAATGTCGATTCGTCGCCGTTCGCAGCAATTGGGTTTGTGTTATTCGACCACATGGAAGATTTTACGCAAAGATCTTGGTGTAAAACCGTATAAAATACAGCTCGTGCAAGAACTGAAGCCGAACGATCTGCCACAACGTCGAATTTTCAGTGAATGGGCCCTAGAAAAGTTGGCAGAAAATCCGCTTTTTTATCGACAAATTTTGTTCAGCGATGAGGCTCATTTCTGGTTGAATGGCTACGTAAATAAGCAAAATTGCCGCATTTGGAGTGAAGAGCAACCAGAAGCCGTTCAAGAACTGCCCATGCATCCCGAAAAATGCACTGTTTGGTGTGGTTTGTACGCTGGTGGAATCATTGGACCGTATTTTTTCAAAGATGCTGTTGGACGCAACGTTACGGTGAATGGCGATCGCTATCGTTCAATGCTAACAAACTTTTTGTTGCCAAAAATGGAAGAACTGAACTTGGTTGACATGTGGTTTCAACAAGATGGCGCTACATGCCACACAGCTCGCGATTCTATGGCCATTTTGAGGGAAAACTTCGGAGAACAATTCATCTCAAGGAATGGACCGGTAAGTTGGCCACCAAGATCATGCGATTTGACGCCTTTAGACTATTTTTTGTGGGGCTACGTCAAGTCTAAAGTCTACACAAATAAGCCAGCAACTATTCCAGCTTTGGAAGACAACATTTCCGAAGAAATTCGGGCTATTCCGGCCGAAATGCTCGAAAAAGTTACCCAAAATTGGACTTTCCGAATGGACCACCTAAGACGCAGCCGCGGTCAACATTTAAATGAAATTATCTTCAAAAAGTAAATGTCATGGACCAATCTAACGTTTCAAATAAAGAATCGATGAGATTTTGCAAATTTTATGCGTTTTTTTTTTAAAAAAGTTCTCAAGCTCTTAAAAAATCACCCGTTAAAATGTGATTTAAGTTTATTTATTGCAGCAAAAAAATGACTGAATTTCTTGTTTTATTGTTTTTTTTTTTTGTTTTACTGTATCTTGTTTTATTGTTTTTGTAAATATAATAAAAACAAAAAAAAACAAACATTTTGTCCTGTTGTTTAAATTATATCTTTAAAATTTTTCGAACTGACAGAACCTCCTAGGGCATGATGAAACCTCCTACTTAAAAGTTGAAACCTCCTACAGAGTAGGTTGTTTCGTCACTTTTTCTTTATTTATAAATTTATAATAAACTCTGATATAGTAAATAATTTTAATAATAAAAGTTGTTTTTATATAAGCTTAAACCTTAATAAAGTGTATGTTATGTAAATAGAAGTTTAATTGTAAAAGGAAGTTCTTAGTTTTTGACAAGATCCGTTAACGTGTCAGAACCTCCTCGCCCTACCCTATTAAGATTGTGAACATTTGTGATCCTATCACTTGTAAAATGATATTTGTACTTCCAATGAATTCGGCTAATAAACTCCGCTCCAGCAACCAATAAGAAAACTTAAGACTTTTTTCTAAATTATCTGGAAACAGTTTTTGAAAAGATGTATGGAGGTATTAGAAATTTTATGTCTGGAAACATTGAATTGTAAAGCTTAGCGTCTAATGATTTAATTGTATTCTTCTTCATTAGCCGAAATTCTTTGTTCTTGTGGAGCTCCCGCGTTGGGTTGTGTATAAGAAACTGATCCCGTTTCTCGAAGTCTGAGATATGTATTTCCAAATACTCCTTCATTAGTTAGTTGAATGTTTATTGCACAGCCCATAAACGTTAATAATAGGCGTATTTTTTGCAAGTCCATAAGAAATTTTAGAAAAAAAAACGACCACTAAGCGCTTTACATGTAGATACAAAAACTACTTAAGTCTATACGGACTAGAGCATTTAGCCTGCTATTTCGGTGCCACCAGAGGCCTGGTACCTGGTGATGTACCAGAGCGTTTAGCCTGCTGTTCTGAAGTGCCGTCAGGGGCGTAGTATCTTTCCAGTTGCTAGAATTATCCGAAGCCAGTTTTCCTGAGCATCAGAAGTGAATTCCAGTTAAGTGAAACATCAGACTAAAATCCCGAAACACATTTCATCAGAAACCAGATCCGATACTGAAACACGAAGTACAAGAATACTCCTAAGCCGAAATATCGCTTACCAGAAAAGATCCGTCTTTGAAGTATTATAATTAAAGAGAATATTATTTGTTATACATACAAAAGTTGTTTCCTAATTAAGATTTTGTCAAAAGGTTTGAAAGACCTTTCCTCTGAAGTTTTTGTTTCTTTAGAAACATTCTGCCGAGACCAAAAAGCACATCACATGTTAAAACAATCTTTAGTATAATACAAGGCTTAAACTATGATTTTGTTAATTTAAATCGAATTTAACATCAAACTTTCTCTAAATTTTAATTATAGTTATGTTTACTTAGTTTTTTAATTGGTCTGTGCTAAGAAATAATTTATTAAAAAAATTGCTCTTGTAGGATACTTGTTACAAAAGTAAGTACACATCTTTGTTAATAAAATTTGAAAAAGAAGATTTTTTAGCATATGCGATTAAAAGAAAAGAGCAAGGGCCGATATGCATATAATCTCTTAAAATCTCAAACCAATAAAACACTGAAACTCAAACTCGTTTTACAATAAACTTTCACCTTCCATTTTTTTCTGTCACCATTTTTAAAACTTTCAACTTTATATTTTATTCTTTCATTTCATAATTTCAAAACCTCTTATGGCTTTTACCATTGAACCAAGAAGTTCTGAAACAAGCGTCTCCTTTGCTTATAATAACCTCCTCACACGCTCATAAAATAGTTTCGTGGAACTCAGTTGCCATACTACAACCCAAGTTGTTGGCTTCTTAAGTTGTCAAATCAAACTCTATACCAGGACAAATATTTGTATGTATGTACAATATTATTTATTTTTCGAGCATTCTGAGCTACTTAACGTATTTTTAACTTTCTCAAAGTTGTTCGAAGAAGGAGCAAACATAAGTTATAAATATTTTAAACACTTTTGAAGAACCGAAGGAGGAAATCCAAGACTACAACTTAGCTACCTGTCGTGAATAGCTTTTAGTGTTCCAGTTTTTAGACAGTTGATGTTATTTAAGTTAAGTTTTAATGTTAAAGGTACATTTTGATGTGTAAGTAGCCATGTTTGGAAAACAAAATTTAGAATTTATGTTGCTCTTCAAGTGTACTGTATAGAAACAGCTTATAAATGTAAGTGTATGTTTATTCCGTCACTTTCAAATATAAGCGTACTGGCTCTTTTGTATAGGTGGCGTTTATTTGTAAAATCAATCACTCACAACGGATAAGTAGACCTAGACAAAAGACTTTCCAACATCAACATGACGCGAATGTTATAGGTACATTAACTGAGTGTACATACAAATACCATGGGATGATATTTGTCTCGTGATATCAGTTAATCAACAGCTTTTATTTCTCGAACATAATATTAAAATACTTTTTGATCAGCATGTTCCACTTCGATACAAAACCCCTTTATTGAACTCCCCACCTGGGTTTAGTAGAGAACTATGCGTTTTGATCTTTGAGTATATATAATATGGAGGGCTCATTCCTATCCCTAATGCATTGTAGTACTTGCAGTTGTGATAGGGGTCGCTGTCTCACTTTCTGTAAGTTAAGGATACAGCTGTATGCTGTCAATTTGTGTTTACCTTCTCCTCGCACATCGTTCTCCGTCACATGTGATATGAAGCACTCGGTAAATTTTCAGTCTTGTTTGCAAAAAACCGCATATCAATAAGCTTTGTGACTGTTTTAATTCTTTACAAATTATACGTAAAAATAAGATCAAAATTTAAAGTGACTGTTAATTGCTATTTTGTAATCAAAATATTAAAGTTCCCTACTTGGAGGCGAACAGCTTCCCCACAATGTGACCAATACAATGGATTTACCAAGGATGGCGGCTACAATCGGGAGATCTTTCAACATCTGGACTGCAGTAATTTAGCCTCGATTAAGAGAGAAGAACAGCAGAATGATTTTTCCGACATCAGCGATCCATTCCCTGCAAGTGGTTTGTGTCACCTTTGTAATGAGATATAGATTAAGGAACTGGCACAATTCCAACCGAAAAACGAGTCCAAATTCGAAGACGAACTCAAGGTGTAATGAGTTTTAGTTGGATTTAAAAAAATAAATTTGTAGAAATATTTAGCTTGAAAAAGTTTGTGTTTATTTGGTGGTTTAATGATGCAAAAATATTGAATAATAAAATGTTTTTTAGTTTGTTAATTTGTATGTTATTCTTTTGTTCTAAATTAGTATCATCCTGCCAAAAACTTTTTTTTGGTTGCCGCTGTCAAAAAACTTTGTCTTACACAAATTTGAGCAGCGCCCCCTTTGGTAGTCACGCATTTGGAATAGAAACGAGCCCTCCATATTATATATACTCAAAGGTTTTGATACAAAATCGTAATATTGCATTGCAATGTTGGAAATGACATAAGTTTCATGTGTTTTTGGACACTTATAAGAATCTTTGTAATTTGGCTGTCGTTCGCCGCAAAGCGACTCAACTTTGAAAATTTTCTTAATTCTGAAGCACAGTCTGGTAAAAGCTACTCGGCCTTGGTAAGCGGGAGGCGGTCGTCGAGTTTAACTGTAAACGTAGATTGCAATGCTCTCAACTCACAATTTGTGTCAGTTGCTGCGCTGTCAATAAATCATGATCAATAACTGTTTACTGACCAATCTATTGAATCTAATGGCAATGCACTGAATTTTGATTTTGTCCGATTAATCCATGAAGAAAGCTTTGGTGTCAATTAAATCGAACGCAATAGGCTTGGATGAAATAAATCTTGAATTTTAAAAGTTGTTCCTTCTTGTGCTTCTAAAATACATAACTTATATTTTTAATCAGATATCAATTGTGAATACCCGTTATCCGGGAAAAGGGCTAAAATAAAATTCAAAAGTCTAAAAATCAGAGCAATCCTGAGTTCAGTTAAGTTGCAATCCTACCGATTTTTTTGAAAGTATTCGAAAAGAGCATTTAAAGGAAGATGCAAATACATTTGATTAAGCCCCGCTCAATTCGGTTTTTATGCTGGAAGAAGTTGTAAAACTGCCCTCTTACTGACTGTCTACAATATTTGCCAAAACATCGACGATAACCGACCTACTTTCCTAATGTTGTTAAACTTCTCAAAACCGTTCGATACAGTAAATCATTTCATTTTCTGCAAGAAGTGGATGTACACTTGGATTTTCGTCTTTAGCTGTCCAACTCTTGGTTTCGTACTCAGATGGTCATCAGCAATGTAGTATTGGAAATGGTAGGTTATCATTGCTTAGAGTAACTGCGGGTGTCCCACAGCGCTATATTCTCGGTCCTCCACTGTTTTCACTCTATGTAAACGAAATTTATAAAATTATAAAAGTGTCCATATATTTGCTGATAGCTGACGGCGCACGTTCAATGTTTTTTCAGTTCTCAACTGGATATGATTAGCAGTGCTATTGGTAAGGTGACGAAGATTTAAAAAATAATTCAACCGTGGGCACTCAAACACAATTCATCGCTTAATCCAGGGAAATCAAAGGCTACTTGGATTTACAAGCTTAAATTGAATACTTCTTCTGGCCATCGCAGTCACCGGATTTAAATAAAGGAAATATGGGAAGCAATACCAATCGAGACCTGCCGCAAACTTATTGAGTCTATGCCTCGCAGATTCCCAGTTGATTTAGAAAAAAAAAAAAAAAACGGTGGTTATGCAACTAGGTACTAAGTATATCCATTTATAGTGGGTTAAAAAACATACACCGAAAATTATTACTAGTTTTGCTATTTTTTTAGAAAACTAAAATTAAAATGCTGTCCCCATAAATATGACGAGGAAAAAAGGTTATACCTAAACTCTTTAGTTTATAGTAAATACTTTGAATAATATTAAAGTTAATTTTGATTGTTTAACAAGATCTTTAATATCTTGGTCAAATAAATTAATAGTTTGGGAAACTTTAACAGAATTTGTATAAAAGTGATGACTCTAGAAAGCTTACACTGTCCTTTAAAATATGACCACTACTGTACATCGCTTTGATACATATTTTTCCCAGAAGTTAACTTTGATACCTAAATGTTGGTGTAATACACTTAATATATTTAGAAAGTGACTTTATCACCGATTTGGTTGTTAACGTTATAAATGTATGTATGTACATACTTCTACTTGATAAATGTTGTGTATTTATTGAAATGAAATGAAAATCGATCAATTACGTACTATTATTAGATACCTACTTACTCAAGGAATTGCTGTACAAAAAGTAACCAAATAAACACTTTGTTGGTATCGAATGATTCTGTATCACAGGGTTTTTTGATTTGTGTTTTATATTTGGATGTCATGAAAAACTTTACGAATTAAAAAAAAAAAAATAGATATGTACATACTCGTATGTACGAACTTTAGGTTCTTTTACACACATAAGGCTTATCCATTATTGTAACGTTTCGAAGCCAAAAGAACTCCAACTTCCAACAACAATTTAAAAGAACATACTTCATAGCACTTGTCAAGTATGGGATATCTTTATCCTCAATCGATGTTTTATTGCCAACACATCGACGTTTTCTTAGGAAATTATATGTACATAGGTATTACCGGAAAAGAGAAGCAAATTGATCAAACTTGTCAACTTCGGAAGTGATTTATCTGCACTTTTACATGAACGCAGGTGAAGCCTATTTAATCTTGAGTATTTTTTATAATTTTTTATTTGTATTTATTTTTATTTTTTATGTTGTACGAGTATATGTAGTCCGAAAAGAAGCATTTCTTATGAAAGAAGATTAATTTGTTGTTCCAATGACAAGTTGACGTGTCGCAAACAGATGCAGTGATAAAGGACTATTCACATGAAAGTGACCAACGGCCGACAGCCATATTAATTCTATCTAATTAAATCTACTACACAAGTAAGCAATCTCTTTTTATATATTCTGTGGCTACCTAAATTGATTGTCATTTGCTTGTGTTAGTGTCTTATTGCCGGTCTTTTACTCGTAAATATATGGGAATCATGCGTGCCTGCACGCCAGTGGCAAATTATGTTCCTTATTTTTAAATTGGCGTCACAAACAGCCTATGTACATTGTACAGAGGATAAAAAGATAAGGAAACAAAGTTAAAAACATGAATGGATTTAGCTGTCTTCACTTGCATATTAATGGAGTAATACCCTTTCCTATTTAAATAGTATTGACCGTTTTCTACTGCCTGTCTTTTTATCCTAATATGGGTGCAGTCAATTGCACCTATGACTTATCAAAATCCAGGTATGACCTTCAATTATTCCATTGTTCTTATTTGCTCGGATACTGTTTGGGGCATTTTTAATAAACTGCCTTACTTTCAAAGCAAATGCTTTGGCATCTCGTGAAGACACTATGTTCAATGAAGGCTGATTAAAGTCGTGATCACCACAATCGTTATTTATGATGATGATGGTGATTGAAGTATCTAATAACTTGTAACTTGTAAAAGCACAGGAATATGCATTTGAGTCCGCCTCAACAATAGCTACAAGGTGTTTCCATGTTTTTCTTAGAAAACCTATGTTTCTATTAAAACTCCTCTTAACTTAGCTCTTTTATTCGATCATATCGAGGTTTATAAATTTTTGGTCTTATTATCCAGGAAATCCAGACGGATTTTGAAATCGTTAAATCTATAAGCCATTATTATTATTATTATTTATTTTCAAAATTAGTTTGGAAAATTCTCACTTTTGTTTAATCTTTTAATAAATCAAAGCAAGTTTGCTAATTATATTTCTTATTCCTTCGCTAAACCACCTTCTTCTATGGTTTTACTTAATCATAGTTATTAAACGTCACTTAGCAGAAAATTTGTTTTATTAATGAAATTGTGTGTAAGTGTTTGAAAAATGTCTACGAGCTGGGAGAAAAATTAAAGATAACTCATTTTAACTTCCGATATACAAATGTACGTATGTATGTAGGTTTTCAATTTAAAAAAAAAATCGATCTCAAGATTTTAAATAAACATGAATATCAGCCTATCTTACGATTTTGATCAAGAAATTATAAGTTCTATTGCCGACATGGCTTACATTTTGGAAAAAAAACCGTTTTGTTTGCCTTCGATCTCACTAACGGCTTTACCGGTTTCTATCAAAAATTTTACTGAAGAGCCTCTTCTTAAATAAAATTAAATGATATTATTTTCACATACAACATTTTGAAATTGAATCTATACTTTCAGAGTTAAGAAACCGAAAATAAAGTTTGATTTAATAAGAGGTTGTTACAAACTATATGTTATCAAATATCTTTAATATCGTATTTGAATATATCTTAAATCTAAACATTTACTATACTTAAAATATCAGGAGTGCATAGTTAGGAGGGCATATTTTAAAGTAATTTTTACTAAAGTTAAGGTCAAATATCTTAGAGTTATCAACTTTACTTAACAAACTATTAAAAGGTTCATTTCGGCCGTATTTGGTACGATGGTTTTCAAGGCGAAAGAAGCTTACAGATCTTAAACGGCATAAGTTGGTATTAAGAGAAACCTTGTTACTTACTTACTTACTTAAGATGGCGCTCACAGTCTAGAGTGGACTACAGCCTAAGCCAACAGGCCCCTCCAGCTAGCTCAGTCCCTAGCTAGCTGCCTCCAGTTACGCACTCAAAGTCGGTTGAGGTCGCTCTTCACTTGTCCGCGCCACCTGAGGTGGGGTCCTCCTCTGCTGCGCAGACCATCAGGGGTGGATTCGAAGATTCAACGGGCTGGTGCGTCGGTGTCCATACGCTCCATGTGTCCCAGCCATCTCAGCCGTTGTATTTTCAGCTTCTTGACTAGGTCAACGTCGCTGTAAAGCCCGAACAGCTCGTTGTTGAGCCTTCTCCTCCATACTCTATCGATACAGACTGAACTGAAGATCAAACGAAGAACTTTTATTTCAAAGCATCCAAGCAGATTTTCATCCATTTTAGACAGTGTCCATGCTTCTGCTCCATACTGCAGGATCGGGATGATGAGGGTAAGAGAAACCTTTTAGAGCAGGCAAAGACAGTCAATACTGCCATTTTATTACTGATGAATAAATATATAATGTCAGCATTGTTACAGCGAGTATATAATGTTTGCAAGGTCAACAGCTTTAAACGATCTTCATAAGGAGGAAGGATAAAAGAATCGTCCCAACCATGACCACGTAAGGCAAAACGAATGAGTCTGCGCTGGACAAGCTTAAGTTCAGTTGATATGCACTTGGTAATTCAGGGACACCAACTTAAGATTAATATTCGATTAGTAGTCCGAAAAATTCGTATATGGAACCATCGTCACCTAGGGATCGAAGAATTCTTTTGACCAGTGTTTAATAAGGTCAACCAATTGCAGAGTTATCGGTACTTGTTTTACTAAAAATATAATCTTCTCTGAATTAGAAGGTCCATAAATTTTAGATTTCCGTATCGTTTTGGTTGCAGTCTCATTGCTCCTACCTTTAAAAATATCTTAAAATCATGTTTTTTATATTTATCCGGTGCTAAAAATTTTATCTGGCGACTATAACTGCAGCTTCTTTCCTCTTAATTTGTGTTCTTTTATTATCTCTTTGAAAGAATGCATTCAAAAAATATTTTTCAAAAATGTTTAAGTCGAAAAGTCTCCAAGATCAGTAAGAAAATATGAAAATCATACATAAATGTTTTATCTGTATATGCGGTTGTTCTAGTATATGAATTAAACAGACAAATTTTCTGTACAAACCTGCTCTATTTATTTTATTACTCTCATTGCTTATGTTCATAAGTACCTACTCAGGGTTTTTGAAAATCAAGCATTTTGTTCACGTCTCTTAAGGTTATTAGAAATATGTAAATCGAAATCAAACCATACCACAAAAACAAGATATCATAGTTCAAAAAAGCTTTCAATAAAGATTATTTATTATAGCACTTCAACCAAACAACCTCAAAATTCTCTCTCCTCTCTTAAATATTAATTTGCAATAAAAATAACGAAGTGTCACCCCAAAACACTTAATAACATCATTAGTCTAGCTTCGAAATTGGCCATCAGGGACAACATCAACAAAACCCATCTAAAATATAAAATAAATACAAGCCTAGAGTTCCGAAATTCCACCGCAATATCAAACAGAAGGCCCACAAGTCATGACATTTCTCTACCTGGCTACTGTGGCGTATACGCAATAGTTTGTTTTTCCACTTGAACCCTTCTACAAAGGATCAAATAAACAGTCGTCCCTTATCGATTTATTTCATACCAAAAAATAATAATAAAATAAAAGGAGTTATTTGATTCTTTGAGATTGTGAATTTTTGTTGGGTGGGAAAGTCTGGCCTTTTGATAGAAAAATCAATATCAATATAAAACCGGAAGGGATGGAGTAATAAAAACAGATTAAATCTCGGTCTGGTTTAGACCTGCGATAGAATCAAAAAAATCCTTTTTTCCCATAAAGGTATGTATCTGTAATATTCATCATTCATACATACATATGTAGTTCAGTTTATTTGGATAGACTCACCGTTTTTGTTTTCATAAACCTTATTTTGATTTTTATTTTAGTTCTAACAATCAATCAATTGCATTTATGGGGTATGTACATAGTTCGTTTTGTTTTCAGTGAAAATAAAATTTGATCAGGGACACCTAATGGACATTTTTCCTAACATTTTTTTATAATTTGTACACTCTCAAGGGGTTATGACTGCCCTTATAATTTTATGATGAAACACAGTGTGAATGGAAAGCTTGTACATCACACTAACGGGGAAAAATCGAGAAGGGCAAAGTATTCAACATTCTAGCAGTGCGGCTAAAGAAAGAACCTCTATATTTGTCAGTACGTCCAAAGTTAGCCTCAAGGGTAAACTGGTGTGCATTCATAGCTAGACGAGTATAACGATAGAATTATTTGAGGGGTGGAATGTAACTGGCTATTTCATTTGAGCATTGTCGATAGAAAAAGCGATAAAATAATAAGAGACAGGACGCATTTCGACGGTGTTCAAGGGAAACAAAAGTTTCCGTGATCTCTCTCCTATAAGTCTTATGGCTCTATTCAGAATTATATAGAATTATATTATACAACAGGTTCAAATGAGTAATCAGGTACCAGCCCTGATATGGGAGTTATACTCAAGTCTTGGGCGGATATTTGCCTTGTAGATGGTACCCAGATCAGAGGAGGAAAAAAATGTCTTTCATCTTTTAAGAATCCTAACTCGAATATACAGTGACGAGCAAAAGTGGTCGAATGTTTTTGCTTACTTGAAAAATTGATTTAAAGTAAGAGTTTTTAATAGAAGTATTTTTTTTTAATTTTTTTTTCATTTTGTTTATTTAACTAAACTTTATTATTTATAATAAATTTTTCAAAAAATAATATATTATACAAAACAAATAATATTCCATTAGTTTTTAGACTTATCCAATTATGCACGTTTAAAATCAATGTTTTTTCTTTAGTATTTGGTCCATAAACCTTTATTTTCAATTACTTGGGAGCAACGCTTTAATATACATTCCACCAAATTATGGAGAAATTGCTCTGGAATACGGCCTCATTCCAGCTCCATTCGTTGCCAAAGCTCCTGAGTGTTTGATGGGTGATTTTTGTGCTGCCCAACCGTGCGTCGTTTCACAATTGACCATACATTTTCAATTGGATTGAGGTCAGGGTTTTGTGCTGGCCGCTATGTCATTGTCACAAACTGTTGATTTCTCAGCCATTCCGAGACAATGTTTGACGTGTGTTTTGGATCTCCGTCCTGCTGAAAAGTTATTTCACGATAATTGAAGCCTGTTGATGCAGTAAAAGGTGGTAAATTTGTCTTCAAAATGTCCAAATAGTTTTCTTTGTTCACGATGCCATCGATTTTCACCAAAGGACCATCAGAGTTCCACGAGAAACAGTCCCAAGCTATCACCGAACCTCCTCCATGTTTCACGGTCGTTTGAACTTGATGTTGTTGAAGTGCTTCTCCAGGATGTGACCAATAAAAAGATCTACCATCCGTTCCTATTCTATTGACCTTCGTCTCGTCCGACCAAATGACTTTTTTCCATTGGTCAATGGTCCAGTGTTTGTGGTTTTTAGCAAAAGCTAACCTGTCTTTAATATATTTCGCTGAAAGTAGAAGCTTCTTCGGATTCTCTTTAGCGTTTAACCCAATTCTTTTGAGTGATCGGCGTGCAGTCCATTCACTAACTGACTTGTATATGTTTTGGGCTGCCTGTTTAGATGCCTTGGACCCACAACTTCCCAACTCTCTTTCCATTCTTCTAGCTTCCAAATCAGAAAGTAGTCATTTGGGGGACATCGATGTTTTTTTTTGTTTTTTTTTTTTTTTAAGCACAGAAGTTTTTGACACTTTTAAGTAAAAAAACGCGCGGTCGGTATTTTTACATTTTTTTTTCATTTTGACAATAATCAGTTTTATACGTCTTAAAATTAACGATTTACCCACAACAAACTATCAACAAATAAAATTATCTTAACTGTTACTTGTTAAATAACAGTAAAACAAACAAAGCACAATAGAGAGGAACATCTCTCAATGAACAAACGATGTTAAATCTCTTGAAACTAAAACGTGCATAATTGGACAAAACCAGAAAATTATTATTTTTTTTTTGTTTGTATAATATCTATATTATTTTTTGAAAATTTTACTATACATAATAAATGTGAGTTAAATAAACAAAATAAAAAAAAATCAAAAATGATTTTAATTCTATTAAAAAATCCTTACTTAAATCAATTTTTCAAAAAAGCGAAATCATTTGACTACTTTTGATCGTCACTGTATAATAATTCTATAAGAGATATTCAGTAACATACATATCGGCAATAGGAACCTTTTCGGTTTCTTTAATACAAGTGCCATTCATGAATAATGGCAAGAGTGTGTAACGAAGCGTTCCATGCGACTCCACTCTATGCGACTTCTGCATGATACCAAGAATTGTACTTCACTCAAATTCAATTCACAAGCACCAGAGGCATATGACGTCACGGAAAAATCAAACAATAATATTTTTTTCGTTCACCACCTATATAGTTCACATTCAGTTTCTACTGAAAAACTATCAAGAGGACCTACTCGGGTGAACGAAAATCACCTCTCTTCGCTCATACGCACAGTCAGGCGGCACAGTAAATTGATTTGATCAATCTTTCGAAATCCAGTCGTAGACAAGAAGTATAGACGAGTTGGTCATTTAGCAAGTTAGGTAGGTGAGATTGTCCAGCTATTTCTTATTAAGGCTTCCCCCCACCAGCGGTAAGGGGTCTTAGTTCGAAGTTTAAATGTCCTAATTGCCACCAGGGGCTTCGGTACCTGCTGATCTACCAGAGCGTTTAGCCTGCTGTTTAGTGCCACCAGGGGCCTTGAACCTGCTGATCTACCAGAGCCTGCTGCTTAGTGCCACCAGGGGCCTTGAACCTGCTGACCTACCAGAGCGTTTAGCCTGCTGTTTAGTGCCACCAGGGGCCTTGAACCTGCTGATCTACCAGAGCGTTTAGCCTGCTGTTTAGTGCCACCAGGGGCCTTGAACCTGCTGATCTACCAGAGCGTTTAGCCTGCTGTTTAGTGCCACCAGGGGCCTTGAACCTGCTGATCTACCAGAGCGTTTAGCCTGCTGTTTAGTGCCACCAGGGGCCTTGAACCTGCTGATCTACCAGAGCCTGCTGCTTAGTGCCACCAGGGGCCTTGAACCTGCTGACCTACCAGAGCGTTTAGCCTGCTGTTTAGTGCCACCAGGGGCCTTGAACCTGCTGATCTACCAGAGCGTTTAGCCTGCTGTTTAGTGCCACCAGGGGCCTTGAACCTGCTGATCTACCAGAGCGTTTAGCCTGCTGTTTAGTGCCACCAGGGGCCTTGAACCTGCTGATCTACCAGAGCGTTTAGCCTGCTGTTTAGTGCCACCAGGGGCCTTGAACCTGCTGATCTACCAGAGCGTTTAGCCTGCTGTTTAGTGCCACCAGGGGCCTTGAACCTGCTGATCTACCAGAGCGTTTAGCCAGCTGTTTAGTGCCACCAGGGGCGTTATACCTAAGGATCCCGTCAGGAACCAGATATCCGAATGAAAGGGCCCGTTTGAAGCCGAATTACCAGAAGCCAGAATACCCGTAATCAAGTACCAGAAGAGCAGGGTTCTTAGTTGTTGAATATGAAAAGCTGAGGGAGCTGTCGACAGCGGAACAATGAAGTGAAATTCAGACAAGAGATCTTTTATAAATATAAGGAATAGTGTCGGAGACAAAACGAAGCCTTGGGACACACCAGCATTTATTTTATAAATATCAGACTTGAAACCATCCAATACAACTTGTATTGAGCGGTTCAAATGGTAATTTCAAATCCTACGAAGAAAAGACTGTTCGATACCAAATGCCGACATTTTCGATAAAAGAGTTTCGTGCCAAACTCTATCAAATGCTTTGGAAATATCAAGTGCAATTACCTTTGTTTCTCCAAAATGATGTAAGGATTGGCTTCAATTTTCGGTGAGATATGCCATCAGATCACCTTTTTAGGGAGCGGCTGCCCAAATGCTGTTTTCCATCTACTCGGAAAGAGATTGAAAGATAGAAAAGCTTACGCAATGGTTTAGCCAATGTAGAAGACCACCTCTTCAGAACTGAAGGGGATACAGAAACTGGACATTTTACTTCCACGTACGAAGTGTAAATTCTAACTTCTTGGTGTTGGCTGTGTGGCATGTGTACATTTAGTGTGCTCAAAATTATTC
This sequence comes from Philhelius festivus, assembly GCA_963931855.1. Classification (NCBI taxonomy): domain Eukaryota; kingdom Metazoa; phylum Arthropoda; class Insecta; order Diptera; family Syrphidae; genus Philhelius; species Philhelius festivus. The sequence continues at coordinate 122,038,571 of OZ007556.1, read as the reverse complement.
CCCCAAACTATCTTGTTTAGTCCCTGCGCTCAATTTGATGCGGTTTTGACCTTGTTACTCATATGGTAATAAATCCATTATGGTTTTTCTTTTACAATTACTCTTATTAGAGGCAGTATTTTTGATATAATTTTGAAGACAATCTGTACTTGGCCTATTTTCAAAGTATTACTACCACACATGATTGTTATTTGCCAATTCTACCTCTTTGGTCAAATAAAAATGTTTATATTATTTGTTTTTTAAATAATACTTATTTATTTATCCATTTCGAAAAGCTATACACATTAAGATACATATCTTATAAACTAGTGTTAACTTACAAAATTTAACAGAGAGAGCAATGAAAAAGGAAAAATTAAATAACATTTTTTGGGAAAAATTATACAATAAAATTAAATCGAATTGCTGATTGAAAAAAAGAGAAAAGTGAATAAAAGAAGAGATAATAATAATAAAGGCGGACAGAAAAAGGATAAAACGAAAAAGCTGAAATGAAAGAGTATAGAAAAAATGTTTAACATACTGATAAAAATTGTCTTAATTGGATCTTAAAACGTGCATTGTTGTTGATTCTCTTGAGATGGCGGCGATGCAAAGAATTCATCAGACGTAAACCGTTAATGAAAAATTGGCGCTCAGATGTTAAAATCAGTTAGTCAGACCTGGCTGAAGAGGCCCCTTGTAATTTTCTCAAAAAGATAGTGTGGTTGGGTTGTGTACAGGATACTCGCGAGCAAGTATAAGGTGGCGAAACTGAAAGTAAACCCTGTCGTACTTACGTAGTCTAAAGATGTACCTAATGATATTGAGCTTTCTTTTGCAAGCATAATTACAACTGGAGAAAACTTTGTAACCAAAGACTAAAATACTTAAACTTTAAACTTTTCATAAGCACCGCACGCGTCTTGATCGGCGCGTATAACTGGGAGACCCAAGGTATGCGTAACGTTCGGTATGCCTTACCGACTACATCGTGTATGTGCTTATCCCATGTTAGATTGCGTGTTAAGGTTATTCCGAGATTTAGAACGGAATTCATATATTCAACAGTTGTATTATTCAAAGTTACTTTAGTGAAATAGGTTAAATCTCTGATTTTTTTTAGATAAAACGAAGCACATACTTTGATTTTGATGGGTTTAAGGCCAGTCTCAGCCCAAAGTGCTAGTTTTTCGAGGTCTTCATTCACGCTACAAACACCATCTCCAATGAGACCAAGGCCGAAACCGATGTACATTTGCACATCGTCAGCATACATTTATGTAACGAGCAGTTATCAATGACGAAGGGAATACCATGGACGTAAAGCGAAAAAAGTAATGGCCCAAGAATTGATCCTTGTGAAATTGGATAATTTGTTACCTATTTCAACTGTTTACATTCTATCAGATAAATAGGGTGATATAAGCGAGAAGTTATAAGGCTGGCGAAGTTTATCTGCAAGTTTTCCGTGTACAACATGTAGGGTAAAGTCGGGTAATGTGGACCACTCGGCTAATATGGACCACCAGCTTTTCTCGCCTTACACAAATGCAATCGAGGAGACGATTGGTTGCGATTGTGCGGGACTTGCTTAAACTTAACTCAGTATAGTTTGAGTAGTCAGGAGTAGCGCGTTAAGAAGTTGTTCGGATTAAAAGAAAATCCAAGGCATTGATTATTTTTTTTTCGTAGGTGTTTCTCCTTTTTTCTATAGTTAAAAATATTGTTTGTTCTCCTTTTACTTTTTAAATATAAGAAGTGAATATTTATTTTAAGGTTTTTATTTTCAAAACTATTGTAAAGAGTCTCATTTTGTTGTAAAATTGCTTTTTTTCCAAAAATTATGTTGCGGGTAATATGGACCACCGAAGAAAAGGAGTATATGGACAAGTGGTCCACATTACCCGCTATTTCAATATATATAGTTTCGGGTCTGGATGAGGATGAATGATCGACCGTTGATGATTTTGATATATGTGAACTGCTTGGCAAGGCTTATGTCAGAGTCCAAACTGGATAAATACGCGTCAAGGGATTGAAGACCAGGTGGTCCATATTACCCTCCAGTTTTTTTTTGTTACGTTTTAGAGTTACTTACCTTTTTGATTTTTGTTATTTTTTTATTAAGTGAATTTATTTTTTTGTTGCTACTTTTTTAATCAGAATTAACCGATGTATTTTTTTTTAAATATCTTTAAAAAAAACTTACACCGTTTCTGTTTTATTAACAAAAATATGATTGGTGGTCCATATTACCCGACTTTACTCTATCGAATGCCTTTGAAAAATCTAGAAGAACTAAAAAATTTACTATATATTCATCCAGTGCTTGAAGAAGGTCCTCAATTACATCTATCAAAGCGGTGACACAGCTGTTTTTCTCTCGAAAACCACTCTGACATGCACTTAAAAGATTAGGCGTCTTAAGAAAATCGTCCATTTGATTTTTCAAGATCCATTCAAAAACTTTTGAAAGGAAAACTAAGATTAAAATCTGCATCTCTCTATCCAAACGATATTCCAGGATGAGTTGTTAATATAAATACTGGCTTGTTATAACAAAATCCGAATCAAAAGAACTTTCGTTTCCATCAACAGAGAGAAGAAATGTTTTCTCAAAATCCTTGCAGGCTTTTTCTTTGTCTTGTCAAGTTGTAGCGTCACATTTTTTTATTTTCAATTACATTTGTTTTGTTCCTTCTGTTACCGGGACTTGAAGGTCCGTTTCTTCTCTTAGAGTGAAATTTATACTTCTATCGCACTTATGTTTTTAATTTTCAATTTCACTTAAAGAGTTTTGTATCAAGTGAAGCTTCTAAGTCTGCTATTACACGTCGACTTTTGACTGATTACTTTTTTCAAAATTAAATGAGTGCGAACGCGACTTAAGGGTTCTGTAAACGCTTGAACATGGTGGGAGCGAACATGGTTTGAGGACTTTGTTAGGTCCAGACAGTGTCACTAAACTAAAAAAAAATATTTCACCATCAAACTTAAAAGATTTTACTACTTTGTCGTACCAGATTTGACAGTTTGCCGACCAGTTTTGTATGTTTATTTAGTTTGTTTTATTTTTATTTAGTATGTTTTATTTTAGTTTAGCTAAAACTTTGACGATGAAACAGACACCTTTATATGCTGGATAGCGTTATGTGTCGGATACGAGCAACTATCCGAAACTGGCCCTAATTCTTTCATTAACATCTTTGTCCTTTCAATGAGAATTGTTCTTAAATATATGAGAACAAAAATCTTCTTATGAGATCTCAAATGCTTAAACCTTAAACCTAATATACTTGTAAGCGAAACATTAACGGCTAAAATAAATTCAACTCGTCCTTAAGTGCGAGTGAGAAGCGAAAGTTTACATCAAAAAATGTAAGTTGTGAAAATTGTGCTTGTTGCATAAAATATGATATGAGTTAATATCTTAGGTTCGCTTTATGAACTTTTCTTTTAAAAGTTGTTGAACATTTCAATTTGTTCCAGTTAAAATTTTCTATTTGTATGCATTTGCTTTGAAACAGATCAATAAATTTTGTGTTTGAACTCAAGGAAATGTGTCATTTAGAAAATTGAAAATGTTTTTCTTTATACAAACTCTATAACATGATTTCAAACATTAAGGTTCTCATCAACATCCCATTGCAAAACTTTTGTACTTAACTCAGATCCTTTAAGGGTTTTCATATGTGTTGTTATGACTTTATAAACTATGTTAAGACCTGAATATTCACAAAAGGATTCTTATAAGACTATGAGTTTATAATTATCTTGTTCCAAGAAGAAGAATTGAATAAGCTATTATTCATGTAGTATTAAGTACTTTGAAGTTGTACAAGTGTTTTACTCTTAAAATAAAAATTTTATTAGACGCATTTAAGTTTCATAACAAGATATTAGTTCTCAAGTATGGCAATGTGCTTTATGTTATATGAGTCTTGTGGGAGGGCTTTTTTTAGATTTCATCCCAAACTCTCGCACTAGTTTTACTTAATAAAGTTTCATAAATTGCCAAAATTTTTAGAAACAGCAACATTTTGTTTATCAAAGCATATCGGTTGACAGTGTCAAAGGCTGCTTTGAAATCAACGAAGCAAGTTTTTTTTTATGCCCAATTCGAAAAGCTTTAAAAACTTGACCAGTGAACCCATCAAATTTTAGTCAGTAATCATTAAATAATAAAATTTCTCTATTACATTGTAGCTGTTTCAATATTATTTTACCTTAAATATACGGTATTAAACCTTCATGAAGTAATAATTTGGCGTACTTTTAGATCTCAGTACTTTTCACGGCTGGCTTGTTTTACAAAGGTTTTTGTACAGAAGAACTTGGCTCTTTTTTTAACATTTATGTTTTTGGTCTGATCTCACTCCTTTTTGCAAAGATTTTAATATTTTTCCATGTCAAAATCTCGAAAGATACGGAAAGATAGAAGGGTGGACTCTACCTACTAAAATCAACTTAGTTTATAGCTTCCTATTTCTTTTGGTATATTTTCTTTTTGTTATTGGTTGTTTAATTTACACTTCAATTATTTCTTCTTGTCCTGGCAAGATACCTAATACTAACATACCTACCTTAATTACAGCAATCGGAAGTGCACCGTATAAATTAAACATTTTCGCAGAAAGTGGGCGGATACCACTCCCCTTGAATGGAAAACCCCAATTTTTATTTCGACTCCCTCTAAGTCGAACTTTCACGGGATATCAAAACTAGTTCGAGTTAGAGGGAGTTTTAGAAAAATTCGAGTTAGAGAGAGTTTTTTTTTAATGATTTATTGAATTAAATAACAAATAAAATAAATAAAAAATTAATTGGAATCTCACTGGAACGTAGATACATATGTATCAAAACCTTTAATTTTTACTTATTACTTGCATGACAAGACCTACTGTTGTGCAAAATTACAAGATTCTACGATGTCGGGAAGTGCTCCATAATTTTGATGATCTGTCAGTCAGTCAGTCAGTCAGTCAGTCAGTCAGTCAGTCAGTTACGGTTTTTGTGATTTTTGAGGCCTTATATCTCCGGAACGGCTTATGCTAGAAAATTGAAATTTGATGAGGCGTCTGTACCTGACTAGCTTAGCAAATAATCGGAATTTTAAGTTTCTGACTTCATTGGTACTGAAGATAGGGAGGGGTCAAAAATCGCCTGAGTTTATTCTTGTAAAAAGGGTGTAGTGCCAGAACTTGGCTGGGCACTACCGTGCCCTTTGATGGTTTGAGGTCTACTAGCTTTCGAAAAAAAATGAAAATAATTAAAAAACGTATTTCCATCGAGTTTTAAGTTTTCACTCAAGAACTTTTTTTTCATTTTATTTTCCGAAATTTTGAGGTTGAAATTAGTGTTTTCAAAAATTATATATATGGAAAATAAACAAAAACAAAAAATTAAATTTGGTGGTGTAGCAGCTCGAAAAGAACCAAGACCTAGTGTAAAACTCGAATCTTACTATTCTACGAAAATCCGTTTTTATTTCTTGTTTTATTTAATTTTATGATATTTTGTAAGCCCTTCGCTAATATAGAAGAAACCAAATCACTTTTTTTTTTTTATTTAACGCGCACTCAAGGGATTATGGCTACCCTTTACATGTTGGCTTAAGACAGTGGGAGAATTTAGGAAACAGTGGGAGGATTGATTACGCACAGTTATTTTATCTACTGGCTGCTAGTTTTAAGATCGGATTTCATGCTCTTCAAAATAACGAAGGTAACCTAGTCCCCGAACCAAAGGGAATTGTCAAACAATATTTCCAACAGCTGTTAGATGGGGATGATATAGAGCGTTTTATAGGGCAAGAAGACAACCCACTTCCAATCAATGAAGAAACAGTTTCACCACCCAGTATAGAAGAGGTAGGCCACATAATCTGACGGCTTACCTGCATATAGCTCTTCATATTCAGAGGTGGTATTTTAGTAGGGTGCATACATACAATCATCAACCATATATATAAAAAGTTATCCTATGTATTGCAAGAACTATCGAGTATTATCCAACGTACTGTGTGAACGTCTTAAACCATTTTTTAATAACTTAGTCTGCAATTACCAGTGTGGTCTCCGACCTAACAGATCGACCATAGACCAAATATTCATTTTAAGGCAAATCCTGGAAAAACAAATGAATTTCAAGTCAAAACTCAGCATCTATTTATTGACTTTAAAGCCGCATATGATAGTATTCATAGTCAGGAGCTCTATATGGCGATGGCTGAACTCCCGGGAAAACTGATCCAACTGTGTCGTATGATATTGAAAAATACGCGGTGCAGTGTGGAACTTGGGAGCAACTCTTCTGAACTAATCCAGACATGCATAGTGTTTCAAGAAGGGGATGTGCTATCATGTGATTTTTTCAAACTCGCTCTGGAGCAGATGGTGCGCAGGACAGGCGTTAACACGAAAGGTGACAAATCTGTCCGACTGTTAGGGTTTGCAGACGATATCGACATCATCGGCCGTTTCCAATGTTCTTTAATAGAGTCCTTCCCAGCTGTTGAAGATCAGACGTATATGCTATCAACAAACAAATAAACAAAAAGGGGAAAACATCACTATTGATAGCAAAAACTTCGAGATAGTTAAAGAGTTCATCTAGCTCGGAGTTAATATTAACAACACGAACTCCTTCACCTAAGTAAATACCCGACGAAGAATTACCGTAATAAGCCGATGCTACTTGGGCTTAGCAAAACAAATTGCACGTTCTACAAAAGCCTTGAAATACCGATGTATATCGGAGCATTGTCGTGTTGGAAAATCCATCACTGTCCACCAAATAACTCAATAAACCATAGAAAAACCCTTTCCATTTGTAGCTGATTACGTTCATTTATTAGCTTTGAAAATCAAGCTTCGAATGTTTATTACCTTATTGGGAAAAGCAACATTGAAATTAAATTTGGTTTTTCCTAAATAAGCGAAGGGCTTAAAAAAAGTCTTAAAATTAAATAAAAAACTACTTGTTCGTAATCAAGTGAAACGGAGTGTACTAGTATATTAATTAAATTAGATGAATTTCATTCCTTTTTCGAAATTAAGTATAATTTATCTGCATAATCCCGAGATACGTAAACTTTTCTCGTAAACTCTTAATGGCTTTGAACATTTGTCATCTAATGCCCGGCAAGCTATGAAGTTTGTAGTGACTGCTTTTTATTGTTTGTGGAGTACTGCGATATTGGTCCGCTCTCTGATTATCACAGCAATAATTCAATTCTTCTTGGATCCGAATGGACAAAGACATCAGATTCCTTCTATTTATCACCGCAGCTTGCGGCATGGTGCCTCAGCTGTGGTGACGTTTTTATAATGGTTAAGACTAGACTACAGTTTCAGGGTTACAGCTGACAACCATGGTATTCTGGGTCTACATATATACGCACCCACATTTAACGTCACGATACTAAATGATGGGTATCCTCAGACTTTGGAAAATTTTTGGTTGGTCTGACCAGCTCTATGTGGTTGTGGATCATAACTCAATATTTGATATGATTTATGAGCCATGTATTTGGAGAGTGACAAAATTTCATATTTTTCCCGAAACGAGAGCAGAAAATAACCATGTTTAATAGGTGTACTCACAATAAGGAGACTCAATGAGTTTTGGCTTATTATGCAGCATCATTAGCTCATTTTAATACGTATTTGAGGATGGAAACAACGCTTGGAGAAAGTGCGCTACATATTCAAATGGACAGCGTTATTTTGCTATAATGCAGGAAGGAATGAAAAGTAAGTCGAATGAGTTAACGTTAATCGAGCATTTCGACCGATGCGATGCTTATACGAGTAGATTCTACACTAGCAGTCCGAAGTCCAACAATCGATCTTTTGGCATTGGTATGTGTTGTTGAAATCAGTATCCTCAGCTTTTCATGTTCGTTTTCTGATCCACATCCTTGTCTTTTGGCAGCATATTATAACCTCAATTAGCCTGAGTAGGTAGAGTAGTAAGCCTTGGTAGGTGCTTCTATAACTTATTTTAATCTCTTGGACAGAATTCAAAATAGGTGAAAGTACTGATACGGAAACATTTACATCGCTTGATCGAAACAATTCGTTCGTAATACCTTCGCTTCTAGGAACGCTCATCAGGTAACAATTGAACCTAATGTCTAACGTACTTTTAGGAACAGAAATTCTTTCTTTAGCCACACAACACGAATGTGGTAAGCTTTGCCTAGCTCCGTTTTGATATCCAGAACTTCAAAACCAATGTGCATTGGTATCTCATCTTAAAGCCAAATTTTGCTAACGTTCGCAATGTGTTTAACGTTTTAAGGGTATCCAAAAGAGTTGCACAATATAAATAAAAAAAAATATGATCAATAAATGATATCAATTGTTACTTGTTTTTAATTTCAGGCAAACAAGCACAATATCGATAAAGTTTTCGGGAATTGTAGTCTCAAACTGTCGAAAAAGTTCTAAGCAATTACCATAATAAATCACTGTTTGTTAATTTGGAGGAGTTACAACATAATTCTACAGATTTGTAATCCACCGTTTCGAAGGTGCTTTTTTTTTTTGTAATACAGGGTGCGGGAACATAATTGTGTCTTTTGAAAGGAAGCCATTCACGACGTAGTGGGAGTCTTATTTTGACAGTCGTATTTCTACAGTTTTGTTTTCTGCAATAGCTGTCGCTTTCATTAATTGAAAAAGTGAGGACCTGGGGTTTACCATCATATTCTACTAAAAAATGATCTTCCATTTGATGTCCTATTCATTGAAGAAGCTTTAAGTTGTATTAAGACCACGAAACTTGGTGTATCGAAAAAATCCAGTACCTAGGTTTCCTTACTTTCTGGACGTGCCTTATGTAGAAAAAATGAAAATAAATACATTTTTACAACACGACAGTTTGTAGAGAAGCAAGGAATTCTTATAAACAACTTTCAAGAATGAAAGATTTACAATTTTCTTTCGAATACCAACGGTTGAAATGAGAAGCACTTTTTCATTGCAAGCAAAACTCTTGGGGAATTTGTCACTTCCTTGCAACAGCCAAAAATCCTGAAAAAAAAATAATGGCGCAAAATTTTAAACAGCCTTTTATTAAGGCATTAGTATGATACTACTTAACAATTTGCTAACTTTAAAAAAAGTTTACTAACTCATTCTTAATTTTAAACATTTTCTAACTAGTATCGTGCTAAAGTAATTTTCTTATTAAATTGCTTCTGAACACACCTAAAACAATGACAGTTCGTCATTTGAAGTTAGCACGATACTAAAAAATTAAAATAGGTATTCGATGATTTTAACTTTAATAAAAGGGGAGAGAAAGTATGATGCTATATTCGATTAAAATTTACGAAATCGTCGTTTTAACCTGGTTTCATACTAAAACAGCTTTAGCATCGTACTAATTCGACTAAAATTTTGCGCCAATGTTTTTAAGTGGCAGTCGAATCATGTCTCTAAGTAGCGAGAAATAATTCCACGAAATTGTCCTTTGACTAACAATTGATGAAAATGAAGATATGGTGTAGTTGTAGAGGAGATAGTAGTAATGTAAGCATTAGGGAGAAATTAGGAGGGAAGGTGTTGTCATTCGAATCTCATTGAATCGATGTTATCGAATGTTATTCATTGTCATCTTCATCGAAAAGTGTGACAGCCCGTCACACATGAAACTGTTTTCATAAATTTGTGGGACCATTAATTACTTTCGGGCTTACTGCATAAGTACACTACAACCTTTAGATCTATTGTGCTATTGTGTGTGAGAGCAGCATCCTACGTGCTTTTAATGGGTTGCAATAATCGGCACCCACACAACTAGCTCCAATGCAGATAATTTTTTTAACTCTCATCCACTCCATGGCATGTAGAGAGTGAAAATTCGCAGAATCTATTGAAAGTGGTAGCTTGGATAAATTCAATTGGTTGGGCTGTTTATGAATAGCGAATATGATTTTTGAATCAACCGATTGACCATTGTCAGATGTTTGAAGTGGTGTCATATCCATAATCCACTTATGGCATGAAGGAGTAGGAATAGGACGGTGAGCAGCGAATTTAATTTAAAAGTTGGGGAAATTAAACTCTCAGATTTTCGAAGTATATGATGTACTCGACCTTTAGTATATTTGCAGTGAGCAAAACGTCGTGTCCTCCAGTGCCGCCGCTGGGTGTTCGTGCGCCCTTGTGCAATAACCTTAAATTGCCGCCCCATGTCTCGGGTACACGGGGGTATTTCGTTTTATTAGTGAATGTTGCTGCACCGCAAACGAAAATTCCAAAATATAAAGATCCAAACTTGATATTATTTTATTTCAATTGATTTGAATTCGAATTAATTTCATCAAGATGAATCGGACAGGACACAGTTGCTCTTCAAGAAGTTGTCGCTTGCAAGATACGGATGAGATGGTGTCTTGTGAGAAGTGTAAGCGATGGTGGCATTTTACTTGTGCCAAGTTTAACCAAGACTTATATACGACTACCGATCCATGGTTCTGCGAAAAAGATGACTGTGTGTTTAGAGAAGAGGATCCTAAAGATTCTGCTGAAGTTGTTCACAATGATGGTACTAATAAGGAAGATCTCGAGAAGGCTAAAGCATTAGAGGTAAATGCTACTGTAGATTTGTTGTTGGAAGCTGCTGCTGTTGCTCAAGCGGCCGCTGCTCAAAAGGATGCTGAACTGTTTGCTTTGCGGAACGAGTTAGAGGAGACGAAGCGGAAGCTGGCTTTGATTCCAGCCCCAATTCAGTTGCAGATTCCCTCAAAAGTTCCACCCATTTCGAATCCCTCAGGCGCTAAGCCATTTTCAGAAGAGAGGTTAGAGTTGATTAAAAAAATTCAAGCTAACCATCAGTCGCTGTTAAAGAATTCTGCTGAAGTACGTCAATCTACACCAATTCGTGCTGGTGCTGCTCATCATGACAGTTTTCAAGAGTCATCAATAAATCAGTCTGATATGGCTAATCTGCTCACCATTTTAAATAGAAGTAACGTGCAGGAGTTGCCAACATTTTCAGGAAGTAATAAGCGGGAATGGCCTTATTTCGAGGAGGTTTTTAGATCAACAACTGTTGAAGGTAGGTTTAATGGGAAGGAGAACGTGGCTCGTCTTAGAAAAGCCCTCAAAGGAGAAGCATATCAACTGGTCAGCGACCGTCTAAAATATTCAACCAATGATGAAGCTATCATGGATTCTCTGCGTTCTATTTTCGGACGCTCTGATGTTTTAGTGCATGGCCTGACTGGAGATCTTCTGAAGCTTCCAGCTTTGAAATCTAAATGCGATCCAAATCTACATTTGTGGACTGTTAAGGTAAATGGTTTCGTGGCTGATTTGAAGTCAATGAACAGGGTCGATGACCTGTCAAATGGCTATGTGTTGACGGACCTGTCTTGTAAGTTAGGCCCGGGGCTTTACCAGGATTGGCGAAAGAAGCAACAGTCAAACCCTCGAGTATCAATAGAAGATCTTGCAGATTTTCTTACGCAGAAAGTGATTGATTTGCCTCCCGAATTAGTGAAGCCTCTGGAAACGGTGTCGAAAAGAACACAGTTGCCACAAAAAACTACAAACCGAGTGTTGACTCATAATCCATTACCTAAATCTTCAGTTTTGGAAGTTTCTTGTTCAAAATGTGGAGGCAAAGAACATGTTCTTAAGGATTGTGAAGAGTTTAAGTTATTATCACCAGATTCAAGATTATCGTTTGCACGAGAACAAAAAATATGTTTTAGGTGTTTGGACCCAGCTCAACATGATTGGAGATCGTGCTCTAAAAAGAAGACATGTGGTATATCCGGATGCTCGGGACGACATCATCCCCTTCTACATCAGTCGCCTGTTCAGCAGAATCAGAATAAAGAGTTAAATGTTTCAGCCGTTCCATATGTTCCAAGTTCAAAGTTCAATTCAAACCATATAGGTTCTGAGATGCCTGTTTTGTTTAAGGTAGTTCCTATACGTCTTTATGGGACGAATGAAAGGTATGTTGACACCTTTGCATTTTTGGATGATGGGTCGTCTTTAACCATGATGGAAAAAGATTTATATGATGAACTTAGACTTGAAGGTCAACCTGAGAACCTAACTCTTCAGTGGACAAAAGGTGTGTCAAGAAGTGAAGTTTCTATTAGGACTACTTTAGCTGTTTCTAGTGTTCGCAATAAAAAACGACACTTTTTGAGAAATGTGTATACCGTGAAAGGATTGGAGCTTCCAATGCAGTCAACTAATACTTCTGAATTGAAAGATTTGTATCCACATCTTCGTGGGCTCCCACTTACAGATCTTGTCGAGGCAAAGCCTAAGATCTTAGTTGGATTAGATCATGCAAAGTTTCTTTTGGGACATGGTCAGAGACATGGTAATGATGAAGAGCCATGTGCTTTGAAAACTTTCCTGGGGTGGATAGTTTATGGTAAGTCTGCTCCTACTATCAGAGCATCCTGTTTTCATGACGCTTCAAGGCCGGCGATGCGATTTTTGTTCCATGACGCAATCAAATATGAATATGATCTGCACGAATTAGTGAGACGTCACTTTACAACGGAGGAATTTGGTGTTATGCCACCCAAGGGTGATTTGGTTAGTAAAGAAATTAGTCGAGCTCTGAACATCATGGAGAGTACGATCAAGTATGTCGACAACCGTTATGAAATTGGTTTGTTATGGGATGCTGACGATGTTAAGTTGCCTGATAGTTTTTCGATGGCGTTAAGTCGACTTATTTCGCTGGAGAAGTCCTTGAAGAAAAAACCACACCTTCTAGAGTGGAAGAACAATCATATGCTAAAACTGTTGTCAAAAGGCTATGCAAGGATTGCTTCTGCGGAGGAGCTGGAAGAGGACTGGCCACGAGTTTGGTACGCGCCCACTTTCATCGTTGAAAATCCGAATAAGAGCCCCCCAAAACCCAGAGATGTGGCTGACGTTGCAGCGGAGGTGTGTGGTGTCTCTCTAAATACCCATTTACTCAAAGGTCCTGACAACATAGTTCCTCTTCATGCTGGTATTTTCAAGCTCCGAGAACGCAAAATAGCAGTGAATGCTGACGTAAAGGAAATGTTCCACCAGATAAGAATAAAACCCGAAGATCAGCAATGTCAGCGCATTCTCTGGAGGAATGGAGATACAACCAAGACGCCCACAGTTTATATCATGGAGGTGATGATGTTCGGTCCAAGATGCTCTCCTGTGTGTGCCCAATTTGTGAAGAACTTTCATGCTAACAAGTTCAAAGATGAGTTTCCGGATGCTGTAGATGGTTTAGTTAACCGGACCTATGTTGACGATTACTTCAACAGCCATGACACCGTGGAACAAGCTTTATCAGTTACGAAAGATGCCATTCAAATTTGCAAATCGATGAGTTTTGAATTGGTAGGCGTCCAGTCAAATAGTTTGGATTTTTTGAAGCAAGTTCCAGAGAAAAACGTTAATGCCAAATTGATCAGCATAGATCCAAATGAATCGGATAGTCACATTACAAAAATTTTGGGTTTGTATTGGCTTCCTAATTCCGATCTCCTTACTTATAGGATTTCAGATGATGATTTGTTGAAAAAGATGTCAACTATAGAAAGTACAATCACCAAACGAGAAATTCTTAGAACTATCATGAGAATTTTTGATCCCTTAGGGCTTATTTCGCTTTATATTATCCGAGGTCGGATAATTCTACAAGAAGTTTGGAGAGAAGGCTCCGACTGGGATGATCCTGTTTCGGAGTATCTTAAAGAACAATGGGTAGAATTCATCAGTGAATTGAAGAGTATCGAACAGTTGAAGATTCCGCGCCTATATGTTTCATGGTCCCCAAGCGATTCAAATACCAGTTTAATAGTTTTCGTGGATGCTTCAGAAAAAGCCTTTGCTGCAGTCGCATACTTTCGGTTCTGTAAAGACGAGGCTATTGAAGTGGCTCTAGTCATGGCTAAGGCAAAAGTTGCACCTGTAAAGAAGCTGTCGGTTCCACGCTTGGAATTGCAAGCTGCAGTTCTTGGTGTGCGTTTAGCATCAACCATTAAAGCTTCCCATTCCATTAACATCCACGAAGTTATCTTCCTTTCTGACTCAAAAACAGTCCTTTCATGGATCAACTCTAAGCTTTACAAGTTTCCTTCGTTTGTTGCAGTAAGAGTGGGAGAGATTTTAGATTCGACCACGTCTCGACAATGGTTTCACGTGAGCTCTGCAGATAACGTCGCCGATGATGGAACAAAATGGTCTGATACGTACATGGGTAATAACGAATCAAGATGGTTTAAGGGACCAGGATTTCTTAAAGATCCTTTCAAGCTGTGGCCTATAAAACCAAGCCAATCGAGCGAGACAGAAGATGCCTCTAGTGAAGTAGATGCTAGTTTGATGGTACACACCAACGCCTTAAAGATCTCTTTCAGTGTTTTCGATGAGTTAAAACCAAGGTTTCAAGCGAATTGGGGTTCTGCAGTAAGGGTGATTGCCCTTTTACTTCGCGCTAAGGACTTTTATTTTAAAAAGGCAATACAAAAGGAATATTTTGTCACTCCATCTGAATTTCATCATGCAGAGGATTGGTTGTTCAGAAAAATTCAGCAAGATGCTTTTTTGACTGAATTTATATCTCTGAGTAAGAACAAATCAGTGGACATTTCGAGCTCACTACACAGTTTATCTCCCTTCCTGGATGCTGAAGGCACTATTCGCATGAGCTCTAGAGCGCAAAAAGCGCTTATTTCATACAGTTCTCGAAATCCTGCGATTCTGCCAAAAAATCATCCTCTGGTCGACACTTTTGTTCAATATCATCACGATCGCAATTTTCACACTGGATCAGCTGGAATTATTTCGGACATACGAGAGAGAGCATGGATCATCAGTGTTAGAGTTTCAGTTCAAAGAATCAAAACACGTTGCAATATGTGCAAACTTATCAGAGCTAAGCCACAAATGCCGTTGATGGGCCAACTTCCAGTCGCGCGTTTATCTTTTGAGTCAAGACCATTTACGCACGTTGGCGTAGATTGCTTTGGTCCACTGCTCGTAAAGTTTGGAAGAGGAACCGCAAAGAGGTATGGAATGATCTTCACTTGCCTAACATTTAGAGCCGTTCAAATTGAGCTTCTGAATGACCTTTCTTTGGACCAATGTACTATGGCTCTCCGGCGGTTCTTAATTAACCGAGTCGTTACTAAGTTCTTATATAGTGACAATGGGCTCAATTTTATCGGTACGAGAAACCTTCTGGAAAAGGATGTCAAGGAAATGGAAGCAGCTCTTTGTGAATACTCAGCAAAATATGAAGGCATAGTTTGGCGATTCATCCCTGCGTATTCACCATGGATGGGTGGTGCGTGGGAGAGGCTTATTCAGTCCATTAAAATCACTGTTGATTTTATTCTCCGAGGAGTTGTTCCAAGAGAAGATGTTCTTAGAAATGCTCTCATTGAAGCCCAGGGTCAAATCAACCGTCGTCCTCTTACACACATTCCTGTCGACCCGGACGATCCAAAACCACTTACTCCAAATTCCATGCTCTTTGGTGATGACGAGAAAGATGTTACAGCCCCTGGAATTTACTACGACAGCGATTTAAACAGTAAGTTGTACAGTCGAAGGTCGCAGCATTTAATGGCAGAGTTTACCAGACGTTGGTATTTGGAGTATTTACCCGAAATAACAAGGCGATCTAAGTGGCATAAGGACATAAAACCAGTCGTTGAAGGCAGTATCGTCATCTTGGTGGAGCCAAACGATATTAGATCATCATGGAAAATGGGCGAAGTGGTTAAGGTATATCCAGGCCCTGATGGAGTGGTACGATGTTGTGATGTTCGATTATCGAATGGAAACATAAAGTCCAAGAGATCTGTTGGTCGGCTCGCTGTGCTTGATATTTTGTCTTCATCCTAGTGCTCAGACGGCCCCCGGAATGTCAGCCAGCCTCTTATACATCAGCTATATTAACTTTCTTTTTGCATAAAGTGGCAACTTCTCATATTTCCTTTTTTATATACTTTCGTCTCTTTTTATTAAAAGAGTACCTAACGTTTAAGTATTTTAAATTTTGCTTGTCATTTTATGTAAAAACCTAACCTAAATCATATCTCGCGCCTTTTTGTAAATTATTGAAGAATTCATTAGAGGTATTTTTATATTCTTATTTTAACTTAATATAAAGTATTTTTCATTATTTTTATATGTAGATTAAATTGTTATTGGATTAACTAGTTCAAAATTGTTGCTTTTCCGTTATATAAGAATACCAATTGTAAGTAATTTTACAAACTTTATTGAATTCCCTAGTACCTACTAAATTTGTGAAACCTTATAGGAAATAAAATCATATCAAGTTTGGATCTTTATATTTTGGAATTTTCGTTTGCGGTGCAGCAACAGTGAAAATTTTATTTATTATCCATTTCGCAGTTGAAAAATTTAAGCAAACGTGCATTGTTGTTGTCGCGTTCCGAGCTACTCCAAATTCTTATACAATGAACGTAGTCATTATAGCATATACGAGTATGTACATATGTACAGTTTTTGCATCCTTTTAAGATTATTTACTCTTTTTACTTGAGACTCATATGTACTATAAGGCAAGTTATGCATTCGGAAAAAAATTGAACTCGAGATTTTGATCACAGTTGACTTTACATTGATAGCGAAAAAGAAAAAAGGTTGTCTCGAAATTTTGTCCCCACACTTTTATTTTTCTTCTTTTTTTAAGACCAAAAATAACTGTACCTGAAGTAAGATATTTTTCAAAATTTAAAAAAAAAATTAAAACAATGTCCAACAGATTTAAACAAAAATCAAAAAATTGAAAGAATCGGTACAACCGATAAAGATAATTATTTGTTTTATGCTAAAGCGCCGTAAAATTTAAAATATTCCTGTCAATTAAAATTTTCAAAACTTTTTTTTTTGGATTTCAAATTTTTTTTTGAAACTCAATATTTCGAGAACCCCATGCTTGATTTTTTTTAAACTTGATAAATAAAAGTTTTCGAAAATCGTGTTTTTCTCGAAAACGTCTCCGAGAATATTGATAAATTTTTACGTTCTATAAAATAAACAAAAAAATTGGAATCAATATATTACTGACTGTACCGAACATAGAACCATTTTGACGATTTTTGAATTTTTCATTACCGGCTGAACGGATTTTAATGAATTTTTTTTTTGGAAAATTCGATATCTCAAAAAAGGGCTAAATATTTTTTTTTGGAAATTTATTTTTTATTCGTAAAGTAATAAAATTTTTTTTTTAAATTTGTATATAAAAGATTATTTGACTTATAACTTATAACTTTGTTATAAATTTTGTTTTTGCATAAACTAATATTTGCTTGCATCACATGGCATCCTGTTCTTAGCTCCATCTACCACTAAAAGTGTTGTTTTAGTCATTAAATAAATGAACTTTATGTTTATGAACAGTTTTTCTCTAATAGCATTCATTTTTTAAATTCTTAGTTTTTTACATAAGAGCAAGTTCGTGCGACCTAGTCGTGCATTTTATTTTAAGAGGAAACAAAAAATATGGCGATTGCGAATAATTTTCTTCAACAAAACCATTTTCATATAAAATGCAAATATTCGAGTTCCTAGCACAGTTTTTAACTTATGTAGGTATGTCAAATTAATCCTTTGGTAAAAACCAATAGTTTATAGTTTGACACAAAGAAGACAAAGTAGTTTTTGATATTTTTAAAAGTTTTTGTTTTCACTTTCTTTTTGAAACCCTTAATTATTTACTACCGGATCTGGAAATATTATATATAATTCCTTGACATCTTAGGTATGCTTTGATGAAATTTGACATTTTGTGGCTTGTGTGGGAACTATATTTTGATATAATTAGAGTCTGAACTCTGAATGTCAATTGTAAGCTGAAATTCGAACAACCAATGAAATGTTAAATTTCTGGGTTATTCTGATTTTGTTCAATCCGTTGACATTTAAGTTATTTATCAATTCAGTTCCAAAATTAATCAAAAACTATTCGTAAATTCTTATTTTAAAAGAAACATAAATATTTAGAGACACAAAACATTTTTTTTTTGGTTTCCGTTGTAAAGATGGTTTGTTTAAATTTTGCATCGGTAAAATAAGGAATGTTTTAAATCACCTTTTGATAATTTTGTTCTTGTTACCAACTTAGATTTAAGATATTTAGCTATATCATTGCAATCAGAATATTGATAACAATTCATAGAAAAATACGAGTAATTAGTAAAATTAATGTTTTCGATACACTTTTTTCGTTTTATTTTATGGGAAATACATGGGCTGTAAATCTAAAAAAAATCAAAATCCTTTTCGAGTTTATAAGTCTGAGATGAAGGTTGCGTGGAAAGCTATTTCCCAAGTGTCAATCTATGGCGACATGGCGTTAAGTAGTTTAGACAATGGCCAAATTCCTAAACGCAAGATTTGCAAAGCAAAGCACTTGCAAAGCAGATATAAAAAATCAGAATACGCATATGTAAGAGAATTGCGCAAGAAATGTTTGACATTTGCACAAATGCCTCTGCATTTGCGCCAGAAAGTAGCATCGATTGCATTTTGGGACACTCTGCTTAGCAGAGATTTTTGTATTTGCATTTTGGAACTGTTTGCTTAGCAGAATTTGCGCAAGATATGCGTTTAGGAATTTGCCCAATGACTGCAATCGAAGAGGTTATTTGGTGTGAGAGGCGACAGTCACAAACAAAATATGAATAAATATTTGTGGTAGATTGTGTGCGGGAACTATGTAGTGAACGGTCAAATGTAAACAAGTTCCAAAAGCTTAAGGAAAACTTTTGGAGTATGCTGTATAGGTTGAGTTAGATCTATCTCTTAATTTTCCGCCCCTAGACATTGGCGCCCTTGTGCGCTGCACATTTTGCACATATGGTAGCGGCGGCCCTGGTGTCCTCAAGTTCAGTCACGGGAAGTTTTTAGAATCCGTTTTATAGGCATTCAATATGAACATTTCTGGTGGTACTCGATTGACAGTTATTTTGTCAAACATAACTTCAGATAAAGTGTTTGGGTTACATCTTTTAACGCGTTCAAAAATCTCGATGTTTGACAGTGCAGGGTTCTTAAGGGAACTATCAAATACCATCGGCACAGCAGTGCTTTTTAAAGTTCTTGACATATTTTACAACAC
Source organism: Philhelius festivus (assembly GCA_963931855.1). Classification (NCBI taxonomy): domain Eukaryota; kingdom Metazoa; phylum Arthropoda; class Insecta; order Diptera; family Syrphidae; genus Philhelius; species Philhelius festivus. Next base: position 122,019,449 of record OZ007556.1, on the reverse strand, counting down.
ACCTCCAGCAGATTAACTCCTTCAAGTAAAACCACTTGACATTTAGGAAGTCAATTGGAGTCAATCAAGACAGGGGTTTATTTGTTACGCATAAATTTTTTTAAATACGAGTAATATGAGTGGCAAACCTCTTTTCTACAACATTCGAACCCTTTTAATCTAATGACTGTGTAATCACTCTATCCTGGGGTGGAATCGGCTAAGGCGATAGTTGATTGTGACTGTCATTTTGACTATAGCTGTCTCCATCATATCAATAAAGAAATTTAGAGAGAGCGATTGTCAAAATGACAATCACAATCAACTATCACCTTAGCGGATTCCACCCCTGTTTTTACTTTCGACTTATAGAGAACTAATGGGTGATTTTTTTCTATTTCCTTTTTGGCAACACTGGTTTTGACAGCTCACGAACGTTTCGTGTTCTGTGTCACTCTCACTGTCTAATTTAACCATGAATCGTCCTACAAACGAACAACACTGGCAAATTATTGAATTTTATTATCAAAATGCGTTCTCTGTTAAGAAAGTTCATCGCGCACTTCTTCCATTTTATGGTCAGTTTAATCGACCTACTGAGGCGGCTATTCGGGCTATTGTGACTAAATTTCGCACCAAATTTACATTGTTGGACATTAAACCACCAACACGCTTACATAGAGTGCGAACTGAGGAAAATATCGCAGCTGTATTTGCAAGTGTTATTGATGACCGTGAATTAACGATTCGGCGACGTTTCTGGTTGAATGGATACGTGAACAAGCAAAACTGCCGTGAAGTGAAGAGCAGCCAGAAGCATTACAAGAGCTACCAATGCATCAAGAAAAAGTCACTGTTTGGTGCGTATTATGGGCTGGCGGAATCATTGGGCCGTATTTATTTAAAGATGATGCGAATCGCAACGTTACTGGTGAATGGTGAGCGATAACGTCCGATGATAACAAACTTTTTTTTACGTAAAATGAAAGGGCTTGACTTGCATGACATGTGGTTTCAACAAGACGGTGTCACATGCCACACAGCACTAGACACTCTAGAATATTTTGTGTGGAGCTATGTTAAGGCTCATGTCTATAGCGACAAGACCGCTTCGATTGACGCACTGGAAGCCAACATTGAAGCATTTATTCGTGAGATACCGGCCGAAATGTTAGTAAGAGTATGCCAAAATTGGACTAAGCGGATGGACCATTTGAGGCGCAGCCGCGGCCAACATTTGCATGAAATAATCTTCAAGCATTAAATTATATCGACTGTTCTATGGATTCAAATAAAAATTTCATGCATTTTGATGAATTTTATGTTTTTTTTTTATTTCCGATAGCTCTTAAAAATCACTCGTTTTATAAGGCAAGGTATGCATTCGGAAAAAAATCGAACTCGAAATTTTGATCAAAGCCTACATTCCGATGATAGCGAAGATTAAAAAAGTGGGTCTCAAAATTCTGTCTGCCTGTCTTTCTGTTCGACTACAGCCTTAACGGCTCGGCCCATTTTCGTAAAACTTGGTGGATATCGTTTTTAAATCTTTCCCCCACACGTTTTTTTTTCTTCTTTTTTAAGACCAAAAATAACGGTACCTGCCATACAATTTTTTCGAAATTTTATAAATATTTTTTTTTTAAACTGTTCCACAGATTTAAAAAAAAAAGTTTTATTTAGCCAGGTAATGGTTAACATTATTTTTTCTAAAAAATGGTTATTTTTGGTCCCACACCTGATTTTGTTGACTGATTTTTTTGATTCTGATGTTATCACAAACGGTAAAACCGACTTAGATCATTTTTTTATGCTAAAGCTCTCCAAAAGTTTGAATATTATTGTGTATTTAAATTAAAAAAAACTGTTTGGATATAAAACATACTTGATTTTTTCCAAACATGACAAATAAAAGTGTTTCAATACAATCTACAAGATCTGAGAAAAAAAAATGTAATTTACCAAAAAATAAAGGTATAATCATATAAATGTTAAAAAATGGTTTTCGAAAATCGTATTTTTCTCGAAAACGTTTCCGAGAATTTAGATAAATTTGTTTTCTTTCGATTAAAAACGAAAAACTGCTTAATATTTTTTTGGAAATTTATTCCTTATTCGTACAATAATAAAAACTTTAAATTGGCGTACCGAAATTTTTTCTTAAATTTTTTTTTTTAAATTATGTATAACAAGCTTTTTTTAAGAAACCACTACAACGACTTATAATTTTTGTTCTTGCATCAACTTATATTAGCGTGAATCACATGGCATCCTGTTTTTAGCTCCAACTACTAAAGGAGTTGTTTTAGTCATTTAAAAAAAATTAATTAAATTCGTACGACCCAGTCGTGTATTTTATTTCTTTTTGGTTTTAAGACCAAAAATAACAGTACCTGCCATATGCATTTTTTTTCGAAATTTTATAAATATTTTTTTGCTCAAAAACTGTTTGACAGATTTTTTTTTTAATTTAAAAAAATTTATTTAGTTAAAGCTAGGTTATGGTTGAAAAAAAATCTCCGAAGAATGGTTATTAATGGTACCTCACTTGGAAAATGTTTTTGTTTTTGATTTTCTCAAAAACGGTTCAACGGTATATACATTCATATTTGTATTTTACAATACAATCACCAATTGCAAATAGTAAAAAAAACCTAAATCATCACCATAATTATTGATATTTGTAAATCACTAGGCCTGGGTTGTACTGAGGTAGTCTTGATATGAAATTTTCAACAATATTAAAAAATGTTAAGGAGTTCTTGCCCTGTAAAGTCGGAAGACATTTTTCAGAACACGATATGTCAGCATTTTCTGAAAGTTTCATAGCTTCTTCAAATCACATGTTTAACCTTAAAACATATGTACATACCTACCAAGAGCAAGTTATGTATAGAAAAAAAATACTGAAAACGAGGAAATTTTGGGATAATGAAGAGGACGCGGTTGTAGCAAGGAGGTAACCATTTTTGAGCACAGTGAGTAGATACACTTACATATGTATATGAGATGGATACCAAAGCTGATTAAGAACTGAAAACATTATGTCAAATGTTTGGTGATTTCGGGATATTTGAACTAGAAGTTGGCATAGAAAAAATTAGAAAAAAACCTTTCTTGAAAGCTTATTGTGACCTCTAGTCCAAATGCATTTCGCCCAGGTACGACAGTTGGGCTCATCAGTTAGATATTGTCGTACCCTTCTAAGACGCAATATGTTTGTAATGTAATAAAATTCATTCTCAAAGAGCCACAATCAAAACATTAACAATACCAAATGTAAACAGAGCCGCATAGTAAAATGCACTTTCATTGATACATTATACGTATAACCATAGAATTGAATCATAATTTTGTTGTTCCCTTTGACCAACAAAATTGAGTGCAAAGACATCGTTTTGGTGACGATGCCTTATGAGTGGCATAGAATGTATTTTATTACATTGCTCCAGAATGCAAAGTTATGAGTAATAAAATTGTTGGTAAAAGGGAACAACAAAATTATGATTCAATTCTATGGTTATACGTATAATGTATCAATGAAAGTGCATTTTACTATGCGGCTCTGTTTACATTTGGTATTGTTAATGTTTTGATTGTGGCTCTTCGACTAACTTCTCTCGCAGTCAGTTGTGAAGCTTATTCTCAAAATGTCAAAGACTTGCGCTAAATGTAACCAAAACATAAAACTTTCGAAAAACTTAATTTGAGTGCGGTTATTACTGTGGTCGATATTTTCATAAAGAATGCACTGAAATTACAAAAAGTGATTTTGCATTTTTATCAAATTCTAATATACGAGTATTCTGGAAATGTAACTCGTGTTCTTTTCTCAATTTCTCTTCCTTATTAAAAAGTTTTATTGTTCTAACTGATAGTGTTAGTGAGATTAAAAAAGAACTCTCTGATTTGAAATTGTTATTAAATAATAGTTCCCCTCCATGTAAAACGGCAAAAAAAGTGCTATTAGCTCAGTAAAAGAGACTAATTTATTCTCTTCCGGACTCGCTGTCGCTGCCGCCGCCGCCCCGTTAATAATCCTAAAGTAGTTATACCTTCAATAATAATCGTCCAAAACTCAGAAACTTCTTCATCTCCATCGCAACCATCATTACCACCATCATTACATAATTGCCCTGAAGCTGATCTTACCATGGTAAATAATCCTTTCACTCATACCGATAACAATCCAGAAACTAATTCCGAATGGAAAACTGTTCAAATATTTTATATTTGACTTTAAAAAAGCTAATTTTCAAAACAGCAAGTTATATGATGAGTATTCCATGGCATCTTAAACTTAATCAGTCCGATTTACTCAATTCTTATAATTTTTTTACTGATTCTTTGAAGTGTGCAGTTGATATGTATGTGCCTAAAACAAAAATTAACAGCAATTCAAAACCCCCGTGGTTCAACAAAAGGCTTTGCAATTTAAGTTACAAAAAAATAAAGCCTATAAACTTCTTCGAAAATCGTTCAATTATTCTTCAATTAAGGACAAGTATATTCAACTTGAAAAGCAATTCAATGTTCTAAACAAATTTCTTTTTAAAAGTTATGTTAATTCCGTTGAAAATAGTTTAAAAAATAATAGTAAATGCTTTTGGAAATTCATAAAAAACAAAAAGAAGAACAGTGGATTTCCTAAAAATATGCAATATAAGGGTGAAACTTATTCTGATATGCGAACAATTAGCAATGTATTTGCTGAATACTTTAAATCCAACTATTCAAGTCCCTTTCAAGAACAGTCAGTTGATTTTAACGATAATTCTGATAGTGTGATTAATATCGGACGTTTAGTTATCAGTAGTTCTGAAGTAGAAAAAGCCCTTTTGAATTTGAACTGCGATAAACAGCCTGGTCCAGATGGAGTGCCTGCAATAGTTTTAAAAATGTGTGCTGCATCACTTTCAGAAGCTTTTTCCTACATTTTTAATTGCTCTCTTTCTAAAGGAGAGTTTCTTTCTGATTGGAAAAAAACTTTTATAATTCCAATTCACAAATCAGGTCCCAAGCAGGAAATATCTAACTATCGCCCGATTTGTAAGTTGTCAGCGATTCCAAAACTTTTTGAAAAGCTTGTTTGCAATAAATTTACATTTATGCTCAAGGAAATAATATCACCTTTCCAGCATGGCTTTATTTCTGGTAGGTCAACAACCAGTGTTGCCCCCCCAACTGATTGAAAGTGTAGTGTTTAGGAAAAAAAAGTGTAGTAGAAACGTAGCAAAAAAAATTATTTTTCAAATTTTTTAATCCTTTAATTCACTTTTAAATATACGTATATATAGGTATAATAAACTATGTGTAGATATACACAACTCATAAAAAATTCTTATATAATAATTAATTAATTAATAGTTTATTTATAATTATCTTTACAAATCAAAAATATACATTTAAGCATTAATTTTTTTATAATGACTTGCATTGTGGTAATTGAATTTGTGTGCAAAATTTTTTAATTTTGCGAGGGTCTCAAAAATTCTCTCTACGTCTTTCAAGTGTTCTTTTGATTGAATAATTGCATCAACTGTTGAAATATTTCTTAAATCATTCTTTATTATATTTAAACTTGAGAAAAACCTCTCTGCATAAATTTTCAAAAGCCGGATTTCCAAGAAAATTTTTGGTACTCAATAAATTGAACCATAATTAAACAATGTCTTCATTTAAATGTTCTTTTAACGTTTCTTTTGAACCTATTCGTCATTTATTATGGTTTCATTTTCTTGTATATGAAATGGAATTATAGTCGGAATGTCTCCTTTTGGAATTTCGATAGGGTCAAGAAGAGTTAAATGACTTGTTTTTTCATTATCAATTAAATCAAATCTGTCTAAAAGTTTTTCGCATAAAGCTACATACATAAAATTGGCATGACTTCGTTTTCACATTTTCTAAAATATTATTTTCAATGTCGTTTCTGCAGCAAAATTCTTCGAATTTAAATCCGAATCACATGACATATGCGCAACGTGATGAACTTTGTTTTTGAAATCTAAATTGATTGATATAAGGTCACGTTTTCAAACATTTTTCATAACCTCTTACACAAACTGTTTTGTGTTTTCGCTTTGAAAAAAGTGTAGTGTTTTGAGGAGCGTGCGTAGTATGTGCTTTTGAAAAAAAATTGTAGTAAAAACACTACGATTGTACTAGGTGCCCCCGCTGTCAACAACTACCAACCTTTCTGTTTTTACTAATTTTGTTCTTAAGAAACTTGAAGAAGGGCATCAAGTTGACGTGATCTATACCGACTTCGCAAAGGCTTTTGATAGAGTCAGCCACGCAATTTTATTGAACAAACTTTTAAGAATCGGATTCCATTCTAATATTTTGAATTGGCTATCATCTTACCTTATAGGACGCACTCAGTTCGTAACTATTGACAATTTTCTTTCTTCTCCCATATGTGTGTTATCAGGTGTCCCTCAAGGTAGTCACCTTGGACCGCTTCTTTTTCTTGTTTTCATCAATGTCCTGTCAAATTTTTTTTTAAGTTCTTTTCGTCTATTGTTCGCGGACGATCTAAAGTTTTTTAGATGCATTAGACAAAAAGATGATTGCCTTCGTTTGCAAGATGACCTTAAAGCCTTACCGAATGGTGTAGGATTAATCAATTGTTCTTAAATGTTGCCAAATGTCAATGTTTTTCTTTCTGTCGATCCTACTCCCAAATTTCCTTCGAATACAAAATTTCAATTTTATTAAGCATGTTGAATATATTGCGGCCAAAGCTAATTCCATATTTGGTTTTATCAAACGTAATTCAACAGATTTCACAGACCCTTACACTCTTAAATCTCTGTTTTGTGCATGTGTTAGGTCTATCTTGGAATATTGCTGTGTGATTTGGAACCCATACTACAACACTCATTCAAATAGATTAGAAAGTATCAAAAAAAAATTCACTAGGTTCGTCGTATGGAAACTTGGTTGGAACATTGAAATGCCCTCGTATATTACAAGATGCCGACTTATCGGCATTGAGTCACTTGAGAATCGACGCAAGATCTTTTCTGTTTTGTTTATTTGTGATATTTTGTCCCATCATATCAACTGTCCTCACCTTTTGTCTCTAATTAATATAAATATACCATCTCGCCAACTAAGAGAGACAAATTGTTTGCGTGCAAGTTACCATATAGGGTCAACTATGCACTTAATGAGCCAATAACTCGCTTTGTTAGAGAAACTAATTCCATCTCCAATGTAGTTGATTTTAACTTTCATGATAGTAGAGACACTTTAGAAAGAAAACTTGTATTTCATTTTTTAAATAACTAATTATACGCATTGCATTTTTATTATAAATTTATGTAAATAAATATTTGTACTTAATTTTTATTTATATCTTTATTTGTATGTAGTCTGCAAGATGATTATTGTAATCTCTGATTGATGTAACTAATAAAACTAAGAAAACTTAAGAATGAATGTTATAACATTACATGTTAGTCGTTGACTTATCAACACAAATAAAATTTATAGCAGGAACGCAATGTAAATTATATTATTCTAGGGGAATTTGGTCAAATTCAGACACCTAGAATATGACGCCCGTGGGCTGGCTGATGTAAGAAGAAGAAGTTAAAACAAAAAATACAAACAAATTTTTTTATAGTTTTTGTTTTTGTTTTTCGTGGACTATATTGAATAAATCAATTGAAAGTTTATTGTGACCTCTAGTCCAATTTGCTAGTCCATATTGCGTCTTAGAAGGGTACGACAGCATCTAACTGATGAGCCCAACTGTCGTACCTGGGCGAAACGCATTTGGACTAGAGGTCACAATTCAATTCAATTGACTTAATCAATATATTCCACGAATAACAAAAACAAAAACTATAAAAAAAAAATTTTTATATTTTTTGTTTTAACTTCTTCTTCTGAAAACCTTTTTTTCCAACAAAACCTCATAACTTCCGACGGTGACGTGTAGCATGTAGGAAACATCTTCCAGACTATATCTATCAAATTCTCTTGTGGTGCTTAGCTCAGCTGATATCGTAAAAAAATAATGATGACTGTTTTTGATTCTACTGCAATCTTTTATTGATAACCTTTAATTTTATGTACGAGTATATTAAAATTTCTTTACCTCAAATAAGCGCCATATTATACACAAATCACTCTTTGAAATGATTTTACTTCGCTTTAAGATGTAACAAATATTTCATTATATGGATCTACGATTTTGGAATTTTATTTATAGAAACCTGCATAATATAATATAAATAATCAGATATTTTGAATAACATCAAAATAAGAGCATCAAATTAAATTTCAAATCCATGACGTTCTTTTAAACGTTCATTAATCACTTTTAGAAAACCTCTTACATATATACATACCACCTAATCTTCCAAGTTCTCCTTATTTTGAAAATCATTATTCTCGGGGCCCATTTATCACTAACTGACAACATGTAAATATTCCTATTTTCCATCCTATTACACATTAAAGAAGAAATTGCTACCCCACTTTAATGCAAACATGGAAATGAAGTCGTGAATAGCTTTGTAATCAAGTTAGATGAACACATTTTTGGGCATAATGCTTTTGTTATAGCTCCAAGTTTTGGGATAGGGCGAAAAAGACTTTTATTGGAAGCAAACTCAGCTTTTTATTCTGGACAAATTTTACACTATTAAATCGAATAAGTTTTAAAGGATTAAAGCACTTGTTCTTTGTATCGAAGACTTCTTGTTTCTACCATTTCCTTGGGGAGCATAAATTCATTTCATTAATGACCACATAACTCCAGACGGAAAAAAATAAAAAGAATTGGGGCTCTTGAAGTTTTCTTTAACTTATACAAGTATATACGATAACAATGATTTAGTTTTTCCTTTCCTCTGGAACGGGATAAAATACTCAAGACTAAAACTAAGTGCTCTGTGTCATTAACGTTGGTTTCGGTTAGTTAGCATAAACTCACTCGTAAGTTATACTTCATTCTGTTAACACAATTTTAGCTTGAAAATTAATTATTTTAGCAAATGAGGAGACTTAATAATTAAAGTTAATGAAGGAAAATAAAACCACTTACATTAAATTGAAAAGAGTGCTTTCAATTTTATTATATCTAAAGCCAAGTTAAGTTGAAAATATAGAACACTATTCAAGGTGAAGAATACAATGTGAGCCACCGATGATGGTACACATTCTTATATGTATTTGTCAATACAGAATTATAAAAATGCACAAAAAATTTAAATTTAAATTTAATTTAAAAATTGGTTATAAACATAAAAACATGGATTTAATTGGAGAAAAATGTTTAAATGCATAAGATTGCCGTTTGTTTCTGGACAAGTATGAATCTGTGCAAATGAAGCTTAAAAAATCGTTCTATTACTAAATGAATTACTTATATAAGGAATTTACTTAAATTTTTTCAAACAAAAATTTAGGGTGTCAATTTTAAGTAGGTATTTAATAATATACATTTTCAAAAATAATAAAAATGAGCTGTTTTTTTTTCAAAAATCCAAAAATAGTTTTAGTTTTTTCAAAATTTCGTATCGAAAATATGAATTCAGGGAAGCTCCTGTGGTCAAAATCGTTTGATCCTTTAGTGAAAATGTCGAAAATCAAAAATGAATTATGTATTGGGCGTATTGCACTGCGACCTGGAGATCTATTGTACCCACACTTAAAATTGAATGAGCTCGTTCATCCTACAGTTCCTCCCAGAAATCTATTGCCCTTAGAAATCTTAGTATTTGGGGCAGCTTCGGAGAGAATAGGTCGCTCTCTTCCACCTGGTATTGCCCCAGATGGATTTTCCTTTGGTGAATGAGTGGACAACTTCTTCCTATTCCTAGTACATATGTGGTACGGTGTTTCCTCATGTCTGTTGCAGAATCTACATGTGGCACTGGATACCATACCATAGTTTGCAGTGCCCAGTTAGGATACCTGTTATTATTCTTAGGTTATTTCTACTTTAGTTAATGCAGTATTCGAAACGTTGCTGGTTGCCCAGTAGTAGTTTAACCTGCTTCATCTTTGGCAGTTCTTTCCAATTCCTGTATCTGTTTGCCTCCTTTTCTTGTTTAATTTTGTTTTTGATGACATTTTTTCTTATTCCGCAATAGGGCTCAAGCCTTGTTAAAGGGGTTGATGTGCCTATTTTTGCAAAGGAGTCTACCTCTTCGTTTACATGAACACCTACGTGACCAGGTGCCCTGTGAAGTGTGACCTTGTTCTGTTTGCCAAGTTCATTTAGCCTGCGTGTGTCCTTTCACACCAACTTAGAGCCGATGGTAGAAATGGCGACCACTAGAATGTATAGAAGAAACTTACAAGTTGAAAAACTATTGCATAGTAAAACTTATCATCACTTATCTTTAATAACCTTATTTTATTTAGTATTTAGTATTTATTTTATTTCATGGTCTGCTTACACTGTAAGATATATTATCTTATTTATAGTGAAGCTTTATAATTGTACAAATAAATCAAATAAATAATGTTGGATATCTTATAATGATACAAATTTACAAATAAAGTTTTCAAGTTCAAAAAGAGAACAATAATTATCTAGATTTTATATGTTTTCAAAATGAAGTTTAAGTTCTTTCTTCAGTAGAATCATGCTATTTATACTTCTTAATTGATGCGTTAGTAAATTCCAAAGACGTGTAGAATTGACAAAAAACTGGCGTTCAGACGTCATACAGCTAAAGCCAAGCGAGGGATCAATAAGTGTCCAGATCTGCTTGAATTTAAGAATGAGATTTCATTGTATAGATCAATAGGTTGGTGAAAACAAAACTAGAGATCGAAATTTGAGTAGGTTTTCAAAAGACATTCCAAGAAAGCGCGATACATGTTGCGAAATACTGTCGAAGCGGCGTAGTCCATGGACGTATCGTATTGCACTGTTAAATGCAACAGTAAGTTTTCTTTTACTTTCGTGATCTAAACTGCAAAAAAAACTCACAGCCGTAAGTAATAAGTGGAGTAATAAGGGTTTTAACGAGCAAGGTTCGGATATTTAAGGGGGTATAGTACTGTGTTGACCAAAGTGTGCGAAGGACACCGTATGTTTTACCGACAATATAAGCAACGTGGTTTTTCCAAGTAAGGCTGCGATTAAAGATAACACCTAAGTTTTTAGCCGATTCTACATATTCAATAGGTGCTCCGTTTAACAAAATAAATGGGAAATAGGATACATCTATCTTACTTTTTGAGTTCAATATACATTTTAATTTTTTTCGGATTCAGCATTAAACTATATTGGTGTGACCAGCGTGAAATACGAGTATTTTCTAGATCTTCATTAATGCAAGTAACAAAGTGTTTAATAAGTAGTCCTAACGGACAACTAAGGTATAGCTGAGCATCATCAGCATATAATCGGATCGAGCAATATTTTATAATTTTTGGAAGCTCATTAATGTATAGAGAAAAAAACAATGGGCCAAGTATAGATCCCTGGGGGACACCACTTTTATTTAAAATAAAATTCGAGAGGACTCCCTTATATTCAACCGCTTGCGTTCTTTTGGAAAGATAAGAAAAGATCAGCTTGACTGCGTCTGAGGAAAAGTTATAAAAACCAGAGAGTTTTTCGCAAAGAATAGAATGATTCACCATGTCGAATGCCTTCGAAAAGTCGAGGAGTATTAAAAACGTTGTTATTGTTTTTTAATTTTAAGTCTCTTAAATATATTTAGTCATACATTTCTTTTCAACTTAATAGGTATAGGTTTCTGTTATGGCTTTTAATTTTATATTATAATGTTTAATAAAAATTAACAGGAGATCTTAATCAAAATTAACAAAAATTCGTTCATATGAAACTTGCGCCAAGCTGTTGATTTTTGATGCGGTTTTTGTTGATCCGGTACTGATGAGCTCTCAAATTCCCTTAGCCACTGAAAATGATGATAATAAACAATTTTTGTTTATAAAGGTTTGATTTACATGCAAATACATTTTTGATTTCAGTTCACCTTGCAATCCATTAACATCAAAGTAACACCGGTCTATTGCATTAACCTGTAGGATATGTGTAGATATGTATATAAAAACTGTGAGTGTCAAAAGTAAATAAACACCTAAATGATTTCTTGAGTTATAGGAACATGAAACCAAAAAATAAACGAAAATTTAATCAATATATATTAACAGCCCTATTAATAAGCACAAAATACAGGCGAAACAACTTTAACACGTATTTTAACTTATGATTCTTAATAATAAATGTGTGTTAGTCTTAAATGACGTTTGACAATGAGAGGATAATTTATCTCACCGATTTTGGTGATTAACGAGCGGATATCTTCAACTTGCTCGTCAAATTTCAGAGATATATTTTGTTTTAATACAAATTCCACTAAGTATCCAAGTAATGCCTGCCATAGGTTATTGTGTTAACTAACCTTGTCGCGAGAACTCCAATTTTCAATAATTTTGTTTCTTTTCTCACATATTTATTTTTTTTACAAATTAATTTGAACTTTCACACAAAAATTATATAACCGTTTAGAATTTGTTTGACAACAAAAATTATTTTGTATGTCTGAGATGACATGCCGGCTTTCAATAATGAAAAAAGTACTAGAATATTTAGTAGAATTGAAGGAAGTGCTGCCAATTTTTCCTTGTTATTCAGTGAATAGATAAAATAAAGAAACGATAGTTTTATTAATATTTTAATTTATCAAAGGGATAATTTCATTATCCGTGTGTTGGAAAAAACATGTGTTAACGAGCAAATTGTGTGTTTTTATTAATACGGCTGTAAATATTTATTTAAATCAAAGCCAAAATAAAATTTCAAAAAAACGAACTAATGCATGTTTTCCTAATAATAACTATACATCAGTGGCGTGGCGTCCATATAACACGATTCCTATCGTCTTCCCTTTTAGAAAATCCACATATAACACAATCTATCAAATAAACATCGAATAAGTAAGTTTTCCATTCTGCTTTTCGTTTGTATCTTATACTTTATCCGAACACATTCCACAATCCACAACCAACATTAACCAAGAGAGTCACAAAAATACTCTGACATCAACTTTTCAATCACCGTCTTATTTATTTGTTTTATATCCCTTTCTTCCCCAAGCATTGTGTTTCGGATCCTCTTTGTTCAACATCCGCAAAAAATAAGACGCTACATTCCGTCTTTTAAAATTTTCGCTGTATACCAGTAGGAGTTGGAATTATTTGTATTTTATTCTCCCCTTAGCAATTACGAGCATTGCATTTCAGTAGGAAGATAATACATTGCAGGAGTTCAGGTGCTCGCCTTTTTTCAACCTTGTGTGAGAAATAAGACGGTGTTCTTCGACTTATTTGTTTTTTGTTCTTTAATACATACATATGTATGTCATATACATATGTAAATATAAATATGGCATGTGGGTATTGTTGATTCTTGATTTTGAATTTGATGTTGATTTGCATGCTAAGCTAATGTAAAATGCTTTCATTTTTCTCCCTCGTGATAGTTTATAATATTATACACGATTGATATTTTTGCAAATTTACTGTGATAATTTTAAATTATGAAATAAATCATGGTAGAATATATGGCAATTTGTCAGCAGTGTAAATTTAGCATATCGCTGAAGAACACTTCTGGTCAAATAAAATGCATTTGTTTTTTTTTTTTAATAGGAATTTAAATTTGGATTCAACTGGCATTCAATAAAAGACTGTGTTCCACAGGTTCATTAACTTCAAATAAATTGAAAAGCCAATTTGAACTTAATTAAAAATAGTGAAAAGTTAGATGTTAAAGTGAAGATTTAATTCCTTTTATTATCCACTATATTGATAAAAAAAAAATGGCTTCTTAATTTAAGTGCAGTTCTAGATTTTGTTTTTTGTCTTTGATAAATGTAGATTGCTGTTTAACAGATTACCTATCGGAGAAACCAAATAATTTTAGTAAGGATAGTTGAAAGTTTATATTTTATCCTTTTTTCCTTTACACACCAGGGATTTCGATCCCAGATCGAAATTTTTTGTTTAGTGTGCGTGTTTCATGAATACATGTAAATCCCTCTTGATACATAGTATCGCGGCTGTTATTAAATCTGAAACTAAAACAGAAATCATAGAAGCCCAGTTCGTGTCGATTATGATCGACGAAACATCAGATTTAAATCATAGGGGACAACTGAGTGCCATATTTCGGTTCTTGTCAGAGAATGGAATACAAGAAAGATATCTTGTATTTTTTGAGTCTTAATGCAGATGAGTTGTGTTCTTGACACATATGATTGCAAGGAAAAATTAACAGAAAATTCCTAGGAAGGTGCCGCAGTTATGTCCGACGAAAGGGGTGGTGTCTAAAAGGAGGTCCTTTTTTATTATGTTTCAAGCTCATTGTTGATTGAAATATTAATGTCTTGAAGTATAAAAAATATAGCTACACATTTTTTGCTAAGTCAATGTGGAATGCATTTGTAGATACCATATCCCTACTAGAAATGTTGTTTTTAAGGTTCTAAGATATTTTATTTTCATTTTTACAGGTGAACAAATTTTATAACGTCTTCCCATTTAAAATTATCCACGCCACGCCACTGCTATACATACTCCATATTTTACGTGTCAAACTTTAGTATAAATATATAAATATAATACTTTAAGTAAAAAACTTTTTAGGTCATCTTTGTTCTTGATAGTACTTTTGCGAAATTTTCTGGTCCAAATGATCCTATTAATGTTCTATGAGGGTTAGTTCCGGCGATTGGGGAGGGTGATGGACGTGCTTTAAAGTCCTATAAAGCATTCATTTTTTAAGTAACCGCGAGGTATGCTTATAGGATCATTGTCTTGCTAAGAGATCCCATTGCTAAGCATACCTCATTTGCTTAAGCTCTGTTGAAGGTTATTGCCGAGCATCTTAAGATAGTCTTGTTTATTCATTGTACTTTCAATGAAAACAAAATGCCCGATTCAATATGCTGCCATACATCCCCACACAAAAATTGAAAAAGTCATATTTTGAATTTATATATTTATTTGTATTGATATTTATCATAAGAATCCGTTGTGTATTTGTTTGTTCGAATTCCATGTAACTCCAGAAATCATATTGGTACTTACTCACTTTTGATACTTACTGTATGCGTGTTATACATTAAAAGTCACCTACATGAAAGTCATACAGAATATTTAATAACAATATTATTTTTCCTTTTTAAAACACTTTTTAGTGTGATGTGTGTAATTTCTATCAATTATAACGACATTTATTATTAATCAAAATTCATGACGACTGATTTTATTTTATAACATTTCATTTTATATTCACAGTTTCAAAGCAGAAAAAATAAATTAAAAATGCATAATTTCAGTGTATACTTTCTGTAAAGGATAAAGTTACAGCTTTAATTATGTATATATGTACATACATAGATGTAATACAACATAATGTCATTTGAGATTTCTAAAATAAAAAAAATAACAAAAAAAATATTATAAATAGCAATGCGTTTCGAAAATATTCGTGTTACTATAAAATCAGTTCTACACTTTTTGAGAACATCGAAAACAAAAAAAATAAAATGCACGAATGGGTCGCACGAACTTGCTAATATGTAATAGACTAGGAATTTTAGAAACGAATGTTATTAGAGAAAACTGGACACAATTAAGTTTTTAAATTCTTTTAGTAGTAAGAGACAAAAACAGAATGCTATGCAAATATGAATTTATGCAAGAACAAAAATTATAAGTCGTTGTAGTGGTTCCTTAAAAAAATAAGCTTTTATGCACAAAATTTTTAAAGCACTTAAAAAAAAATTGGTACGCCAACTTTAAGTTTTTGTTACTGTACGAATGAGAGTTAAATTTCCAAGAAAAATACTAAGCCGTTCTTGAGATATCTAATTTTCAAAAAAAAAATGACTTTTTTTCCAAAAATTGAATTTTATAAGTTTTGAAATGCAATGTTTTTTAAACTTTTTCGGAGCTTCTTTATAAAAAATTTCATTAAAATCCGTTGTGCCGCTAATGAGAAATTCAAAATTCGAAAAAATCGTTGTATGGTAGGCAGGGGCGCAACACCTGGACACCCCCTAGAGGTCGGTGGACACCCCCTCTGAAATCGATAGACACCCGAGTGACGATTTTTAAAACATTCTTAACCCCACAAACTCGGGGCGTAGCGAGGTCAAGCTTAAGGAGACGATGCAAACTATTCCCAAAGCCATTAACCCGACAAACCCGGGGCGCAGTGACGCCAAGCTCGCGAAGACGACACAAGCTATCCCCAAAGCCATTAACCCAACAAACCCGGGGCACAGCGAGGCCAAGCTCGCGAAGACGACACAAGCTATCCCCAAAGAGATTAACCCGATAAAACCGGGGCGCAAAAGGGCCAAGCTTTAGAAGACAATGTAAAGAAATAGCTCTTCCCAAAGCTGTGAACTCTTACAAATCCGGTGCTCGATTTACGGTTTCAAAGCGCGTCAATAAAAAAAGATACGATTGTACTATGTCAAACTAAAAAGCTAGGCGAGGGAGGTGCTCGACGATTTTCAACTATAACTTACCTATCAAGGGACATGGACAATATTTATTACAGCTATTGTGTTTATATTTTATAAAGTATATAATATTAAATTCTGTAAAAATAGAAAGTTTTTTACTATAGATTTTACTCAATGGGGACCCTGTACTAAAATTAATACGAACCGAGATTTCATTATATTTTTGAAAATGTTCCCACCAAAAAATTCAAGCCGCTAAAAATCGGAAATATTTTAAGCCTAAATACACTAGGATTGGATTGAAAATTGTACATACTGATTTTTAATAAAATTCTAGTGTATTTAAGCTTTAATTATTCAAAATATTTGTCAAAGTATGAATTTTAAGCGATTTTTTGCAACAAAGTCTGGATTTTTAAAAAATAAAAAAATTAGAAAAAACTGAATTTAATCTCAGTATCAAATGGAGTGCTTGATGTCTTTAACTTGAATACATTTTTATTCCGACTTTAGATTATAAGATTGTGTAATATAAGGGTAAGAATGTTTTAAAAGTTGACACCGCAAATCAAGAAAGCTATTGAAATTAATTTTTTCAAATCCTCTTCGAGAGCTTGGCCTCGCTGCGCCCCGGGTTTGTGGGGTTATGGCTTTGGGGATAGCTTGTGCCGTCTTCGCGAGCTTGGACTCGCTGCGCCCTGGGTTTGTCGGGTTAATGGCTTTGGGAATAGTTTGCATCGTCTTCTTAAGCTTGACCTCGCTACGCCCCGGATTTGTCGGGTTATTTGGGTTATTTGGATTATTTTGGGTTGGACACCCCCTAGCTTTTTATGTTGTTGCGCTTCTGATGGTAGGTACAGTCAGTAATATCTAGATTTCATTTTTTTTTATTAAATTATAGATCGTAAAAATTAAACAAAAGAAAAAAAATGTTTGCAAAATTCTCGGAACCGTTTTCGAGAAAAATACGATTTTCGAAAACCATTTTTTAACTTTTGTATGGAAGGTACCGTTAGTTTTAGATAAAACAAATTTTTTTTTCTCAAATCTTGTGGATTATATTAAGAAACTTTTATTTGTCAAGTTTTAAAAAAATCGAACATGGGGTTTTCGAAATATGGAGTTTCCAAAAAAAAATTTTAAAATTTTTTTTAAAAATCAAAAAAATAAAAAATTGAAAATTTGAGTATGTAAAAATATTTTAACTCTGAAGGAGGCTTAGCATAAAAAAAATGATTTAAATAGGCTGTACCGTTTTCGATAAAATCAAAAACAAAAAAAATGGACCCAGCGGGGCTACCAAAAATAACAATTTTTTTGAAAATTTTCTTCAACCATTACCTAGTTTTAACTAAATGAAATTTTTCAAATTTTTTTAAAAAATTCTGTGGGACAGTTTTTGAGAAAAAAAATATTTATAAAATTTCGTAAAGAAATCGTAGGGCAGGTACCGTTATTTTTGGTCTTAAAAAAAAGAAAAAAACGTGTGGGGGGAAAAAATTAAAACCCATATCTACCAAGTTTGAATGAAATCGGCCGAGCCGTTTAAGCTGTAATCGAACCGACAGACAGACAGACGGACAAAAAGACAGACAGAATTGCGAGACCCTCTTTCTTCGTCTACCCTATCATCCTAATGTCAAGTTGGATCAAAATCTCGAGTTCGATTTTTTACGAGTGTATAACTTGCCATATAGTACGTCTATATATCGCTATTGAAAAGTGCTAAAAAATAGATATATAAATGTTTTTAAATTAAAATATGTATAAGAAAACGATATCCAAAATACTGATTTAAATTAGTGTGATGGCAAGGTAAACAAAATTTTCTGAAAGATTTTCAAATGTTTAACTCAGATCAGAACTCAGAATTGCTTTAATTGGCCAAATTCGAGACATAAACCCGGTTAAAAATGAAAGAAAAAAGAGTTTTTGGTATTTGTTAAGTTATGTAACTCCATGGTGTAAATTTTGTACTAAAAATTTACATATATTGCTTGAAGCAGCGTTTTTCTTCTTTGAAATTCAGTTTTCCAAATATATTTTTATTCCCTGAGAAGGGTATTTCAAATTTAAGTGTTTGGTTATGATTTAATATGCATGAACTTAGTTGAATCATTACAACTAACTTTTGAGAGTTGTTTTGCTGTCTCTAAAAGATCTATCAAACAAAAAATACCTTTGATTCTCAAACGCAGCCCAAAAATTTCAGCGTTACATAGAGCAGGCTTGAGTTTGTTTTTTGTTATATCGATGAAATTTGCATCGTATCTATAATAAACAGCAATAACTCGAATAGCACATCTACTTAGTATTCGATCTATTTCAATAACCTCAGCTTATTGAATTGAGGCATGTCATCCCTTCACATCTTCTTAAACCAAGGCCTGAGAAAATCTAAGTCATTTCCGCTCGTGAAACTAACATGGTGAGCTCGAAAAAATGTTTTCTATCTATACTCACTTTTCATGAAGAAAATGAAAACTATTTATCATATCTATGTTATTACCTGAAATTTAAAACCAACCGACTTTTTCAAGTGGATGACCTCTTTCACGCTACCACCCACCAGTTCCTACAAATATAATTAAGAGTGCAGATACAATCGATACCATAATGGGGGCAATGCACTTAACCAAATCGAAACGGACCACTATCCATTCACTTACGTAAAACCATACATTACGTCGCCCATACTGATTCACCATCTCAACTTCGATTTTCAACGCAAATTGTTCACTGAGCCGAAGGCTCTACCCCCAGGTTTTAATAGTCGTTATCAAATTAACGTCCATATCCTATGAAAGTGCAATTGCAATGGTATCGTATGATAAGCTCAATTAATTTGATCATTGTTAAATGGAGCAAGAAATGTCGTGTGGAGTTTAATGCTGAGGATGCTTGTTGAAGCTAAATGTACCCCCACGCTACTGTCTTTGAATGGCACTTGCATCAAAGAAGCAGAATAGCTCTCGGTATGTGTTGCAACGAAGATCTTCGTTGGAATAATCACATTCTCCAGAGCACCAAAAACGCTGCTTAAAGGCTAAGGATTTTTCTATCAGTGTAAGAAATGTTTCATTTCCTATGATCTGGCTGTAAATTATAACGCGTTTACACAGCCGAGCTCGAGTACAACTCACATCTTAGAATAGACGCAATCCAAATATTCCTTTATTTATTGGATAAAATCTAGAATAGAGTGCTAAAACTGATAGGAGACAATACTATCAAAAAGATCATTCCCATCCTTAAAAATGTACGGAATCTTCCACGTATGTTCTTGTTTTATCGCTTCTTTCACAAGTTATTATCACTCGAAGTAGCCAGTTGCATTCATTCCCTCAACAAGTTCACCCTACTCGCTTGAAATGATCATCAGTTCACAAAACGAATCTACCTTTGGACTTACCGTCAAATAAAGAGATTCGTTTTTTAGTCGCACAATACGATTACGGAATAAATCACTTACCATTTCCATAGAAGCGCAGATAGGCTTTCACCTTCTATGTACACTTAAGCATCGTTTTTACTGAAGTTTGTTGGTCAGATCTTTGACGATTATGTTCATTCCGAGATACTTATACTCTTCAATGATTTTAATATCTTCTACCGAAAATTTCCGGCTATGCGTCCATTTTTGACTTATTGATGTTTACAGTGAAGTTCCTTAAATTCTACCGCAAAGCAGTTTTTTCGGATCGTCAAGAAATAGAATGAACAAAAGACTCTTGAGTTCACTATACAGGGGCCGAATTACCGCATCAGTTTTCGACTGAATTATGTGAGTTTGGCATTACCGCTTACGTCATCGAGCAATCGATTACACTTATTTGACATTTTCATTCGATCACTGATGGGATTCACCCACTCGGTCACTGAAGCGGTAATTTGGCCCCAGATTTTTTGCAAAATCGGGACAAAATCGTGTAATTCCATACTACTTACATATAAGATTAAGAATATTATGTATTTTTGTAAAAAAAAACTCTTGAAATTGACGTTAAATGTTGTGAGGTTGGTTTTGAAGCAATGGTCCAGTAATGAGATTTTTTTTTTTTTTTTTTTATAATCTAGCCGCGCTCAAGGGATTATGATTACCCTTTAAATGTTTCAACACAGGGCGGCCGTGAAGTTAATGAAGAGAAAGAAGGATAGGAAAGATGTGTGGCACGATGTTCTGAGACTGAAGGTGGTTGTCTCAGATTTTTTATCTCAGTTATTACAGAGCTTAGCTGCAATCTACTTAATTATATAAGTGCTGTTCTAAATTAAGAAACTTCTTGGGTTTTATAATTTCTATCTGAACAAGGACGTGAATCTGGAAATAAATATGAGAAGCTGATAGTATTGTATTTACTTTAAATATCGAGAGCTGTTAATGAAAAAGAATGTCAATTCCAGCGGATGATCCCAATTCTCCATATAAAGAATTTAGTAATTCCATGAAGAATTTGACAAGACCTGCTTAATAAGAGTTGACACATAGTCCATAAGAAAGAATTCTTTCAAGATATACGAACGTTTTTTCTAATACTGCTATAACAACGCATTCCTAATAAGAAAAATTCTTACCTCTCGACTTTTTGGCTTCACAGCAGCTGGAAGTTCATATTACTAAAAGTTCCTTTGAAGAGAAGATAGGATACCACATTGTGAAGCCCTTTTCTCACAGATCTTCTCGTAGACTTTTAATTTTCTTTCGAGTCTAACCGGCTAAGATAAAAAGCTGTTTTTAATGACGAAAGATACTCTTCGATGATTTGTAACTTCCTCACAAGATGCACTTCTCCTAAAGAACATTTCTGAACATGAATTTATACTGAAGCAAACAAGTATTATGGTTATTTCTTAGGTATTTGATAGATTAGCAAAATATCTCCCGATAATTCAACATTTTGACACAACACGATTTGCAAAATTTGAAATTGTCGGAGAATTATGTTGTTGCAATTCGCCAAATTTCGAGAGTAGTTCCAAATAAATGCATCCAAGCCAGAACACACATAGATGATACCTGTACTTCAATAACTAATAAGATATAGTGATTTGGTGTTCATAAAATTCGCTTGCATACCTTTATTAATCCTGATTTCATTAATTCATATTTGAACATTCCCTTACCAAAGTTTTTTTATTTTAACTAATATTTAATTTGTTTTAATAAGAAATACAAAGTCATAGCTATTTTAAAAAAGAAGCATTAAATCCTTAAATAGCTAAAGACATCATACAACACTGGTAACAATTTAACGAACAACGTAAGTTTGGGTAATTCGAGGTAAATTTAGTTTATTGGACTACTCATGATTGGAATCCTACCCTGGACTTACAAAGAAACATTAGAGAAATAGTCTGGTCAGCACTCAATTCATTATTCAGTTCTTATCAGAAAATCAAAGTAAATCAGATTCATGGGTAAGCTCCATTGTATACACAGAACCATCTACAGATTCCTTACAGAGAACTCAAATTGAATACGAATCGATTGATTTGAGGGAATGATTTAGAACTTTCACAAAATCATATTTCAAAAGAGTTTTATTGAAAATGATTCCTTTGAAAGGAATATAGGACCAACGAGGAAGCCATAGCACACACTCTGTGTGTAGTTGTAGATAAACATACAAACATATATGCATAATTCGAGGATCTATGTATACGAATAGTTTAATAAATGAAACTGTTCGAAAGCAGCTATTCCCGTTCTTCAGTCATTTAATTAACTTATTCTACATAGAAATACTCGCAAGAAAATTAGTTACTATAATTAAATTTACAAGTTTCTTTACCTTTTTATTTGAGGTATATATGATCATATCCACAAAACTTTTAATATTCAAGGTAATTGGATAAAAATCTTACTTGCCTTATTTATATTGCCTTCAAATAAAATCCCTCCTTTGTTAAAGTATTGAATGTAGGTGCCTTCATGCATTAACTATATATAAAAACAACATTAATTTCATTCTAAGTAGCAAAAAAAAAAAGAAAAAACGAAAAATCTTTGAATTTAGGGTGTAATTTGCATAAAACTTTATATTCTTAATTTTTTTTTCTTCAACGCCGTGACATTTTTGAATCATTCTCTTAATTCGGAAGTTAAATTTTATTATTACAAAGCTACATCTCCAAGGAATTTGATGTGCAATTTTCAGGAAAAAAAATTAAATAACTTTTTTGCGTGTAAGAGAATTTTTTAACTTTTTCAATATTGTTGAAATTAACAAATTTAAATGCATGCCGTCTTTATAAAACCAAAAATGGTAATCAATATTTGTAGTTGTCATCAAAACGAACATTTGAGCTGAAGCCTATTCGTGTGCTATGAATACTTTTGATACAAGAGCATTTGAAAAATTGACTTTTCAAACGTAATTCGTATTTAAAAGGCAGTTTTTCGCGTAGCACATGTATACTATTGTTTTCATAGAATTAATTATAGCTGTAATTATTTTCTCAAAACCCATAACTAACGAAAAAAATAGTCGCGTTAATTATAAATTCATATCTGAACTTTTATAGGCTTAACTATGTTCCCGAAGGGCACGAGTACGGTAACTCAGGCGCCAAGAAATAATAACGGTTTTTTGTAGAACCGTTAAATACAAGCATTTTTTACTATGGGAGGGGGGTCTATCTCCCCCTGTTTGGGCGGGAGGGGCAATTTTATAAAAAAAAACTACTAAAAATAAAAAAAAATAATAAAAAATAACGGTAAATATTACAATTAAGTAGCGGTTTTTTAAATCAAGTGAAATCTATTCATAGTTTTTGAAAAAATGGGCTTTGAACTCAAAATTTGGGTAAAAAAACATAAAAAAAAGTTTAAAGTGTAATTTTTCAGAACTGTAAAATTATATACATTATTTTTTTTCTAAAATTTGTTGCTCCAATTAATTCATAATTAAAAACTGAAAACTAGATGATTTTTTGTCTTCTACTTCTTGAGAAAATTAAAAATTATTGAAACTACTTTTTTATGAGATTTTTGTTTTTTTGCTTGCTTACATAAATATAGTCCTATAGCACTCAGCATTACGACGTTTAAACAGTGTGGTATGTAAGGGGGGGCCCCTGCTTGGGCACACTATAGGATTTGGGGTAGGTGCGAGGTTGGGTGTATGCAAAGTTTCAATTTAGAAAGTCATTAAGCGTTACCCAGAATGCACCGCGAGGAGGTAGACTTTCATTGCATTCCACGTCCGAGTCAGTCAATTCGTGTTTAGTCGGTGTCTTAGTGAGTCAGTCAGTCAATTTGTTAAGTTTAAATAGTCAAGTCCGTGTTTTAAAATGTCTTAAAAATATATGTCAGTTTCAGCAATGAAGTCATCATCAATAGTCTCCTTTCTGTCGTGTTCGTAGAGTTAGTTGAGTTTTTCGTTGATGGTCAGAAGTCTAGGTTGTTTTGGAGGAATTACATCCTCTAGATTTTCGCTTTGAACAGTGGGTGGATCAAAGTTTTTTAGGTGTAATCCCACACTTTCGGCTCCATCGACTGTGCATGGATAGACTTTTCTAATGTCTAATAAAAATTTCATTACTTGAGATCAAAGAATGACCTTCGTATATATTAATTTGTATACCACATGCGCTTGAAAAAACATACAAAATTCAATTGTTTGTTCGTTTTTTTTTAATAATCAAAGTAGGTATGCATACTTTGAACATGACAAATGCCTTATATAGGTATGTAAGACACAAACATACGTATTAAGAAATTATTAAAATTTGCTACAGCCTTACAGTAGTACCTAGGTTATGTGAATTTTTTTGTAAACGAGCAAAAAAAAATTTTCATAAAGAAGTATTTTTAGTAATTTTTAATTTTCTCAAGAATTAAAAGACAAAAAATTATTGTTTTCAGTTTTTTATTAGGAATTAATTAGAGTAACAAATTTTAGAAAAAAAAAATAATGTATATAATTTTACAGTTATGAAAAATTACACTTTAAACTTTTTTTTTATGTTTTTTTCCCCAAATTTTGAGTTCAAAACCCATTTTTTCAAAAAATTATGCATAGATTTCACTTAATTTAAAAATCCGCTAATAGAACAGAGTATTGTCTTTAAATAAAGACACAAAACTTAATTGTAATATTTACCGTTATTTTTTAATGTTTTTTTTTTTATTTTTAGTACTTTTTTTTATAAAATTGCCCCTCCCGCCCAAACGGGGGGAGATAGACCCTCCCTCCTATAGTAAAAAATGCTTGTATTTAACGGTTCTACAAAAAACCGTTATCATTTTTGGCGCCTGAGCTATCGTACTCTGCCCACCCGAAGTAGTTATTAAATATATTTATTGCATTTTTTGGGGTTTTTGGTTCAACGCGCTGTGCCGTCGATTATAAATGAGTAGGCTTCGGATTCTCATGCACTTAAAATCTGAAAATATGCGCTTAAAATATGCACTTAAAAATGCAAAATATGCATTTAAAATATGCACTTAAAACCAATTCAACTTAATTTCTATAAAATATAGAAACATATTTTCTTCATCTTTTAAAATAAGCTAAAAATATGACTCAAAAACTAAGCATGAGTGCATCATTTAACATTTTCCAGTTTATATGTAGTGGTTTATGTGTAGTCGCAACCGAAAACAGTTGGCTGTTGTACATGAAACGTGTTAAGTATCGTGTTGTAATTTTTTGACATTTATACGTCTTATTGTTGTTTCATTTTGTGTTATTGTAACCAGTAACAGCAAATTTTGGATTTTGACCAAACGACGCTGTTGACGTTGCTGGTGCTGGTATATTTTGTGTTAAACGATTAAAATACATTGGCGCAAAATGTTAAACAGCCCATTATTAAGGTGTTAGTATGATACTACTTAACAATTTGCTAACCTTAAAGTAGTTTACTAACTCATTTTTAATTTTAAACATTTTCTAACTAGTATCGTACTGACAAAAATGACATTTCGTGTAAAAAGGTAAGTAAACGAAACTTTTTTGATTTTTGCAAATGTCAAAGAGGCATATGAAGCTAGCACGATACTAAAAAATAAAGTATGTATTCGGTGATGTTAACTTTAATAAAAGGGTAGAGAAAGTATGATGCTACTCGTATATTCGATTAAAATTTGCAAATTCGTTGTTTTAACCTAGTATCATACTAAAACAGTTTTAGCATCGTACTAATTCAATTAAAATTTTGCACCATTGCTTCTAAAACAATGGCTTCCGCTGTTGCTGACGTTGCTGGTGCTGGTTCAATCTGTTTCGCGCTTTAAGCATTATACCCACACACTTTCGTTTTTGATAGATGATCGTTTAAATTTCGATCTCAATTATACAGTTTCAAACACACAGACTTAATTTTTTTTTCATTTCAATGTTTTGCTGGCACAATCTAGTCAAGTTCATATAATGCACCTTTGTTTATACCGTAAAACCCGCTTAAGAGAAACGGCAAAATGTCACAGTCTTTCTTTCACTTAATGGGTTTTTCACTTAAACGAACCCCGCTTAAGTGAAAAATAATTTCACTTAAGCGGCGTTCGGATAAGTGAAAAAAAGATTTCACCTAAGCGGATTTAAAAATTCCATTAAGCGGAGATTTAATGCTAGAAACAGTATTGTTTTTATCTTTTGGACTTGCCTTGTAAAAAGTTAAATAAAACAACGATTAAATAACACAAAAATAATTTATTGAAAAACGAAAATTATCAAATTGTTGTTCTGTTCGATTCAATTTTTTTTCACTTAAGAGATTTTTTTTCAATGAAAAATATTAAAAATTAACTGAAAATATGTTTCAGTTATCCGGGTTTTTCACTTAATCGAGTTTCACTTAAGCGAAGTGTTTTAAGGGAAATTGGTCGGAAAATACTTGGGGATGAAAAAAGTGTTTCAGGTAAGCGGGTTTTTCTCTTAAGCGGGTTTCTCTTAAGCGGGCTTTACTGTATAATGCTTTATATTGTGGTGTTTGAATATGGTTCAAGATTGTGAAATGAATAAAAGAAATAGATAATAGTCTTAAGGTTCGTTTGCACTGACATAAAATTTATATTTTTTTTATGTTTTTTTTTTTTTGGAACAATATAGTTATGTACTCTAAAAATATAAATTTATTATAAAAAATATGCATTTATAGTAAAATATGCACAAAAAAATGCAAAATATGCATTTATAGTAAAATATGCAAAAATATGCACTAACGGTTAAATGCCATTTTAAAGGAAATTTCTTGATTCGCATACATAATTAGTTGCCTTGCTTCCAAGGTGTTCCTAAAAAAATATGTATTTGCATGGAAATCCGAACCCTATAAATGAGTAACGCAGGTATTTTATTACTTTTTAAACTCTCTCTAAATAGAATAACTAAAGGGAAATAGTGTGCCTACAAGTAAGAAAAAAAAATTATTTTTTTTTCGCTAAAATAAAAAGTTTTTTGGATATTATAAATGCCCATATACTACATTCATACGTAAGTCGGTATCTTATATAATATATTTAAGGCAGGTTGATCATAAAAAATATTATAAAGAACTAAATAGACTTTTTTTAAGTAGGTATAAAGTATTTTTTTTGACATTATGCATATAACGGTATCTCCCGTTTGTAAGATTATAATATAAGATTATAAATAAATAATGTAAGCACTTAAGAACAAAAGCTAGTCTTAATCAGAATAAAATAGCTAAGGCGATATATGTACCTACCAGTGGCGTGGCGTGAAAAATTTCAAATGGTAAGTCGACGCTTAGACTTATTACCTGCAAACGATAATTAATTCTAATATCGATATGTATCCTAAATTAAAAAAGGTATTGCAGTTTTGATTTCCAAAACAAAAAAGCGAAGCAATTCATGCCAATTTTGTATACTTCAAATTATTAATTTATAAATTATAAATAATCTTAAAGCATAATTAAAGTGGCTCCGAAAGAAACCGTTTCTGCAAATGCATTGCATGTACATTAAGGAAAATTTAAGGTAATGTTATAAGAAAAAAAAATAAAAAATAAGGAACTTCAAAACAAAAGTATATTTAAGTATGAGATAAATAAGCAAATACATTTTTCAAGTAATTCAATATCATGCTATAAAAAATATCAATTAAAAATAAATAGTTATGTACAAAAGTTTACAAATAGATGATTTATGTATGTTACCCATCTCTGCAAATTGTGCAATGTAGGTTTAAGTATAAGAAATGTAATATTTTTGGCTACAAAAAATACATATAATAATGTATGTTTTTAAAAAAAATAGCAAAAGTTCGCGTTTCTAAACAAATAGGAAATTATGAAAAGTGTTCTCTTCTCTTATTTACATAGCGGTAGAAAAAACTCACACAATTCAGCAAATAAGTCGGTGAAGAGCGAGTTATTTTTTGCATAAGCAGTACACAAGAAGTGTACTTATAAAACAAAATTTAGGCTGATGGGTTTACTGTAAATGCTTTCCTCTTTAATTATCTTTACGATTTAACATTGTAATTAAAAAAAGAGGCTGGGTGCGACCCACACTGATAACTTCCCATTTGTGGTCTTGAAAACTATATATTTAGTTTTTTTCAAATAACCAAATTTTCAGCGAAACAAACTTTAGCTGTAAAATTCAAACAAACATTATTTTAAGATTGAAAAGCATTTTAATTATTTAAAGATATTTGAAATTGAGATTGTTGATGTATAAGTTGTTTCCACGTGACCCAGGAGGTAAGCTTCCACGCGTTTTTTTAACGAGGTATCCATTAGGCCTATTCCTCACCTTTGTTGTTTGTTTGTGTCTTTTCAATTGGTTTTATAAACTCTGATAAATTTGATGTATTACTGCAAATCTTATACTATATTAAATAAAGATCTCAGCAACAAAAAATTTTGTTAGATGTCACTTAGTTTAACCAAAATTGTCTCTTAGCACTTATGATTCAACTAGAACTTTCTTCGTTTTTTTCGTTTCCTGAACAATTTTAGAAATGTCGCTTAGTATACATTCTTAGGGGAAGGTATCGATGTATAAAACAACATACTTTAGAAGGCACTATGTGTTCATTCCCAAGAAATTCGACTTGAAATACAATTTTAACTAGTTTTCACTAGAATTTTTAATAGTTTTTTTATTTAAAAAAAAACTATTATCTAATTCAATATTTGTCAACATTTTACCAATTGTACAAAATTATACTATGTATAAAATAAACTAAATTAGAAATCAATATCGCTACTAGGTCTCGAGAACTTTGAGTCGAAAAACAATTTTTAGCAATTTTCAATAGAATTTTATATAGTTTTTTATTTTTTGTAAGAAAACTGTAAACTAGATTTTTTTGAAATTTTCACCAGTTGTCAAACACATTAATTTTCGTAAAATAAAATTATTTTGAGTTTCAAAATGTTTTCCGTTCTTAGAATATTTGGGTTATGAAATTTTTTTTTTCAGTTTTTTTTATTTAAAAAAATAACGGTATGTTCATTTTTTTTCAAATTCATACCAAATCTGTATGACCTTATAATGAGTACATTAAATTTTTTTTGAAATCAATAGCATTATTTTTTCGTGAGATATTTGAAACTAACCAAAATTTTTACTTTTTTTTTAAACCGTTATAGTGAAAAAACTACTCACTGAATTTTAATAAACGCCCTTTCAGCCTCTTTCGAAGTTATTACCTATTAAACAAAATTTATTTGAAGTCGATATCTTTACTCGTTCTTGAGATATCGACGACGAAAAATGGTACAAGAACGTACGGACGTACGAACGTACGAACGTACGAACGTACGAACGTACGTACACACACACACACAGACATCTCTCTAAAAATGATTTATATAGCCTCTAGGGACCTTGAAACGTCGAGAAATGTCAAAAATTTCAATTTGACAAATCGGACCGATTACAATAACTCCCTATGGGAAGTTAATAAATAAATAAAACAAAATTTAACAAATACAAATAACCTTCCCCTTCAGCTTCAGTTCTTCACTATTTAAATTTCTTGCGCACCATTTTTTTTTTGCTCTATCTGCGCAACCCACCATTCACCAAGTGACTTGGTTTTGGAATTGGGTATACTCACCTCACAACACAACATTCACCAAATAAGTCGAAGAAAAGCGTGTTATTTCTTTGCATAAGACAGCGAGCGTTAGACAGAGTCGACCCAAACTCAGAAAAACCATAAGTAAAACAGAGAAAGAAAACTAACATTGTTCTATCCAGCGAGAGATCTTATAACCCGAGATATATCGGGTTACTTTTGGTTTGGCTTGTGTGCAGTGTGGAAGAAATTACTCCATGATAATAACGTGTGTGGTGCTGGTGTGGTGTGTATTTGAATGAAAAATGGGAATAAAGTTCAATTGAGTTGGTGGAGTGTGCAGCTTGTAGAGGTTAATGAATAGATACGTATTTAGTATATAAAGTGGGTTTTATGTTGGTCGTTATTTAGTAAACATTCTTGTGCAGCAAGGTCGTTTGTTATTTAGTAAACATTGTTGCTTAAAATAAAATTTAAAAGGTAACCCGATAGGAATCGGGCTATATGGACGCCACGCCACTGGTACCTACCTATTTTTATATACAGGGTGGGCCATCTAGTGTTTTTTTTAAATCATAGGTTATTTTGACACTGACAGCACACAGCACTGATATAAAGTCAGTATCATACCTAGTAATCGCTTTACACTTGAAAAATGTTGGGAAATACACTCCTCGCCACTTGAATAGGACATTAGGTATATTTTCTATCTTCCACTGCTCCCAAATCAAGAATTCTAAAGACTTATTTTTTTTAATTTAAAGTTCGTTTAATTACTGTAATTTGACCACAAGGAAGATCAAATGCTACGGCTTTAAGTATTAATGAAAAATTATTGACCAAAAACCGGCAAAATGCTAGGTCCTAATTTTATAACACTTGAATAGGACACTTTAATATCAAAAACATTTAAGAGTATTATGATTCTTTTTATATCGAACATCACTTTAATTTAAGGTAATTGGAGTATTTTAGTTAACAATAAAAATATTTTAATAGTGTGTTGAGCTTGAGCCACCTTTCTGCTCTAAGATTTCACACATATGTACGATACGGTTTGGAAGGTATGCATACAAATTCTCTAAATAATTAAGCAAAATCGAGCTCCAAGCTAATTCGATGGCTTGGGTTAGTTCGAGTATACTCAAATATTGTTTTCCTGATCCATATAGGTACTTGACGTGTCAGCCATCCCCCCCAAACATTTTCTATGACATTCAAATCCGGTGGGTAGGGCGGCCAGCTTATAATGCCTCCACATTTTGGCTCTGTATATACCTTTTAAATACCCGGGCTGCGTGTATTGGTGCATTATCATGTTGATAAATGCACATAACAAAAGCTGAGGCGTTGCTCTTTTCAAACCGGGTTAAGGGTTGGCTTCTTCCTAATTTCAGTCTTTTTATATGTATAGCTTTCGATATAGCTTTGTATATAATACGACGCATTGTTGTTAGATTTACCTTGATATCACATTTTTCCCTGATTTTTACCAAAGAGTCGTGCGAATTTGACACTTTTCTTAATATAAATCACCTTTCCGAATTAGTAAGCACACTGTATGTTCGGCCTTTCATGTTTTTTCCATATTCGAACTAGTACTTAAAAATTTGGATATAACGTTTCGGCTTCTCTTGATTTACTTAGCTATTTTGGTAATAGATAAGCCAGCGTCCTTATAAGCTTTGATTTGCTCTTTTTTCACCTCGGTCAATACTTTTCCTCGACCCATTTTACGTTTTATTCAATAGTCGAAATTACCAAAAAAAATCTATCAAAGAATAAGATGATTCCGGGTGCCAAAGATATCAAACTAAATGCATGTTCTATTCAAGTGGTGCAAAAATATTGCTTGAATTTGAACGATATAATAAAGTGGGAAAAATATGAAACGGATTTTTTCCAGTGGCGATGAGTTTATTAAAAACTTATGTCCAAAGTGAGCGCTGGGTAGCCCAAACAGCGTACGTGCCTGCTGTACTCAAGTTTGTGCAAAAAGTTCGAAAGACTGGTATGCTTGTGTACAACACTCATGGTACCCGGCGTTGTACGGGCCCGCACAGACGAGAATGTAGCTGCTGTTGCCTGAAGTTTGACGTAGGGTTGCCAGATTTTTCTTACACCTCGGCAGGTAAACCGGGATGTCTGGCAACGCTAAGTGTCAGACTCAATTCACGAACATAAACTCGCCATCGATCTCAACAGCTCAACATTTCACGCACTAGCCTCGGGAGAATTCTGCAAAAAGATCTCGGTCAGTTGACTCAATTGAAGGCGAACTATCAGCCGGGGCAGCCACTCAAACGACGTTGTCCTATATTATTAATGGGAATATTTGTACTTACTAATACTCGTAAAGCCATCATACATGGAAAAATTTAATTTTATTCATTTTATTGCATTTTTAAAAAGAAACTTGTGTTTGGCCCACCCTTTATAACTCTATTTTCATTATGTTTGCTAATTTTCAATTATTTCTTGTCTTTTTGGTTTGGACTAACTTTCACTACCTTTCCATAAAAAGCAGTGCAACCGCCAGAGTGAGAACTTATTTTCAGATCTGGGCGATTCCGCTATAGACGATTTTTGACACCAATTTTTGAACTACAATATTTCTTACTTTTTTTGATAAATATTCAAAGTAGAAATACTATATTTCATAATAAAAACAAAAACTGAGACCTAACTTATAGAGAAAATTTTTTTTGCGCTTGGCAACATTATCATACGAAGAGTCGATACGAACTGCAATTATTACAACTGGTAACACACGCTTAAAATAGCTATTTCCGACAGTTTTAAGTTATGCTTTACTCAATAGACGTATGAAGCAACATGCCATTTAATCGTTTGCATAAAAACATGTACGAATTTGTTATTATATTTTTAGCATTATTGATTGCAAATAGCCATTGTAAGGTTGTTGCACCCGCGATACAAAAGATATAAAAGTTTACTTTTTTGGCAGAAATAAAGTGCTAGCGTTTTGAAACTTTCTAAAAGTAAGAAGAAAACAAAACTAAAATTAAATCAGTCGTTATTGGGAATATATTGTACGTTGAACGACAAAAAACGTTGATTTAAATTGGTTGCACCCGCGATCCCAATATTAAGATCAGTCCTGTAGACTGAAAAAGTCGCAGAAGTGAAACGTAATCGCCCAAGGAGTCCCACTAACGTAGTTGAAGTGGTAAAAAATGTATTTAAAAAAAAAACTGATTCAAAGCCTAAAAAACTGAAGGATGACAGGTGATTTCTATAAAAGGGATAATATTAGCAGACAAGTGCCGGATATAAAAGATGTGAAATCGATTAAGTCGGAAGTTAAGATTCGAGAAGAGTACAAGGACCATGAGCGTTCGTGAAGTTAAGTTTTCGATGTTTTTATTGAGTCAGAAGACGAAGCATTAAATTCTAAATCTCCAACAAGGTCTTTTGAGCCCTCTATATTACCAGTAGATCCATGCTCTAAAATACCGTTCTGTTTTTACAGCAGCAGTATTTCCAAAAGTTATTTCCGCAGGTTTGTACGTTCTTGCACCAGGTAGGCTGCAATATCACAATATCGTTATGTGGGGTTATCCTTAACCGATATCGATGAAGATGGACTACTTCTAACATACATATATGTATTTTCGAAAAAATATTGAAGTATTTGAAAAAACAAAATTATAACTAGTAGAGAAGGGCACTGACTTGTTACATATGTGCCTTATTTTATATTTTTTTCAGTTTTTTAAATCAGTTTACTAATATAAGTAAGACGCGTTGCACGCGCGATAATTTGATGTTGCACTCGCCATTGATTTAAAAGTTAATATTTCGTTGCTTACTTTTGTTTTCTATCTTTATTTTTTATTTATTTAGTTAATTCAATCAACGCCGTTCAATATATGTAAGAATAGCATGATAAATGTTTCACAATTAACAGAATTTGTGTTTTTTGTACTATGATCTAGAAAAGTCGGGCCGATTCTGTTGCACCCGCGATCGCACTTTGAAACCATCCTTCTGCCAAATTATTTGTTATATTTTAGAATTCTAAATGGATTAAAAATAAATAGGTGAAAATGTATCCCTTCAAGTAATAGTGTCATTAAATATTTTGCTTATTTTATTATTAAATGTACTTCAAATGAGTCTAAATGTTGCACCCGCTATAATGGAATCGCCCATCTTTGAAATAGATCCAGATAGAGAGCAGGATCCCAATTTGTTTTTGTAATACGTGTTAAAAATTAATCCAGATCCAGATTCCTATAGATCTGGAATACGCCTATTAAAAGCAAGGTTTCTCTAAGTGTCAGTTTAAACCGTCTTCTCAAATCATTGAGCTAGTGTTGCCGATTCTCATGATTTATCATGCTTCTCATGATTTTTTGACCTCCGGCTCATGAAATCATGAATTCATTGAAAATCTCATGATTTTTTAAATTTTCTTAAAAAAAAACAAACAAGAAAACCAATAATTATTTGAGGCTTGCTTAATTTTAACAAACAGAGCTTTTAATCAGAGCATTATAATCATGCAACTTCCTTGTAAATTATAACAAAAAAAAATAAAAATTCAAACAATTTGGTAGTAGCTTTACAAAAGGTATCTATTTGTTGACATACATATGTGCTAATGTATACACACAAACCTACAAAGTATTTTGTTTCTTCTTTATTAAGTTTAAAAATATTCTGTTCTCTTTTTATCACCTCTCATTGGGAGAGGCGCTTTCTCATAAAAAGATTTTGCTGATTTTATTAGAGCCTTAGAAGTGCCATTTTAATATAAACGTACATCTGTCATCCCATAAGGAAACTTCTGTTCTTGCTATGAGTAGAAGGAGCCTCTCATAACTAGGCCATTTAAGGCTCTTAACAGTTTTATAACAATCTCGTAGTATTCTTTAAGATTACTTTTAGCTCCTCTTAATTAGTCTAGTTGAACTCTTGGAGCATCTTATGAGAGGAAAACTTTTACTTGAGATAGCTATCTGCACAATGTAATAAATCTATTTTTTTAAAATATAATTAAATGTTATTTTTAAAGGTTGATAAAAAGAAATGGAATCTCATTTTTCTTTTACTTAATTTTAAAAATTTACAAAAATTTGTGTGAATCATGAGTTTAGTAACTTTTTTATGGACTTAATGAAGAAGATTTTTTTAATTTTTTTTTGAATCGGGAACACTACTTTGAGTAGATAGTTCCGTAATGGGTTATAGTTATGTACATATGTATGTCATGAGATGTAAATTAGGGCCCGGCAAAATTTGTCAACAATAGAATTAATGTTTTTTTCTCAATTTAAATTATTATTTTAAAGTTGATGCATCAAGTTCAAGCTTTAATATCAGGCTTCCAGCCAGTGTGTTGCTTATTAGGAACTTATTTTTTGATACAATGGATCAGTTTATTTGCTCTCTAACAGTTCCGTGTTATATGTAAGGCCGTATAAAAACAAAATTGAGTTGAATTTATTATTTTTAACAGAACTTCCACCTCTACATTGTATTTTACGTTGTTAAAACTGTATGTTCTTCAAGAGTGGTGTATTGAAGAAAATAAGCAATGATATATTTTTTTAGTAATAAATATATTAATGCGGAAACAATTTTTATTTCTATTAGTAGTAAATTATTTCAGCATTTTTATTTTTAGGCCAACATAATTTTTTCAAAAAAAGATACAAAATATTTATGATAAAGATATACGTGCATTAATAATATGCTGTTTTTACAAAACGAATGGTGATTTTTTAGTGCAATTCTATCTTTACCAAAAATGTTTGAATTTTACTAAGAAATTTTACAACGCTATTCTAAAATAAATGATTTTAACACATAAACTTTAACACATAAAACATTTATAATTTTCTGTTATTTTATGTGCTGCAGCCAGGAATTAAGAGTAAATGTATATTACTTTATTTGTTTGTAAATTTGTTCTTGATTCCTTTGGTAATTAACCTTTAAAATCAATTTGTTTTGATAATTATTTGCCATTTATCTAAAACTTCAACATTCGCCATATTAAAAAAAAAAAAACTATTTTATAGGTAGTAGAGCTTTTATATTACCGTAAAAGATATGCAATGTTTAACTAGAGTTCTTCCAGAGCGACTTAAACAAACAAAATATAGGGTGCTTACTCGAAATTTTTAATGTTTGTTAATTGCACAAACATGAAGTTTTAAAAATCTTCGCGTATTAAAATAAATTTTTTTTGTTAATTTATCAAAAATCTTAACATTTTTCTTCTCTTTTTTTATTTAAAATTTTTATTTAAAAAAAAAAAACAAAACAACTACAAATCATTGAAGAAAAGTAACATTTTCAATTTCATATTAACTGCAAAAACAAAAATAAATAATTTCTTTTTTTTTTTGTAGTCTAGAACAAAATTTCATTTTATTATTTATTTTTGAAGTGCCTTTTGTCGCACAATGACGCTCAAGAATACTACTTGTGAGAATCATAGGTTTATTGCCATAAAACAACGCAAAATCCTTGAACATTATTGTTGACAAACTTTGTCGCACAAAGTGGTTTTCTGCTATAAGACAATGTAAAAGAACTGAAAATTATTTTTGACATGTTTTTTTTTTTTAAAAAAAAGGCTTTGAAAAAGTCCTGGTGTGAATTATGTTGGGTCTAGCGAATTTAATACAAAATAATTTTAATGTGCGAAAGTTTCATTGCATTGAATCATAGATTTGCTGCTATTATTATTTATTTATTCATTAAGACTATTCAAACGCAAAGAAATTATGTTTTTAGCACTCCACGCACGAAAAAGAATAATTCGTTTATATTTATATATATTTTTAATATTCAGCACACTGTGCTAAGATTAGGCAAAGGTTAGATTAGATTAGATTAGATTAGATTAGATTAGATTAGATTTTTATTCATGTTTTTCAAGGATACATTTCATACAAAGTACAATATTCAAAATAGTATAAAAAAGAATGTATTGCAATAGATTTAAGAGTATATAAAATAGCTACAAAGTTTAATCATATAATCATAAAAACTACCAGTGGATATTCAGTAATGCACCAAGAAAAGACAAGAATACACTTTGTGGCATGAAGTGAAAGTAGCAAGTGGTAAAAAATTTTAAGAGTAGAGAGCCGCGTAAGAACGAGAAAGAGTTTTTTTTTTTTTTTATTTTTTTTTTTATTTTTATGGGGCGAAAAAGATACTTCAAGAGAGAGCTGTTTATTAATTAGAGTAGTAACACTAGATCATCACTTGTAATAATATTTCTACATCGTTTAGGTTTAATAACCATGTACGTAGTTTCTTAAAAAAAAATTGATTTATGTGTAATTAATTTGCGTATATCCCAAGGCAGTTTGTTAAAGATTGTAGGACCCATGGTTGTAAGAAATCTTCTATAATGCTCAGTTCTAACTCTGGGTATAGCTACCGCAGTTTGATTTCGCAAAGAGTAGAATTCGTTTCTTCGAATGTTGTTGTGTCCACCTCTCAAGAAAAAGATTTTTAATACCTTGAACACATAAAGGTTACGAAGGGGTAAAACATCAAGAGACTTAAAAAGTGCAAATTAGGGTTCCCAACTTGGTTTAAAAAGCATATTCCTAACAATTTTTTTTTGGGCTATGATGAGGGGTTGGATATTACTTTTAAAAGCACACCCCCAGCAAGCTATTGCGTACTCGAGTCGAGAATTGACTAAAGCATAGTAAATTGATTTAAAAAAATTCAATGGAACGAATTTACGGATATGGTATATTTTGCTTAGGGCAATGTACTTCGACTGTTTAATATTTGCTATATGGCTATTCCAGTTCAATTTATTATCTAACGTTACCCCTAGGTATTTGAATTCTTTAACTGATTCAAGGCTAATGCAATCAGCGTTGCAGTGGAGTAGATCACATCTTTTAGAGTGACAAATAATACCATCTAAATTGAACTCTTTTGAAAGGAAATATGGCATGACTTTTGATTTGACACTAAGGACCATCGAGTGATTTTCAAACCAGAAATTAAGCTTGAGTAGATCCTCATTCATTTTATTTTTCAAGTGATCAATATTTGAATCAGAGTATGAAAGAGCCATGTCGTCAGCAAAAGCAACTATATTTCCTTTGAGAGGCAAATTGCAAATAGAATTAACATAAATCAAGAAGAACAAAGGACCAAGGACTGATCCTTGAGGAACACCAGCTCCAGTAGAAAGTTCTTCGTCACTCAACACTCCATTTGCCAGGACTTGCTGTTTTCTATTCGAGAGATAGGACGAACACCAACTAAGAATGCTATTTCTAAAGCCAAATCTATATAGCTTGAACATAAGAATTTTATGATTGACCAGGTCGAATGCTTTGGTTAAGTCAATGAATATACTGGCTGCAGGGAGGCCTAGGTCGAGTGCGGAATAGATTTTTTCTAGAAATTCGATGATGGCGTATTCAGTAGACTTTCCTTTCCTGAAACCAAACTGTAGATTACTATTAATTACATTAACAAAAAATTTAAATTTTAAGATGGTGTTGCTACTCTTAACCCATATAAAACTCTGTTAAGGCTATGTGTTCTAAAACGGTAAAATATTAGAAAATTAACCACAATGTTACTCCCTGTATCACATTTTCACATGAATTTCATTTTTCATGAGGTAAGAACAAGAAGATAAAAAGAGTTTTAACCAATATTTGGTTTCCTTTACAAAAACCGACAAAATTCTAGGAAACTTTAACGCTGTGCTACTGCAATTCAAAGTTTTATTTGCTGTTAACAATAGTCAACACCCGCAAAAATATTGGTTATAATTTTATTGAATAATAAAATTTTCTTAAAGTGAAACAAAGCTCCTTTTTTGAACAAGATTTTATTCAGACTAAAAAACTAAATTAGAAAATTCTGATAATGTTCATGATAAACTAATTAAAGATTCATGATTATATTTTAGTGAAGTGATAAGTAACAAAGTGTATTATAGACGAATGTTATATTTAACACTCCTTCTCATTCGTCTGAAGACTTCGTTCTTAGTTCTTTTATTCGAATTGCTGGTAGTGGTTTTGTTAACATATCTGCTATCATGACGTTTGTTGGGCAGTACTGAAACTTCACAAAATGCTTATCCACATAGTCTTTCACAAAGAAATATTTAGTGTCGATGTGTTTCGATCTGTTGCTAAGTTTCTCTTCACATATAAGCTTGAGACAGCTTTGATTGTCCTCGTAAATAAGCGTCAGCGTCGGTTTGTTTTGGGGATGATTTAGGTCGTTCAAAAGTTTCCTCAGCCAAATCGCTTCCTTACACGCTTCTGACAAAGCTATAAACTCTGCTTCGGTTGTTGATAAAGAAACGCAAGTTTGTTTTCTGCAGGACCAACTTATGACTCTTCCATTCATGAAGAATATATATCCTGAATTCGATTTTCGGTTTGTCCTATCAGCTGCCCAATTTGCATCGGCATATCTATCTAGTTCCTTTTATGTTGTGTTGTTACTGCTGAGATTTAATTGTAAATTAGATGTTCCTTTTAAGTACTTTTAAGTAAGTGGTACCCTTTGGCATAATGGTTAGTGCGTTGGACTGTCATGCGGAAGGTCTCGAGTTCGATTCTCAGCCGCTGCAAGAAAGGTTTTTTCAGGGGTGTACTGCTTCTTGCGAGGAATTGACAAATTCTCCAAGAGTATCTCTTGTCATTTAAAGTGCTGCTCATAAGCCGTTCGGAATCGGCATAGGTCTCCTCTGTTCCTGGTAACACGCACACAGGAATGGTTGAGAGTTGTAAGCCACTAGGTCCTGGTTCACTCCGAGCTGTTGCACCACCAAATTTATTTATTTATTTTTAAGTACTTAAGGACGTGCTTAAGTTCAATCCAGTCAACTTGACTTGGTGATGCTGTCCTTGTTGCCAAAATTGATATGCTTGCTGCTATGCCCGGTCTGGTATTTACTGCTATATACAATAAGCTTCCGATTAGTCTTTGGTACTCGCTGTTATGAATCAATGGTTCTGTTGAATTGGTTGTCTTGTCGTATTCAGTTTGTAGTGGAACATTTGAGCTTTTTGCATCTTCAATCAGGGGGCTTAACTCTACATTTTGGCAAAGTTGTTATCACAATTATTTGGACTTGGAAAGAACTGCATACTTGATGCACTATAATGCACTATTGCGACCACTAGAGTATGCAAGGCTTTCACATTTGTAAATAACAATAAAAGGCCTATCTAATTATGCTAATTATTTTTTGTTATCAATCACACCCAAAAATTGCTGTGGGCTCTCGGTCTAATAATTTTGAGGCTCATTTATAAAATCTTCCTGCACCATGTTTAATCCCGCCATCAATCTTTCTGGAGGGATTCCCATAATGGATCTGTTTGAACTTCTTGGAGGGACATCTTCCACTGGTTGTACTGGTTGTTCCTCCTCCTCAACACTTGAGTCATCTTTATCGTTAAAATTTGGCTCAGAGTACGAACCAATGCTTTTAATAGCAACTGATACTTCGACTTTTGAATCCTCTTTTGTGATGGTATCAGTTATCTTCGAACGAACGGTATCATCTTAAGTCGTATTAAGAAATTTAACGTCTCGGCTAATGGTTATTTTCTTTGTTGCCTTATCTACTAGACGATAACCTTTTGAATGTTCGTCGTAGCCAACAAAAATCTTTAGCTTAGCTCTGTCATCTAACTTTCTTCGCTTTTCTTGAGGAAAATAAACAAAAGCTTTTGTTCCAAAAATACGAAGATGCGTAACATTAGGCTTCTTACCAGTCCATCTTTCATAGGGTGTTGTTGGAATCACAACCAAATACCTATTTTTGCGCTCGGCCTTTCCATTCTGTTGAGGGGTATAAGGTGTGGTGTGCTGGTGCTGTATGCCTTCCTTCGCCAAGAACCTTAAGACTCTTCCTGCTGTATATTCGCCCCCGTTATCTGATCTGATTATCTTAGGTTTGATTGAAAAAGTATTTTTGACGGTTTCAACATACTGAATAAGCCGTTCAAAAACCTCTGATTTGTCTTTAAGGAGGTATACTATCGTATATTTACTGAAGTCATCAATGAATGTCAAAAAATATTTATTTCCACTCGGTGTGGTCGTCTGCATTGGCCCACATACCTCAGTGTGTATTAAATCCATGGAAGCATGACTTTCACTATCTGACTTAGCAAATGGCAAACGGGTCATTTTACATTGCGTACATATTTTACAATCTCTACTATGCTTACAATTAGTAATATGTAAATCACTCACCATTTTTTCTGTAGCCATTCTTTTAAGCGCTTCTGTATTTCTGTGACCAAATACACGGTGCCAATAATCAAGACAGTGTTCCTGGTGATTTTTGTTCTTTACACATAGTGCCTTTGAATTATTACCTTTAACCCTTAGTTTGTACAGACTTCCGGTCAAGTCTGCTACCGCTATCTCTTGTCCATCTTTAGTGTTAATTGTGCAAATTTTGTTCCTGAAACCCACTGCAAATCCTTTATCAGTCAGTTTGTTTACAGATAAAAGGCTTTCCTTCAAATCAGGGATATAAAGGACATCTTCAATTCGAATAGTTGCTTTTTCATTGTTGCTGTTAAAAACTTCCATTCTGCAAGCTCCTTTTGCTTTTGGAGTGATTTCTTCCCCATTAGCCACTATACCCTTCTCATAATTATTTGAGTCCAACTTACGAAGTTGTCCATATTTTTCGTTATGTGGACAGTTGCACCTGAATCGATAACCCAGCCTTCACAGATTCCACCGGTCAAACCAAAACAAAATTCTTTGGAGGAAGTTACAGTGTTGACTTTTCCTTTTTTCTGGTTGTTTTCCCAATCTGTGTACTTGTGGCATTCTTTCTTCATATGACCCCTTTTATTACAAAGGAAACATTTAGTGGATTCGTTTAAATATTTATTAGATACCTTCAATGCAGTATTAGTATTTCCGTTGTTTCTCCTACTGAATTCCTCTAGTAACTTTGCTTCAACGTTATCCAGAGTTAATTCCGCTTGATCTCTGGTTTCTAGAGCAGTGACAAAGGTGTCGTACGACCGGGGCAAACTGCTTAGAATCATGGCTATTGTCCAACTGTCTGATAACTGATCTTCACCTAATGCTACTAGCTTATCGAAAAGTGTCGTCAGAGCTTGGATATGTTTCTCCATATTGGCGCCTTCTTCAAGTCTTAAGCTACATATTTTTCTCATTATCTGTACCTTGTTGCTTAGTGTTGATTTTTCATGGTGACGTTTTAGTTTATCCCATGCAGCTTTTGCAGAATCGGCTTTCCTGACATGGTGAAGTCAATCCGATAAGCACCCTTGCATCGCTGTCTTTCTTAATTCATTCTTCTCTTGCTGGATCTGATTTCCGATTGATAACAACTTCCCATAGACCATCCTTCCTTAGCAAAAGCTCCAGCTTATATTTCCAAATGTGGTAGTTATCATGACCCAATTTACTAATGGACATCCTTAAAGATTCAGCCATTTTGAAAAAAAAAATCTTGTTTCTTATTCTTGAAATCCTTTCTTATCCTTGAA
Source organism: Philhelius festivus (assembly GCA_963931855.1). Taxonomy (NCBI): domain Eukaryota; kingdom Metazoa; phylum Arthropoda; class Insecta; order Diptera; family Syrphidae; genus Philhelius; species Philhelius festivus. The sequence continues at coordinate 121,977,455 of OZ007556.1, read as the reverse complement.
ATCCTTTATACGAGTATGTTCACTAGCTTCTTGAAATCTGGGCCCATAACCTATTGGTTATGATTTTATTTAATAATAAAATTTTCTTAAAGTGAAACAAAGCTCCTTTTTTGAACAAGATTTTATTCAGGCTGAAAAACTAAATTAGAAAATTCTGATATGTTCATGATAAACTAATTAAAGATTACATGATTATATTTTAGTGAAGTGATAAGTAACAAAGTGTACTCGTATTATAGACGAATGTTATATTTAACAAAAAATACCTATAATAAGGATCAAATCATTTCGTTCCTTTCGTTTTGGCACATTGTGATGTGATTGCGATTTCTCCACCCAACAAATTACGAACGTTGTCACCGATTTCGTTCGCATTGTTAATTGGAGCAGGTATATCCAAAAATATTTAGGTTCAGTTTTGCTTTACGTTTTTTTCAGCATTGAAAAAAAATTGAAAAAAAGAGGCTGGGTGCGACCCACACTGATAACTTCCCATTTGTGGTCTTGAAAACTTTATATTTAGTTTTTTTCAAATAACCAAATTTTCATCGAAACAAACTTTAGCTGTAAAATTCAAACAAACATTATTTTAAGATTGAAAATATATCGCTGACCTGCATATGAAAAAAAAATTATCGGTCCATTTTTTTGCACATTTAACCCTTTGCTGCACTCCTTGACATGTTCTCGGTTCCGCAACGTGTTTGTTGTTGCATTTTAACACCTCCATTGCAGAAGATGGTTTGGGTTACCTAATGTGGTTGTTGTTGCACATTTAACCTTTGGTGAGCTCGTTAACTTGTTTCGGTCAGGTACTGTATCTGTTGTGGTAACTGGTATGATATTTTGTATACATACTTCGATCAATTTGATAAATCATATGCTGATAAGCAGGATTATTAATTCAAAACTGGGCGATTTTACTACTCGAAGGACTGTCAGTAGGGGTACGCCGCAAGGCGGCGTCCTCTCTCCTCTCCTTTGGAACCTAGTCGTAAATGAACTACTAGTGATTCTTGAAGGGGAGGGGCACAGGGTGATTGCCTATGCGGACGATGTTGCGATAGCGATATCTGGTAAGCATCCTAATACTCTGAAGGAACTCCTACAAAATGCTCTAAACAAGCTTACTAACTGGGCAGATCAATGTGGACTCGGTGTCAACCCCCACAAAACTGAACTTGTCCTATTTACCAGGAAATATAAAATCCCACACATAGACCCTCCCCTCATCAAAGGTATACCGCTTAAATTCTCAGACAAAGCAAAATATCTGGGTCTTATTTTGGACAAGAAATTAAGCTGGAAGCCCAATATCCAAGAGAGAGTCAACAAAGCCAACATAGCTCTTTTCTCTTGCAAAAAAGCCGTAGGTAATAAATGGGGTCTACAAACTCATATAACACACTGGCTATACATCTCAGTCATTAGACCGATACTTACATATGGAGTGACAGTATGGTGGACTGCGCTGGAAACAGCAACTAACCGCGATAAGCTCAGCAAAGTCCAACGAACAGCCTGTTTAATCATGGGTGGAACTCTCCGCTCAACTCCTTCTGCTGCACTTGATGTTCTTTTTCATCTCATACCGCTAGATATTTTAAGCAAACAATCGGCCGCTAACATAGCCATTCGACTTAAAGCCTCCTCGCAGTGGATCAATAATGATATTGGTCACTCTACTATACTGAACTCGTTCAGTAGTCTACCTAGTAACGTCGATTACACCACCCCTCATCCAAAATTTGATAAAAATTTTCAAGTATCCATCCCTTCCAGGTCTTCATGGGAAAATGAGTCGTTTTTGATAGACGAAGCAATTCATTTCTATACAGATGGATCTAAAACCGATGACGGGGTCGGTGGAGGCGTATACTCCGAAAAATTAAATCTTTGTCTATCTTTTCGTCTTCCCAATCACTGTAGCGTGTTCCAGGCAGAGCTTTTAGCAATAAAAGAAGTCCTCTCTTGGCTAAAAGAAAACGTTATATCGACAACCGATATACGTATCTTCTCAGACAGTCAAGCTGCCTTAAAGTCACTGGACTCTGTCTCCATTAACTCACAAACAGCCCAAAATTGTCGATCATCTCTGGTGGAGATGTCAAAACAGTTCAACATTCACCTTACATGGGTGCCGGGGCATAGAGACATTCCAGGAAATTGTAAAGCTGACGAACTTGCAAAAAACGGAACAATATTACCTTTGTTGGATAGCAAATCTAACATCGGTATACCCCTAGCTACTTGTAAACTTATGCTAAAGCAAGATACCATAAAGAAAGCCAACCACAGGTGGACCAGCACCCCAACTTGCCGGTCTACTAAACTGATTTGGCCATTGTTTGATGCCAAACGCTCAAAACAACTAATTTCTATTGGTAGATTGCATATTAGCTCCATTATAGGTGTCCTTACTGGGCACTGCCTAATAGGAAGACATGCTTCTCGTCTTGGAGTTCCTGCAAATGACTTTTGCAGAAGCTGCATGGATGAAGAAGAAGAGGAGTCAATTCCCCACCTTCTATGCTCTTGTCCTGCCCTAGCGCAAAGACGTAGACTCCACTTGGGAGACTACTACTATAACGATCCTAGTGATCTAAATAATTCCGACATTCACTGTCTCAAACGCTTCATTATTAGCTCAAAATGGTTTAACGAGTAAGGGGGATTTTTGAAATCCTTGTGGTATCACAACCCGGGTAGAATTTTCGACTCGATAATGCCAAGGCCCCAGCTAGTTTTTCTTAGTTTCAATCATGGCCCTACCGAGCAGTATCTAGCTTGTCCCTCGCTAATTTGTTAATGCTCTGTATATAATGGGCCTTGCTAGATGTTCCTATATGGGCCCTAGATGGGTCTTCACAAGTAGCACAAGAGCTACGGCAATTCTTAAAAAAATTTTTTTTTTTTATTATTGTTGATTATTTTCATTTTTTCTTTGCCTCTCTATATTCGACTCTTTAAGTGATTTTTTGCTGGAATGAAAGAATTTTTTTTTTTTTTTTTTTAATTTACCTCCACTGAGATTCGAACCCGAGACTCTCGCTTGCCGTGCTTGTGCGCTACCTATTGCGCCACTGCGATATATAAAATATCGTGTCTCAAAGTGCTACTCAAATAACTCTCTTTTAATTATACTGTTTAAAAGACTTAAATACGTATTAAAGAATCTGAAAAATACAGATTTAGGACCAAACCAAAAAAGTTATGTTTTTAGAAGGATAATGGATAGCCTTTTATAGAGACATATGTATAGGCACATCTAGGATACATCAAGTAAAAACTATATAGCCCCAGTATAAGTAACATCTGAGAATGCCTATAAAGAGGCGAGACTAGCTAAGGCCAATATAACGCCCAGATACAATTCCTTATCCAGGCTATATTAAGTAAAAACTATCCAGGTGCCTTGCAGTTTATATGTTACAATGCCAATAAAGAGGCGATACTATCTACGGCCAATATATCGCCAAGGAAAAGTTTCATATCTAGGATACATCAAGTAAAAACCATCTACCCCCAGTATAAGTAAAATCTGAGAACGCCTATAAAGAGGCGACACTAGCTAAGGCCAATATAACGCCCAGATACAATTCCTTATCCAGGCTACACCAAGTAAAAACTAACCAGGTCCCTTGTAGTTTATTTGTTACAATGCCAATAAAGAGGCGATACTATCTATAGCCAAGATATCGCCAAGAGAAAGTTTCATATCTTAGCTACATCAAGTTAAAAATATCTAGGCCCAGTCTAAGATACTCCTGGAAAAGCCAATAAATAGGCAGTTCTAGCCAGGTTCAATATAAAGCCAGGATAAGCATAAATTAGTCAAGATCCGCCAGGCTTGCATCTGTCTAGGCCCAGCATAGGATTTACTATATAAAGGCCAATCTAGCTAGGGCCACGCTATTCGATAGTGTTTCCTAGATAATTTTCTACCCGGGAACGGACCAAATATTGGTCTAAGTGTGCTGTCCTTTTCCGGTCAGCAGCCACCTTAACCTAACCTAACCTAACTTCGATCATAGAGCAGTAGATGGAAGATCGAAGTATTTGTTTTCATTGATGGAAGGGTACTTACAAAATATATTTGCTCTAAAACTAGATATATGTCAAATATAAACCATTTGTTAGAAATTGTATTATGTATAAAATTAAATAATGGCAAAGTCAATATCATTGCTCGTTCTCAAGATATTCTAGTCGAAAAACAAATATTACCACTTTTTAGTAGATTTTTTTTTATATTTTTGTTAAAACTGTCAATTCGATACTTGTCAAAATTTAACCATATGTTAATAATTGTTTTACGTCGATACCTTCCCGTAAGAATGTACTAAGCGACACTTTTTTCGAAAATGAATTTTTAAAGTGAGGAAATATACTATATTAAGGGCCACGTTTTGGCCTGGGTTTCGCCAACCTATTATGCATGGAAAGGAAACTAGAGTACACATAAAAAAATTTATCAACTGCCATGTTTTCTCATTAAAATAATGTTGCCCCCTGAAATTTGTATTATACGAAAAAAAAATTATCCTAAGCGACATTAATAAAGATCTCATTGTCGTGAGCAACAAAAAATTTTGTTAGATGTCACTTAGTTTAACCAAAATTGTCTCTTAGCACACTATGATTCAACTAGAACTTTCTTCGTTTTTTTTTGTTTCTTGAACAATTTTAGAAATGTCGCTTAGTAAACATTCTTACGGGAAGGTATCGATGTATAAAACAACATACTTTAGAAGGCACTATCGGTGTTCATTCCCAAGAAATTCAACTTGAAATACAATTTTTTTTTTCACTAGAATTTTTAGTAGTTTTTTTTATTAAAAAAAACACTATTAATTCAATATTTGTCAACATTTTACCAATTGTACAAAATTATACTATGTATAAAATAAACTAAATTAGAAGTCAATATCACTACTAGTTCTCGAGAAATTTGAGTCGAAAAACAATTTTTACCAATTTTCAATAGAATTTTATATAGTTTTTTAATTTTTGTAAAAAAACTGTAAACTGATTTTTTTTTAAATTTTTACCAGTTGTCAAACACATTATTCTTCGTAAAATAAAATTATTTTGAGTTTCAAATTGTTTTCCGTTCTTAGAATATCTGGGTTATGAATTTTTTTTTTTCAGTTTTGTTTATTTAAAAAAATAACGGTATGTTCATTTTTGTCCAAATTCATACCAAATCTGTATGACCTTATAATGAGTACATTAGATTTTATTTGAAATCAATAGCATTATTTTTTCGTGAGATATTTGAAACTAACCAAAATTTTTACTTTTTTTTTAAACCGTTATAGTGAAAAACCTACTCACTGCATTTTAATAAACGCCCTTTCAGCCTCTTTCGAAGTTATTATCTATTAAACAAAATTAATTTGAAGTCGATATCTTTACTCGTTCTTGAGATATCGACGACGAAAAATGGTACCAGAACGTACGGACGTACGAACGTACGAACGTACGAACGTACGAACGTACGAACGTACGTACGTACGTACACACACACACACAGACATCTCTCTAAAAATGATGAATATAGCCTCTAGGGACCTTGAAACGTCGAGAAATGTCAAAAATTCCAATTTGACAAATCGGACCGATTACAATAACTCCCTACGGGAAGTTAATAAGTACTGCTCGTTGATAGGGGTTATGGACAGTGTTAAGGAGTAAGGATAATAGAGCCTAAGTCAGTTCTTTAACATTAATATATAGACACAAGTTTTAATTTATATTTTAAAAGCTTCAACCTAATTGGAAATAATGCTCTAGTAATAAATTCTCACAGCTTCTTTAAAACATTTAAATAATTTGTAGCTGCAGCGATGTTACTTGTTACTTTTCCTGAGTCTCATGCATTTCAAATATGCGATCCATATTTCCACCAGGTTTTCTAAAAATTTTCTTTCATACAAACCTTACCCCCTGACATTTTTGAACACAACAATAAATCAGCCCAATCTCAAACGACGGTCTTTTATCCATGTGGTAATTGATTTTTATTTATAAAAATAGATAGATATTTCGGACTTTATTCATGGGTTAAGGATAATTCGGTGGTAAGGGTAACTCGTATCTCGTCATCGGGAAATGTAAGCCACCTTAGTCCATTCTTCTCCTAACAGAAATAAATGAGAAATATTTAATCAAATAAAAAAACCTTAGTTTTGTGAAGGCTCTTTTATCTTAAGTTCCTTTAATACAAACTAGTCCTTAAAAGGCTCCTTATAAATGCAAATACCTCAAATAAAACGAAAATGGACTTAAGGGATTTGAATTGAACGAAGACGACTGGACATTATTCAAATACTGGTGAAGTTGATTTTTTCTCGTTTTGTTTCTTGGTTTTGTGTTATGTAGACTTCTTTTTCGATGTTGTTAATTATTAATATAATAATCTTCATCTAACAAACTTATACATTTTGAATAAAGAGAACACACTTTTATTTTATTAGGAGCACATATGAATAATCTACAATAGGCTTCTTGAGAAACGAATTCAATCCCCTTAGAATGATTATTATTAATCTTTCTGACAAACCAAATCCTGTGACAAATTGCGTCTAATCAACTTGGTTACATGCCTTATGATTAAAAGTGAAAGCAAGAAAAAAGTCTTAACCAATGTTAACACAAGCAACTTTAAGGAACGAATCCACTTGAAACCACAGAGCGATCAATTCAATTTATTGTCACTCTTAATCTTTTCTTTCTATAAATCCTCATGCCTGCGATTTGTAGCCATTTCCCAAGGAAAAACTTCTAAACTCAAGGCAGAGCTAAAAAGTTTGTCTTTCCCAAGGCCAAACTCAAACTTTAACTTGCTTTCTGTGTTGGTTTTTATTCGCCTTCTTAAGATGTCGGTCGTATAGCGTCGCTCGTCGGTAGGTAAGCGAAGTTAATTTCTTCTCATGACTTTGTGCTAATATAATTAGCTGGCTGTGAAACTCCTTCTCTTAAGTTTTTGAATCATCAATTAGAGCAGGAAGGGCGAATCGTTATGTGGGTGGTTTTGCTTCGAGGACTGAGAAATATGAACACTTTGAAAAAAAAAACAGTCTTCAACCAGCATAAAATATTTCTGTTTACATCGTGTCAACAACTTATGAAATATGTAAACGCAGCAGAAAATGTCCTCTGAGATGGGTAAATTATACTTATTTACACCGAACAAAATATTTTGCTACCTTGAAAATTTAAAAGATTAAATCTTTCGATTTAAAATCGTCGAAGTTGAATAATGTAGAGTGTGCTATCAGAGATGAACTTCCTCTAGCGAGACACATTCTGTAAGCCCAGGATCCCGGTGAAAAACTTTTTGGGGGAAATATGTGAGGCTTATTTGTCAATCGTTTGACCATGTTTTTCAAACAAATAAAATCATCGGTCCAAAATCAGTTTGACAAATTTTAAACATCTCTTTTTTTTTAAAAAACGACTATGACAAAAAGCAAACGATTGGTAATGGATGAGCCCATTTTAACTCGCTTGCGACTAAAAGTCTAGGTCTGTCCACGAAGTTTACGAGTAAGTGCAATACTGTACCGAAGGAATGACATTTTTTACGGGTAGGCAAGGCATGAACAAAAGCTAAAAGTATTATTCTTTTATTAGTTTGTTTATATTATTTAAAAATTTAATATAAAACGGTTTTTCAATTAAAGCCGGTACATGTTGCAATGGAATACAACAACTCTGTTTGATGCTTTACAAAAATTAATTTTTGTTTGAAAGGCCCATATAGCCATTCAGTCGTGCGTCGCTATATGTATATGATTTTTCGGCCAAAATAGGGGTTCCCTTCCAAACGATCCGAAGCACAGTCAACAAAGAGCAAACAAACGGCGTTGTCTATGGTCATGAAGTTTGAGCTCCTGCGTCAGTTGGATCTTGTACGGATCTAGGCCAAAGTCACGACGAAAAACTAGCCAAGTTGAAGCCAACAAGGCCGAGTTCTTATGCACGGTGAGATATCGACTGCCTCGGGTTCTGCTGTATATTTTCACGGGCCGTGGAGATGTTCTAGACCGATCTTGCTTTCCTTTGGCGTACGGAACGAGTCATCTCAAATTTGCCACCAAACTTTGTGACTGGGTGACTGGGATGGGCCACCACATCTATTGTATATGAGTAAAAGGCGCAACGTTTGCACTAGAAAACACTCTCTATTTATTTATTTACGCTAAATACTAACGCTTAGTTAACAAATAAAAACTTATAACTAAATAAATGATATATGTATAACATTAAAATTTATAAAGATAAATTAAACATTAGTGATACAACAATAAACACAAAATTAAGAATTTAAATAATGTGAGAAAAAACTAATTTTGAAACTATTGGATTTGACATTTTGATTTACAGAATTTAAAAGAAAATTATTATCATTATATTATGTTTATTAACTGGTTAATTGGACTGCTACAACCATAGTTTGATCGGCTAAAGTTTGCTCGAATCGGCACTCGATTTCTTAAGTTATTTAGACTAACATTAAACCGAAAACGACACAGAACTGATGGTGATGAAATGGATCCATTTAGAATTCCAACAATGAAGCAAAGTTGCAAATATTTACGGTATTAGTAAGCGTTGGAAGACTTATGAGTTGTAGCCTATCAGAATAAGGAGGCAAAGCTAATTCATGTGACCATGGGAAAAAACGCAGAATAAACCTTAAGAACCTTCTTTGAATACCTTCAAGTCTGTGAATATGATTCGAGTATTAAGGAGCCCAAATTATACAACCGTATTCAAGAACTGACAAATGATACATATAGAGTTTTAAGGACATAAGGATCTTGGAATTCCCTTCCAAATCTTTTTATAAAGCCTAGTGTCTTATTAGCTTTTTTTGCAATGTAGATAAAATGGTCAGTAAAAGTTAATTTTGGATCCAAAATGATAACTAGGTCTGAAAAGATAGACAATTTTTCAAAGTACGAAGAGTTTAACAAATAGTCACAGTTAAGAACATTATGTTTGCGTGTAAGACTCATTGTTTTACACTTGTCAATATTTAACGTTAAACGTATTGTATTGCACCATTCCCATAGTCGATGTAGATCATCTTGTAATAATTCACAGTCTGTTAAGGTATCAACTGTTCGAAATATTTTCACGTCATCAGCGTATATTAATGTCATTGAATTATTTAAGATAGAGGGGAGGTCGTTTATAAACAGAACAAATAACAACGGACCAAGGTGGCTACCTTGAGGTACTCCAGAATTAACAATAAACGAATTAGAATAGTCATTTTTGAAGACAACACTATAATGTCTATCGGTAAGATAAGATGAAATCCACTCTATTAATTTGTCATGTAGTCCGATTTGCTCTAATTTACTCAAAAGTACTTTATGGCTTAGTTTGTCAAATGCTTTGCTAAAGTCTGTAAATACACAATCAACTTGTTGTATTTTCTCGAAAGCGTCAATATAAAATGTTGTAAATTCGAGTAGATTTGTAACAGTAGATTTTCTTTTTACAAATCCATGTTGATTATCACAGAAAACCAAGGAACAATTAAAGGAAAGAACGTCACAAACAAGAGATTCAAACAAATTTGGGATAACAGACAGCTTAGCTATACAGGGTGATTGGCATAAGGTGTGACAAAAAGCTAGGGCGTGTAGGTTGGACTTAGACAAGAAAAAAATCGTATGGGAGGGGGGGGTCTATTTCCCCCCGTTTAGGCGGGAGGGGCAATTTAAGAAAAAAATCACTTAAAACAGAAAAAAAATTATTAGAAAATAACGGTGATACCTACTGATTAATGCTATGGCATTTTGAAAAGCCAGAAATACATTCTTTAATTTTGTTTTGAAATAAAGTTGTTCGAGTGAATAGTTTTTGAAAAATTAATTTTCAAAATCAAAATTTTGAAAAAAAAATGAAATTTTTTTTTTTAAACAATTTTTTTTCAAAATTTTACGTAATTAAGTATTATTTTTGTATTCAATATTCAATGCTCTCATTAATTTTTGATCAAACACAAAAAACCGGATGTCAAAATGTTTTGTAGTTTTTGCGAAAATCAAAAATAACAAAAACTACTTTTGTTCTAAGAAAAGCCTTTTATTTTAGTTTTTATACGTCTTTGGATTCTTACGTGAATTTACGATTGAAAGGATTAACTTTCTTTTTACTATTCTTTTAATTATCGTCTTATAAGCATACAATAATGTGACAAAGTACTGGATTAACCATATTTCACACATTTTTTCATTGAGAACACCTGCGTGAGAGCATTGGTTTAAAATTGACCTGCCACTTTTTTATTATGGTGGGGTCGGCTTGGCTTAGGTGCATTTACGAAAGAAAGGATTAACTTTAAATAAACAGTAATTATGTATTTTATCTAAATATGCATGTATTTATTATTTAATTTGATTTCAAGATTCAGGAACATTTTTGTTCTTATTTCGCAATTGCATTTTTCTGTCACTAGTTAGGGCGTGTAACGCTGCATTATTTAAAAAACATTCGCAGGATCAATATTAATCCAATGCTCTCACGCAGGTGTTCTCAATGAAAAAATGTGTTATTGTATGCTTATAAGACTGATAATAAAAAAATTTTACAAAAAAAGTTAATCCTTTCTTTCGTAAATGCACCTAAGCCAAGCCGACCCCACCATAATAAAAAAGTGGCAGGTCAATTTTAAACCAATGCTCTCACGCAGGTGTTCTCAAAGAAAAAATGTGTGAAATATGGTTAATCCAGTACTTTGTCACATTATTGTATGCTTATAAGACGATAATTAAAAGAATAGTAAAAAGAAAGTTAATCCTTTCAATCGTAAATTCACGTAAGAATCCAAAGACGTATAAAAACTAAAATAAAAGGCTTTTCTTAGAACAAAAGTAGTTTTTGTTATTTTTGATTTTCGCAAAAACTACAAAACATTTTGACATCCGGTTTTTTGTGTTTGATCAAAAATTAATGAGAGCATTGAATATTGAATACAAAAATAATACTTAATTACGTAAAATTTTGAAAAAAAATTGTTTTAAAAAAAAAATTTCATTTTTTTTTTTCAAAATTTTGATTTTGAAAATTAATTTTTCAAAAACTATTCACTCGAACAACTTTATTTAAAAACAAAATTAAAGAATGTATTTTTGGCTTTTCAAAATGCCATAGCATTAATCTGTAGGTATCACCGTTATTTTCTAATAATTTTTTTTCTGTTTTAAGTGATTTTTTTCTTAAATTGCCCCTCCCGCCTAAACGGGGGGAAATAGACCCCCCCCTCCCATACGATTTTTTTCTTGTCTAAGTCCAACCTACACGCCCTAGCTTTTTGTCACACCTTATGCCAATCACCCTGTATATACGATTGGTTAAACAGACTAAACAATGGGTATGAGAGTTGTTTTGCACATTTTTTTAGCATAAATGATGGCAAGCCATCAGGACCAGGATTGAAGTTTTCGTCAAGTTTTAGAATTTTGTCAAGTATAGTAGATTCAGAGATTCTTAGGTTTATGTGAGCTTAGTGGGGAAACTGATCAGTATTAGTAATAACTGTTGAGTTATGATTAGTTTGAAAAGAGTCTTCATAGGCACTTTTAAAGAAGTCAGCAAACATATTGGACAACACTTTAGGATTGTGACTTGTTTCTTCTTTATACATATGTCATGTTTGGAGGATACCCGTCAAATTTTCGTTTACAGTCAACATACTTCCAAAAATTTCGTGGATTCACCTTAAATTCACGTTCAGTATTTGCAACAAACTCGTCATTAACACAATTTGAATAAATTACAAATTCATTTATGATTTCTAGATAGAGACCATAATCAACATCACTAAGTGACTTGCTATATTTTACCCAAGACTTATTCCTTTTATTTTTTAAGCTTTTAAGATGCCGATCAACATGTGGTGGATTGTTATCTTTAAGTCTAATTTTACTGAGAGGTATATTTTCTAAAAAACAATTAAATAATATTTTATAAAATTTCAAAACCATATCATCTAAGTTTAAATTTAAAAATATTGTATCCCAGTCCAAATCATTTAAATTGGTAAAAAGTTGAGTGAAATTACATTTTTTGAAGTCAAATTCAATTTGATTACTACTTTGCACAGAATTATCACACAAAAAAAAAAACTGCATAAGAATACAAAAAAAAAATCTAGTCGTCAATGAATTTTGCGCAGTTAGAGACAAATTAATATTTTCACATTCGAATCACATTAGCCGAGTATAAAACATCTTCCGGACAAAAAAAAATAATAAAAAGAAAAGAATTCAATTTTTTTTGATGAATTATAAATTCAATTCCTTGTGAAAAAAAAAATTATTCTTCCCTGAATATTGAAAAAAAAAGCCAATAATATTGGTTCAAACCAATCAGATTGAACATTGAATTACTTTCCAGATAAAATGATTTTCTTGGTCATTTCTAGAAGCTGATATATCTGTCGCAGCAGTTTTTCCAATCAGGGAAAATGTGATTCAACTTTTTTTTCAACATCCATGAGCATATTCGCACTTTGAATATTATTTGAACTCAAAAATATTAACTTTTGATCATTCGGCAAAAGAAAAAGAAGATTTTTTGTGGTAAAGGATTCCTGAATTCCTGAGAGTTTTCGAGATTGTATTCAAGAATCAAGACAATCATCATTTCAAATGCGTCACCTCTAAAGACGATTTACGTTTTTTTTTAAATAAGTCTTAAATTGTATTTTCCAGCCTTTAACAAAAAAAAATAATTAATTAATTTCTTGTAAATTGTAAGATTTTAATAATGTGAAAGTGAGTGCAAAAGAGGACATTTGAAATCAGGATAATTAATAAAATCAAATCGTCAAGACCTTCGCACATTGCACATCGTTGGATCATCGATCAAGTAGTAACAAGAAAATTAAAAGTGAGTAATTTAATCCTTGATATTTTTCTCCATGGTTGAATTCTTGATAAGATTCCTCTTGTGCATTTATACTCTTGTTTTAAAATCATAGCTTTTTTTATTGTGTCAGTCATAATTTTTAACTTAGTTATTAGTTTGAATCCAATACCTTTTCTTTAGTTAAATTTTGGTTCTTGATTCCTTTTGCCTCATGTTAATAATTTTTGTTTGTTTGTTTCATGACATCTTTTATTTAAATTTCATTTTGATTAAATTTTTAATAATTCAAGTAATAATATTCTTTAATAAATATCTAAAATTGTTGTTCCATTAATAATATGTTTTATTAGGATGGTGAACTAAATTGGTAAAATGGGAAAGTGGTAGTAAAAGTCAAGAAGGGTAGAGTCATGGGATAGATCGTTATTTTGGGGCTATGCCCTTAATAAAGCCAGAGCATATTATTTTATTATAGGCAGTGCCGGATTAAGTCAGCGCGGGGCCTGTAGCAAATTCTATCAAGGGGCCCTTAGACTGTTTTAGGTTAGGCACTTATCAAACAAACTTTTCTTGATTTAATTTGGGAAAATTTATAAATAATGCTGTTGATATCGACTTCTTGGAGTAAATCATGTTCAATATTCATTAAAGTGAGGAGATTAAGACGTTGTTGGCTCATCGTGTTCCTCAATTCATTTTTAACACGTTTTAATGTTGAGAAAGATCGTTCACCACTGCAGTTGGTGATCATGAGAGACAAATAAATGCGCAAAGCAATTTCAACGTTCGGGAAACAAGATTGTAAGGAATTATTTATCAACAGCTTGTAAACCTGCATTTCCAGAGCCTCATGATTCCTGCTGTCAATAATACCAGCCGCATCAGAATTGACCATTGAAGCGAATTGCATTAATTCGTTGCCCAGACTGTCCTCCAAATCATCTGCGTAAGCACTAACTATGGTTGCAGATTTTTAATTTCTTCTGGTGGAAGAGATTTTAGATGAAGGTTTTTATAATACAAATTCTATATACTACTGAAATAAATCAGCCAAGTAGAAGACTTAGCACTATTAATGGACTTGTTGAATTATTGATTCAAAATAGCTTTTATGGCTTTTAGTCCACAAAAATTGGCGTTTCGTCCAGGTGATCGCACATGGACTCATCAGTTGGCTGTGAGGACCGTGTCAATATGCAATTTTTATTGAATTCAGTTCATCTTACATTGATTTTTTGACAAAAATCCAATGTGAACTATATCCAATCAAGATTAAAATTGTAATCATTAACGTTGAAATATTTTGCTATTTTCAACAAATTCAACAAATCCATTAATAGTGCTAAGTCTTCTACTAGGCTGATTTATTTCAGTAGTATATAGAATTTGTATTATAAAAACCTTCATATAGAATCAATGCTCGGCCACAGGCAAAATATTCCAACGTTAATGATTATAATTTTAATCTTAGTTGGATATAGTTAACATTGGATTTTGAATTCAATAAAAATTGCGTATTGACTAGGTCCTCATAGCCAACTGATGAGTTCATGTGCGATCACCCGGACGAAACGCCAGTTTTTGCGGACTAAAGGCCAAAAAAGCTATTTTGAATCAGGAAGAGATTTTAGCTCTCGGAATATTCCGAAAATGCCAGCAATTTTATGATAACTGTTCATATACGTTTACCTAAAGCAGTGAGTACGTTATCAATGGTGACAATAAATACCTGAATTTCATACCGTTGTCCAATTTGCGTTTGGTGCGGTGCGAAACATGATTGACCAGCAGATAGAAAAATAAAATTTTAGTTGATCACTTTGATGCAAATATTTTCTTCTTAGTAATTGTGACTAAATCTAATATGTAAATAATATTTTTTTATGGTCAGAAAAGGTTGGTGCGCGGGGCCCGTAGCATTTGCTACTCTTGCTTCGTGGCTAATCCGGCACTGATTATAGGCTTAATACAAGCAGAACTTAAAACTAGACATAATAAACTTAAATCTATACTTTAACATAATAAAGGGAGTACAATTCATTATTAATTTGTTTTATTTGGCTTGATACGAAACATTAGAATTAGTGTTTTATTAATTATAGTAGATATAATTTAGACTTAATAATAGCTTAAAATTAAAATGGGAAGAAGGTTTAGTGAGGGGTTTGGGACAGAATTCTTCTAAGGGATGCAGAATTGAGGGAAAAATCAAAAATATCTTGAACAGAGTTGGCTGAACGTAACAATCTGGAGATTGGGTTGAAGTGTCCGTAGTTGGTGCGGTGTGTAGGGAGGTGGAAAAAGGGGACGGAACGTAAATGACGTGGATTTGTATTGATAATTATTAATTCAAGCAAGGCCGGAGAGTCAATGATACCAGTGATAAGTTGGTGGACGAATACTATATTGGCGATATGACGACGTTGAGCAAGGGTATGTAGATTGATCAATTGTAGACGGTCTTCATACGGGGGTAAGATAAAAGGATCGGACCTGGGCAAATTGCGCAAAGCAAAACGAAGAAATCTTCGTTGTACTGCTTCAATTCTATGTGAGTGACTGACTAGCATATTCAAGGATGGGTCTGACAAAAGCATAGCGAGGAGGTGGAGCAGCAATGTCTCACTATAGGGTAAGGGTTGCCACGTAGTTACATATTAATAATATTACATTTATTAAACTACTTAAAACGACGTAGCATCTGTCGTATTTTATGGAAATATGTTTGGAATTGATTTGTTTTTTGTTTTTCTCTGCGGTATCTCCTCAATTTTCTGGCACGAAATATTTGAGTGAACAGAAATTAGTTGCAGCAACTACCCCACCCAAATGAGCTACGCTGAGGGTAAAAGAGTGTGCCAGAGCTGCGAACTATGGGAATTACCACCTCATCCCACTGTTCATTACAACTGGTCATATCAAGATTACATAAATTTAAGTTTAGGGAAATTGTCAATGCAGGATGATGTCGATCTTCTTTTAAAAGTCGCTTTGAATAACAGCAGTATCAGCATATACGATGTCAGAAATATAGACAAGGTCAAGTATTTTGTTGTTTTGGTTTTTGATTAAGTTAAGTTGAATGAGTCCTAGTGAGGCCATTGTGTCGATGGTACAAAATTCAATATCATTGGATGGGTTAATCGCAAAATATTCTTCTTTATTTTCATTCTTCGACGATTCAAGATTAGGTAGATTGAAGTCACCAATTACGCAAATTTCGTCCTCGGGATTTATATTTTCAAATAAATTGTCCAAACTTTCATAGATTTTGTACATATATTATAGTTAGAACTTGGCGGTATGTAGACGGTACCTATATAAAGATTGCCGAAGTCCATTTTTATTTTTATGCACAACATTTCTAGTTCAAATTGTTGGAAGTCATTTACCAACGAGCTTATAAAAGAGTTCTTAGCAGCTATTATTAATCCTCGTCCAACTCTTGTAGATTCGTCATTTGAATGTCGATCACGCCGGAAAACTTGATAATGCAAGTCAAAAAGTTTTGTGTCAGCAATTGAGTTACATAGCCAGGTTTCAGTTAACACAATTACGTCATGAGGTAAGTTATTTACATTTTTATAAATCTGATTAGTTTTAGTTCGTAGTCCATTTACATTTTGATAATAAATTAGCAGTTTTTGCTGTTGTTGTAGCGGTAGGCATACTTTGTCAGTTGTTGAGGAAAATAGGAGGACTGTTTTCTCGAACTCCTCTTCACAAACTCATGCATAATAATTCCAGTGGGCCAAAAGGAAATAGAATTTAGTAGATGAAAGAGAGAATCCGGACATCTAACTTTAAAAGATGAGTATTTTGAAAAATTTAGCTGGAGCATTTTTTCAACATGTACAATGTACATGATCCAATGTGCCAACTTTATCTTTAATATAGTTTTTGATATCTAATGCATTTGTAGCAGGATCAAGCTTAGAAATAAAAATAATCTTCTGACCTTCAACTACTTTAAGCCCTGATACAATAGGAGATACATTTATGTGTTGAGTCATTTTAATAATAAAGTTGTATCATATGAAATTTGAGAAATGTTTTTTTTTTCGTACTTTTTGTCGTGAAATGACTTTTTATTCTCATTATATTATGTCTTGTCATTTGGTTGGTTCTAGTCAAGTATTCCGTCGGGAAATATTTTTTTTTATTTGGTAAGCAAATACATTTGTGTGTAAAGTTATTCATTTATTCGTACGTTAAAATATATGTATGTATGTGATATTTGTTACTTTTACGTTTTGCTAATTTCTGTTGCCCGCACAAAACACATCCCGTGCAGTAGGGATAGAAATGAAATATCACGACATAATTTGCCCAGCGAAGCAATACGAAAATATAGAGAAAGCGGTGTCAAGACGTTGAGTTGGAGAGACAGATATCTTGTGGAGTCGGGGTGTATCAGACATCTATATCAAGATAAAACTGAAGACATAGATCGCTAACATCATATCATAAGAGAAAATATCGCAACTCCATTGGAGATTTCATATCATGATGAACATCCTGAGAGAATTTATCTCTTGTGGAGTCGAGTTATTAATAGATAACATGACTGGCGGCGGGGCAACAATTTCGATTAATACCTTTGCGGGCTCTCCTTATCATCAATGTACGACGTTCTTGGGCTTGTTAACAACTAGATTATTTTTAAAATGCATAGATATATTCCGCTTTAACTAGCCATTGGTTTGATATTTAAAACGAGCTGCTTAAATTTCTTATACTTTTCAAGAAGCTTTGAAAAATTATCATATAAAAAAATGTATAACTGACCAATTCCCGAAACAAGCTGACTTTGAAATATTTTAAGCCTTGATTACAAATTTTCTAGGGCTGGCCAATTTTTAAAACTAGTTGACCTTTTTTGACCAATTAGTAATTGGCTTAATTTTCTTGCAATTATTCTTTCTTGTGGTAAAATCTGAGAGCCGTGAAAAAGGTGTTTTTTATTTGTTACTTAGGTTGTGTTAACTTAATAACTGCAGAAAAAATACTACAAAGAAAATTCTTGATAAAACAATATTACAGGAAATTAGGATCTGATCAAACGAAATTAAAGAAGTTAAACCACTTAAACCACAGATTTACCATGGAATTGTGTTCGTAATTTCTTTTTTTAAGCGCAGTAAATATTTCATGACCTATGTGTCTCACAGTTTGTGGACTTGGCATAATGATCACAAATCATGATCTCCTTCACTGTTGTTGCGTGTATTAAAAGCCATTTACACAAAATTATGGTTACCATTGCTAAGCTTACCCACTTCAACTACTCCTTTTTCTGTATGATGTGAGCAAGACCTTAAGGAATAAATGATTTTTTAAAGCATTATAATACAAAAAATTAAGTGTTGTTATCGTTTTAAACTGTTTAGTTGTGAAATGAATTATTTCTGAGTAAATTAATATTTTTACTTGCGAACTTTATGGCAAGTTATGCATTCAAAAGAAAAATCTCGCAAACCTGTGCGAGTGTGTTTAACAGCTTTAACGGCTTGGCCGATTTTTCTTAAACTTGGTGGATAGAGTCCTGAAAATGTTTCCAACACACTTTTTTTCTTTTGTTAGGACCATATCATTTTTTTTTTTGAAAATATTTTTGGCAAAAACTTTATCATAGATTTAAGAAAATAAAACAAATTTATTTATCAAATCCTAGCAAATGGTTGAAAGAATATTCCAAAAAACTGATTTTTGATTGCATTTCCCATATAAAACGATTTTATTTTGTTTTAGATTATCTCAAACTAAAGTTTAAATAGTGTTGTACATTCAAAAATGTTATTTTGAAAAGATAAAATGTGCTTTTTTAAATTTAAAAATTCATTAGTTTCTTAATTAAAGCTTCAAAACCTAGAAATTTACTTATGTCATCTTGAAATAACGGTACCCACCATCCAAGTGTTAAATAATGGCTTTCGAAATCCTTTTTTTCTCGAAACCGGTTTCTAAAAAGTTGATAAAATTTGTCTGCTTCGCTTAGTTTGAACAATCTTTAATTCAATAAACATTTTGAAATTAAGGAATTACTGCCAGTACTTACCTTAGAACCATTTATTTTTATTTTTTGACTGTAAAACGCATTTAAATTTTAATGACTTCAAAGTCCAAAAAACTTTAAAGACAAATATTGATATCTCAAGAATGGGATTTAATTTAATTTGTACTGCACAATAATACAAAATTAAAATTGGCGTACTTAAATTTTTTTTAAATTTTGTATAGGTATAAAAATTAATTTTTTCTTTAAGCCGCTACAATGATTTTTTGCTTGAGAAATCAGATGGCATTCTGTCTTTAGCTCTAAGTACTAAGGGAATTGTTTTAGCCGTTTACAAAATCAATTTCATGCTTTTGAACTTTTTTCTCTAATTATGTAATTATTTAAAATTCAAAGCCCCTTACCCCGAGCACATAGAAGCAAGGTCTGGCAAGCAAGTTGCAATACACAACATTTGTTTACTAACACAAACTTGTTCGTCAACTGGCATGGAAGCTCTTAGGCCAGGCAAGTTGGGAAACAAGTGACCTGACAATTGCAATTGCTCCAAATCATAAATTCAAAAATTTTTTTTGGTGGCGTGTGCTTATAAGAAATAGGGTTTTTCACGGGCGGGTAGATGTTGAATTCAAATAAAATTAACTGTGTATATGTGGTATGAGCAAAATCCTTTTTTTATTTAAAAGACCCATGTATGCCATTAAGTATCAAATATAATATCATACAATTACCAACCTTCGCATCTTACGGTGTCCGAGTGCTTCACTTTCAATAACCTCTCCGCACAGATCCGGCTGAATTTAAGCAATGGCCAGTGTTTTGTTTAACTTAAGGGCATCGGTTCATTGTGGCTTATATGCATAGAGCTGCGACCTCAGGAAACTCTAAAAGAAAAAGTCTAGCGGGTTCAATCCGCATGATATTGGTGACCAATTCACGTCACCTCTGCGAGAGATAACCTTACTCTCAAATCATACATGCAGAATGTTAATCGTTGCGTCCGCTCTGTGGCAAGTATAGTGGCGTGTTGCTAGAACCACATGTCGTATGGTCAGCAACGTCGTTTTCAAAAAAATTACGGACCAATGATACACACCAAACTGTAACTTTCGAGGAAGCATTGTAACCTGGTGAAAATCGTGTGAGTTGGTGTCGTCTCAAATATGTCAATTTTGTTGTAAACATAGACTTATCCGAAAACGCGCTTCGTCGCAAAAAAAACGCTATGAAGCCCATTCATTGAACAAGCGGAGTTAACTCAGGTCATGAACTTTGAACTCCGGGTCAGTTCCAGTTGGATTTTGTACGGTTTAATGCACAAGTCTAAATGCAAAATTCTTGTGCACAGCGAGGAATAGACTGCCTCAGGTTCTGCTTTACGCTTCCACGGAACGCGTTGATTTTCCGTTTCTTTGTTGTACGAATGTTGGCTGAATGATTACCAAACCGTTCGTCTAATATTTGGCCATAAAACTGTAACGAAGCGTTACAATCCTACATATCCGTGTTCATATTAGCGAGCAAAACGTTACGACCCCTAATCATATTTCCGAGCGAAAGGTTACGAGACCTACATACCGCCTTATTAATTGATCATATTACACATACACAGTGTGTACCCGAAGCAGCGTTGTTCCTGGGAAGCAAAATGTTGGGGCCATTAGTGGGGCCATTTCAACTTTTTTGGGGCCACTTCGTTTTTCCATATTCGATAAAATAATTAAATAATAAAACAGAAGATATTATTTTATTTGTATTTTTGCATTTTATTCCAATTTTTTTAAATAACTTAAAATCTATGTTAGACATTTTTTTATCGATTCTGGAGGCGGAATAAAAATACCACAAGTATTATTTTTCAGAAACCCCTTAAAGCTCATAAGCGAATTTATAACTTCATAGCTAAGTCTATTGCGATTTTCGGTTTTAATATTAGGTGTGTTTTATTCACTGCTGCATAGCTAGCGCAGCAAAATTTCCCTCGACAAACAACAACAATTTTATTGCTGGAGAAAAAGAAGCCAGTAAAAAAAGTGACAGCTGTGCTGGTAATAGAACTTCAAATTATTGAAATGAAAATGGCGCTATGCATTACATTTTAGAATTAAACATATGTACATACATGTTTTGACATCAGATTTTGATATTTTCTATAATAATGGGCAACATTGAAATATAAATTGAAATTGACATATGGAGTGAAATTGATCGTTTCATTCGCACTTGAATGCTGCGCTGGCTATGCAGCAATCGCAATGAATAAAACACACCTATTATTAAGAGCTGAAAAAACACGTTCTGCACAGGCACTGTAACAAATTTGAAACTGAAAAAGTGAAGAACTTAAATATGAGACAGAGAAAAAGAGAAAGACAGCCGGTATGTGCTACTGTCAGTCGATGTGATGTGTTGAATTTTTCCATGAATGCGTTCAGCCAAATTAGCATATAGATGAGAGTAAATATCGACTACTTGGATATTATCGATTTCTAAAATAAAATTTTGTTTTTGAATGCTGTGCAAAATGGGTTGCTTTATTATGCAAATTTTACAATTTTGGGGCCATTTCGTGATGGCCCGGGGCACCGGGCCAAAATAAGAATCTTGGGGCCAAATGGCCCAATTGGGCACTTTAGCACATGGCTGACCCGAAGTCATGTGATCAATACCCACTTTGATTCACACATAATTTTGTCGTTTATTTATTTCAATTCACATTGACTCTTAGGCGTAGATTCAACAAGTGGAGGTTGGGAAAATGACAAAATTGTCTTTTATTCTCGTTCAGTGTGGATACCAATCTAGTGTATAGAGAGTTTATGTATTGCCGCAAAGGTGTCAGGTGAAGCTGATCTATTTTTTTTTGTAAAATATTAGGGTATTATATTAGCTAGAGTAGGGCAAGCTTTAGTATTTCTAGGAGTATTAATCCCCTATTACACGATGTATCACGAGACTGGGTTCACGTAAGTGCGAAAAAGAAAGCAGATGAGGAAATGAGATGCAAAAGAATATTCCCGGTGAGTACCGGGCTGATTTTTAGTAGTCTCATTTTGACGTTTCTTTTTCTCAAATTCGTTTTATGTTGTGTTGTGCATTAAAAAATACGAACAACTGTCAAATTTGAGACATGAGTCTCATGAGACATGAGTCAACGTGTAATAGAATAGCTTTTGCCTCATGGGATACAAATTTAAAAGGAAAGTCAAAAATGAGATATGTCTCATGAGGCAACGTGTAATAGGGGACTTAGCTAGAGTGGGGGAATATTTATTATTGTTATTATTAGTAGTATTATTATTTACTAAACCAACCCGTTTCTTTCCTCTAATTTCCTCTTCAAGGTAGCTCATTGGACAGGTTCTTTTCTTAGAGTTCCACTTCCAGTTCCACAGGGCTTCCGATAACGTTCCCGAACCCGTTTCTTTCCTTTGATCTCCTCTTTAAGGAAGCTCATTGGACAGGTTCTCTTTTTAGAGTTCCACCCGTTTATTTCCCTAGATTGCGTGCTAGGGACACTTTATAAGAAATACTGTGTTATTTATTCTAAGAAAAGAAATATTGTTAATAAAAGTATATGAAATACCCTGTTAGAAATACGAAAACACGAAATAAATTAATCGAAAGCTTTGCAGTATTAAAATACATTATTTCATTGGGAGCTTTAGACCCTCCAAACCCAAGTTTGTTGCTTCTTTGGGAAGAACCCTGGACACCGACGAGTTTACCTCAGCCACGAAGAAAAAGCATCACATCACAAAACGTTGAAGAGTTGACTGCCACCACGTCTGCTGTCAAATGGGCGCAACGTTTGCACCAAGGAACTCTTATTTTGGTAATAAAGTTTTATCATTTGGACATGCTGTTCCATCGTGTGACTGTGGCATCAGTAACTGAATATTAAACAATATGTTTGACACATGTCGCCAATTATAATTAAAAAAATGTAAAAATTTCAAAACTTTCAGGCAACTTGTTTGTCCAGTGGCGTACCACCTATGTCACATCAAATACTAAAATAGGGATTTGACTGGCAGTTTATGTACCCAACTTGTTCGCTAATATGGCCTCGGGGTTAACGATATGAACAACTTCGTGCAACTCAGTCTAGCATTTTATTGTTATTTGCACTAATAAAAACTGTATACTAAAAATTTTGCTTGACAAAAATTCTGTATTTTTTAACGCTACTCGTAACATTTTACATTATCAAAAATATTTTTTTTGCTACATAATCATATTATTTCGAAAGACAGAATGCAGAAATACAAATATTGTGTGTTAAAGAAATTTGTAGATTCAAAATTTTAAAAACAGAATTGGCTAAGTCTTTGCTTACGATAAATGACTAACATATACTCTTTGCGTAATTGTTGTTTTTTTTAAGGACTTCTAAAATTAAATATCTATTTAATATTTGATGCGTGTATTTAAATTTTATATTTTTTATCTTTAAAACTTATTCAATACTTCCTTCAATTTACTTGTTATCAGGTCAAACAGCAAATGGAAAGCCATAACCATCAAATTCAATACAATACGACCACTTAAGATATTTTTCCGTTTTGTCAAAACTCAAAAAAGAAGATTGAATTTGTTCAATAAAATAACACTTTATTTTTTAAATCTACATATATACATACAAATATTACACATTTCGCCTCATTCGATAATACAATAACAACAAAATAAATTCATAACTACATTGTATTTTCTGTCATTTTATGAAGTCAAACCACTTATAATAAAATCTATAACATTGGAACCTACACAGACTCATCGGTGTATCCCTTTCATTTTTTAAAGTATATTTTCAGCAACCTAACGACCGGGGCTTCGAATATCACGGATATGAAAAACGCGACCCCAAACGAAAGGACGGCATTTCCTAAAAATATAACCCAGATCATAAGGTTATTCAAATGGACAGTTCCATCCATTTGAGACGATGTCAACAGCATTATCACCGGATGGACAAGATATGTGCAATATGTCAAACGACTCAGAGGCAAAAGGCCAGGATACGAAAGCACCTTGTTAACGGGATTAGCCAAGCCCCAGCAGCAGGAAAGTACAATCCAAGCGAGGGCAACTCCGAATGCTGTAGAGAAAGATAAAACGGGCAGGCCATTATGAAAAGTAATTCTATAAATTATTGTTATTCTGTTAGTGGAATGTGATTCACCCTAATGTTGATTTATGAAAAGGTCAAAGCATTTGGAGATTTTTTTCTGTACATTTTTCTCTCAGAAACTCGCAACTTACCAGTGTGTCCGATGCCGACATAAAATGCTGTGGCTATAACACTTAGTTGACCAGACCAAACCCCACAGATAACCGCAAATAATAGCCCAAGACTGGCAAACCAGAGGAGCAAGTTCAGTCGGAACGATATTTTTGGTGGAGTTTTGTTAACGTGCACTACGAAGCCAACAATCATACCTGCAATAATAAAAATTGATACGGTTAGACGTTAGAAGTTGGAGTGGTTTAATGTTACAGATTATAGGGTTGATTACTAGCAAATTGGATGACAGTACTCTTAAGGATAGGAGGAGATAAATTTTAATTTCAGGACTTAATACGCTTGCATAGCTTATACGAGCAACACAAAAAAAAAATAAGTTGTGGTTCCTTTGAACAAATCGGTAACATACCACACACACCAAGAGAGTTGAGGTAATTTTAAAAGCTATAAATGTGGACAATTTACTTAGGGAGATAAAATGTAGATGTTGACATGATTTTTATTGGATTTATGGTAAGTGAAGTTAACGGAGGGTAATGTTTTGGGCTGCTAATACAAATTAAGGTCAACACAAATAATGTCTACATCACTTCTTTCTCACAAAAATTAATAAATTCTGAATTTCACTTTCAAAAGAATGTCACATATTGCGACTGACTGAAATAATAAGATGTTGATAAGAAAAACGAGCACAAAAGTTATATTAATAGATAGAACATTAGAATATTTATCTAAAAAAAAAAACTTTTCACGGATACATATCAATAAACAGTGGAAAACATTCAAATTGAAAACAGCAAATAATGATGTCTAAGGAAATTTTCGGAAAGTCAATTTAAAACAAAAATCTAAGGGGAAGATGGCCTAAAATGGCCCACCAAAGTAAAATGGCCCCCTTGCTAGAAATTGTAGAATCGAACATAATAAGAAGGGTTTGGTAACACAATTCTTTAGTTTATCTGGCATCATCGACATATAAGAAATATTAGCAACTTCAAGCTATTGTTTGAAATCTTACAGGTCAAACTGTCTCTAGCCATCTACAAAAGCAGAACCAATAAAATGTTGTAAAAAGTTTGTTGACAAAAAAAATAAAATAAACAAAAATTATAAAAAACATTAAATTTTGGTGAAAACAAATGCATGTAAGTATTAAGTATTTCTCATTAATTTACTGAGATTAGTTGGCCTATAACTATTTCAGTTTTTTCGGAATTAAAACTTAAATAAAAAAAAACCTAAATGGGCAAAATGGCCTACTAAGCACTCGTCAACAAATGGCATAGTGTGCCATTTTATACTTTAAGTGAAGTTGTTTTAAATTAATTATGGATTTTTATTTTTTTTGTTGAGTATTGCTTATGTTTATTTTACTTCGAACTGTGATTTGTTTTAAATAAAGTTTAAATTAAATTGAAAATGTGTTCTAGTTTACAAGCCAATGAACATGAAATATGTAAATACCTACAAATAAAGAATCTACTTTTGAATAAGCTAAAGGATGCGTTGGAAAAGTATACGTTTTTGTATTTATTGTAATATTTTTGCTAGGTTCGTTAAATAAAACTTATCACTCTTTTTAGTATTTCTTCTTTATTTACACTTTCCAATTCAAAACAGTAAATCTCAATTTATAATCAGCTCAAATACTTTTATTCAATTTAAATCACACTTGTTTAAAAACACAATCCAATAAGCAATACTTTTGCACACTTTCACAATCCAAAATCAACTGTGTCTCGCTAACCGTGAACACTCCCTTATATACTCAAATTAGTTGTTTTCGAAAGTTCTTGTCTTGGAATGTTCTAGATGGTTGGAATAAGGGGAAATACATTTGACATTGGAAAAGAGCTTTTGTTTCTTCCAGAAATTAGATATGTAATTTTCCAACAGATGGCGCTGTAGTAGTATAAAGCTCTGTTCACAACATTGCCCCCTTCTTAAGATTGTTCGTCCCGAACAATTCTATCTCCAGCTTCGCCACTGTATCGGTGCAGTCGATCGCTATGCACAACTTTTAACTTTCCTCTGGACCCTCTTTGAATTCGGTAAACGACATCATTGATTTTCCTGAGGACAGTATACGGGCCTTCCCAGTTTTGTTGAAGCTTATGTGACAATCCCTTTTGACGATGTGGATTATATAGCCATACACGATCTCCTACTTGGAATCCTGTCGTGTTTGCTCTTGTGTCGTACCTTGTCTTCATTCGATCGCTGTAAGTGCTCATTCTAGTCCTGGTCCTTTCGTGGATGTCGATTAGCCTCTCTTTTAGGTCACTCACGTAATCCCCTGTTTCCTGAGACTCTTGTGGTGGGTGTCCAAACCTTATCTCACTAGGCAGCCGTATGCTTTTTCCGAACAGGATTTCAGATGGTGTTTGTCCTGTTGAGCTATGTACTGCACTTCGATAGGCCATCAAAAATAGTGGTATGTGCCTATCCCAGTTTCTTTGGTAGTCGCCTACGACCTTAGTGAGGTGCTCTTTTAAGGTCCTGTTGAATCTCTCAACCATTCCATCAGATTGGGGATGAAGTGGTGTGGTTCTCGTTTTCTTAATGCCAAGGAACGCGCACACCTCTTGGAATATGTTCGACTCAAAGTTCCTTCCTTGGTCAGAATGGAGCTCCATGGGCACACCGAACCTGCTTACCCAGTTAGACACAATCTGGTCGGCCACGGTCTTGGCTTCTTGGTTCGGGATAGCGTATGCCTCAGGCCATTTGCTGAAGTAATCCATTACCACCAGAATGTATTTGTTTCCATCATTCGTTTCCGGAAATGGGCCAGCTACATCAACAGCAATCCTTTCAAATGGTGAGCCGACATTATATTACGTCATTTTTCCTTGCAGTTTTCTACCAGGTCCTTTGGTTGCAGCACAAACGTCACAATTTCGGCACCACTTTTCAACGTCGTCTCTTGCATGCAACCAGTAGAATCGTTGCCTCACCTTTTCTAACGTCTTATTGACTCCCAAATGGCCTCCTGAAGGTCCATCATGCATCTCTCGAAGAACCTCTTTGATTTTCGATTGAGGTAACACAAGCTGCATCACATAGGATTTACCATCAGCGGACTCCCATTTTCGCCGAAGAACACCTTCTTGCACATGAAGTGAGTCCCATTGTGCCCAATAAGCCTTTAAAACTGGACTCCTATCGGAAATGTCATTCCATGCGGGTTTTTCTTCATGTTCTTTCCATGCGAGAAGAGGTTCAATGTCGGGGTCTTCTTGTTGAGCAGATCTTATTTCCTCATTGCTCCATCCACAAATGGGGTCAGCCCTTATTCGCAGAATGTTGATGGATTCCTTTTCTTCTTGTCGCCTACAATGCTTGCAGTCTATTTTACAAGGCCTTCGGGATAGCGCGTCGGCATTTGAGTGCAGCTTTCCCCTTCGGTGTTGAATTTCATAAACGTAAGTCTGCGGTCTTTCTATCCACCTTGCGACTTGTCCTTCTGGGTTCTTGAAGTTCAACAACCAGTTAAGAGCACCATGATCGGTTCGTAGAAGAAACTTCTGTCCATAGATGTATTTGTGGAAGTGTTTCGTTGCCAAGATGAGTGCCAAGAGTTCTCTTCTGGTCACACAGTAGTTCCTTTCGGTCTTCGACAGTACTTTGCTGAAATAGGCGACAACCTTTTCTTCGCCATTGTGCACTTGTGACAGAACAGCCCCGACTCCCACATTGCTTGCATCAGCATCGATGATAAAAGACTTGCCTGGAGTCGGATAGATCAGCACCGGAGCATTGCATAGACGGTATTTCAGTTCTTGGAAGGCTTTTTCACACTCACCTGACCATCTAAACTGCTTGTTCTTTTCCGTAAGCTGATGCAAACTCTTCGCAATTCCGGCAAAGTCCTTAACAAAACGTCTATAATAAGTAGCAAGACCAAGAAAACTTCGTAGTTGATGTTTGTCCTGTGGTGTTGGCCAATTTTTGACGGTGTCAACCTTTTCAGGATCGGTCTTGACTCCTTGGGACGAGATGATATGTCCCAAATACTTTACTTCAGTCTGGAACAGTGCACATTTTTCTGGGTTCAGTTTAAGGTTAGCCTCTCGAAGTCTCTGGAACACACCCTTTAGATTCTTACAGTGTTGGTCGTATGTCTTTCCATAAACGATAACATCATCCAAGTAGACAAGACAAGTTTTCCAAGTCAGACCTTGAAGGACGCACTCCATCAAACGCTCAAATTGCATTACCTTGAACTGCCAGAGCCCATTACCTGTGGAGAACGCTGTCTTTTCTCGATCTTCAGGGTGAATTTCAACTTGCCAATATCCACTTTTCAAGTCCAGCGTTGAAAACCAATGTGCTCCTTCCATCGCATCTAAGGTGTCACTAATTCTTGGCAGGGGGTAGCTGTCTTTCTTGGTTACGTCATTCAACCTTCGGTAGTCAACACAAAACCGTGTACTTCCGTCCTTCTTTTTGACTAGGACCACTGGTGACGCCCAAGGACTCTTGGAGTTCTCAATCAAACCATCCTTCTTCATGGTGGTAATCATTTCGTCAACTTCATCTTGTTTGGCCAGTGGTAGACCTCTTGCGGGCTGACGAATGGGTCTTGCATCTCCTGTATTTATTCGATGCTGCACCATTTGTGTCCTTCCATATTTCCCGTTTGGTGAAGCGAAAATGTCGGCATACTCATTCAGAAGGCTTTCTGCCGTTTTAACCTGATGTTGGTCTAGGTTAGATGAATTGAGTATCTTTGCCTTGATGGTATTGAGCTCCTCAGGGTCTAATGTCTTTCTCGGTGTTTCAGCGTCGATTTGTGTTATGGCTGCGACAGATTCGCACTTACCGATAATTTCTCCTTTCGTTAACTTTACATCGTACGGTTTGGTGTTGAGTATCCGTACGGGGACCATATTGTTGTTCGGAGCCACAAGTGTCTTCCCAATGATGACCTTTTGGGAAGAACAGTCTGGGCCTGGTTCCACCATTAGGTATCGATGGCGTCCACACTCACCATCTAATTTTGTCCAAAGAAATACCTCAGAAGAAGTAGGAATAACCACATCTTCTTTGATGACAGTCCTTAGAGTTGTTATTCCTTCGTGCCCATAGATCATTGGAATCTCTGTATTCTGGTATTTGAGTACCTGGTTGCCGATATCCAAAACTACTCGATGTTCTTTCATGAAGTCCATTCCGATGATGCACTCGTCACATATATCTGCCACCAAAAATTTGTGTGAGAATTCTAGATCTGCTATTCGAATTCCAAGTCGGACCTCACCATAAATCCTAGCTGCTTCTCCTGTGGCAGTTCTTAGACGGTAGCTATTGATGTTGTGTAGCCAATTCCGGTGTACTAGGTCTTGACGCACAATGGAGGCGGTGGCACCGGTGTCGATTGTGACCACACGTTTGTTGCAATTTAAAGTTGCCTTGACAGTCAGACTTTTATTGTCTCGTTTAGTCTGAGAGACCTGGATGGTGTTTCTGGGGCCATCGATACCAGAAACCAGCTTCTGCCCCTCGAAGTTGGTTCTTACTCGTTTCCCTGTTGGGAAACTGTTCGGCAAGTAACACTGGTGTTATTGTTACCTTGTTCTGGGTTTGAAACTCCGTGTCCACAATGTTGACAAGCTCTTCTTGGTGGTAATCGACATTGACGCTGTAAATGTCCAGTCTTGTTGCAATTCCAGCACTTTGCAAGTCCGTTTCGTTGGTTCCTTTGGACATCAGTTCTTTGGCATGAGCATTCTTCGACGATGGCTTCTCTAAGTCGATGTACTCCATGAGAAGCTTGCTCAGCTGCTTCCATTGTCAAGGCAAACGCTAATGTTTCCGAAAGAGTTCGTTTTCCAGCAGTTCGCACGGCCCTTTGAAGATGTATGTCGGAAATGGCGCGAACAAATGCCTCAACTGCAAACTGGTTACAGATTTCCTCTCCAACATCTGGATATGCAAGATGAACAAGCCTTTCAATGTCCGCTTGCAGTTGTTGTAGAGTTTCGCCCCTCTTCTGAACTCTGGAATTGAGTTGCACTTTGAAGACTTCTTTCATGTGGCTGTTACCAAAGCGTTTGTCTATAGCCAAAACCAAGGAATTGAAGTCGCCGCTCTTATCTGCTGGTATGGTTTGCAACAACTCAGCAGCTGCTCCTCTAAGAGCAAGAGTTAAGGCTATATACTAGTCAGCCTCATCCCAGCCATTTGTTGTGGAAGCTGCCTCGAATTGCTTCTTGTATATAGACCAAGAAGTTTGTCCATCAAAGGTTGGAGGTTGCATCTCCTTTTTCCTCAAGGTTTCTCCAGAACTTTCCCGAATCTTTATATTTCGAATGCGATCTAACTCTTTTGAAAACGTCTCCATTTTGTTGTCGACTTGATTCTCTAGCAATGAAACACGTTCATCAAGTGCAGACACATTATTCTCGATGTTAACAAGCTTGCCTTCTAGCATGTTTCTCTGCTCTTCGAGAAGGTCCTTTTGTTCGCTATGCTGTTTATCAAGGCGTTCGAGAATATTCTTTTGTTCATTTCGTTGCTCTTCGAGATGTTCGAGAACATTCTTTTGTTCATTCTTTTGTTCATTTCGTTGCTCTTCGAGACGTTCGAGAACATTCTTTTGTTCATTCTTTTGTTCATTTCGTTGCTCTTCGAGACGTTCGAGAACATTCTTTTGTTCGTTTTTCTGCTCATTTCGTTCTTTCATTTGTTCATTTCGTTGCTTTTCGAGACGTTCGAGAACATTCTTTTGTTGTTGAAGCAGAAGACTAATCATATTTGAAACATCTACATTTTTACTTACGTCTGCTTCCTCAGCGTCAGCTTCAAAGACGAAGCCGGACATCTTCGTCTTCATTTTGCTGTTTCAAATATTCGGCCAAACGCAGAACAAGCTCATTTTTCGATCCTGCTCTAGAAAGTTCTCGCTTGCCTAATTCACTTTTCAGCTCATTACAGTTGAGCTCTTTTAGTAACTTGCTCATTTTTTTATTTTACTATTTTTTTTTTTTTTTTTACACTTCACTGTACAATAAGTTTTATTCCACTTTTCTGACACCAATGTAATATTTTTGCTAGGTTCGTTAAATAAAACTTATCACTCTTTTTAGTATTTCTTCTTTATTTACACTTTCCAATTCAAAACAGTAAATCTCAATTTATAATCAGCTCAAATACTTTTATTCAATTTAAATCACACTTGTTTAAAAACACAATCCAATAAGCAATACTTTTGCACACTTTCACAATCCAAAATCAACTGTGTCTCGCTAACCGTGAACACTCCCTTATATACTCAAATTAGTTGTTCTCGAAAGTTCTTGTCTTGGAATGTTCTAGATGGTTGGAATAAGGGGAAATACATTTGACATTGGAAAAGAGCTTTTGTTTCTTCCAGAAATTAGATATGTAATTTTCCAACAGATGGCGCTGTAGTAGTATAAAGCTCTGTTCACAACAGTATAAACTCGTTTAAGATAATGTTCGATAAAAACAAATGTCAAAATCATTAAAGATGTGGTTTGTGCTGAACTAACACCACTGACAAATTTTCTGTCAAACAAGTGGCAAAATTATTGATAAAATCAAATAATTATTTGCAATATGGTGGTCATACTCGTACATTACGTGTGTTTAATTTCCTGAAATTTCTCGAAAATTTTCACAATTTGCTGTTGAACCCCGTGCGCTAAAAGCAGCTTTACTAACCTTGGTGAAAATGTAAGTTACTTTTATTAAAACGAAACCAGTTCCTTTTGTCAAAAATAAAAGCAGATCCAAAAGTTATTTACACGATAAAGTCAAGTCTTAAAAAAATTAAACAAAAAAACTTGTAAGTCGTCCAAATCCGGCATTAGTGGTTTCGCCAGGAAATAGGAATGACATTTCGGTTATTTCCATGGAAATTGTTTTATCTTCTCGATAACAAAAAATTCTGCAACCAATTTAAGTGTCACTGTAATCCAGACGCTATAAAATTATATCAGCACTATTATGTGCACTCTTGCTGGCTTATTTACATGCACTATTCCTTTGTTGTTGTTTACTGTGTAAAATTGGGTTTTGGGGTGATATGCCATTTTAATGTGGTCTTTATATTGTTGAGCGATAATTCGATTCTTTGAACTCAAAAAATTAATTTATTTGAAGAAAAGATTAATACAAAATGATGAAAAAGCGAACAGGTACATAGCTATGTTAATTTTTTTATTTAATTTCATTTCGTTGCCCAATTTTCCGCCGCCCTTGGCAAAGTTCCACCCGGAGCTTATGCCCCCTGCCCTACCGCCACACTAAGCCACTGTTACTTAGTGATAAATTATATTTGTATGGTTCCGAAAACTTTGTTACTCTGTTGTAATTCCATCAGTTTTTCAGTGCAGGCTCAAATATGCGTCAAATTGGAATAAGTTGATCCTATAATTAAATTAAGCTCGAGTTAACGCAGGAAGCATTTTCCCTGTAGAGACTTAATTTTAAGTTGTCAACTGCTTATCAAAATCAAGGAGTGGCACTATGAAAACCACCCTTTCCTTATCTATTTTAACATCTTTTTGACACTCGCAATCTGTCACCAAATAAAAAAAATTGTTGAATTGTGTTCTAAATCACCTAACATTTTCCATTCATACAATATTTACGACTTTTCTTCACATACCTACATCTTCGGTTGTCGTGTTAATTGTTAAATAGTAATGAATTTAAAAAAAAATCTGCAAAAATAAAATTTGTATCACATGAACCAATACAAACTCTTAGTGAAATTTTCTAACCAAACCAGAGCATCAAACATGCCATTTTTCTTGATAATGAAATGAAAAATACTCTGGATAAAAGTTTTCCACTGAAGTATAGGTCAATTAAAGTTAATGTGAGGAACACACAACAAATTCACTACTCAGAATGAAAATATCAACCATGCGAGGTTGAACAATCCCATCACTTAACCACGTTACTTAATTGAAATAGAAACTAATTTACAAACAGCTTTGTGTAGCACTTTTTCATGGCTCCCAAAGGATGTTTTTTTCCATGAAAACTTGCCAGCCCGTTAAAGAAAAAGATGCATTGAGGACAATTTTTTTGTACTACATGTATAACATATTTCACCCATATCACGTCCCAATCTCTCATCCTTAACAAAGTGACTTTGTTATATATCCACACGTACGTTCGTATGTACACATTTTCAATATACTCTCTCTTGTTTTTTTTAAAAGAAATTCTAACTCACGTTCAGTGTCAAACATTTATATCCTTTCTTTTTAAAAGCAAACAAAAACCTATACTATATTCTCTGCCAAGCCAATCCACAATGCACAGTATACGCTCTCTCCGAACCACCACCACTTTTGAAAATAGGAAACTTTTCAAATAAAACATAATTTCCAGGACATAAGCGCTTCACACCGCAACTCGTCACCAATTCCACACAAACGAAACAAAATAGCAACTTTAAACGAAAACTGACAAGTAACACTGTAAATTCTTTTATCTTTTTTATGGAAGTTCATTTGTTTTGTTGATTTTTTTTCTCAGGATATAAACAAGAGATGCAGAAAATTATTTTCCTTGACATTTTTCATTTAACAGAGTCCTTCTGTGTTTTTGAAGAATCTCATGTATGTATTTAGATTTCAGTCAACGACAATTTACGGGAGGAAAGACTAAAGAGGTTGTTCACGGTTGGATTTGGCAACTCCACGCCCATAAAAGTTTTCATAGATATGTTTAAGGTCTTGTACAGTTTGTCCTGGAAATTTTATAAACGCCCGAATTACCTTTGATTTTTTTTTAAAGAAAAAATATAAAATCCGTTTTTGTTTTAATTTACGACTTGGATTTCTATTAAGGGTTTAAAATTCTTGATAGATCCTTACAGCAGATACTACAAATTATTGTTTGGAAGTAAGTTTATTAAAATCATGCCGATTATGGAACTCGAAATATTGAATTAATAGTACAATTAAACTAAAATATTCAATATCATCGTACATACAAATTATTTTCTGTCTCAGTTTGAAAAGAAGTTAAATTATCTTTCTTTCTAACACAAAACATTTTTTATAAGAAGATTTATATTTTCAAGCACTGTAGTTTTGCGGTAAATTTTACCACAACAAGTTTCACCTGCCTATTCGTTTCTTCCTTTTCCAATTTTAACCTTCCTTATCCGCCACGGCTTTAAAATGCTTGAAGAGTTAAGTTGAAACCTGGGGTGGAATCGGGTAAGGTGATAGTTGACTATCAATTCGTTGATTGTCGTTTTTGACTATAGCATCATATCAATTAAAAATTATAGAGAGAGTGATGGTCAAAACGACAATCAACAAATTGATAATCAACTATCACCTTACGCGTTTACACCCCTGGTATCCAGCATCAACCAGACTCCTGGTTTTAAGTATTTTGGAAAAGTAACCAAAAAGGTCATCGTGTTTGGTAGACTACAATACTGCCATTAATCAATTATTGTGTGACGGGAACCACAAAATAATTGCATCTGACAGATGGTCCACACAAGCACTATACTTAAAGTGATAGACAGGAGAGTTCGCCACTGCGGGGAGAGTACGATAACTTAGGCGCCAAAAATTGATAACGGATTTTTATAGAAGGGTCAAATACCAGCGTTTTTTACTATAGGAGTGGGGGGTCTGTCTCGCCCCATTTAGGAGGTAGGGGCGATTAAAAAAAATGACTTAAATTGAAAAAAAAAAAAAATATATATACGTATTAAAAAACAACAGCAACACTTACAATAAAGTACTATACCGGTTTTGAAAGCCAGAAGTCTATTCTATAATCCTAAATTTAAATTATATTATTTATGTCAATAGTTTTTGAAAAATTCGCATGCAAACCCGAAATTTAAAAAAAAAAAATGACAAAAAAAAAGTTTAGACCAATTTTTTTTTTTCAAAATTGTGAAATGAAGTGCTTAATTGGCTTTTTGTGGTCAATGCTACTATTAATTTTAAATCGAACACAAAAACCGAATGGTTTTATGCCTTCTAGTTTTTGAGAAAATTGAAAATTACTAAAACTACTTTTTATGAAATTTTTGATTTTTGATATTTAGCTATACGGTGGTTTCATTTTGCGGATTAATGTTAATGTGGTTCATTTGTAAGTAAAGTACAGCAAGTCATTTAGCGTTACCAAGAATGCACCACGAGGAGGTAGAATTGCATGGCATTCCGCTTCTCAGTCAGTCAGTTTGTGTATAAGTCAGGTGTTAATTAAAAATAGTCAAGTCAATTTTTCAATGTTCAATGTATTAAAACCGTGTTTACAGGCATTTTGGTCACAAAAGAGATAATTATAGCAAGCACTTCCCGAATCTCTAGCCAATATTGAGACCCATGGAAAAATGTGCTGATAGATGGGTTTATTGTATTCTTACATTTTTTGTCTCCTTTTTTTAGAGCTTTTTACGGAGCACCGCCACATCCAACCGAACTTGAAATTTTTATATTTTTCTACCTTTATCGGTAAGTTGCAACACAATGGGGGAGTTGACGTTTTAGTTGGAATTAGACCAATTTCTTCTAACAACGTTAGACACAAACAATAAACATACCTACATATTAATTAAGGAATTATATACATTTGCTGCATTCGTACAGTAGTACCTAGCAGTGGCGTGGCGTGGATAATTTTAAATGGGAAGACGTTATAAAATTTTGTTACCAGTAAAAATGAAAAAATAATCTTAGAACCTTAAAAAGAACATTTCTAGTAGGGATATGGTATCTACAAATGCATTCCACATTGACTTAGCAAAAAATGTGTAGCTATATTTTTTTATACTTCAAGACATTAATATTTCAATCAACAATGAGCTTGAAACAAAATAAAAAAGGACCTCCTTTTAGACACCACCCCTTTTGTCGGAAATAACTGCGGCACCTTCCTATAGGAATTTTCTATTAATATTTCCTTGCAATCATATGTCTCAAGAATATTAAATACATATATGATGGGACCACTCATCTGCATTAAGACTCGCCCTAACGTCAAAAAATACAAGATATCTTTCTTGTATTCCATTCTCTGACAAGAACCCAAATATGGCACTCAGTTGTCCCCTATGACTCAAATCTGATGTTTCGTCGATCATAATCGACACGAACCGGGCTTCTATGATTTCTGTTTTAATTTCAGATTTAATAACAGCCGCGATACTATGTATCAAGAGGGATTTACATGTATTCATGAAACACGCACATCTGGGATCGAAATCCCTGGTGTGTAAAGGAAAAAAGGATAAAATATAAACTATCAACTATCCTTACTAAAATTATTTGGTTTCTCCGATAGGTAATCTGTTAAACAGTAATCTACATTTATCAAAGACTTTTCCAAGACAAAATCTAGAGCTGCACTAAAATTAAGAAGCCAATTTTTTTTATCAATATAGTGGATAATAAAAGGAATTAAATCTTCACTTTAACATGTAACTTTTCACTTTTTTTAATTAAGTTCAAATTGGCTTTTCAAAACACTAGATTTATTTGAAGTTATTGAACCTGTGCAACACAGTCGTTTATTGAATGCCAATTGAATCTAAAATTAAATTCCTATTAAAAAAAAGCAAATGCATTTTATTTGACCAGAAGTGTTCTTCAGCGATATGCTAAATTTACACTGCTGACAAATTGCCATATATTCTACCATGATTTATTTCATAATTTAAAATTATCACAGTAAATTTTCAAAATTATCAATCGTGTATAAACTATCACGAGAGAGAAAAATGAAAGCATTTTACATTAACATGCAAATCAACATCAAATTCAAAATCAAGAATCAACAATACACACATTCCATACTTATGAATGACATATTAAAGAAAAAAAAAAACAAATAAGTCGAAGAACACCGTCTTATTTCTTACACAAGGTTGAAAAAAGGCGAGCACCTGAACTCCTGCAATGTATTATCTTCCTACTGAAATGCAATGCTAATTGCTAAAGGGAGAATAAAATACAAATAATTCCAACTCCTACTGGTATACATCGAAAATTTTATAAGACGGAATGTAGCGTCTTATTTTTTGCGGATGTTGAACAAAGAGGATCCGAAACACAATGCTTGGGGAAGAAAGGGATATAAAACAAATAAATAAGACGGTGATTGAAAAGTTTATGTCAGAGTATTTTTGTGACTCTCTTGGTTAATGTTGGTTGTGGATTGTGGAATGTGTTTGGATAAAGTATAAGATACAAACGAGAAGCAGAATGGAAAACTTAAACTTATTCGATGTTTATTTGGTACGAGTAGATTGTGTTATTTGTGGATTTTCTAAAAGGGAAGACGATAGGAATCGTGTTATATGGACGCCACGCCACTGGTACCTAGGTAATGTGAATTTTTCATAATGTATTAAATTTTCATGTCTGAACATTTTAAATGTGCAACTTTGGGCTACGTACATATATTTAGTTGACATTGGATATAGGCCATAGGGTAAATTCAAAGTTTCTTTAAATCCAGATTCTGTAAATGCAAAAGAAACCTTGCATACACCCAACCACGCACCTACCCCAAATCCTATAGTTTGCCCAAGGAAGGGGGTTGAATACATACCTTACTGTTTATACGCCGTAATGCGTTAGCAAGCAAAAAACAAATATCCCATAAAAAAGTAGTTTTAGTTATTTTCAATTTTCTCAAAAACTAGACGACATAAAATCATCTAGTTTTCAGTTTTTGAATAAGAATAAATTAGAGTAACGAATTCTACAAAAAAATAATAATATATAACTTTGCAGTTTTGAAAAATTTAACTTTAAACTTTTTTCTTATGTTTTTTTCCCAAAATTTGAGTTTAAAACCTGTTTTTTCTTTCAAAAACTGTGCATAGATTTCACTTGATTTAAAAACTATCTAATATAACAGAGCATTGGCTTTAAAAAAAGGTATACAACTTAATTGTAAGTATTACCGTTATTTTTTAATATTTTTGTTTCCATTTTAGTACCTTTTTTATAAAATTGCCCCTCCCGCCCAAGCGGGGGGAGATAGACCCCCCTCCCATAGTACAAAATGCTTGTATTGAACTGTTCTACAAAAACCCGTTTAATTTCTTGGCGCCTAAGTTATCGTACTCTTGCCGCCACTGCCAATTCTAAAAGTAGCACGCCGACATTTTGTTTCCCGATGCTGATGTTACTCTATGTGAGAATGTCTGTTGCTCAACGTATTATTTTTATTAATACAAGATGAAACGTTAACGCGAATCCCCGATTACCCAAATCTGTGCCCGACGAAGTTAGAGTAAAATCGCGAAGTAAAAATAACTGCCAATGCCAACCTGTGCTCTCCAAAATTTTAAAGGTTCGCTTCTCACCAATTTTACAATAGATATTTTATTTTCGAGTGAAAAGTGAAAGCGGGGTTAAATTTGAGTTTCTTTTTAATTTTCCGACACTTTCTTTTAAATTTTGTGACTGTAAATAGGGTGGCTGAATGCACTCATTGAATTACCGCCCAGTGGAAGTCATACCAAAGGTCAGCGAATTCAATGGCAATGACAGTGTATAAAGCTGGGGTGTACAATGCGAGTAGGATAGGTGGTCAGATCTCAACTGCGTTCGCTCACTCCCGCAAATATGCGGGGCTTAGCTGAATGGTGACCCGACCGCGATCCACACTTTCTGATTTGCCGAAAGCACTTGCACTTGGGCATTGAAAAAAAGAAGCGGTCGTCCAGGCAAGGTAAAAGCCTGAGAGGGCACTATTTACCCGTATAAAGAATGAATCAGATGTTCTTGAGATATTGGAAAAAAGGCATTTTTTTTGGAAAATTAAGGAAAGAATTACGAGTGTTTTAATTTTGGGTTTTTTTTTGTCAAGTAACAAAAAAAATATGGTGAAATAATTTTTAAAAGAAAAATTGAAATTGGCGGAGAGAGATCTGGGAAAAAAACATAAGAAAAAGTTGGTCTCATAGGAAGGAGAATTTGGCAGATCAGTTGGCAATATAAGTATTGAACAATCTAGTTTGAAAATTGTTTGTTTTCTTTAAAAATTGTGTTGAAAGATTTTTAGTGTCATTTGGTTTTTTCGTTTCGCAATTTTTCCGATAAAGCGGAACTCTTAACCCATTAAAAGTAACCTTTTTTCTTTCGGGACCAAAGTGTTAACGGTTCATCTATTCTTTGTTTCAAAGTTTTGTTCGATAACTTTCTTCATCCTTCTTGTAAGGTTTCCCAAGCAAATTAAAATCATTGAAAAATTCTTCTTTCAAAAACTCAAATTTGTTCCCTTAATTCAAGATTTCGTCGTCGCCGTCGTTGCCCTTCGCTCCAGAAGATTTGTGATTCTCTTTCTTTTTAAAAAAAGCAGCATTTTACGTAAATTGTAATTGATACCGCAATTGAAGACGATATGGATATTTTAGAGGAGTTTGAAATATTAGGTGAAGTGCGAAAAGTCCCATATGTATATACAAAACACGGTTCAGTCCATTTTAATTGAGCGATAAAGACTTCTAAGAAAAATATCGTTTGTTTAAATAAACGGTCACATTGATCAAAAATTGACTTTATATTGAAGACCAACTAAGTAAAAGAGGATTGCCTGTTTCTGGCAGCCTCCACGCACTACGATTATTTGGTAGAAATTTCCACCAGAGTGATGAGACGGTATTTCGCAACCAACAGTTAAAGCGGCCAAATTTTATTAAATTCCTATCAATAAGTCAGCAATTTCAAAAGACAAAACCTGAATTTTTCAAATAGCTGAATTTCTAGGAGTGATTGCACACACTACGTACAAAGTGTCCTTCTAACCCTGAAAAAGGGAAAGGACAACTCCAATCCGGCGGTCGATAAGTCTTCTCCAGAGTATCAGTAAGGTTTTCGAAAAAGTTATTAATAGAGCTCTGTCAAAATGGTCGGGGACAAGAATATCATACCGGATACTCATTTTGGTTTTAAGACAGGACATAATTCATAACGCGTCTTAACTAGTCCCTGGTATCCAATGGAACAAAACTAAAAGGCAGTGTACTTTTGCTTGTCTGGTTGATTTGGAGAAGGCTTTCCACATCGTATGGTTGGAGGGTCTCTATCTAAAGCTAACCAGACTCGGCATAAGTAAACCACTGTTAAGTTTGTTGTCAATAATGGCAATGTAACTTCTACTACAATCTTCGATATTAAAAATGGTCTTCAGCAAGGAGTGGTCAACTCGCCGATTCTATTCAGCATTTACACCAGCGATCTCTAACTCAGGCAATTGCGTATGGCGATGATCTAATAGCGTACAGAATAGCTGCAAAAGTTGAGGTCATCATAATTCTTTTGCAGCGTGACTTCGATAAGATTCAGCCATATTGCGATGACTGGAAGTTGAAAACTATTCTGTTTAGGACTCCATTGGCTAGAGCCCCAGATATGAGAAAAAACTGGCGCAATCTGGTGATCGTAGGGCCACATAGACAGTCACTGGCGAGTAAAAGTGTAGTAAAGTACCTTGGACATGGTTGGATTAGTATTTGTATTTCGACAAATATATAAATGCTGCCCTTGCAGGGCTAGGGGACCCTTTGCCCTGACTAAACGGTTATTTTACAGCAGGTGGCTTGCAGCCAGGTTGAAGGTGATTTGCTTGCCTCACCCTTTTTTACCGTTATTTTAACAGACTTTGCTCTTGTGAAATAGCCGGTTGCATTCCTCCCCTTAAACAAATCAACCGTAATACTCGCACTTCTAGGAATGCCTAACAATTTACCCTCGAGCCCAACTTCGGTCGTACTGTGAAGTACAGAGATTCGTTTTTTAGCCGTACTACGCGAATGTGGAATTCCTTACCACACTCTGTCTTTCCCAGTCATTGCAATGTTCAAGAATTCAAAACCAATGTGAACCGACACCTCCTTTCTAACCCCTCCCTTTTTTCCTAATGCTCACGCTGTGTCTCTGACATATTAAGGGTATACAAAAAACCTTTGTGTGTGCCAATTATAAAAAAAAACATGGCCCTCATCTGACCTATGGATGCCCGCGTGTGGTTCAACGTTGCCCTATCTCGAATGGAAAAGATTCGGGTGTTTGAAGGCAGTGCCTTCGATTTTGCCTTGGATTACACAATACACGAGTCAGAATATAAACATTATTATTCCAACCAGGTTCATTGATATTCTTGACCAACAGCCTAACTTTTAGGGCTTATTACCCTAATGACACTATTATTATGAGAGTGTGTGCCTAAGCCGCTCTATCCCGCCCGATGTATTACATTACTTAGACAGTCCAGGGCTGGTCCAGGATAGAATGGGGATTCCGCTAATCTACCACACCAGCCACAGAACTGTGTATAGGCGGCTCGCACAAGACGGAGCAGAGCGCCTTCGGTTCAGTAGGACAGTGTTCGATCGAGACCGAAGGGACAGGGTGAGATAAGAGAAGCAGTTTACTGGTTGTCTAATGATAGAGAAAGATAACTATGAAGCGTCTGTCTTGGCGGACTTACATACCAGATTAAATGTCAATATTAGGTAGGGACAGTCAGGGTGGCGTCGAAAAAAATATATACATATGTATGTATGTTCATAAAAAAAACAATTACGCTGCTTTGGCTTTTCTAGTTTAAAGAAGTCTTAGTTTATTTTAAGTAGCTTTATGTAGATTTAGCTACATTTAGTTTCGTTTAATATTTTTATATATTATCAAAATTAAAGAAAAAGCATCCGACTGTTTTTTTTTAATTTTTTCGAGAAAAATAAAATTTATAAAGCTTAGTATAAAATTCGTTTTTATGGCGAATGGTTAGTTGGAAGTTTCTGCAGGACATTTCCTGAATAGAAACGGGTATTATTCACTCAAAGTTCAAGTATGTACTTGTGCTATACTCGTTATTCGTGGAGACCCTGGGTATCCCTTATCTCATATTTAATTCAGTCCGGTCAGAAATGCACAGACTCCACAGGAAGAAAAATACCACACATGTCACATCGCAACCAGAAATAAAAAAGAGTGTTTAAATGAATAAATCGAATTAAAATGCTGCTCTATTTTTCAGAGACTCAGAGTTGCACAACATACTCGTAGTTAAGTAAAGAAATTTGTCATGTTAGCGAATTTACTTCAAAACCAAAATAAGCGATTAGACTTTGTGGTGTGCAAATACGAAAGGGGTAAGCAAATATACATAAAATAGATGCAGAATGTGGATAAAAGCTTAAACATATTGAATTTTATGATATTTTTTCATTCAATTTATTTATTTATTTATTTATTTATTTATTTATTTATTTAACATCAATCAGAGATACAATAAACTCTTATAGACTACCAAAAATAAAAATAAATTTAAACATACATTAATCTACATATATACAGAAAGAACAAACAAAGATATGAAACAAATCATTTAATTTATATTTATGAAGTACAATAATAAGTTATTTCTTAAAGTTAATCTGTTCATATTAAAATTAATATCGATATAGTTATTCAGAAAATTTGTCTCCCTGACACAGCGAGTGATAGGTTCATTTAGGGCATAATTGACTCTATGTTCTTGCTCGTGAAGAAAAAACCGGCCTCTTAACTGGCGAGATGGAGCATATAGATCGATTAAAGATAAAAGATGTGGACATTTTATATGATGCGTTAAAATATCACTAACAAACATAACAGAAAAAACTTTTCGTCTTGTTTCAAGCGAATTAATTCCAATAAGTTGACATCTAGTTAGGTAGGGAGGAGTTTCGATGTCCCAACCAAGCTTCAACCAAACAAATCTTGTAAAATTTCTTTGGATGCTTTCAATTCTTTTCGAATGAGTATTGTAATAAGGATTCCATATGACAGAACAATACTCTAAAATGGACCTCACGTAAGCAGTATAAAGGGATTTGAGGGTATATGGATTTTTAAAATCTTTAGAATTACGTTTAATAAATCCTAACATAGAATTTGCTTTTGCTACAATAAAGTCTATATGTTTTACAAAGCTGAGTTTTGAGTCAAAAATTACACCAAGGTCTTTTTTCTCAGAGACTCTTTCAAGAATATTGTTGTTAATACTGTAATCGAAGAAAACAGTCGAGAAGTTTCTGCAAAAAGAAAAACATTGACATTTAGAGACATTTAAAAACAGTTCATTACTGGTACACCATTCATTTAGTTTTTGAAGGTCATTTTGCAAAAGGAGGCTATCTGCTGAAGATTTAATACATCGAAAAACCTTTAAATCATCTGCAAATAAAAGAGGAACAGAGTTAAAAAAAATGTTAGGTAAGTCGTTAATAAAAACGAGAAACAGAAGTGGGCCCAGGTGACTCCCTTGTGGAACTCCTGAGGGAACAAAAATAGGACATGAGACTATATCATCAATGGAAACATATTGAATGCGATCTCGAAGATATGATGAAATCCATTTCAGCATACTTGAATGGATACCTAGATTTTCCAATTTATTTATTAATATGCGATGACTAACTCTGTCGAAAGCTTTTGCAAAATCAGTATATATAACATCTATTTGATATCCTTCCTCAAGTTTATTAAGAATAAAGTTTGAAAAAATCGACAGATTGGTTGATGTCGATCTTCCAGCGAAAAATCCATGTTGGTACGGAGAAATGATTTCCTTAAATATGAAAAACAATTTCTCGTATACAATTTTTTCAAATAGCTTTGGTATTACCGAAAGTTTACAGATTGGTTCGAAATTTCTTGTTTTGGACCCGATTTGTGAATAGGAGTAACAAATGATTTTTTCCACTCGGTCAGGAATTCACCATTTTCAAGAGATTTGTTAAAAATATAGGCAAGAGGTGTGGAAAGCGCAGCTGCGCATTTTTTAAGAATTATTGGAGGAATCC
The DNA here is from genome assembly GCA_963931855.1 of Philhelius festivus. Classification (NCBI taxonomy): domain Eukaryota; kingdom Metazoa; phylum Arthropoda; class Insecta; order Diptera; family Syrphidae; genus Philhelius; species Philhelius festivus. The sequence continues at coordinate 121,933,475 of OZ007556.1, read as the reverse complement.
CATCTGGTCCTGAATGGCTACTTGTCTCCAAGTTCGTGAGACCAATTTCTACCTTAGAAATAGAAATTCTTAATTGACCAACATCAACTATATTTGAAAAATTATAATTAATATTTGAGTGTTTATCGCTTGGAGTAGAATAATTCGATTTAAAATACTCAGCAAATAAGTTACAAACAGTCTGTAGATCGGTATAGGTTGACCCTTGATACTGCATACTTTTAGGAATTCCGTTTGATTTTTTTTTTGTTTTTAATAAATGACCAAAAAGATTTACTATTTTTTCTTAAAATTGACTCTACTGAGAAAATATAATTTTTGTATAGGAACCTGTTTAAAACATCGAACTCTCTCTCTAGTCGCAAATACATTTCTTTAAGCGCCAAATCGTTTGGATGTTTTGATAATAATTTATAGGCTTTGTTTTTCCTATTACTTAAATTACAAAGCCTTTTATTGAACCAAGAAGGCTTGGAATTTTTTTTTAGTGTAACCTTAGGAACGTGCATATTTAATGCCTCCTGTAGGGTGTTTTCGAAAATCTTATAAAAATTTAACAAATCATTTGAATAAGAAATAGAATGCCACGAAATATGCAACATAATACTCGCTATGCCAATGAAATCTGCATTTGCATAATCAAACCTAAATTTACAATTTTTTTTTGGTTTAAAATATTGATAAAAAGAAAAATTTATAGATTACCTTTATGGTGAATAGAGTTTGGAAAAATTGGATTTAAAGATTCATTAACAGTAGCTATTAACTCTTTATCAACATATACAAGATCAAGCAATCGATTAAGACTATTTTTACAATTATTAATTTGAATCAAATCATGACTTGCAAACGAATCAATTACTTCTATTTCATTATCTTGATTGACATTAAATGCCATAAGTTGTGATTCTTCAGGGTCAAAGACCCAGTCTACATTTGGTAAATTGAAATCCCCAATTATAATTATATGTTCATTTTCTTTTAGTTGCGATAAATAATGTTTACAATTATTAACATGAATTTTGTAGAGCTCAAGGGAGCTTCTAGGTGGAATGTAACTTACAACAACAAATACAACAGAATGTGGATTTATAAGTATTTTCACAATAACTTGATCGACGTCATACGAATGAAAAGAAGCAGAAGAAAGTAAACGCATTTCCACACAAGAAAAAGAGCTGCGGACTGCAAGCATCACACCTCCTCCTCTTACTAATCCTGTTGTTTGTGGACAACGGTCTTTACGAAAAACAGAGTAATGACGATTGCTGAACATTTCTGCATTGTGATGATTACTTGACAACCAAGTTTCAGTCAGTGCAATAAAATCATATGGACTGGATGATGAAATTAAGTATGTATATTTGTTGCATTTTTGTACGTAAGCCCCTTATGTTTTGGTAATAACCGAAAATTCTATTATGAGGCTTAATAAGTGAGGGAGAAGAAGAATGAGTTGATGGCATAGCTGATTGTCAATTAGGTGTAATTTTTTCTGATGAATGCGATGGTTGATGGTCTGTAGGTAGGGAAGATGATGATGGTGGTGGTGGTGGTGGTGTCGGTGACGGCGGCGGCGGTGCTAGTGAATCACCTGTTTGGTTTTGTTTTGTTATTGTTGGTGTGGATGGTGAATTTGATTTGGTTTGGAGTGTGATGAATTTTTTGACCTGGACAAAGCATGGCCATACTGATGGGTCCATTACAATAGACAACTTGGAGGATGGAACACTTAACTTAAATGTTATAAATTTACGAGTGGCCAAATCAATTAATATAAGTTTTGTGCGTTAACAACGACATTTTGGTTCCAGAAGTTCAGAGCACAATCAAATCTGGAGCTTTTGCATTGGAGCTTTTTGCATTGCTCTTTCTGGGGATAATTTGTATCCGATGCCACTGGTCCTTCAATTATGGTATTGGTCTATTATATTTCTGTGGTGTTTGGTACAAACATGATAAGTCCATAAATTAATTTGCGTTCTTACGTTCACTTTACATGGAGCTAGGGCTGAAACGGGTTGACTGATTTTCTTTCGAAAATATTCTTTAAAAAATTATGTTCCAAATTTTAAGAAAATCGGTTTACCCGTTAAAGTTCGAGCTCAATATAAAGTGAATGTAAGGATGCAAATTATTTTATGGAGTTATCATGTTTCTACCAAACACCACAGAACTTGGTTTCCAATAAATTGATTGTGAAATTCGCTGCGTGGCTTGTGGCGCCCGCCGTCCTGTTGGAACCACATGTCCTCCAAGTCCATATCCAATTGGGGCCAAAAATATTCGGTTATCATTGAACGGTAGCGATCCCCATTCACAGTAACGTGCCGGTCTTGATCATCACGGAAGAAGTACGGCCTAATGACGCCGCCGGCGCATAAACCACACTAAACGTATTTTTTTCGGGCTGCAATGATGACTCATGGAGTACGTGTGGATTGCTGCCTGACCAATTCCGCATATTTTGTTTATTGACGAAGCCATTCAGCCAGAAATGAGCCTCATCGCTGAAGATGATTTTTCGATGAAAATCCGAATCATTTTCAAGTTGTTGCTCAGCCCAATTCACGAACATACGACGCCTCTGGTGGTCAAGCGGCTTCAGTTCTTGCGTCAATTTAATCTTGTAAGGATGTAGGCCAAGATCTTTTCGCAAAATTCGCCACAACGACGTCACATAGATGCCCAATGCTTGAGAACGACGTGTGAGAGACACATTTGGGCTTTCTGCAACTAAAGCCTCAGCGGCAGCAATATTCTCGACACTACAGGCACTTCTTTGTCTCACTGGCACGGGAACATTTTGTACTGTGCCTGTGGATTCAAATTTTTCCACTAGACGCTCAATTGTTGATCTGCTAGGACGATTATGACGACCATAAATTGGACGTAGCGCTCTTAACGTTGAGGCCACTGACTCCGAATTTCGGTAGTAAATTTTAATAATTTCGACTCGTTGTTGGCTCGTATATCTTTCGATCATGAAATGGCAAACCTTACTGAAGAGAAATGTCAAAAGAGCGGCAAGAACTATGGCGTCGTTTGCTGTCCCTGTCGCTCTACTTTTGTAGCGTCCCTGCTGAAAAACCCTTTATATCCTTACTGCTCGCACTATGGTCCAACATTATAAGGGTTGCCAAATCTTTTGAGTGCGCGCTTAATTATAAAAAAATATATTTCCTAAGCTATGGAAAACCATTCCTTCCACACAAACTCCGAATTCTAATACTGTTTTAGCCAACTACCTTAATTCATAAATTGCAGTAGTTTTGTATCGACTAGCCTCTGATTTTTTGTGATGTGTTGTTAAGCATAATTTGTATACTAGGGCAATAGACGTACAAGTAAACGGTCGCGAATAAATAGACATATAATTAATTATTTTTGTATTATTTCAAATTTAGTACTTTATATGTAAGTAATTGTTGAGATTGTGTTAATATGTCAAGAAAGTGTAATAACGATCCGGATTCCATTTTATTATATTTGTGTTTATTTAACTTTCAAAAAACAAAGTATAAATTTTACTACACTTGTGTTGGAGAGTTATCGCCAGTATTTTAGTTTATCTGTGGCTCATCAAGACAAATCTTGGGCCCCTCATATTTGTGAATAACTTGTGTAAAGAATTTAACTGATTGGAAGAAAGACCTCCGCCATATGCCGTTTGCGATACCCGCGATTTTGGACCGAACCATGAGATCACGCTTCGGATTGCTATTTCTGTCTTATAGATATAAAAGATATTAATTTCAAGAAAAAACACATGGTCAGTTAGATACCCTAATTTACAGTCAACTAAAAGACCTGTACTTCATAGTGATAATTTACCCATACCAGTTATTGCTTTTTTGTATCAGAAATTCACTATTTTTTTAAATATTTAAATTATATCAATAAAAAGAAATTCTTGGCTAACAGATTTTTTTTTAATTACATATTTTGACTAATATTCACACATCCAAGTAAAAAAATATAAGTGAAGAGGAGTTCAGTTTAGTTTTCTTTATTGAGATTTAAATTCAAAAAATTAATTCCTGGCTAATAAATTTTTCTTAAATAATGGTTTAATTACATTGTTTAAAAACTTATCTTTTTTTATAAAAATATATGTTTTGCTTGCTCCCGGCATAAGTTAACATAGAAAGTAATTCTTTGGTCAAACTTAAACCTCAATAAAATAAAATTTGAAGAGTCTAATATAATTCTCGACTGAAAAGGTAAAGTATCTTAAGTCGACTTAAGATATTTCGCGTTTTTTTGTTGATCCTTAGTGCCATTCTAAAAGGCTACAGTTTTGTGTTATCGGCTTCCTTCTATCTCACTCCTGTGCTTTTTTATAGACAAAAACAATTTCATCTTATGTTCAAAAGACACATCTCTACACGCGGTAAAATATCTCAAGTCCACATAAGATTGTGTGTTCTGCTTAATTTTAAAACCTAAAATAGACTTAAGATTATATTGGCTTAAGACTTTTTTATTATGTATTGTGAAATCGTAAATCATATTAAGTTGACTTAAGATATTTTCGCGCGTGCAAACAGGAACAAAAGTCATCCTTAAGGCTAGCCGCGCACTAGCAATTTTTAGTTGCGAAACTGCTTGGTTCGAGCAACTAAAAAGTTTGTGTTTTGACACAAACTAAACGATTGCCTAAAATAAGTTCGCCATTTTATTGAACATATAATTATCTGCAAATTCACCGACATTCAACCAAACAGTTAATCTGTTTTCTATAAGTAACCAAACAGTTTCGCAACTAAAAATTGCTAGTGCGCGGCTAGCCTAAGTGTGAAAACGCAAATCATCTTATGTGAACATAAGATAAATTTTTAAATTTAAAACTTTTTCGCTCCGTAAGTAGTCATAGGATATCTTACCGTTTACAAACCTAAAACAATTTCCGTAATAACAAGGACATAAGATATTTTTAAGCGCATTTTGTTTCTAGATTGCCTTTTGTGCGACCGTTTTTCTTATTTTTTCATTTAGTGTTTCAGACAGTTTTGTTTCATATGCGATTGAAAAATTATTACAAATGAAACACATATGTACGTAAACAACAAAAAAGAGTTGAAATGCGTGAATTGCACGAATTTGGAATTAAAAATACATTTTATAAATATAAAACATGGATTTAATGAGATAAAAATGTTCAAATGTATAAAATTGCCGTCTGATTTCCAGAAAACTAAGAATTTATTCACACTAAGCTCAAAAATAGTTTTATTATTAAAAGAATTTTTATGCTAAAAATTTCTTCAAAGTTTTTCAAGAATACAATTTGGGATACCAATTTTAAGTAATTACGTAGTAGTATTGGCGAATAGTTCTAAAAAGACGGGCGCAAAATGTCAAACAACATATTATTTTTATTATTTTTAATTTCTTTGTATGATACTACTTAACAATTTGCTAACTTTAAAGTAGTTTACTAACTCATTCTTAGTTTAAAACATTTTCCAACTAGTATTGTACTAAAGGAATTCTTAATAAATTGCTTCTGAACACACCGAAAACATTGACAGTTCGTGCAAAAAACTAAGTAGGTAAACAAACCTTTTGTGGCGTTTCTAAAAGCACGATATTCTTACGATGATTTTAACTTTAATAAAAGGGTAGATATTGATATAGTATGATCTTATATTCGAATAAAATTTGCTAAATCGTTGATTTAACTTAGTTTCATATTAAATCAGCTCTAACGTCGGTCGTACTAATTCAATTAAAATTTTGTGCCATTGAAATAATTTCAAAAAATAATCGTTTCACTTGTTTTGGAGATATTGATTTTTCAAAAAACTCCTGCTAAAAAAAATGGTTTAAATCATTAGAACCTTTAATGAGAAAGTCGAAAATAAAACGAAAAAGGTTGTGTGTACTGACGTACGCGCGGTAGAAGTAAAACTTCCTAACATGTCGCTGCACTGAAAATAAATTCCTAGGTAATATTGACAAAAACGTTTTGTTAACCTTTAACAAAACAATTTTATCGTTTTGATAAAATTTTTGTCAATACGAAAGAATGATTTTGTTGATTTCACAAAATTTTTATAATCCAGCATGATTTTTTGTCAGTTTAACAAAATATGCACTACAAATAATATTATCAGTTTAACAAACCAAGTTTTGTTAATATAACAAAATAAAACAGAGATTTTTGTCACATCGACAAACTTTTTTGTGATGTTAACAAAATGTTTGTTTTATCTACAAAAAATCTGTTTAGTAAATGTTCGTCAATATCACAAAGTTTTTGTTAATTTTTTTTTGTCAATTTAACAAAAAATGAAAACATTTTTGTTAAAATGACAAATATTTTGTTTTTGGGTGGAATTATTTTGTAATATTGATAAAATAATATTATCAGATAGATAAAACTATTTTGTAAGGAAACCAAAAAAAATTTCTTTTGTGTATGATATAGTTCACACTTGGTTTTTGTTAAAAAATCGATGTAAGATTAACTGAACTTAACAAAAATTGCGTATTGTCTATACGCCCTCACAGATGGTTGCATGTGAGATCGTAGGGACGAAACGTCAATTTTTGTGGACTTAAATCCCAAAAAAAACTATTTTGACAAAATTAATTTTGTTTTTTGTGGATTCATTCAACAAAAGAAATTTGTAAAATTGACAAAATATTTTGTTGAATATTTTGTTAATTTAACAAAATATAACAAGAAATTTTTGTTAATTTAACAAAATATTTTGTTAATGTAACAAAACAATTTTGTTAATTTAACAAAACAATTTTGTCAATTTAACAAAACAATTTTGTTAATTTAACAAAAAAATTTTGTTAATCCGATAATAATAAAAAAACAATAGCACTAACAAAAAAATTGTTAATACAACAAAAAAATTGTTAATATGACAAATTAATTTTGTAAATTCTACTAAATTTTGTCATATTGACAAAATATTTTTGTTATTTCAACAAATTTATCTGTTAGCATAACAAAATAATTTTGTGGATACAACAAAATATTTTTTGTTACCTCAACAAAATTCTATAATTTTTGTCAATTTGATAAAACTTTTTGTTGGACGTATATTGACAAAATTTTTGTCAAATCAACCTAGATTTTTATCATATATACCTAGATTTTATTTTCAGTGTGTCTTTGACTGATAGCGTGTCGTTTTGACACGTCACTGACAGCTGCATAGACATTTTTTACCCATAACGCCGGAAAAGAAGTTTTACTTAAAAAAAAACGGTTCTATGACAGGTACCGTTAATAACATGTTATTCAAAAATTTTATTTTATCAAAATCATGTGAGCCGTTTTCGAGATAAATAAGATCTTACACTACGGATAAGATTTTCAATTTCTCCTATCTCCTCTTGGGTCCCTTAAGTAAATTTGTTCCAATAGTTTTTTGTTATTATTAATTTGACTTTTAAAAATATGTTTTCATGTAACATTTTTTACAATGATCAATGATTTTTTTTAAATAATTTTATAATTTATTTTATATTTTATTTTAATATTTTTTAAATAAATTATTTGAATAAAACTAAACTGTTTCTATTCTGTGAACCAAATGTGATTTTATAGCTTTTTTTTTTAAAGAAATTCAAGTCTTTATTAGTTATTATTATCTAAAGCTTTACAGAACAAATGTGACTTTTTCATATACGACTTAAATAAAAACCACCAAATATCATCTTAAATCTCTTTGTTTCCACTTTTGCACACGCAACTCATCTTAAATGGACATAAGAATTGAAAACGTCCTTCGAAAACGCAAGGCAAAATATCTTATCTCAACTTAAGATTTTGGAAATTAATATAAAATTCAATTTATAGAAAAGCCAAACTATCTTAAGTCATATTTTTCCTCATAACGACCAAAATATTAAAAATATCTTTTTGAAAATAATTTTAAAAAAAAGATCATAAAATTTTACATATAAATGCTTTGTTGAATAAAGTCTTTTTTTTTTTATAATTCACTCGCGCTCAAGGGTATGTTACGAGACCCTTATAATGTTTTAAACACAGCACGGGCGAGGGAGAAATTAGGAGGGGAGAGAAAGGAGGTGTCGATGAACATTGGTTTTGAATGTTTGCAAATTGAAATAGCAAGGGAAAACTGTGCCGGGTAAGTTATTCCATAATCGTGTTGTGCCACTAAAAAACGAATCTCTATATTTGACGGTACGACCAAAGTTAGGCTCAAGGGTGAACTGATGAGCATTCCTAGCGAAGCGGGTATCAAGGGTGAATTGATAAAGGGGAGGAATGCAACTGGCTACTTCGAGTGAGCATTGCTTGTGAAAGAAGCGATAAAACAGGGAAATACATGAAACATTCCGACGGTGTTCAAGAGATGGGAATGAATCCATGATAGCTCTGTTTCCAATCAGTTTTAACGCTCTGTTTTGAATTCTATCCAATAAATGGAGAGAAGATTGAGCAGCGCCTGCCCAAAGGTGTGAGTTATACTCGAGTTTTGGACGTATATACGCCTTATATATGGTAGCCAGATCAGAAGGGGTAAAAAATTTCTTACATCGATATAGAAATCCTAAGCATTTAGCAGCATTCTTGGCGGTCTCGAGTAAGTGATCATTCCAACGAAGATCGTCGTTAACACACATACCGAGTACTGAGAGCTTTTCGGTTTCTTCGATGCAAGTGCCATTTAAGAACAATGGCATAGGGTGTATATTTTGCTTCAACGACAATAGACAGCATTGAGTTTTCGAAGCATTAAACTCCACACGGTTTTTTGTACCCCATTTAACAATGCTGTAAAGATCGGAGTTTAATGAACTTATAATACGGTACCGTTGCAAATTCACTTCCGAAGGAGATGGACGTGAATTTGGGAACGAGTATGAAAAGCTTAGAGTGGAGTCGTCGGCAAAACAATGAAGTGGATTAGAAGTTTCAGACAAGAGATCATTTATAAAAATGAGGAAGAGAGTCGGAGACAAAACGGAGCCTTGAGGAACACCAGCATTTATTTTGTGAAGATCAGACTTAAAACCATCCAATACAACATGTATTGAACGATCTAGAAGGTAATTTCTAATCCAAAGAATAAGGGTTTCGTTGATGCCAAACGCACGCATTTTCGATAAGAGAGCCTGATGCCAAATTCCATTAAATGCCTTAGAAATATCAAGCGCAATAATCTTACTTTCTCCAAAACAATGTAAAGATCTGTTCCACTCTTCGGTGAGATATGCCATCAGATCACCAGTGGAACGATTGCTGCGAAAGCCGTATTGCCGGTCATTAAGAAGCTTTCGATCTTCGAGATATTTCTTGAGCTAATGATTTATCAGCAATTCCATGACCTTGGAAAGAAGGGACGTAAGTGCGATTGGTCGATAGGACCAGGGGGAGGAAGGGTCACCTTTTTTAGGAACAGGCTGGACAAATGCTGTTTTCCATCTTCTAGGGAAGATTCCAGAACAGTAGGAGCGATGGAAAAGCTTACGAAATGGTTTTGCCAGCGATGAAGAACACCTCTTCAGAAGAATGGGGGGTATACCATCACCATCAGGACCAGCGGATTTGTTTATATCAAGATCTCGAAGGGCTCTTGCAACTGTACGAGTGCGGAAATATACCTGTCCCATTGAATGATTTATGTTCTCAAGTACAGGAGGGGCAATGTTGCTAACAGGCAACGTGGAGCTTGCAGCAAAATGAGCTGCAAGTACATTTGCCTTCTCTAAAGAGCTAGTTATCGGTTTGTCTTTGTAGATGAGCGTTGGAACCGAAGATGAAATTGAATTTTTTTTATGTTCTTGACAAATGACCAGAAATTTCTACTGCCTTTGGGACATTGCAGGATTTTTTGCCTTAATTTCTGTTCATGTAAGAATTTGGTTATCTTTATAACAGCGTTGCATTGGTTTCTGATTTGTTTAAACTTTTTCCAATTTTCCTCAGTTGGGTTGGCTTTATAAGAGCGGAAACTTATTTATCTCGACCTGATAGCTTCTTTACAGCTTGTATCGAACCAAGACTTTTCTTTAGGCTTTACACTCTTAATTCTGTAAGGAATAAACGTACGCATCCCAAGAAAAATCACTTCTGTGATCATATCAGCACTGGCATCAACGTCACTATCGAGGAAACATAGTGACCAGTTAAAAATTCTAAAAAAGTTATTAAGACCGTCCCAGTTGGCTTTCTCGTATTGCCAAACGGTCCTAGTTGGATGCTTCTCTTTAACTGGATGAATGGGACACGAGAAATTAGCTGATATTACACAATGGTCCGAAGTGCCGAATGGAGATTTTACCGTTATGGTATACTTATCAGAGTTAGAAGTTAGAAACAAATCAAGAGTGTGAGCGTTTTGCCCAGCAACATCTAGTAAACGGGTGGGCTCATCTACCAGCTGAGTAAGGTGGTGCATCTCAGCAAAGATCTCAACATATCTTCCTTCGGGTGTTGTCTGTCCTGAATGGCGGAGCCAATTTGAATTGTGTACATTGAAGTCGCCCGCAATAACGACTTCAGTGTGAGGGTACAGGGAAACAATTCGGGAAATGAAATCAGACAACGCATCAAACTCATTAAGAGTTGAATTGCTGTCCAGATTTGGACTCCTATAAATAAAACAATAATGGATGATGTGTTTGTGGACAGTAAATTTGAGCCACATGAAATTAAAGTTCGTATTAGAACAATGTCCGTATTGAGGAAGACTCTGGCAAGCAACATCATGTCTAATGTAGACTAAAATGCCGTGATGGCGAATGAGTAAAGGCATTAGGTTATAGCCAGGGAGGCGAAATTCTGAAAGATCAGTATTTGCACCATCCTGTGTTTCACCTAGTGCAAAAATATATAAATTCTTGTTTGCCTTTCTTTTCTTTATTTTAGGAAAAGTATTGCCTTAAAATTATCAACGGAGGACATTAAATGCGCTTTCTTATAGAAATAAAGCGTAAGGTAAGGTGGTTTGAGGCACAAAGATTCGATTCAATTATATTCGTATCCCATAGATGTATAATTTAATATTGGGGTTGGATGGTTTTCAAAAGATTCAAATTTAGCCTTTAATACGGATTTTTTTGAGATCATTAAAGGTTTAACTTTGGTTAAGTTGCCTAATATGAGAACAGCAAAAACGGAGGACTGTCCGTTCGAACTTTTCTAGTTTTTTTGCTGCTAAATAATAGATTATATGGTAAACCAAGAGCTAAGACTATACAAACTAATTGGTCTGATAAGAGGTTTATAAATAAGAATATTGGTTGTTTGTGATAGATGTTTTGAAAACAGTAGTTTTTTTTAGGTTCAAAGTGGCCAAGTTTTGCTTCAACTACAGCAATTCTGGCGTGTTTATTCACAGAATACAGAACAGAGCGCTAAAACCGATAGGAAAAAGAGCTATCATGGATTCCTTCCCATCTCCTGAACGCCGTCGGTATGTTTCATATATATTTCCCTGTTTTATCGCTTCTTTCACGAGCAATGCTCACTCAATGCCATTTGCATTCCTACCCTGCATCAGTTCGCCCGCGTTTCCCGCTTCGCTAGGAATGCTCATCAGATGACCCTCGAGCCTAATTTCGGTCGTACCGTAAAATATAGAGATTCATTTTTTAGTCGTACAACACGGTTATGGAATAACTTACCCGGCACGGTTTTCCCTTGCTATCTCAATTCGTAAGCATTCAAAACCAATGTTTATCGACACTTCCTTTGTCTCCCCCTTATTTCCCAATCGAACGTGCTGTGTTTAACATTATAAGTGTCTATTAACATACCCTTGAGCGCGTGTGAATTATAAAAAAAATCAACACTTCTCTTGCGATGGGCTGGACCCATCCCGTTGCTGACGGCATTTTCGACGTCTACTTCCACTTCGTCATTTCGTTTCAATACTTCAGGAGGATGCGTACAAATGAATTTGCCCAAAGGTTTCACAGCCTGTTAAAGACTGATTAGTCCATCAACAGACTGTTACAAAGGAGACAAACAAAACTACCAACAAGGTCCTCTCGTTTTTCTTGTTGGTCGCTATTTTTTTTTTTAATTTTAATTCATAGTCAAGCCAAACTTTTGAAGATAATTTTTAGTAATGCATTTCTGGAAAAAATGTGTTTACATACTTTATGCCACTGTTTTCCTTCGCGGTGAGGTGGTCCTAAGGAGTTAGGCGAATAGCAAACCGATCCCAATATTTTGTTTGGTTTTTTTTTGAAGATCCAAACGATCTCACATCATTGGCCATCTCGGAGTTTGCTTCCATAAGATAAACAATCTTTGAAAATGTTCTGTTGTTCGTTCTCTTTATGATATTAATTATTTTCTTAACTTTATTATTAAATTATTTCTCTGAATAATCTTCTTTTATTTTCACTAATTTCATATATGAAAACAATTTGAAACATTAAACACAAAAACTTCGATTTTATTGAAAGTCACCAAGAATTACAGTTCGACCTATTTTGATACGAGTAGATAAAGGCGAAAGTTCACTTTGAATTTTCCAAATTTTTACATTTTAAGAGAAAGAATATTGGAGAAAAAAGGGATTTCTGGACAACACCAGCATTTATTTTCTGAAAATATCTATGGTCTGTATGATGGATTTAGGAATAAGAAATAGGTTATCATCGACCGATAGCACTCGCCAATGGCCTGGCAATCGTCGTTCTCAAAGAAGCATTTACCAACGATGCCGCTAGCCCAAAATCCATACCAATGTAACCCATAGTGTAAACCATCCTTAGGATCAGTATAACTTATTGAGCAGAGAAATCCCTCTTGCTCAAAGGTATAACAGTTTAGAGTAGGACTGCACAAAGCAGCTCGTCAAGTGAGGCAGACGCATTGAGTTGAGTTCGCTTTTCGTATCTGACCTGTAAGGGCGCTTGGCGAGTGCAATATAGTGTGTAATACCAAGAAGTGCCTTTTTCTATTTGAACTGCAATTTCGTGGATCTCGCTTCGTTTGGGATTATCCCAAACTCGACAATTGTTCTTGTTGACGAACACATTTCTCCAGAATTGAACATCGTCGCTCAATATAATTTTTTAGCCGAAATTTGGGTCAACTTAACATCTGCTCGAAGGCCAGTTAGCGAACACCAACACACGTCGTTGTCTACGGCTGAGCTCCTGGGTAAGTTGAAGTTATGTAGGGGTGTAGCTTCAATTCATAATCCAAAATTCGTCAAGTTGTGTTCGTGTGCACGGCGCAAAATTGACTGCCAGCGAATACACCTGCCCCGCACACTCTCACGGACAGAGGCGACATTTATGGCCGATCTTGTGTTTTGTTGACGTACAGAAATGTTGGCGGAATTTGTATTGAGCCTGTCGGCTCCAATGTATCTACAACTACAACCTTGCGAATCGTCTTCTCAGAAGGACGATTATGGCGATTCTAAAATGGGCGAAGTGCGCGAAATGTTTCTCGAAAAGAAGAACCACTTTGATAAAACAATTTTATCATTTACACATGTTGTTGACCGTTATAACTCTCCATGTTTATTTTATTTGTTAAGATAGATTTAATAAATTACAGTTGCATTTGTCAACTTGAACAATATGGCTCAGAAATCCCTATTAAAAAAGAACACATCGAGTATGTCTTCACTGAGTTATTCCACGATATAAAGACATTTTGAATTGGTTCTATGCACATGGCTCCAGATATTGCTAGTAAAATGTCTTTTAAAAGTCGTATGGAAGAATTTATTTTATTGACACAAAATCTTATGTAGAGATTTATACTTTTTCATATCCAGGAAAATGAAAACCCTTTATTTTATAACACGGTAAATTGATTTGAATTTTCATTTTACTAACCAAACCAATGCTTATCACTTTTACTTTTTGATCTTTTATAATTTCTAAATTTCTAATACTGAGCTGATTACAAACTTTGATTAGATTTCTGTACCGAGATTTTCTCAATCTTGACTAGTTTTTTTTTTTTTTTTTTACTTTAAGTATCTTTCAATCTTATAAATCGGAAAATACTTTGACCTATTGGCACTTCCGCAATCAATAAATATCGGAGATCTTTCTAAGGACTATTCCAATTTCCATTGCTCACTTGTCTATAGAACTTCCAATGTCGGTTCCAACACTTATCTACAACGAGAACTTGATAACAAGCTCTTTATATAAGGTAAATGTACTCGCAGCTAATTTTGCTGTGCTAGCTCTACGTTGCTTGATAGTAACATTGCCCCTCCTGTACTTGAGAACGTAATTCATTCAATTGAACAGGTATATGTCTGCACTCCTGCAGTTGTAAGAACCCTTTGATATCTAGATATACCCCATTCTTCTGAAGAGGTGTTCTTCATGGCTGGAAAAACGCTTCTTCTTCTGTTCTGGAATCTTCCCTCGAACCTACCCCTTCTCTTACCAATCAATTTTACTTACGTCTCTCCTTTCCAAGATGATGCAATCGCCGATCAATCATTTGCTCAAGAAATACTTCGAACATCGAAAGCTTTTGAATCACCAGCAATACAGCTTTCGCAGCAATCTTTCCAATGATGATCTGATATTATATCTCACCGAAGAGTATAAGAGATATTTACATTGTTTTGGAAAAAGTTAGATTATTAAGCTTGATATAAGACATATGATATCACAAAATAAATGGTGGTGTTCCTCAAGGCTCCGTTTTGTCTCCGACTCTTTTCATTATTTTTATAAATGATTTCTTATCTGAAGCTTTTAATTCACTTCATTTTCTTAATTGTTCTCAAATTCACGGGAGTGGATCGTATGAAAAGCTTATTAAACTCCGATCTCTACAGCATTGTTATCTTGGTTGGAATGACAAAATTCTCGATACCGTCAAAAACACTGATAAATTCTTAGGATTTATATATTTTCATCACTTCCAAGACTCGAGCATACCCCACATCTTTGGGCAGGTGCAACACAAACTTCTCTTCATTTATTGGATAGAATCCAGAACAGATCCTTAAAACTGATAGGAAACAGAACTAATGGAATGATTCCTATCTCTTGAACATCGTCGGAATATTTCATGTCTTTCCTTGTTGTATGGCTTCTTTCACAAGCAATGTTTACTCGAAGTAGCCAATTGCATGTTTCCCCTCAATCAGTACACATGCGGAACCCGTTTCAGTAGAAATGGTCTTCAGTTCACCACCGAATCTAACTTACCGTCAAAAACAGAGGTTCGTTTTTTAGTCGCACAACACGATTATGGAATAATTTACTCGTAACGATTTCTCTCTTGCCATTTCAATTTGCAAGCATTCAAGACCAGTGTTCATCGACACCTCTTGTCTCACCGGCCTTTATTTCATCATAGCTAGTGCTATTTTCATATTGAACATTGTAAGTGTCTCACAAAATAAACATTTGAGTGCTTGTGAACTATAAAAAAATGAGCATGTTAGATTCTTCAAGATAATTTACGCCAAGGAAATGATAAATTTAATTGAAAAATGAGATTGTAATTGCCTCGATGAAATATATACTGATTTTGTAAAAGTTCTTCTGCCTGTTCTCCTTTAGTTGCAACCCACATTAAAGATTACTGCAAGCATATTTCGGGTTTCTTTTCCAGATTCCTTAAAAAACGTCTAATAATTTTCAGTAATTTAGACCAATTGCAATCGCGCCTTATATTAAGTGGGCCATCTAGTGGTTTCTTTTTAAGTGATAGGTTGTTTTATGAGTGCTGTGTAGCCCAAACAGTGCGTTTTTTAAAAAGATTTTGGCCACCCACCGCGCCTGCTGTAACCAAGTTTTGGCAAACAGTTCGTGAGACTGGTATTGCGAGTGGACAACACTCATAGTCCCCATCGTCGGACGGTGCGCGCAGACGAGGATGTGCTGTAGCCGAGAGTGTGAGACTCAATTCATGAACATCAACTAGCCATCGATCAACATTTCACGCACTAGCCTGAGTAAATCGTGGTTAAATTTTAAGGACCGCTGTTAAATGTGAACCACACCTAAACGTCAATTTTTTTTCTGCATTTCATTTGACATTTCTTAATTTCAGACTAACTCAGTTTGAACCATGGAAAGATACACAATCGAGCAACGCGTTAAAGTTATTCCGGCTTATTATGAAAATGACCGTTCAAATCAAAATGCATATCGTGCACTTCGTGATTTTTTCGGTCAATTTAATAGTCCAAATGTGCGTACAATCGGAAAAATCGTGCAAAAATTTGAACAAACCGGGTCTGTATCTGTACAGACTCGTACAGCTCGTACAGCTCGTACTGCAGAAAATATTGCTGCTGTTCGCTATAGTGTGGCTGAAGAGCCCTCCACCTCAACTCGTCGTCGTGCCCAACAATTGCTCCTCTCACGCTCGTCGTTGATGAACATTAAACATAAAGACTTGCATTTACACGCTTACAAGGTGCAATTGACTCATGAACTAAAGCCTCTTGACCATTTCAAGCGTCGTCAATGGTCAGAATGGTGGCAAGAAATGGCAACAGTGGATGATTAATTTTCGAAGAAAATCATCTTCAGTGATGAGGCACATTTTCACCTCAGTGGATTGGGATTCGTCAATAAGCAGAATTACCGCATTTGAGCAAATGATAATCCAAGAGTGATTGTCGAAAAACAAATGCACCCACAAAGAGTGACTGTTTGGTGCGGTTTATGGGCTGGCGGCATCATCGGGCCGTAATTTTTCCAAAATGAGGCCGGTCAGGCAGTTACTGTGAATGGTGTTCGCTATGGTGAGATGATAACGAACTTTTTATGGCCCGAATTAGAAGATATGGATGTGGACGATATGTGGTTTCAACAGAACGGTGCCACTTGCCATACAGCTAACGAAACAATGGCTCTTTTGCGCGACAAATTCAATGGCCGTGTTATCTCACGTGGTTGCGATGTCAATTGGCCGCCAAGATCATGTGATTTGACACCGTTAAGCTTCTTCTTCTTTGGGGTTATTTGAAAGAAAAGTTGTACGTCGATAAGCCAGCAACAATTCAAGAGCTAAAGGATGAGATAATTCGGCACATTAACGGCATAGGACCTCAATTATGCCTCAGCGTCATCGAAAATTTGGACCATCGGATGGAGGTGTGCCGCCGAGGTCGCGGCGGCCATTTGGCCGATATTTTATTCCATACATACTTGAACCATACAATATTATCATAATAAAAAGAAATGACAGTACATAATTTCCTAAATAATATGTGTTTTATTCAAAATCAACATGGGCCCTTAAAATTTAACCATCCTTTAGAATTCTGCACAAAGATTTCCGATTATTCGCTTACAAAGTCCCATTGACTCAGCAATTGAAGGCGCATGAACTCCACTTGAATGCAGCTAGAAAAGTCTTCCTTAAACCATATAGGAGTTGGCTTATCAACTTTAACATATTTCTGTTTTATTTTTTCAAATATAATTAATATTCTTAAATGTACATATATATATGCTATGACGAAAGTATGGTTGTTATGATTTTGACCAGGATTAATTTTAACTTTTTTTTTGATTGAATGATAAACAAACTTTCGACGCACTCATGTCCAACAAAGGAAGGTCGATTGTCTATCGACAGAGCTATTTTAAGAGCAGCTGGAGATGACTTTATTAGGAGCATAAATAAACGTGTCTGTAGTATCTAGTCAAAGAAGAGCATTTGATGCCCAATATCGGAATATTCTGCTTTATTCACAAGTGAGAACAAAACAAAGGAATCCTATATAACACTTAAGCCATCCTCTTACTACTGGGGCAGAAGTGTCGAGAATTTATTGATATTCGCTTATATGTATACATATGTTCCAGTATGTATAATGTATCGATATCAAAGGAAGACATTCACAAAAGAACTCTAGAGGGGTTGAGATGAATGGCTGTACAGTTGAGGCTATGTACCATTACGCCCGGCTCCATATAAAGCAAAGTTATATTAAGTTATTTATAAACTTGTGTTATACGTTCTTATAGCCCAGAGCTGTGAACAATCCAGAAATAAATACCGTCGAAATTAGAGGATTCTTCCCAAGCCCAAGGGCCCAATTCCTGGAGTATCTCTCTGTCGACAGAAAATCGTGTACGTACTCATATTATTAATATTTGCGATTCCCTATCAAGTCTAATCAACTAGGCAAATTTATTCACACATATTCTGGGCGTGAAATGTAAGCAGTAAGCACGGAGCATCATTCACGCTTGCGGAACTGAGCCCCAGGACTGACACAATGATGATACCTACGTAAGAATAAAGTAAATTGTCAACAAGAAAAACATTCCCTCTATCTGCTTTAAATCTTTTTACGAGTACATAAGATGATATTGTCTTTAGTTGAATTCGATGGAATAACAAGTAATATTAGGTCCCGCTCTGGATTTACAGCACTCTGACTTTTGCCGACAAATCCACCACTTATAAAAAAATGCATTCACTTACCCACAATATATGACCCGACTCTCTGCCAGGGTTTATCGTAAAGAAAATTAAACGACTCAAAAGGATCCGCCACTTTGTGAGTGTAGTTGTAATGTATCGATATTATGCCTGATACACCCCATGAACTCACCAGACATGTCAAAAGGATCAAAACTGTTGTCTTCATATATCTACGACAGAAAATGTTTTTTTTTTTTAAATGTAAATGACCTTTAGATATTTAAAAGTGTACCAGTAAGCTTACCTTCTGGAGAAAACTAACAGCAGTGTGGCCATGATATAAAATTGCATGTCGTTAGCCATATACCAAGACCAAATCATACACATCTGGTTAAGTGGAAAGAAATTATTAATGTAAAGGATATTACGCCACCAATAATCGGAGCAAGTCTGTACAGCAAATTGTGGTTGGAATACAGATCTGTCGAATGTGTACCTGTAAAAATTCAAATAACAAAAAATATCGTATAAAATGGGGAAGATATTCTGGTCACATATGTTATGTATGTCTGTTGAAATTATTGTTTTGTTTTTTTTTTTCAGGAATAAGGATATGAGGAGGATGTTATATCCAAGATTAAAATTAAACTTCATACTGCCACAGTGAAAGTTTAGGCATGAGAGAGGGACAATGGTTAAACATTAAATATGTGTAAGTATATACATTTCTAACTTATCCTTAAATCAAATTATACAAATGAGCTCTAAAAGGGATCAAAATCAGATAAAGAAAAAATATGGATATGGTATACTTTCCCAATATTACGAGTATGTTATACAAAATTTAAATGCCCATTTGAATAATATATAATTGATAGGGGTATGTCAATATTTATGAAAAGAGGTATTAAGAGCCAGAAAAAAATATATTAGAAACAACGATAATTTTGTTAACCTATCCCAACTTACTATAACTTTTTTTTTTAATTTGTTTAAACAAATATTTTTTTTCTACAACATAATAGGTAATGTTATTATGAATAAATGCATGTTTGATTTTTTTCTGTACGTGATACTAGAAACTAGAGTCCAGATATTCGCAAGAAACCAACAAATGTTTCAAAACACATTTCTACCAATAACTTTGGTAACAAAAGCTGTTAAGTGATGCAAATTTGGTTTAAAGTATTTCTCATAAGCCTATATCGATCCATTAAAAAAACAGACCAAGTCTGTGCGCACAGCCCGCACAGGTACAGGACTAATATGTTTTGTCAGAAAAACTAGTTACGGTAATCATCAAAAATAAATATTATTGTTCGCATGGAAGCTTTTCCCGAAACTCCAAAAACTTTTAGGGTCTTACATCATCTAAGGTCTAGAATGCCAAAAAACGCACGGTTTTTGGGAATTTTTTTCCCGGAAACCTTATTAGGTAATAACATAATTTTTTTAAATACTGAATGCCTGCGTCAAGAGTAGAAAAAAAATTTTTTTTTTTAATTTTCGAATTATGGCCGAATTATAGAGGGCGCAAACGTCGACTCATCAAAAAATACATTGTCCGATTTTCAAAAAACTAGTTGCAACTTGATTGTTTTTATGGTTTCTAAGACAGTTTACCACAATTTGACAAAAAAATATGAATTAAAAAATGGCGACCCAAAAACAAAATTGCCAAAAAACAAATTTTTTTTTTAAAGCTTGACATTTTTTTTCGTTTTTGATTTTTTTAAACAAATTGTGGTAAATTGTCTCGTAAGATACCTTCCTTGAAATAACACTTTGTTTTTTTTTTGGTTTCAGTCCAGCCAATCCTGAGATTAACTGTCCGCACTGGGCCTATTTTTTTTTTTTTTATGAGTCGACGTTTGCGCCCTCTATAATTCGGCCAAATTTCGAAAATTAAAAAAAAAAATATTTTGTACTCTTGACGCATGTATTCATTATTTAAAAAAATTATGTTATTACCTAATAAGGTTTCCGAGAAAAAAATTCCCAAAAATCGTGCATCTTTTTGGCATTAGACCGTACTAGTACCTTAAGCAAATTGACCCAAAGAATTTCGCGCAAGGTGTTCATCTGATGGACTTTGACCTTTGAGGTATCATTAAAAATATTTTCCAAAAACTACAAAGTCTTTTAAGGTCCTCTTTTGCCTTTAATGAAAAATTAAGATTTTAAAGTATGTTGGATTTCTTCAACTAACCTTGTCAACTTCATTACATTTTAATATTTATTTCTAATCTTGATTGTTCAGTCCAAAAGCATTCCCGTACTCAAAAGAAAGTCTTCGCGAGAGAGTTCAAAATTTCCCTAGCTATCATTTTCTGTAGAAGAAGTTCCTGTTGACAAAAATTGACAGTTCATCAAAATTTAGGTATGAAATTAAAATAATGAAAGCCCAGCTTCATGTCATTCACATTATGTATGCTGTAAATTTGGGTTCCGGTATTTATGAGGGCATTTCATCCTCACTTCTCAAAATATGACTGTTTTTGGTTTTTTTGTATTCACTTAGCTTCGAAAGACCACTTAAAAACTCCTCCGATAGCTATAGTTCTACATATCTTAAGCCTCTTAGGTCTATAAACCGAGTCAGTGTATTTAAAATGTTTTTCATGATTTATGTTTCTATTAAATACAATACTCACTTCAATGAAAGTTCATAAAATTCCACGACAAACAAATAAGCCGGAGTTAATCTAATGTATCGATAAATGACGATAAGAAAGCTCTTATTCACGCTCTTCCTCAAAAAACCATCACCTTTGGAATGTTCCGTTCGTTTATTTTTGTCTTGTCTTAGGAATAGCAACGTCACTAGAAATCCACTTATAAAGAAGAAAGTATCAACTGAGAACGTAGCGTTGCCAATAAATTGATATAAGAAATTTCGTTCTGTAATTATCCGCAAAAACTGAAAAAAAAAAAGAAAAAGTGAATAAGTATGTGTTTATGTATCTATATAATAAGAAAGCTGCCGTGATATAAAGCGAAATTTAAAATTTGTTTCAATTTTGTGAAAAATAGCCATAATTTGTGTAGAAATAAATTTGATAAACTAAATCAATCAAAAAATTTGTATATGCGCCCTCATGTGCACTATGCACACTCCTTTAATATTGATTAATTCTTACTTAAAAACACCTTAGTACAAAAATAATTGCTTAAAATTAAATATTACGAGTATGTTAATAAATTAGGTGGTGCGACGACAGGTTGTGTGAACCAGGCCCTATTAACTAAAACCCTTCAACCATTTTTATAATTATATACCTGGTACCGGCAGAAATTGAGGAGACCTACAAATTTCCGCCTTGGGCGAAAGTCTTAGAAAAGAAGCCCTTTTCATGACGAGATGTTTTTAGAGCATTTAACAATTCTATATTATCAAAGGGCACGGTAGTGCCCAGCCAAGTTCTGGCACTACACCCTTTTTACAGGAACAAACTCAAGCGATTTTTGACCCCCCCATCTTCAGTACCAATGAAGTCAGAAACTTAAAATATATGCTAAGCTAGTCAAGTACAGGCGCCTCACTAAATTTCAATTTTCTAGCATAAGCGGTTCCTGAGATATAAGGCCACGAAAATCACAAAAACCGTAACTGACTGACTGACTGACAGATCATCAAAATTATGGAGCACTTCCCGACATCGTAGAATCTTGTAATTTTGCACAACGGTAAGTCTTGTCATACAAGCAGAGGAAAAAATCGAAAATTTGAAGTTTTCCATTCAGGGGGGCGTGGTATCCGCCCACTTTCTCCGAATCGGTGTTGGTTGGAGCACTCCCGACTGCTGTAAAACGATGAAATCTGGTAAAGTGGTAGGGCTTAAATTGCATCTTAGTATGCAATTAAAATTTGAGGTTTTCCATTCAGGGGTGTGGTATCCTATCCCCCACTTCCTCAGAATTGATGTAAATTATATATGGCACACTTCCGATTGCAGTAGAACAATGAAATTTGGTAGAACGGTAGGGCTCAAATTGCATATAAAGGACCAAAAATACAAATTAAGGTTTCCCATTAAGGGGCGTGGTATCCGCCCACTTTCTGAGAAAATGTTTAATTTATATGGAGCACTTCTGATTGCTGTAGAACAGTGTTTTTCAAACTGTGGGTCGCGACCCCTTGGGGGGTCGTGAAGTGATTCTTAGCGGGTCGCGGTCGCAAGCCGGTAAGATTAGTAAACAAAAGTCCTGTGCTAAAAAAAATTAAATAAAGCAAACAAATTTTTAGTGCGACATAATGTGTGTTTATTTTTTAATAAATGTTGAAATTTTGGATTAGTTTTTGATACTTTTAAGATTAAATCATTTTCCAAATTTGGTCTGTTTCTTTTTTTTAGTTTTAATGTCAAACATTGAAGAGAATGTGACTTCACAAAGGTTTGAAGTGGCGAATGGCAGTAACAACTTCAAAGCCTCGTTTGCCAGCTCAGTATACTCTCCTCTTCTCTTCTCTTTATTAAGAAATTGTCAATCGTTTTCAAATTTAATTCCATTCTCGGTATGCCATCTGCAGCTAAATCTATAAGATTTTCTTTCAACTTTACCGATGGTAGATTGGCGAGTTTGACTGACATATACAAAAAAGGATTTAATACCCATCTTTGTACATCTCCACTTTCAGAATCCAGTTCCGGAAAGTAACTTAATAGTTTCTTCTCTAAATTATGCAAACTGTACCATGAGTTGAATATGAGAGCTTAATTATATCGATTCATCTGATGAAATTTCTTCAAGGATCTTTTGAAAGCAGGGAAAATAATCAAAACTGTTTGTTTGTAAAGACCTCTGAACTCTGTGTGAAAAAGGAGGTTTTGATGGAGTGAACCCATTTCATCACATATGTATGATCCTAAACAGCCGACTTTGCAAGGCCTTTCCTTTAATAGAGTTCACAACTCTAATCATATCTTTAAGCACATCATTTAATTCAGAAGGTAACACCTTGAACTTGCCGATGAAGAAAGCAGTGTATCCATGAAACGTTTGGCATTATTAATTTTAATTTTACAAGGAGCCCACTTTTGTTGGCCGTCAAAGCTTTAGCACCATCGCTACAAATAGCAAAACGTTTTGTCCAATCAATCTCGTAGTCGCTAGAGCTTTCTAAGAACATATCGTACAAACACTGGCCAGTAGTATTAGCAGGAAGAGCTTTGCAAAATAAAATTTCTGCTGCAACGTTTTCCTTTGCTTCAAAACGAACAAATACCACAAACTGTGCACAGTCTGAAACATCAGTAGATTCATCCAGTTGCAATGCAAAATGTGGACTCTTTTTTAATTTTTCAATTGATTGTTCTTGAATGTCAACGGCCATGCCACTTATTCTCCGCTCAATTGTTTTGTCAGAAAGTGGTATATTTTTAAGTTTATCTGCCTCCTGTTTGCCCAAAATAATTTCAACCATATCAAGGGCCGCAGGCAAAATAAGATTCTCAGCAATTGTAAATATGAAGTCTCCCTGCTTTGGCGACTCGGTATGCTACTTGATAGCTAGCTAACAACGCTTTCTAATTGGCACTCGATAACTTAAACAAATTTTAAAACAAATTTGGAAAAAAGCGTAGGTATTTTTCGCGAATTATAAAGCGGGTCAGTACATGTACATGTCATAGCCTTTTACCTATGTACATATGTTTGTATGTATTTATATCGCGATTATATACATTCAAACAAAAACAGATATTATTTTTGATCCAAAAATAATAAAGGGCATTCAAATAAGACTTATTTTTCTTACCTGAACCACAGTACTTTGTTGCTGGTTAAGGGATTTCAATTTTCGTTCGAAAAATACTAACTTCTTATCTGCGTCTTTGGAATGTTTAGTTGAGAGATGTCACATAAGCTTTGATGGTTTCATATTTTCGGCAGATAAAACTTCACAACAAAGAACACATAGAGGCTTATTATTTAAAACTGTGAAAACATATTTAAGTAAAAAGTAAAGTCTATTTTTTTTCGTTGCTTCCTCCACTTCCACTTGCACCTGGATGTGCAAGGCTGCAACGGTCTTTTAGGAAAAATTTCCATAATCACTCGTAAACAACACAACACAGCACAACACAACACAACACTTAATTTTTAAATAAGTACCTACTTACTCTCAGTTGAAAAAAAATTAAATGACAATTCTGATGCGCACTTAAGAATTCAAAAAAATGAAAATTACTGTAAGGCCTGCTAAAATTTTTTTTTGGCAATACGGGATAAAATTTCATCGCGAATAAGTAAAATCTTGTGTAATTAGACCGGGCTTGGAAGGGGTTCAGTATATGCAGCTTTTTATATAACTGATACATTATAATGGGGGGGTCGCCAAAATTTTGTTACTAGCAAAGGGGTCGCGTACTGAAAAAGTTTGAAAAACACTGCTGTAGAATGATGAAATTTGGTAGAGTGGTAAAGCTTAATGTACATTCAAAGCAAAAAATAGAAAATCTAAGATTTTTCATTGAAAGTGTCTTTTTATTGTCATTTTGAAACTATAAATGCATTTTGAAAATTCATGACATTTCTTAGAACTAGAGTGGTCGATTTGATACTATATGTTATTTTAACATGAATGAAAAAAGAAAACATTTGCATAACTGAAAAAATTATGAGCTTACCTAAAAAAAATCTTAGCTGTGATGTGAACTATAATCATACCACTAATTAGGCTATTAATTGGTGGGATACCTTCATTTAAAAAAAAGGAGTTGAGATTGCAACAAAAACATCATCGCATCCTCAACAATTATTGCTTTTTTATGACTTTGAGCAGAGGTAGGTACTAGTATTTATAATTAAGGTAGGTATGTTAGTGTTAGGTATCTTGCCAGGACAAGAAGGAACAATTGATGCGCAAATCAAAACAACCAATAACAAAAAGAAAATATACCAAAAGAAATATGAAGCTATAAATTAAGTTAATTTTAGTAGGTAGAGTCCACCCTTGTATATTTCCGTATCTTTCGAGATTTTGACATGGCAAAATATTAAAATCTTTGCAAAAAGGAGTGAGATCAGACCAAAAACATAAATGTTAAAAAAAGAATGTTAAAAAAAAAAGAAATTTTATTAGTTAATGATTACTGACTAAAATTTGATGGGCTTACTTGTCAAGTTTTTTTGATGCCCAGTTCGAAAGGTTTTAAAAACGTGACTAGTAAACCCATAAAATTTTAGTCAGTTATTATTAAATAATAAAATTTCTCTATTACATTGTAGCTGTTTCAATATTATTCTACTTTAAATAGTCGCTATTAAACCTTCATGAAGTAAGAATTTGGCGTACTTTTAGATCTCAGTACTTTTCACGGCTGACTTGTTAGACAAAGGTTTTTGTATAGAAGAACTTGGCTATTTTTTTAACATTTATGTTTTTGGTCTGATTTCCTTAATTCTTCAATTCCCATGATTATGTTTATGAACAAAAAAAACGATGTCTTCTTCTTAATAGCATAAATGGATTTAAAATAGATAAAAAAAAAATTATAAAAACAAAACACCTTCCTCCCCCTTTTTTTAAAGGGGGGCACCTACACTGGGCACTGCGTGTGTTGTTTTCCTCTTTTTGTTTGAAGAAATAAAACATACACGACTTGTCAATTGCTCGAAAGAGGCACTACACCTCTGAAAAACTATTTTACAGCGGCTGAGAATCAAACCCAAGACCTTCTGCCTGACAATCCTACGCACTATTATACTAATGGGTACTACAAAATAGTTCTTAACTCTCGTTTCTAGAACAGGTTGTGCGCAGGGCAAGCGTTAACGCGGAGGGCACTGTATTTAAAAGAATCTGTCCAACTGTTGGGGTATGCAGACGATATGGAAATCACTGGTCGTTCCTGACGTTCTGTACTAAAGTACTTCATGGCTGTTGAAGATCAGGTCAGACTTGTTGGTCTTGAAGTAAATGAGAAAAAGACCAAGTACATACATGCTATCAAAAAACAAACAAACATCTGTCCACCAATTAGGACAAAACGTCACTATTGATAGCAGAAACTTCGACGTAGTTAAGATGTTCATCTACCTCTGTGTTAATATTAACTCCACGAACGAAACCTTAGTGGAGATCCGACGAAGAATTACCCTAGGAACCTGCTGCTACTTCGGTTAAGCACAACAAATTGGTTTAAAACTCTTCACCCTTAAGACGTATTATAAGCTCTGTAAAATTCTTATACTACCAGTCCTGCTTTACAGCGCCGAGAGCAGAAATAGAGAGATCATCTCTCTTTCGAAAATAAGATTCTTTGACGGATATTTGGTCCTGGGTGCGAATGTGGGTGTTTTTTTAAATGATTTACAGAATTTTAAAATGCAGAATATTGTTACCTAGAATTTTAAAATATAGGTTTATGGGTTAACAGAATTTTGAAATAGAGAATTTTGGATTGATTTTGAGAAATTTTAAATACATACTTGATATTGGAATAAAGAATTTAAAAACCAATTTTTGCACATACAGAATTTCTAACCCAAGCCATAAATATGGAAGAAAAATTTAAAAAAAAACCGTAATATCTGTTCATGCTATGGGAGCTATTCTTTCTAAATGAGCTAAAATTCAAGTTTATCCTTTATAGGAAATCATAAATCAATCCTCAGTACCAAATTTGAAACATATCAAACCACCTATTAGGGATCTATAGCTCGATTTATAGTGAACGTTGTGCCGATGAACAGACCGAAACCGCAACGGACCGTATGACAGAGCAGTGGCGTAGCGTAGGGGGGGCGGGGGGGGCGGTCCGCCCCGGGCGGCAGGCCTAGGGGGGCGGCAAAATGTCGCCGGTGATGCGGGTAGAGTAGAAATCATATGTTTCATGACAAATCGTTTGACAAGTCAACAAACAACAATAACGTAAATTTGAAATTTGCCACCCTATCTGTGGTTCGTCGTTGACGCTCTCGGCTGATTTCCGTGAATTCGTAAACGGTGAGTAGGGCCATAAGAGTGCATTCCGTATTGTCGCGCGAAACTAAAAACAAAACGTTCCGAAACTCGCTCGAAACTGAAAGGGAGCGTTCCGAAACATATGATATGCATATGCGAGATATGATAAGATAACTAGGATTCGACGGAAACGTTATTCTAGTCTCAGCCAGCTCAATGTTTTTGCTCCCTCTCGCATCACAGAAGGTTATTTCGATTGTGTTGTTTATAGTTTAAATACTGTTGAATCTTCTTAAACTAAACACTTAGTACTTCACTCAACCTTTGAACTAGATTTTGGAAATGAAAAGAGTTGAAGCAAGCGGTGCGGAATACCACAAGAAAAAGGCTAAGAAAGAAGCAGATGCGAAGAAGTCTCCAGGTGCATTACTGAAATATTTCAGTTCTAGTTCTGGTTCGAAAGCTACGTTAACGTCTTCGGCGGCATCCAGCAGCAGCGGAAGTGATTCCAATATAAGTATGATTCCTCCATCTACAATCGTGAGTGGCCTAGAATTGTCCTCCGGCCAATATTCATGGGAATGCATGACTTATTTTACAGGCAGAAGAAGAAGACGTGCCTGCCGTCGAAGTTGGAAGTCGTTCTGGTCCCACCACAGAGCAGGGTCAAGACGAAGTCGACTCAGCAGAAGTACCTCAAGCATCTAGCCACAAGCCTGCAGAAGAAGTGAACCTCGTCTTGCCAAAGATATGAAGCTGTAAAGACGCTTAAGAATAAGTTTGTGCAAGTTCTTGAGGTACCCGGGTAGAATTTTCGACTCGATAATGCCAAGGCCCCAGCTAGTTTTTCTTAGTTTCAATCATGGCCTAGCTTGTCCCTCGCTAATTTGTTAATGCTCTGTATATAATGGGCCTTGCTAGATGTTCCTATATGGGCCCTAGATGGGTCTTCACAAGTAGCACAAGAGCTACGGCAATTCTTAAAAAATTATTAGAAACAATAAACATTTTTTTTTTTATTTTTTATTATTGTTGATTATTTTCATTTTTTCTTTGCCTCCCTATATTCGACTCTTTAAGTGATTTTTTGCTGGAATGAAAGAATTTTTTTTTTTTTTTAATTTACCTCCACTGAGATTCGAATCCGAGTCCTCTCGCTTGCCGTGCTTGTGCGCTACCTATTGCGCCACTGTGATATATAAAATATCGTGTCTCAAAGTGCTACTCAAATAACTTTCTTTTAATTATACTATTTAAGAGACTTAAATACGTATTAAAGAATCTGAAAAATACCGATTTAGGACCAAAACAAAAAAGTTATGTTTTTAGAAGGATAATGGATAGCCTTTTATAGAGACATATGTATAGGCAGATCTAGGATACATCAAGTAAAAACTATATAGCCCCAGTATAAGTAACATCTGAGAATGCCTATAAAGAGGCGAGACTAGCTAAGGCCAATATAACGCCCAGATACAATTCCTTATCCAGGCTACACCAAGTAAAAACTATCCAGGTCCCTTGCAGTTTATATGTTACAATGCCAATAAAGAGGCGATACTATCTACAGCCAAGATATCGCCAAGAAAAAATTTCATATCAAGGCTAAATCAATTTAAAAATATCTACGCCCAGTCTAAGATACTCCTGGAAAAGCCAATAAATAGGCAGTTCTAGCCAGGTTCAATATAAAGCCAGGATAAGCATAAATTAGTCAAGATTCGCCAGGCTTGCATCTGTCTAGGCCCAGCATAGGATTTACTATATAATGGCCAATCTAGCTAGGGCCACGCTATTCCATAGTGTTTCCTAGATAATTTTCTACCCGGGTACTGGAAGAATTGACGGATCGGGAGCCAGACTTCTTCTGACAGTCATGCAGTCATTCAACTTCCTCACTGAAAAAGATGAAGTACAGATTTACCTGCTGCAAAGTGGACTGAGTGTGGATTGAGTGGACTGAGTGTGGATAAGTGTGCTCAGAAACTCTGCGCTTTAAAAGCTTTCTTAATGGAGAGCAGAGACCGTTTTGTCTAAGCCGCAAACGACTTTTCTAAGACTCTCTGTGAAAAACTTGGAATCGAACTCAAAACGAGAAGAAATCGCAAGAAAAAACGCATGCATGGCGATGAATCCGCAGATGCAGCTTTGTCTCACGATCCTCATTCGTAAGGCCCGTAGAATCCGTTTATGAAACCGTTGATCCTATTTTAACTTCAATAAAAGATACCTCAATGCCTGTGAAATGATGTCTCGAAACTCGAAATTTAATTTTAATTTAGTATTGAATGGGGGCGGCAAAATGGGTCTCCCGCCCCGGGCGCCGAGATGGCACGCTACGCCACTGTGACAGAGTACAATTTTTTTGGAAATTTGATTAAAACCTTATAATTTTTTTTAATAAGAATCAATGCCTTATGAGTAGGGCTAGGATTTCCACAAATGCATATTTTTTTTGAGTAACTTTAGAAACACAGGAATAAAATACAAACACGAATCAATCAATTTGCTTTAAAATGGCATTTAATCGTTAGTGCATATTTTTGCATATTTTACTAAATGCATATAAATGCATATTTGTGCATATTTTGGAAAAACTAAATAATTCTAAAGTACAAAATGCACATACATACATGGTAATGGCCGCTCGAGGAATTAAAAATTTTATATCCGAAAATGATCATGCAACGTGCTTAGCTCATGCAGTAGGTAGAGTGGCAGAACAAATAAGAAGTAATTTTAAAAATGTAGATTTATTAATTTTAATGGAAACAAAAATATTTTTAAAAGCAACATCTCGCGTTGAGCATTTCAAAGCAAAGTATCCCTCGACCCGTCTTCCTCCCCAGCCAATTGTTACCAGGTGGAAAACTTGGTTGGAAGTTGTTGCTTACTACGCCAAAAACTATGAACATTTTGAAGATGTTGTGAATGATCTTGATAACTCGGATGCCGTTGCCATTAAAAATATAAAAGAAGCATTGAATAAGCCTTTGGTAAGGAGTCAAATCATATTCATCAGTTCCAACTACAGTTTCCTGCGCGATACAATTGTATAGATTGAAGAAAAAAATACGTAAAAAAAAAAACAAATCGATTTAATTCAAATAGTTTTTCAAAAATTAGTGCAGTTGAAGGACCTTTTGGTGCAGCAATGAAAAAAAACTGGATAATGTTCTAGAAAAAAATTAAGGTTTTGCAAAAATAAAAAATATTTACAAAGAATTTACACTGAGTTGTGCCGATGAGAATTACATTGAGCCCTTACCTCAGGAATCATGTTCTTTAAAGAATGCTCCATTAATTTCAGATGACGTTGAGCGATCATTCTATATGCATTCTATATGTATAAAGCATTTCAGAGACCGAATCGTCAAAGTTTTACGATTGAAAGTTTGAGAGAAAGCTTTATGATTTATGCGAATAAATCATACGAAAATTTTGAAGATAAGATGTAATGCATAATGGATGTAATTCAAATTCTGTGCTATTTTTAATATATTTTTTTTTGTTTTTTTTTTTTTTTCTATTTTAATTGAAATGAAGAATTTTATTTTTCTGTTATTATTGATATAATTTTGTGTTCCCCGATTATAAAGACTGAATTTGTTATATAAACTTAAATACTATATTTTTCCCATACAGATGGTTCGCAAGGGATATGGTTTTAAATGCATATTTTAGGTGCATATTTTACATTTTTAAGAGCATATTTTAAGCGCATATTTTGCATTTTTAAGTGCATGAAAATCCTAGCCCTACTTATGAGCAAAGTATAATAAAAATAAGCATTGATTTGCATAGCCTTTTTGATACATAGTTTTGCGAGCAACACTGCTCGATACTAAGTCTTAACTGCATTTCAAAACTCTGATAAATTTTCTAATTTACATTTTTTTAATTTTATGTACATGACTATATGTAACGCTTTTACATTTCTTCTTACTTTACGGAACCTCATAAATCTATCCTTTCTTATCAAAATCTTACCCTATTTTCTCCAATAACGAACATCTCCAAATACGTATGTACCAGAATTGTCCAGAGAACTGACAAAACTCTCAATCCATGAACACAACTAGTTTGATTCTGTTTAAATTATCTTTATTAAAATATGCAAATTAAAGAAATCGAATTATAGCTTCGGTTACTTACCTCAACCTTCTGGTCCATAGAGAGTATTGTGCTGGCGTTTCTTTGAAATGCAAAACACAAAAGTATCTCTTGGTGTATTCCTTAGACAAAACAAAAATGAATAAAATTACCACATATGATTAATGTTTTTAGTATTCCTAGCACACTTTCAATAAAATACCAACCCAATTCCGTTTTTTTCATTGCAGAGAAATCAACATGATTGGCATTAACATCACTACATGTCTGTTTTGTTATTACCCCCTCATTTGCTGGCATGGCTTCCTGTTTGCCTTCCGGCTGGATTGCTGCCTGCTTTTTATCCTGTTTGTTATTCTTCTTAAGATCAGCCTCTATGTCAACATTATTGTTATCGATTTTGTTGTTTATTTTTGTCATTTGATATATTTCGTAAGCCTTGTCATTGAAATCAGGATTAACTCCGATTTTAGGATCAACCTTAACGTTGTTCGTCATTTGTCGAATTCTTTTCTTTTCATTGAGATTCGACTCATAGCAAGTAGCAGCTAAAATTACTCCTATTAGTCCTATGCAGAAGGTGCTGAAATTTATTTGATGATTTCGGCAAAATAATGCAAAATACAATGTTCCTTACAAAAACAATAAAAATTTAGCATCCTTCCATATACAGTATCGTCCTGGTACGATGCGGACAGACTTGATGTTAACATGGGTGTGGTTATTAGGTATCAGTCCTGATGTTAGCATTTGAGAGTGCGGATCCAGTTTGAGAATGGTTTCGACATCTCGAGGAATGCAGGATTTTGGCAGACATTCGCCCAGTTGTAACTCAGCTGTCTAGTTAGGAACATAATGTTTATAGGTTAATAATATATTATATGCATGAATAATTAATAAATTTTCTAAGTATTAGGGGGGCTGTTGCCCATACAAAAAATATGACGTCTGTGAAAATAAGAGCTCTTAATATATTTTACGGGATTTAAGTAGGTATATGAAGAAAAACATCTTTTCATATTATATTTGGAACTTAAAAGTTTATAATGATAAGTCTTACAATTAATGGCATATCTTTTAACTGTGGAAAGTTAAACGTTTTAAAATTTATATAAACTTAACTATCGAACAGTGCCCCAAAATTATCTTTTACTTCGAATATAACAATTTATTAAATATCTAGTATCTTGCAGTGCGTTAAGACTAAAAGAATCAGCTTGTTTGTTTTCTAAGCCGTATTGACCCATCAATGTTTTAAGTCTGATTACATCTTTACATAAACACTAACTGCTGCAATCGGATTTTGGGCATTAGTAAGAATTTTGAAGTTATTTTTCGATCTAGAAAAGACGGGGAGGATAACGTTGTGATGATACACTTTGCCACAAACATTTTTACTGATGGCTAACGGGCCGACGAACTGGCCAGGTAAAAATTAGCCCTTCATAGCTCACTTACAAGGAGTACCCCTTGGCATAATGGTTAGTGCGTTGGACTGTCATGAGGAAGGTCTTAAATTCGATTCTCAGCCGCTGTAAGAAAGTTTTTTCCAGGGGTGTACTGCCTCTTGCGAGGAATTGCAAATTCTCCAAAAATGGAAAGTGCTGCTCATTATCATTACCCTTTCGGAATCGGCAAAAATTGTAGGTCCCCTCTGTTCCTGGTACGGTTGAGAGTTGTAAGTCACTAGTTCACTCCGAGCTGTAGCACCACCAAATTTATTTATATATTTAGCTCACTTACAAAGGGCAAAATCTTATCAATTTTTATCACATAATCCAGACGTAGGTGGAGCAGATTAACCATCGGCATTATATCTAGAAATATGAGACCAACCTAGAATAACCTAATATGCAGACCCATGCAAGACGTAGCCGGGGTAGTTGCAACACGTACTGGACACTGGCCAATAGCTGAATATGCAGCATCGAAGTTGGGCATTCCTTACAATACTCACTGCAAAAAAAGGAAAAAGGAAAGATCCACTCATTTTCTCTGTGAATGTCCTGCTTTGGCCAGAAAGTTATTCCTCGACGAACTTAACGAACTACACTGCTGGACAAAATTAGAGGAACGACACGTTTACTTTTACTTTTTACTTTACTGTTAAATATAAACTAGTGGAATGGCTTGTCGTCGTGGAGTGGCGCGTTCCACCTTTACCAACAACCATGAAAACTGGTTTGAGGAAGACTAGACACGAGAGCTCTTCACTGATGAGTCAAGATTTTGCCTCAAGCCAGACGGTGGTAGCCAAGGAAAAGTGTATAGAAGATTAGGTGTGCGATGTTCACAGTTTAACATTGTTTCACAAGTAGCTTATGGTGGAGTTACTTGTGGTTGAGAGTGGGTCATTGAAAGCAGAGCGTTATGTGACGGATATTTCACAAGAAACTGTTGTGCGGTTTGCCCCAAGTACCGAAGCAAATTTCATCTCTATGCAAGATAACGCCCGTCCCTACACAGCGAACGAACAGAGTTTAAGAGTATCTTCGAGAGGCACAACTGAATAAACTAGAGTGGCTAGCCTGGTCTCTTGATCTGAAGCCCATCGAACCTATGTGGGACATGCTTGGCAGAACACTGAGATATAAATCCAAGTCCATTAACTTTGGAGGAGTTAAAAAGTGCTTTGCGCGCGGCACGGGACCAAATACCCTAAGAGAACATCGACAATGTCATCAAAAGTATGACCAAAGAACTTATTCTGTCATAAGATAAAGCGGAGGCAATACCAAGTACTGAGTCATTCTCAAAGGTATATTTGGAATGCTATAAATCAATAAAAATCATTATTCTAAGCAACATACCCATTTTTTGCTTTTTTCTCTATTTACTTGTTTTCTAAGGAAAACAAGCAACAATTTTTTTTTTAAATTTTAAATAATGTTAAATTTAACAAGACAAATAGTCCCATTAAAGAAATAAATATAAAATTAAAATGCACCAAGTATTTTCATATTTTGCTTGCGTTTCTCTAGTTTTGTCCAGCAGCAATATAAACTGAAGTTCAAAAACTTGATATCTTTTATTAATACGACGAAGAGGCTCTGAGACGAACACTAACGACTTCTCTAAGAGATATTCCTGCATCTTAAGACCGCGATCTTCCGAACTTTAGCGACTCTGGTCAGAATGTCATTTTATGTATTAAACCATTTCTTGAAAATTAAGTGAACACCTTGACAGTCCCAACTATAGAAGAATTTTTATTATTTTTCATTATCGGTATAACGAATTCAAATTGATTTCTTCTAGCTTGTAAAAACTTTGAAAGATGTGGCATGTGCCTTTAGAATCTAATTTAGAAAACTAAGTATAATTAGAATCAAAATATAAAGGAATTTAAACTTAACCGAAAATATACGTAACGCCGTAACTACTTTGACACGTCACAGTACTTCCCTTGGAAATGAAACTCACTTCACACGAACTTCGAATTCGAATTTAAGTCCGTATTTTAATGCTAAGAAGGTATGCTAGTATACTTTAAAGTTAACCTCTTTCTTTTCCAATTTAGACAAGCGTGGGTTCAGCAGTTTAAGCTCCTGATACAGGTCCAAAAAGAAAAAAAAGTATAGTGATAAGCAAGAATATAAAAAAAAAAAAAGTAAAAAAAAAAAACTGGAAAAAAGAAACTAAAACAAGACGCTAACACCTTTACTTTACAAATTATTTCCCGCAGTTTGAATGAGAAATTTATAGAAAGAATTTAAAGACATAAGCACATGGTGAGTTTCTAAAAACTAAAAAAAGAAAGAGAACAAAATTTCAAGTGTTTGAATTTTTCATTTAATTTAATGAAAATTATATAGGTTTGTCAAAGTTAAACAATAACATATGAGGCAACTTTATTGTGCTTCGGATTTTGGGTTCACGAACTAATTTTACGTCACCAAAAAAATAGTCAGGACCAACCACTTTGAGATCAATCAAACCAACAGCAAAAAAAAATCTCGGTGCAAAAAGACGTGTACGCCAAGTCAAACCTACAGGCGTTGTTCCATAAACCCCAAAGGAACGGCAGATAGGCAGAAATCATCTCCGTAGAAATTAAGAATAAATTTGTTAACTGGGTAGTATAATTTCCACAGATATTGTTCTATTAAAAAAAAAATTAGTATAATAATAAATAAAATCGAATAAGGTAAGAACTGCCAAAAACAACAAAGAAAAACAAGAAAAAAATCTATGCTATTACAAAAAAAACCTTAACCTAAAAAAAAAAAAACAATTATTTTTACATCATTAACAGCGTCAACATCTCCATTTCGAAAGGTGCGCACTCTTCAGATTGCAGGTGAATAAAAGCTGTACTTCAACCAAAAAAAAAGGAAAAGAACATTCTAGAAAACAATCAAAATAATAGATGGTATACGTGAGTTTTTTTTCTTTTTTTCTTTCCATTTTGTTTGTCCGTTTGGCTATTTTTACATATATATACATATTTTTTTTAATTATTAATCCCATACACATATAGGTATGTACATATCTTTTTTTTCCATTTACTTATCCATTATGCTATATCTACATATCTGTGAAAATTTGACCTTTTTTTTTATTTTTTTTTATTTAATTTGAATTCACTTCTTAAGCAAGTCGTTTAAACTTTAAAAAAAAAATTATCATTAGAACATTTGTACCTACTTAGCAGTCAAAAGTATCGAATTGCCGAAGGATTTTGTCCTTTCTGCTTTCTATTGGTAATTAAAATTTTGAAATGTTATGCAAACATAATTTATGATGTGTTAGATATTAGATTCATTTCTTTTGGTGAGATGAGGTGATGTTTGTTCGGTGAGAGAGAGAGGGCTGAGGTAAAGCGAAGTGAAGGAAACTAAAGGGGTTATTCTACAAAAATAACGAACGCAAGATAACCAAGGGTAAGTGATTACATTAATCATTAGGGTGGCGATGTTTCGAAGATGTCAAGATCACCAGACATAAATAGATTCGGTTGACCATATAACAAGAGTTAGTGTACATAATTACTTTTTCCTTCTTTGGCACGAAAAAAACTTTTGTGGTAGGTTAGTAGCAGAAAGACCCCCCCCCCAATCCGTCGAGCTAAAGCCGCGCGACCGCGAGCGTGCCACTTCTGCTATAGGGACCTTTTCCAGCTAAACCCCCCTGCCGCCACAAAGAATATTGAATATTAAGATTACATAAAATATTTTGTGAATTTATAAAAAAATCCATTTGTTTGAAAATTCGATGTTCTCGAAGTGGGTCAGTTTTTCTGAAATTTTATTTTTATTTGCACGATAATAAAAACTTCAAATCTTTCTTCCGAGAGGAGTATTGGCAAGTTTGCGGATTAATTCTAGTCGACCGGTTCAACGAAACACAAGATCTGACTAAAATATTGTATCTATTTTTGAGAGTGCAGGAGAACCCCAGCCAGTCAATTTCCCGCCGCGCACAAAAACACAACTTGGCGAATACTCGTATTACGTCAGAAATTGAGCCTACACCTGTACAAACTTCAACTGGCCCAGGAGCTCAAAGCTAACGGCAATAGACAACGAAGTGTGTTAGATTCCGGGGCTCTCGAGCAATTGCAAGTTGACCCCTATTTCGGTCAAAAAAGTACGTTGGCCAATGAGGTCAACAAGCAAAATGTTTTAGTTTGAGACGATCACAATACACATGAGATCCACCAAGTTAAATCCAGAGGAAGTCACTCTTTGGTGTGGGTTTTGTGCTGGCGGCATCGTTGGTCCGTAAATTTTTAAGAACAACGTAAGCCAGGCCATCGGCGAGCCCTATCGGTCGATTTATGTTTGCCCGAATAGGATGATAAGGACACCGAGGACAAATGCTTTGAACAGGACGCGGAGGCGCTAGGTGCCACACAGCTTGCGTCACAATGGATATTTACTGCGAGCGATGTATGAAAATGCATAGGATATCTCTAGCTTAGACGACGAGAATTGACCACCGAGATCTTGCAATTTGACTCCGTTAGAGTTCTCCTAGTTAGATTTTCACATGTTACAGGTCTATGCTAATTAACTATGAACTGCCACTTCCTTGAAGGCAACATAATGATTGCCATTGATCAAATTCGGCCTGATTTATTCGGCAGATTTATGTAAACTTGGACGTTTCGGATGCGCGACACCCAGCAAATCCGTTACTAGCATTCTAATGGTGTTATTTTTCATACATAATAGCATATATGGACGCCTTTAAAGTAAATATACTCACGGTTTATTTATTTAAATTTAAAAATAGAAAATGCTCAATGAAAAATCCCTTAATTTCATGAAAGTTGTGTTTCAAAATTTTGACCTGAATACCAATATATCTATGTATGTATGTACTGTAGATATGTATGGAATGCAGATACTGTTTACACTTAACACTTAATTTTATTGTTATTATTTGACTAGAACACGTTTTTATAGAATAGTTTTTTTATTACTCACCAAATTGTATGGGGCCCAAGCAGCAATATGTATAGTTGCCACATAAAATTCAAATTCAAATAGCTTTCGCTGCTCGTCCTCGAATTCTTGTCGGTTGATTTCCATGCAGCACTGTCGTTGTCCCAGCCATTTGTTGCTTCCAAAGAAAAGTTGCCCTCGGTAATGACCAGAAGAGTCATATGCTGGAGAAAAAGAAAAGTACAAATAGCCAATAGCTTCTTCTTTGTTTGTTGTTAAGAATATGTATGTTAAAATATGTGCATATGGCTTCATTTAAAACCCGGAATGCTGTATGATTTTGAAATCAACTGCCTAACCTACCCACATTTTGTTTTTGATTTTGGATAATTGTTCAACACCCTTTGCTCATATGTATATTTTTTTCAGAAGCCTCTCGGACCACAAGAAGTCTTTTTGTTTTATGTATGTACATATATAAAACTGCTGGGGCTAAATTAGGTATATACATATATGTATATAATCGCTTCTGTGGGTGATTTCGGGACCACTTAAGCGATTGTCGTTACCATATTTGTCATCAGTTAGTCGAGAGCGTCAAGTTGCGATGGATTTGAAGTGTTTACCGACACTTATTCTATTTTCGAAAAAGTTGTACTTTTGGTTCATATTATCTCGGCAACGACGCGGCGCAACTTGGTGCCAGCAGACGAGCAAATTCGTTACAACCTTCATCTAGCCTAATTGTATCTGTTACATCTCTTGGTTTCTTTTCACGCCGAATATTTGCTGAGGCCTCTCGGTCTTAATAAATATTCATTTTCTTTGTTGGCATAAAGAAATGCTAATTAGTGCGTAGAAAGGTTTTATGAACCCTCAAGAAACATTATTTTCCACACACTTAATTCGAAAGCCAAGAAAATTTTAAACAAAAAGGACTCAAGGGGATACGAATATATGTTAGACAACACAAGAAAGTGTAAAGGATTAAAAAAGATGTACTCATTCACATTGGTTTCAAATTTTGCATATCATAATGAGAGGGAAAACAGAGTTGGGTAGATGATTCCACATTCGTGTAGTGCGGCTGAGAAAGAAGACCTGTACATTATAGTAGGAGCATTCCCAAAGTGCGATTATTGTAGTTGAATTGTCAAAGGGGCTGAATACAACTGGCTATTTCATTGGGCACTGTCAATTAAACAAATATCTAGGAATTACCCTAGATAGTAAAATCCTCTAGAACAAACACTAAGAAGCCATAATTGGGAAAAGGCTTTTTTGCAAAAGACTTGCAGACAAGTTATGGGGTTATAAATTGAACATACTCGGGTGGATACAAATTGTCAACAACTGGCAAAACCCTAAAAAAAATCTAATGGCTCTTGGGTATTTGTATTACGAGAGCAATGAGAACCTGCTTTAACGCAGCTATAGAGGTTGTTCTCCATCTATCCCCTCTACATGAAGTTATCGGAATTGCGGCAATAGGAACTATCCTATCATGAGATTCTTAAAGGAAGGAACTGGGACAGGCAAAATTATTGGTCTCAGGAAAAGAGACTTAATCAGCAGGTTCACAGTAACAAACCTTTTTAACATCCTAAGAGATGATATGATCAAAAAATATAATTTCGAAAAAAAAAACTTTGGGTATGAAAATGTAATGTAATTTATTTATTAATTTTTTCAAAAGAAGAAGAAACAAACTACACCATAAATACCATCCAGTGGTACACTGATGTATTGAGAACAAGCGGAGAAACTGGTGCAGGAATCTTTGGGCCTAGAACCAAACTTTCCATACCGATGGGGCAATCGACATACACTCCGCTTCAACTGAATACGCACACATTTTTTTAAGGTATATTGTTAATTTTTTTCAAACTTTGGGCCTTAATGTATCATTTGATGATGCTTATTGTTTGCTTGTAATGTTAAGAAAACATATCAGAAAGAATTATTCAAAAAGTACCGTTATTTTTTCTCTCGCTCTCTTGCAAAGCGTTCCATGTGGAAAAATGCAGATTTTTTTTGCGTCAACTGAATAGGTACACGATCATTATCGGTCATTATCTTCATTGTTAATGAGAGTTTTGAGATGATTGACACATTTAATCAAAATTTGAAGTGTTTTAAATTAAATTTAGCCGTTTAATTGAAATTAAAAAAAAAATGGGTAGATCAAAAGCTTTAAATAGTGTCGAAAGAGCTAAAACCGATTTGTTAAAAGAACAAGGACTAACTGGTCGTGCTAAAGCTACCAAAAATACACACAAGTTTTAGTGTTGTTTATTCCCAACTAAGAAATAAAAGTTTATAAGGGAAAAACATGAAAGGAAGTAAAAAAACGGCAACAACTGCAATTGATCGAAGAGCAATTTTAAGATGTGTTTCTGATTCGTGTGACTTTGCGGTAAAATTTAAACAAAAACCCGGTGTACCTGCAAGCGTTTCAACATTCCGTAGAGTAATAAACAGTGCAAATCATTTAAAACGATTGAAACTTCAAAAGAAACCACCACTAAACGAGAAAAGAAAAGGTATGCGTTTAGAATTTTTTAGACTCCATATGAGTTGGAAAAATGAATGGCACCACGTCGTTTTTTCTGATGAGAAAAAGTTCAAATTTCATGGCTTTGATAGTTGTAATTATTATTTCCGCGATGTGAGGAAAGAAGAACGATTTTTAGCGCGGCATCATAGTCGAGAAGGTCGAGTTATGGTATGGGGTTCAGTAAACTACTATGAGACTGTTGAGCTTGAAGTTCAAAAGTCAAACATGTCTGCATTTACCCACAAAGGAATCTTGAAAAGAAATTTTCCTAAATTTTTAAGGACCACTTAACTGGACTTTCCAGCAGGATAACGCCCCCATCCACACCGCACGCATTGTCCAAAATTGGATATAGGACCAGAATGTGGAATTGCTTCAATGGGTGCCGTACTCTCCCGACCTGAACCTTATAGAAAATGTATGGGGATGGTTGATACGAAAAGTTTATGAATCTGGCCATCAGTTTGAGGGCAGAGAATCCCTAAATGCCAGCCATTAAATTAGCCTGGAGGGAAATTTTGCTGAACTGCTTAAAGAGCATGCGGAACCGAATTCATGAAGTAACTTCCAATAAAGGTGTCAGTACCCACTACTAGAAATAACCAATAAACAAATATTTAAAGGAAAAACTTGTTTTATTTCATTCCGTTAGCTTTTATTTCCAATTTTGATTGTTGTACCTATTCAGTTGACGCAAAAAAATTCTGCATTTTTCGATATGGAACGCTTTGTAAGAGAGCGAGAGGAAAAATAGCGGTACTTTTTGAATTATTCTTTCTGATTTGTTTTCTCAACATTACAAGCAAACAGTAAGCATCATCAAATGATATATTAAGGCCCAAAATTTGAAAAAAATTAACAACATTCCTTAAAAAAACTTTGTGCGTATTCAGTTGAAGCGGAGTGTACATCTGCCGAGCGGTTTCTTCGCCAAAGGAAAATGCGTGGATCGAAATCTCCAAAAGAACCATCGCATCAATAACAGTGCCACCATGCCAGATAGCCAGCACTAAATGCACTAAGCTCATATACCATCAGCTCCAAATCAGGGTTGTGACTTTACTGCAATTGCAGTAAATCTACTGCATTTTCTTCGAAAAACAAATCTACTGCCTTTAAATAAAATCTACTGCATTTTTTGTGCACATGTCATTCCTTACATGTATGTGCAAGACGTTTACAAATTTTATTGAAAAGATAACTAAAGACATATGTAATCACTTTTCTCATAGTCCTATAGGTGCATAGGAGCATATAAAGAATTCCAAAAGTATATAATTTTAAATGTTTCAATTCCTGATGGCTGTCAATGGAAAATATTGTTCATCGACTTATAGAGCAATGGACTCCTTTACATCAATATTTTCACCTAATTAATTTTGAAAATCCTGATTCTTTTAATGAAATTTCTAATTTTTTAACTGAACCAACAAATAAACTTTACTTTCTTTTCCTTTGTTTATATTAAACCTTATAAACCAAAACAATTAAATAAATTATACACTAATTTATCAAGTTAATGAAACCATAACAGATCTGTTTACACAAATTTAAAAAAAAATTATATATTAGAATACAAGTAAAGATTTAAAAAGTACTAAGTACTGCAGACTATCTTTGCTATTAGAACATGTATTTTGGGATCGAGTTCCAGAGATTAATTGCATGTTACAACTTCGAAGAAACGCCAACTGTACAAAATCCAAATATATTTGGTTGAAATTTACATAGAAGTTTGTCGTCAAATAAAAAAACGTTCTAATTTAAATGACGAAAAACTAAAACTTTTGAAGTACTTAGATGCAAAGATGGTTGTGGAGGATACAATGACCTCAATTTTTGCCCCTTGTTACTGCTTTTCCATTCTGTGACGAAAACCTTGAAAATGTTAATATTGCTTGGAGATCTTTGGTAGGAAAAAATATCTTGTACATAGTTAAATATTACGATATTGATGACGTAACAGCTTTTTGGGTGAAACTAAATACGGACGAATACGCTTTGGGGGAGAAAACCATTTAAACATTTTTGCAAATATAGGTTAACGTTGTGCTCTCTACCTCATAGCAGTGCCAAAGCCAAACGGACATTTTCGACAGTTAGCCTAGTTAAGGATAAACTTCGAAATAAAATAAACATCACCACATTGCAAAATAAGTATTATTCTCTGCAAGGAAATGGGTGATATTGAAAAAGATTGTTGAGAACCTATAGATTCTGTAGGTCTTATAAACCATTTTAATCAGTTCTTGTTGATGAACAATTTGAAAAAAAAGTTATATATGCAAAATAAATGTATGTATTTTTGTTTGTTCCGTTTTTGTTTTTTTTTTTTTAAAGTTGACATCATCATTGGCAAAAGATTAAGGAAAATTCGTTTCATTGGACTTCCAAAAGCAAAGGGAAATCGCACGCTACTAGGAATAGATTTTCTAGAACAATGCGGAATAGTTCTCAATATAGCTCAAAGAGCAACGATATTTGATTTCAAAATAACGAAATGTACCGTCACAAACCCTTTCGAAATACGTGAAGAAAACTGCTTTAAAACCCCAAAATCGATGCCAAAACTAAACTATCATAAAGTTTTGGAAAAAGATAACAAACTTAAAAATATTTCAGCTTACTTGGCTTGGTTTGAAAGTCACAAAGCAATAAGCCCTATTCCCAATACAATCTTCTCTGATGCGCTACCTCAAGAAATAAGAACACCAGAAAGACAACGCGATTTGTTTAGCGAACCAAAAAGGTCAGATTCAAGTGTTGATGATTGGCTCCAACTGAATTCAGTTGACATAAAACTGAGCCCTCAAGAAGGATATTCATTAAATGGTCCTGGTAAGCAACAGCTTGGAAAAATACTCAGTGAACAAAAGAATATCTTTGGAGAGATAACAAAAACAAATGCCATTTTACTTCGTCATAGACGAAAGAACCAGAAACAAGTAGTGTCGTTTCTACCGACATGTTCACGGTATCGAAGATTCATTCCAAATTTCGCAGATATATCGAAACCCT
Source organism: Philhelius festivus (assembly GCA_963931855.1). Classification (NCBI taxonomy): domain Eukaryota; kingdom Metazoa; phylum Arthropoda; class Insecta; order Diptera; family Syrphidae; genus Philhelius; species Philhelius festivus. The sequence goes on along the minus strand of OZ007556.1, from coordinate 121,890,156 downwards.
TATCGAATCTCACAAAAAAGAATGCTGTTTGGAAATGGGAAACTGAAGAACAAGTAGCTTTTGATAAATTTAAGGAGCTCTTGACAAATTCGCCAATCCTGCAGCAAGTCAAAAAAAGGACTCCCATTCATACTTGAAACCGTTGCAAGTAGTTATGCTAACGGAGCTGCTTTACTCCGGGGGGAGATCGAAATAAAGCACCACGTTGAATTTGTAAGGCATTTACTGTTACCTGAGGAACGAAACTACTCTACAACCGAACGTGAAGCATGAGCAGATACACTAAGAGAAGCAAAGGAATCTACTGAAAAGTCACAAGAACGAAATAAAGTGAATGCTGATAAAAAACGACGATCCCAATACAAATTCAATATTGGCGATAAGATCCTGGTAAAAACCCACTCTGTCAGCAAGGCATTTTTCGGTTTTACAGGGAAACTAGCACCAGAAAAAGACCGTCCTTATATAATAATCGAAAAGAATGGTTCAACTACATTTATACAATTGCCAAAGTAGACGACCCAGCCTTACCATTAGGAAAATACCAGGCATCAATGCTAACTTTATTTTCTGGTGGTTCAAATGAACTTCCATCACCTAAACCATTTTTATCTTTCAGAAAAAGAGGAAGACCTATGAAGACCAATCCTAATTTAAAAAAAATGTAATGATGTCACCTATGCCAACCAATCAAAGCATACATGTGAAGACTGATCCTAGTAATTCTGAAGCTAAGAAAACAAATTCTAGTTCCAAGAGAAGGATGACTTCACCTGAACTAACCAATACAGATCCTGCCACATTTCCGAGACGTTTCATAAGGCAGAGGGGGAGATTGTAAAAGTCATCAGTCATCATAAAATATTTAAATTCAATCACTTATAATTTTTGTTTATATAAAATATTTTCTAAGAAAGCACATTATATGAAGTAAATGTCAGAGCTACTGCGAAGCCTGCCGAGGCAGCCACTTGAACGACGTTGGGTTTCGCTAAACGAAATTGTTAACAAACACATATTTTGTAAATTTTCTATTGTAATGTGCTGTCGGCTTATAAAGTATAAAAGGCCGCAGCAAATCACTAAAGGTCGCAGTCTGTTCAATAAACTCATATAGCAAACAACTAAAATTGGAGCATTTGTTTTTATTTGAATGATTGTATTAGCATTAGCAGTAGACAAGCTGAACAAATATAATTAGGTCGCCTGGCTCTGGTTTCCTACATAGGTAATCGTTGGTAGGATAATTTTTTAAAGAAGAAGAAGAGGAAGAAGAAGCTCCCACGCTTCACTGCGCTTTTCTTTTCAAATCTACTTCGGAATTTTTGTTAAAAAGTCCCATCCCTGCTCCAAATTGGTGTGCGAGTACATAAACAGGCTAAACGAACTTGGGAAACAGGAACAGTGTCACACTTTAATGGGTACCTGGTCACGTTAGTGTTCACAGAAACGAAGAGGATAAAGTAAACAATGGTCTGTGATATTAGTTCATAATTTTTGTTTTGTCTTGGTTTTTTTTAATTTACATATTTATTTATTTAGTTTTCCGTTTTAAAAAATATAAAAGTGCAATATAAATGTTTAAAAAAAAAAATCAATAAAATCTATAAATGTAACTGACAATAGTCCAATAAAAATACCTCTTGAAAAAGTTGGAAAATACCCAACGAAACGTCGGGAATAATTTAAAAAATGGATTAATTTGTTTTATTATTTGCATACAAAATAAAAGATCAGAAAGCCCAATTAACGCACATAATTAATTTCAATATAACTGATCAATTCTTCATAATTAAGGCAGACTCTTTATCAAAATAGGCGCCTCAACCCCTCTAACAAGGACTGAGCATTATTGCGGAATAGAAGAAAATGTCATTAAAAACAAAATTAAACAAGGAGAGGAAGCAAAGCAGAGCCAGGAACTGGATAGAACTCCCAAAACTAAACAATTACTGGACAATTAAAACCAGCAATGTTTCACAAACTGCATAAACTTAAGTACGAACAATCAAAGAATAATAACAGATATCCTAACTGGACACTGCAAACTTAGAAGACACTTAAGTTTACTTGGTGTGGTAAGCAACGCCATGAGGAAACACCGGACCACATACTAGGAAAATGTTGTCCACTTATAGACCAAAGGAAAAATCATCTGGGACCTATCCTCACTAAAGATTCTCCAAATACTAAGATTTTTGGGCACAATAAATTTGGAGGAAGAACTATAAGATGAGCAAATTCATCCATATTCACAATAGATCTCCAGGTCACAGTGTAATAACCCCAATACGAGTACATATTTCATTTCTTCATTAAAAAAAAAATATATAAAATAAGACGAGATAAGAAAGAGACATTACGAGAGTGTTCAAGAAACGTTAATATTTCTATGAATCTTATGTCCCCTATAATTTTTAAGGCTCTTTTCGAGTACTGTTCAAATTATTTAAACGAGTTGAAGGAACACCAGCCCTAATATGAGGCAAAATTTGGACGGATATAAGAACAAAAATGAGAAACGGAGCCCTGGAATACATCAGGGGGTCAATTCTCTATCTGTGAAACTGTGAAGTGATAAGTTTTTTCCCAACTTCACACACTATGCGATTCGCAATTTATGAAAAAAATTAATAAAATGTCAAAATATTTTCAAATATTAAATTTGTCTAAGTTACAAACAAAATTAAACCAAAAAATGACATCAAAATAAAAGCATTTATTATTTAGTACTGTTTAGTACATGTTTGGACAAACATTTATCAGAATAAGTTCCAGAATCGCATTATGTGAGTTCATTAAATGGAAAAATGGAAAATGGCAGTGAAAACTGAAATGATAACTTTTTTATCACTTCATAGTTTCACAGATAGGGTTGCGAATTTTTGAATTAAAAAAAACCTAAGTCATAAGTCTATAGATGATTTGTGAATTAAAAAAATTTAATTTATAAGTTAGTTAGTGACTTATGAATTTAAAAAAAATAATTCACAACCTACTAAGTGACTTATGAATTAAAAAAATTTAATTCATAAGCTAGTTGGTAGATTGGTAATGTTTAAGCTTGTTTTGACTACATAATTGTTTGATTATTAATGAAAGTAGATTTCAAGCTTTTGTGTGTCATAAAGTTACCATGCTGGCTTATAAATTTTCCAATTAATAATTTTTTAATCAGATTTCATCCCTTAGCTTAAGAATTAAATTTTTTTAATTTAATTTTTTAGTTCATGAAAACCGAAGGCAAGCATTTTCGATAGTAAACTTAGTGCCAGACTATCAAATTGTTTTGAAATATCAAGCGCAGTAAAAATGTAAAGATTATGTTATCAGATCACCAGTGCACTCTTTTCTACGAGAGCTGTACTGTCGGTCGTTGAAGAGCTTGTTCTCTTCGACATAAATCTTAAGCTGAGAGTTCATCAGCGTTTCCATGACCTTGGACGGAACCGGTCCATAATTAGAAGGTGAGAAAGATTGACGTTTTTTAGGCACTGCAACAAGCACTTATCGTTTCCCGTCCCAATTTTTTTCCATATTTCTTGGACAGGTGATTCTTTCAACCTACTGGGAGAAAGATGGTCCATGAGCCACTGGTGCACTGTCATACTATCTTGAAATAACAATCACTGATGTGTCGATTTTGACACTTAAAATTGGATGGGTGATCGGTTCTGTTAAATCATTCATAACAGTTGAGGCTCTCCTTTAAAGCTTCAAAGCGCGAGCTACATTTGCTACATTTCGTAAAGCTTCGAGCAAGAAAGGCCCATTTAGTAGCCTTTGGTTCACTAGCAAATAAACTTAGTAAAGCTGAATGATAACGCGAATGAATTCCTTGGTTACTAATTGACATGCCGAAAGTCTAGAAAGGAACATCTTAACTGGCAAAAGAAACGACAAGAGCTTTGGAAAAAAAGAATTTTTTTGGAAAAAATTAAAAAAAAGAAAAAGAATTATTGTGAAGAAAAATCGAGACAGAGAAGAGAGGAGAATGGATTGCTGGAGAGAAGAAGAGTCAAAATTGGAAGGATGAATGTTGGAATATAGTGTTTTTTTTTTTAATTGGTCTAAACGTTATATTCTCTAAAGTATTATATCTATACATATATTTTTTTTTTTATTTTTTTTCGGATTTTAATATACGAATGTTTTTTTTTCGAACCGGAACTTGTAAAATGCTTTTTAAGCAAATTTAAACATTTGGACTGTTTTCTTTCTTGTTATTTTTGTAAAAAGAAAATCTTTTAAAAATACCAAATGGAAAGCTAAAATATTCTTTTTAATCCATAACATTTTCACCTTCGGTTATGCTCAAAAGTTAAAAATTACGGGAGCCCTTCTCCATTTTTAAGCTTCGCAGTAAGTTGAAATCAATAATTTAATTCAATTCATTTTTTAAGAGGTATCTTCTTATGAGCGATAATCCGCTTACTGAGTTCAGTTCTGGTGGCAGCATTTTTTATATATGTATGATTTTGTTTTCTCAAACTGTGAACCCATATTCAAGTAACCACACAAAATGATAACTAGAATCAGTTTCTTAATTTCAATTGATATATATACATATAACATATATATATCTAACTAACTACATTCTTCGACTTTTATAAAATAATTTTGAACAAAAACGTCAAACTGTTTTTATGACAAAATGTAAAGAAGTGCAGATGATAATTAGATCTGCAATTTCTTCGATCTTTTATTTTTTGCCCGAAAATTAACTAAACGTATCGATTGTAGGGTGTTCCTTATTTAAAATAATACCGAGGGTGTTTTTTTAGATGCGAAGAACTTTGATTTAAAATAAAGCACAGAAACATATTTTTTTTTGTGGACCCGGCTGGCGTACTCTGGAGCTCCAATTTCAAGACCAGGATTTTCATATTTTCCATAAAATGGATGGACGCAATTTTAATTGCTGAGCACGATGACGAATTGACATATTTCAATCATCCTCAATACTACGCTGTATTTATCGTTTAGAGTAAATACATTGCAAAAACGATACATATTTTCTCGAATTAATTGCTCTAACGGACGATTATAAAATGCTCGTAATGCCCGCTATGTGTCTCGAATTGAACTATGTTTTTCAAAATCAAAGAATTAACATGACAAAATCTGTCAGAAATCTTTTCAATCAGAAAGATTCTCCCGAAAGACCAATTTGGCTTAAGAAAAGAATACTATTCGTCATACATTAAAAAATACACTTACGAACAAAAAAATCTGTTGGAATGGAGTCCTTTGACATCTAAAAGGCTTTTGATTGCGTTTGACATGACGGATTCATTCATAAGCTCCTAGTAAATACTCTTACAACTTATTTATATTCATCCAAAAGGAACTCCATACAATTGAGCTATAATTTTATTGCAGGAAAATTAAAATAAGCCCTGCTAAAAATCAAGCATCTTTTTTTACAAGGAAACAAAAACAATTTTGTGTACCACAGATAATTTTTTTTTCTCTAATGCTCAAGTTCAATGAAAAAACTATTAAATATTTAAGTATTACTCTGAATAAGAGCTTGACTTTTTCTAGCCAAGTTTCAGAAAGTCTTAAGCTCAGATTTTAATCAAAACCTTACATCCACTTTTGAATAAACGCTCTTACCTCATTTAAAAAAAAACAAAGCTTTCAAAACAAAATCTTTAAAACTATTTTAAAACTCCCTGGCCATTTTTTAACAATTGGGCTACATGAAATTGTTTATAATATGGTCCTTATTCGGAAGTTTTTTATCAACAGCAAACACTTTTTTATCGATTCGTTAAAAAAAAGTTCATTTTGGTGGGGGGGGGGGGAATTCCGAATAAGGGCCAACAGTACTGTGGGTGGTCCGCTTATACTTCACTTGTTTACCATAAAAAAGTGATTCTCCTCCATAATTTGAAGCTTTTTATCAACAGCAAACACATTTTTATCGATTCGTTAAAAAAAAAGTTCATTTTGGTGGGGGGGAAATTCCGAATAAGGTCCGTTTATATTCTTACAATAAAAGATAGATGTTCCATAAATACAAGGTGGCGCAAAATTAATCACTTTAATTTTTACAAATGGCGCGGCGTCGTATGTCGTATGTCAATCATACTTCACATTTATGATCTAGACAGCTGCAGTAGATATGCTATACTCCCGAAGGTTGTTGAATAATTTTATTGATAATTTTGACCACTAATCGGTCGGTGGCGTTAGTGCTGCGTGAATTTCGATGTCAATTTCCTAATCGTGTCGAGCCAACTCAGCAACCATTCCGGCTATTAGCTACTCGACACGAACAGACTGGAACCACATGTAGGGCGCGGCCGCCACCAGACTGGTCGTTCTGTAGCTGTCGATGTTGCTGAGAAGGAAGAAACATCAATCGGACCACGAGCCACGCAATTGGCTCAACAAATTTTAGTGAAAGACTTACACATGTTCCAGTACAAAGTTCAAAAAGTGCATCAGTTAATGCCTGCTAAACGTCCATCGCGTGTGAATTACTGTCAAGCCATCCTCAATCTCAACAACGAAGTGGATGATTTTGTTTCAAAGACCATCATGACATGAGTGATGTTAAATGTATAGTTCTCATCTCTATGATTTAAGTATCCTTGAGGAAATATTTCATGTACATACATACATATGTATGTATATGCACTGAATAAATAAATTTGAATTGAATAAATTTGGACAATTTGCAAACATTTCTCCAGCGCGTGTCTAGCATAAAGAACTGTCAAAAAAAATTAACCTCAAAACAACCGAGATCTTTCAAATCCGATGTCAAAGAAAACAGTTTTGCCAATTTAAATATGTATCCGCTTCCCAAAAAACATCCTTTATGAACAATTATTTAAATTCAAAATAGCTTTTAACAGAATTAAATTGACGAGTCCAATAAAAAAGTGCCAAGTCTTCATAGACACATGTTTGTACATAATGTATGTGTTGTGTATTATATAAAAACTTTACAAATTTGAATTATATTTTGTCAACTTGGGCAATAAAATTTTGCAAATCGTTACAAGAACTGCTCTTCACAGTGTTGTCAAAAGTTTTGACAGATATTTTCGCACAGTACCTTAGTATGCTAAACTGTTTTTTGTTCAATGGAGTTCCGGAGATGCTCATCTACAACCAATATCAGACCTTTCGCTACAAAGATTAAGATGAACTTAATAAAGATAGATGGTAAATAAGCATATCTATGTACATAATATCCTTTAGAATAAAGAAAAAAACAAAAACAACAAAAAAATTAATCGCTTTTTATCCAGAGCAAAGCTGATAAATATCTTTAGCAACGGCAAAGCGATTCGTTTTTCTGATGCTTATTTGCCCGTGAACATTTGGGGAGCTTTGTTTGAATGAGATTTATCACAAATTAAGCAAACAATGAAAAAAATGGTAAATGTTTTGGATATTTCAAATCGATTGCACGTAATTGAATTTGGAGGTAGAAATTAAATCATAAATCAATTGAATGGGGAAATTTTCCGCATGAATTGACGATGCATTCCGATGTAAGGTAAATCATGCATATTATTAGATACTGTTGATTTTTATATACTGGTAGCTGATTTATTATCAGGGTTTTTAATCCTTCGAACCCGAGTCACACTATCCATAGAGCCTTATGTTTTTTATAGTAATCTATGGAATTTGGTTCCTCGTGGTAACCATACAGTTGATGTGGTGCTCCACCATAATACCTTGAAGATAACTTGGTTTGTTTGGCGTTTAAGTAAAATTTAAGCACGAAAACAATTGTTAAAAACTTTAACATTTATTCAATACATGGTATACTCTTTAACAGCTTGTACCTGGTTTGTTTTGTATTGGTGCATATCAGATAGTAAAAACTGGGACATAGTAAGTACACAATATTATTGATTCATTTTTCTAATTTTACTGACCCATTGACTGACAATGGAGTTTTCAATTGGCGCGGGTAGATTTTGGGGGACTGTGACAACCATTTTGTTTTGGTGACATCTATCAAATATTATGTTTATTATAAAGTTACTCATGCTAAATTTCCATGACAAATGAAACGATTAAACAACACTTCTTAATAATAAAACTTAATCATCAAAATGAATTTTCATAAGTGCAAGCGTTGCGGTCATTTTGTCCATTTTACGTTAGACGTGGTGGCTCTTTACAGTCGACTCATCAACGTTTGATGGCCAAGTTTTGCGAACTTTGCCTCGGGACCTTGGACCTGAAAATATATTTTAATAAAGTAACAACCAGAATTGGTAAACTTACCGAACGTTATATTGCAGCTTGCATATTGTCTGAGAACATTCTAATTTCAAACTTAGCTTTATAGCACTATATTATTTAAAATAAGACTGATCCTGTGATACTAATTTTAATAAATTATTTATTTATTTGTATTTTTTTTCTTTTGTTCATTTATTTATTTATTTATTTCGTATTCAGTTTTTTGTTTACACATTTGTTAATTTGCTCATTTATTTATTTGATTTGTTTTTCTTTTTTTGTTTATTTATTCATTATTTATTATATTAAATTCAATTTTGATATTGCTTAGTTATTTATTATTTAGTTTATTACCTTTTTTATCTACCTATTTATTTATTTATTCTTATTTATTAATTTGTCTATTTATTTATTTATAATATATTTATTTAAATTCAATCTATTTATTTATTATTTATTTGATATCGATGTATTTTTTCTATTTATTTCTTATGTGTAAATTTAATGATTGTGAAGCTTAAAGCCTGTTTGAAAAATTACTACACCGCCCACCCTTCTACTTTTTCTTATTATATTATATTTTTTTGTTTTTGTTTAATGAAGGTTTTTAAGTAGCTTTTCCTTCAAAACTTTTGATTGACTTGTCCTTTCCTTTATTTCAAATATTATAAATAATTGTCAGTAGTAAGGTAGATTTATACCATAACTCTGTAAATTGTGCAATATAGTTTAAGAAAAAATAATATGTAAATATTCTGCTACAATAAAATAAAAATATATTTGTATGTACATACCTTTTTGTGCCCACTCAATGTTGCTGTTTAGCGCCGACAGATAGGAAATAACTTCCATGGCACAAGCCGGAGAAACCTTATTCCGTATCTCTGATGGCTGCCAAAAGAAATGATCATACAGATTGACCATCAACTGAAAAACATTTATGCGCGACTGAAGAGCATCTGATGTGGAATTGTCATCAGTGTCGCCGAAGAATGTACTGATACTGTTAAAGTGATTCCCAAAAGTCTTTTGTTGTTCGTCCTTCAGATAATACTCATGTCCACCCTTGATTTTGGATTTGTTCTTTGACAAAATTTTGAATATATGCGGACTCATTGGATCTCCCGAAGCAGAAGTTGTTAAACTTTTATCAGTTGATGTTGCCACCACCATTGGAGTTGTGACTTCTGTTGATGACAAATGGCTTAATGTAGTTGATGACGTTGATGTAGTCGATGTTGTTGTCTGTTCAGTGGATGAACTAATCGCTGAAGTGCTATGATATAACTTTGTTGACATCGGCGTTACATAAGTGCTGACGACACTTGGTGTTATCAATGGCTCTTCGGAATATGTCAAGTCCTCGTCATTTGTATTTCGAAGCAAATGCCGTTCCTCTGAACTTAAATCTCCTGTTGGCAGTATGGCATCGTGTACATCTTCTAAGTCGCCCAGATTGAAATCAAAGGCCACAGCGTGGGCGTTATATGCTTTCACCACAGGAATTTTTACATATTCACTTGACTTGTCGAGAATGGCATATGGTTTCTTTTTTATTGACTTTGAAGGTAAAACTTCGTGTGTGTTTAATTCTAGAGGGTCGTTTTCGACCTCATGGAGAATTGTTATGTTATTTCTGTCAAATTCATCGCCAAGCGTTAGATGGAAATTTATACAAAATACAACGAGAACTGAAACGCATTTTTTGGACTTCATTGTAATAATTTGGTGTTTTTGGATTGATTTGGCACAGCAACGCTTTTATCACTTTTTCCTAAACATTTTCAATGTTTGTTTCTTTTAGTGGTTCAGGGATGACGAGATCTGAAAAGAGAGAAACGTATATGCATTTTAAATATACTTGCGCAGATAAGAAATATGTATATAGAACATGCTAATCATGTATTTGCATGATTTTTTAATAAAGTGCTATTTTCTTTGTTGATTCTATATTTAAAAACACTTGATGCTTTTGTTTATTCTAAAATTAATTTATTTAACTTTATATTGAAATGCTATTGAAAACTTAAGTGTACTCTACTATATTTTATGAAGACCCAAGACAAACATTTTCTTTGAACTAAGTATCTGAAGGCATGCCATTGAGTTATCTTATAGAATGACAGCCATTTTTCATTCGATGCCATATATTCAAAAATTTTGTACACTTTATCTTCTTTCAATTTATTGAAACGAATTTCTTTTGTTTCGATTATTTCGGAATACTTGAAACTGTGATAAGTCTAAAAATAGAAGGTTTTTGCGAAGTTATTTATTCCTTAGCAAAAATTCCAACCATACCTTTGTATATAAAACTTATAGTACTCTCATGAAGACGGATTGGGGCAAGATATTAAGCATAGCGATAGTTCTTGTTAGATTTGTCTGCTAAATTTAATAAAAAAATATTCTCTTTCTTACTACTTGTTCTGTTTATTATCCTAGTCTCCACTGTAAAATCATTCGCTAACTTCAGCGCCACCAGGATGGCCTCCGTATCACAAAATCACGCTCCATGATAATACTATATAGGTTATACATATATACAAAGATAGCGCATACCTTATATCAAAAATTGAAAAATATCTAAAAAAAATCCCATTTCCTTTTCAACACTATACAATTTATTTTAACCAATTTTAAAGCCACACTGATATAATAGTGAATTATTTCTTTAACACCTGTTTTTTCAATTTTGAATTTCAAACGTCTATAAATGGTGAAAATTCGTGCATTTTAAAACAAGATGAGTTCACCTCAATACTAATGTTCTTAAAATATCAGGATTCAAATTAAATTACATATGTACATACACTACCATTCACAAAGATGAGGCCACATATTTTTCAATCGATTGTCGCTTTTTATACCGAATTTTTTACGTATTTTCCCAAAAAAAGAAGTCATAAAATTAAAGGGATAGTTAGGACCTTATCAATGGAATTTCTTAAGATCAACATGCAAAATTTTAGACAAAAAAGAAATAAAATGCACGACTGGGTCGCACAAACTTGCTCATATGTAAAAGACTAAGAATTTCAAAAAGTAATGTTATAGAGAAAAACTGTTCATAAGCATAAAATTAATTTTTTAAATAACTAAAACAACTACTTTGGTAGTTGTAACTAAAAACAGTTTTTGTTTATTTAGGAACAAAAATTATAAGTCATTGTAGTGGTTTCTTAAAACAATAAGCTTTTATAAATATAAAATTTTTAAAACATTTTTAAGAAAAAAAATTGGTAAGGCAACCTAAGTTTTTATTATTGTACGAATAAAAATTAAATTTCCAAAACAAATATGACCTATTTTTTATAGGTATATGGAATTTTCCAAAAAAAATTGAGTTTTTTCAAAAATTCTAAAAATATTTTTTTTTTAAGTTTTGAAAATTCATTAAAATCCCATTATGCCGATAAAAGAAAAATATTCTATCAAAATTTTAGGTGACGTTTTCGAGAAAAATACGATTTTCGAAAACCATTTTTTAACATTTGTTTGGTGGGTACCGTTATTTTTAGGTAAAATCAATTTCTTTTCCTAAATCTTGTATACTGTATTAAGTAACTTTTTTTTCAAGTTTGAAAAAAATCGGGTACCTGTAAGATTTTCGAAATATTGAGTTTTCAAAAAAACAGATTTTTTTTTCTTTTTGTTAAAATCAAAAAAAAAATGTGGAAATTTGAATACGCAATAATATTTAAACTTTTGGGGAGCTAAGGAGTTGTTGTAAAGTACGTACCTTACAACCTTCTCTTATCATTTCCCCTTATCATTCCATCCAACTAAACCCATACTTACTTCAACCCATTGCAACTTCAAATTCCCACAGTCATCATTTTCTTTTGATTGACCAATATCCGACCCACTTAAAATTCCCATATCATAATTTCCTTTAATTACTTACAAATTCCATCTACCTCCAAAGTCGTCAACCACACAGTCAACGATCGCTCCACTTAAAAACTCATTCATACCCATTCACTTTCCCAATCCGTTAAACTTCTCCAATTTCATTGCCTGCTACATTGAAACAAAACCCATAATGCCAAGATCATCATTTTCATTTTGATATCCAACTTTTCCAACCTATTAAACGGTGCATTGATCCCCAACACCAAATGGCAACTACAAACAGGCACACTTGTGCATGTTGTTGCATTTTCCTCAGTTTTCGTCGTGTCGGGTGACGAGCAATCGATCGGACACTCTCATTCTGTTATTCGAGTCGGTCGGACGGGTTGTCTGAAATATATCTTAAATTCTAAGTCTTGAATATTTATATATTAAAATTCTAAATCTTGAATACGTAAACGTAAACGTACGAACTGAAATAAGTGTAATAGTGTAATAACTTAAATCTTAAAATCCTAAATCTTGAATACGTAAAACCTAAATCTTGAATATTAACTCTTAATAATTAGAACTAAAATAAGTGTAATAGTGTAATAGAATAAGAGCTAGAATAAATAAATAAAGAAATTAAAAAAGGAAGATAAATTACTTATTCTTTAAATTACATTGGACACAAAAAAAAGCATAACACGAAAACATAGGTATAAGAACCCAACAGAGAATCGTGCTTCTCAGCGAACAAAAATATAGCACAACAGAGTATGTCCACTATTTTTAGATATTGTCTTAATAAGACGGTTTGGAACAGAATCGTATTTTTTTTTAAAGTGTCCTTGTCTTCAAATTGTCTGCCACCTTCATAAGCTTTACGAGATGGTCATGGCCATATGTGTTCGATTATGTTTAAGTCCGGTGAATAGTGCGGCCATGGCAAAAATCCCACGTCTTCTGATTGAATTCAACTTCTAAATACCCTGGAAGTCTATATGGATGGGCGTATCGTCTTGTTGGAAAATCCAAGGCAGATGTGCCAAAATATTTTGGAAATGACCGTTCCAGCATACATTTGTAGATATTTCTATGCATTATTGTGGAAAGAACGTAGCAGCTAATAGCTCACCACACCATGACACCTGATATATGGCTCCGATGTCTTGGAAAAATAAGCTCATTTTTTCTTAGATCATGGAAATAAAACCGATATCATCGAAACCGTTTTTCATCCTAAACGACAAGGCGTTTCCAATTACTGATCCAAGCGACATGTTCTAGTGCGAAGTCTATTCGATGATCCTTGTGTTCTAGTCTCAGACCAAGTTTTCTTCGCTGGATAGTATCACTATCTTCTATCGATTCGTTGCTTCGCTGGCTGACACTCCGCTTTTGGATATTATTTTGGTCGCTGGTAGAGTATAGTTTGAGGCAATGTGCAGAATTAACCGCTTTTCTATTGATATTGTTGCTTTGACAATGCGCCCTTTTTAATTTTTTCCATAGTTTTTTTTCGGGCCTGAAAGTCCCCAATTGAAAGCGCCGCCGGGGCATAACATTAGACAGACATTAAAAAATAAATAAATACATTTGGTTATGCAACAGCTCGAAGGGAACCAGGACCTAGTGACTTACAACTCTGAACCATTCCTGTGTGCGTGTTACCAGGAATGGTGGGGACCTACAGAACTTTTCATGACGAGAAATACTCTTGGAAGATGCAAGATATATTTCCAAAAAACATTTTTGCAGCGGCTGAGAATCAAACCCAAGAGCCACTGCAGGATAGTCCATAGCACTTAACTTTATGCCTAAAATCACTCAGATCAAAATATGACAATGAGTTAGACATTTGAAAGAAGGATATTATATTTAAATTCATATTAATGTTGAACACAAATTATCTTAAACCTATAACATTTTACTGAATATATGTTCGTCTTTAAAATTTTCCATCGTTTTTGAAACGGCAAAATTCAACAAACTTTATTATGTACTCGTACCAACACACCCTCGCACAACTTCCTGGTTGGATACTAGAAATTAATGAACAAATTTTTTTACACAAAACTTTGCTTTGAGTGATGAGGCTAATTTCCACTCGTCTACGTAAACGAACAAAAATGTCGCATCTGGCTCCGAAAACTTATGAGCAATATTGGGATAGTCTCTCTATACAAGACTATAGTTTGGTGCAGTTTCAGGGCTGGCCTGTGGGTGGTATCATTGTACCATATTTTCCGAAAACGATGCTGGTGAACCGTTTCAATAAATGGATTGCGTTACCTAACAATGTTTATTGGCAGTTCCTTCTGAAATTGCTGGCAAGGACGTGCATGAAGCCTGTTTTCAGCGACACGCCTGGCTCGCAGTGCCACATGCTTAACACTTAAAACAATGCCTTTATTACGTGACATTTTTGTTGGAAGAGTTCCTTAAAATTCTTTTTTTTTTTATTGCTGCTGCCGATTGTTCATACGACCGCGACGTTCTCGCTCTCACCGAAGCATGGTTAGTTTGTTTTTATAATTTTGCACGCACTTACAGGATTATGAGTACCCTTAAAATGTTTGAGCATAGTGTGAGTAGGTACAGTCTGTAATATCTTATTTTTTTTTATTAAATTTTATAGATTGTACGAATTAATTGAAAGAAATAAAATTTTATCAAAATTTTAGGTGCCGTTTTCGAGAAAAAATCGATTTTCGAAATCTATTTTTTAACATTTGTATTGTAGGTACTATTATTTTTAGGGTAAGAAAAATCTTTTTCTCACATCTTGTAGAGAAACTATTATTAGTCAAGTTTAAAAAAAAATAAGCATGATGTTTTCGAAATATTGAGTTTTGAAGAAAAAATTTTGATCATTTTTTTAAGAATCAAAAAAAAAAAGAAAAAAAAATTGTTTTGAAAATTTGAATACGTAATAATATTCCTAATTTTGGGAAGCTTTGGTGTAAAAAAAAATGGTCCAAAACGGTTCAACGGTTCCAAGGGGGTTCCATTAATAACAATTTTTCGTGAATTTTTTTCAACCATTAGCTAAATTTTTTTTTTTTAATTTGACGAAGTTTTTGAAAAAAATATTTACAAAATTTCGAAAAAAATCGTATCGCAGGTACCGTTATTTTTGGTCTTAAAAAAAAGTAAAAAATAATTGGACAGGGGGAATTAAAAATACTATCTACGAAGTTTAAAACCTTTCGAATTGGGCATAAAAAAACTTGCCAAGTAAGCCCATCAAATTTTAGTCAGTAATGATTAAATAATAAAATTTCTCTATTACATTGTAGCTGTTTCAATATCATTCTACTTTAAATATTCGGTATTAAACCTTCATGAAGTAAGAACTTGGCGTACCAATTCGAGCACTCTAGTTCTAAGAAAAGTCATGCATTTTCAAGATGCATGTGTACAGCCTTGGCCAAAAGTATTAGGCACCCTATATTTACGCTCTATTCTCTTGGAGAATGAATTGTTCGCGTTGTGCCGTGCAAAATGCCTAAGATCGGTTTCAGAAGACTGTATCCCATCTAAATCGTACAAAATCCTGCAGGAAAAAAGTAACCACGGTAAGAGAATATCGGTTTTTAATACGAACCTCTATACAAAAAAAACGTAAAAAAATATCAAATGAGCTAGTTGCTGACATAACACAACATTGTGGGAAACAGATTTCGGCTAGAACCGTTAGAAGGAGACTTGGAGAAGTTGGATTGAAAGGTTGCAAGGCGAGGTAAAAGCCATGGCTCTCAGAAAAAAGCAGAAAGTTGCGGCAAGATTGGAGTAACGTTTTGTGGTCAGATGAATCAAACTTTGAAGTAAGCTTTATAATGAAGCCCCGAACTTGGAAACTTTAAAAACTGTTTTAAATTGAGCTTTTGAAAAAGGTTATTTTTTTTCTTTTTGCAGGTGTTTGGAAAGCCTGGTGTAACCTTTGTGAGACGGCGATTTGGTGAGGAATACAACCCAGAATGTGTAGTTCCAACCGTTAAACACGGAGGAGGAAGCGTTATGATCTGGGGTTGCATGGCTGCGGACGGCGTGGGCAAAATGGTCATTTGTGAGGGTCGCATGGTCTCAAAAAAAATACATTAATTTGATGGAAAACACGCTGATGGCATCTTTCCAGCATATTTTTGGTGATACAAATATGCGGGCCGTGTTGTTCCAGCAGGACAATGCACCCTGTCACAAGTCCGCCCTCTCAGTGAAGTGGTTTGCTGAAAATGCCATTGACCTGCTTCCATGGCCTGCCCAGTCCCCAGATCTGAACCCAATTGAGCATCTATCGGAAATTTTAAAGCGTAAAGTCCGACAATACCCAACAACATCAAAAAAAATGCTCAAAAAGGTTCTTGAGCAAGAATGGCTCAAATTAAGTTCTGACGAATGCCGCAAGCACGTAAGCTCTATGCCTAAACGAATAGAAGCAGTCATAAAAGCGAGGGGTGGCCATACAAAATATTAAATTTTCTTTAATAAAAAAAAATTTACAACATTTCTGCATACTTGTTTTTTTTATATTTTACTTGGTTTTAAAATTATGGCATCTTTTTGGGGGTGCCTAATACATTTGGCCAAGACTGTAGTTTCAAAACGACAATAAAAAAACACTTCAAACGAAAAATCTTAGACTTTCTATTTTTCGCTTTGAATGTGCATTAAACTATACCGCTCTACCTAATTTAATTATTCTACAGCAATAGGAATTGCTCCATATAAATTAAAATTTTCTCAGAAAGTGGGCGCATACCACGCCCCTGAATGGAAAACCCCAAATTTTATATTTTTTTCTTTGCATGTAATTTAAGCTCTACTGCTTCACCAAATTTCGTGGTTTTACAGCGGAAGTGGGCGGATACCACGCCCCCTAAATGGAAAACTTCAAGTTACGGTCAGTTACGGTTTTTGTGATTTTTGAGACCTTATATCTCAGGAACCGCTTATACTAGAAAATTGAAATTTGGTGAGGCGCCTGTGCCTGACTAGCTTAGCAAATATTCGGAATTTTAAGTTTCTGATTTCATTGGTAATGAAGATAGGGAGGGGTCAAAAATCACCTGAGTTTGTTCCTGTAAAAAGGGTGTAGTGCCAGAACTTGGCTGGGCACTACCGTGCGCTTTGATCATTTTTATATCCTTTTTCATGGACGGGGATGATAAACGAGTCCTTCCATTGTTAAGGAAACCCACCATATACAACAGATAGCTGAAAGACTGCCGTGTTGGGCAAGTTTTGAAATATACATTTTCTTAAGGATAATAGGAGGAATCCCATCGGGACCAGAATCCTTTTGAGCAGAGAGATTCTATCAACCACTGAGAATGTGGATATGTTAATCGAATATAAGGAAGTTTGAATACAGTTGTTTATGCACATAATTGAAGTAGTTGTTACCTACATCATTGTTTTTGGATGTTTGAATATCATGGGATACCAATCGGATTTCTCTTTTGAATTATTAAATAGAAAGAAATGTTTGGGATTCGAAATAAGATCGGATTAATTTTGAACAAGATGACTTGAATAGAGGAATCCGCACAAGTTGGAGAAATTATTGTGAACATAATTGAGGAAGTCTTGATTATATTTCGATTTGAGATCTTTTGTCCAAGGTTTATTCCTCTAAGTTATTCAGTAAGGAATAACTTAGTGAACGAAGTTCTTTATTATATCAGGAAATGGGATGAAGTAAATTCTTGTGAGGCGAGAGTGGGACGGTTTTGTGGAAACCAATTTTGGATCTGGTTATAAAGGTTGGCCATCTATAAGATTCGTTGGAGAAAAAGTAAAAATTAATGCTATCAATACGATAATTAAGTTCGGCAAAATTAGCTTTAAGAATATTATATATTATAGTGATGTGAGTCACCGACGATAAAGATACATATCATCTTGAGGGTTTCTTAGTTCAACGACATATAGCCAACTGCATGAACTAGAAGGCTATATTCACTTGTTGGATGGGTTGGATCTATGTAATAGCACAATATGTAAAGGAAGCGGTTTGATACACTAATTTTTACACAAATAAGTTTCAGGTACATCAAGTATTGTGAATACTCTTAACAGAGAAGAATCAAGGTTGGAACGGTTGGAACCGGAAGAAGAACTTCAACTTCTTGATGAATCAACACAATTTATTACTCGCGTTGGTAGCTAAGATATCTTTTGGGGAAAAATTCGTCATTAAGAAAGTTAGGAGCAAGATTTCATTTTCATTTATTTATTTTATAGCTTAGTAAAATATAATAAATTTATGAAGCTTAATTTGTTTCATTATTAATAGCAAGAGTTACTAAACAGAAATTGTAATTGATTTTAGCAAAAAAATCACATTTGTGTAGGGAAAAAAATATTTGAAGATGAGAGAGAAAACAATGAAGAACCTATAATGGAAAATCATCAACGAAGTGTCGCAAAGTAACGCTTGAGTCTTATCTTGAATTCGACTACGCAGTGAATCGTTCTTATAATTTGAGGAACGGAATTCCATAGCCTGGGGAGAGTACGATAACTTGGCCGCCAAGATTTGATGACGGATTTTTGTAGAGGGGTCAAAAATAAGCACTTTTTACTACGGGAGGGGGGGTCTATCTCCCCCCGTTTAGGAGGTAGGGGCACTTTTAGAAAAAATGGTTTAAATTGAAAAAAAAAATATTAAAAAACAACAGCAACACCTACAATAAAGTGCTATACTGCGTTTGAAAGCCAGAAGATTTTTCTATAATCCTGCATTTAAATTAAATTAATCATATCAATTGTTTTTGATAAATTCGCATTTAAAGTCCAAATTTTAATAAAAAAAAACGTGAAAAAAAAGTTTAGACCGATTGTTTTCAAAATTGTGAAATGAAATTGTAAATTAGCTTACATGTGTTTCATGTACCTATCAGTTCTTAATCGAACACAAAAAACCGCATGGTTCTATGTCTTCTGGTTTTTGAGAAAACCTCCGTTTAGGAGGTAGGGGCACTTTTAGAAAAAATGGTTTAAATTGAAAAAAAAAAATATTAAAAAACAACGGCAACACTTACAATAAAGTGCTATACTGCGTTTAAAAGCCAGAAGATTGTTCTATAATCCTGCATTTAAATTAAATTACTCATGTCAATGGTTTTTGAGAAATTTGCATTTAAAGTCCAAATTTTGATAAAATAACGTGAAAAAAAAAGTTTAGACCAATTGTTTTCAAAAATGTGAAATGAAATTGTAAGTTAACTTACATGTGTTCCATGTATCTATCAGTTTTTAATCGAACACAAAAAACCGAATGGTTTTATGTCTTGTAGTTTTTGAGAAAATCGAAAATTACCAAAACTGCTTTTTTTGATTTTTGGTGGTGACGGTGATTCCATTTTAAGGATTAATGTTAATAAACATAATGAATCTTTGTTAGTTCAGTACAGCAATTCATTTAGCGTTACCCAGAATGCACCATGAGGAGGTAGAATTGCATCTGGGTCAGTTATTTTGTCAGTTAGTGAGTCATAGTTAGTTAAAAAAGGTCAAAATGTATTAAAAAGGTGTGTAAGTCTCGTCAATAAAGCCATCGTCCGTACTATAACTGTCGAGTTCGTTGAGTTACTCTTTTATGGTGGGAAGCCGAGGATGTTTTGGTGGTAAAACACTTTCTAAATTTTCGCTCTGAAGGGTGGGAGGATCGATGTCTTTTAACTGTAAACCCTCACATATATCACCATCGGTATAACAAGGGTAAACTTTTTTTTACATCTGATAAAAACTCTATTATTTGCGAACCCCAGTCGTCCTTATATTTCCTTTCTAGGCAGTATTTAGATAGAAAAATAGTGCCATGTATTGGTGAACATGGTCGGAAGTTTGTTTTGGTTTTCAAGATCGTTTATTGTATTTTATATGTATTTAGTGGACATTGGATAAATAGTAGAATACATTTGAATTTTTTTAAATACAGATTCTGTGAATGCAAAAGAAACTTTGCATGCACCCAACCTCGCACCTACCCCAAATCCTATAGTGTGCCCAAGCAGGGGGGTTGCAGGGGGGCAGCATGCCCCCCCATACATACTTTACTGTTATATTGTAATGTTGGAAGCTAGCACTGATTTATTTATGTAAGGAAGCAAAAAATACCAAACATTTTGTAGGTTTTAGTTATTTTCGATTTTCTCAAAAACCAGAAGACATAGAACCATGCGGTTTTTGGTATTCGATTAAAAACTGATAGATACATGAAACACATGTAAGTTAATTTACAATTTCATTTCACAATTTTGAAAACAACCGGTCTAAACTTTTTTTCACGTTTTTTTATCAAAATTTGGACTTTAAATGCGAATTTCTCAAAAACTATTGATATAAGTAATTTAATTTAAATGCAGGATTATAGAACAATCTTCTGGCTTTCAAACGCAGTATAGCACTTTATTGTAGGTGTTGCCGTTGTTTTTTAATATTTTTTTTTTTCAATTTAAACCATTTTTTCTAAAAGTGCCCCTACCTCCTAAACGGGGGGAGATAGACCCCCCCCTCCCATAGTAAAAAGTGCTTATTTTTGACCCCTTTACAAAAATCCGTCATCAAATCTTGGCGGCCAAGTTATCGTACTCGTGCCCATAGCCTTATCCCATTAGGGAAAAATTGACGTTCGGATATTATGTAATTAAATTCGCAAGGGAGTCAAGATTGGTTTCAATAAAAGCAAAGTCGTCAAAGGGGAGTTTTTGGGAATTTAAGTAAACTTCAGAACTTCTAGTACGTTAGCGAAGTAGTTTCGCATTAAGGGACAATGTTTTTCAATAATCTTTTAGCTAAACTGAAAATAAACTCCTAGGTTATATTGATAAAAACGTTTTGTTGTCAATACGAAAGAATGATTTTGTTGATTTCACAAATTTTTTATAATTCAGCATGATTTTTTGTCAGTTTAACAAAATATGCTCTACAAATAATATTGTCAGTTTAACAAACCAAGTTTTGTTAATATAACAAAATAAAATAGAGGTTTTTGTCACATCGACAAACTTTTTTGTGATGCTGACAAAATGTTTGTTGTATCTACAAAAAATCTGTTTTGTAAATATTAGTCAGTACCACAAAGCTTTTGTTAATTTTGTTTTTGTCAATTTAACAAAAAATGAAAACGTTTTTGTTAAAATGACAAATATTTTGTTTTGGGGTTGAGTTATTTTGTAATATTGATAAAATTATATTATCAGATAGATTAAACTATTTGGTAAGGAAACCAAAAAATTTTGCGCGTATAGTTTTTTGATCATGACATTTCTTTTGTGTATGATATAGTTCACATTTGGTTTTTGTCAAAAAATAGATGTAAGATTAACTGAACTTAACAAAAATTGCGTATTGTCCATACGCCCTCACAGATGGTTGCTTGTGGGATCGTAGGGACGAAACGCCAATTTTTGTAGATTTAAATCCCGAAAAAAATTTATTTTGAAAAAAAATTAATTTTGTGGATTCCACAAAACAAATTTGTAAAATTGACAAAATATTTTGTTGAATTGACAAAATATTTTGTTAATTTAACAAAATATAACAAAAAAGTTTTGTTAATTTAACAAAACTATTTTGTTAATTTAACAAAACAGTTTTGTTAATTTAACAAAAAAAAAATTTGTTAATTCAAAAATAATAAAAAAAACAAAACATTAACAAAAAAATTTGTTAGTACAACAAAAGAATTGTTAATATGACAAATTAATTTTGTAAATTCTACGAAATTTTGTCATATTGACAAAATATTTTTGTTATTTCAACAAAATTCTGTAATTTTTATCAATTTGATAAAACTTCTTCCGTATTTCCGTATATTGACAAAATTTTTATCAGATCGACCTACATTTTTATCATATATACCTAGATTTTATTTTCAGTGAGTGTTAGGCACGACATGTGGTTTTCTAAATATTTAGAAAAAAAAGTTTAGAATTTTGTTTAAATTCAAAATTTAGGTTTTGGAAAATTTGAATACACAGTACTATATTTAAGTAAATTTTTAAATAGATTAAGCATACAAAATTAATCAAAATCAATTATACCGTTTGTGAGAAAATTAATACGTAGCAAACATAAACTGGTTCAATAGAAGAAACGCATTAATAACCATTTTTCGAAAAAAGAAGTTTTTGAATTTTATTTATAAAAATCTGTGAAACAATTTTTGAGAAGAGAAACTATTTGATTAAATTTCGAAAAAAAATTATGACCGGAATCGTTATTTTTGGTTTTAGAAGAAATCTATCAGAGGATTGATAATAAACGGCATTTATCAAACCGTTACGAATGCAGTTTGTTGGTTTGGTTTGTATGTTTATCCTGAATTTGTGATCGTATACAGTTGACACTGTCTTCTCTGTACATAACAGCATAAGAGGAGCATGTGCACAAAAAAAACATAGAATTTCAATCCTGAGTATGCAGTCCAACGGATCCGGATAGAGAACCACGCTTTTGGAAGGCATTTTAAATTGAAGGAACGTTAATAAATACCAGACTAAAATTCTACGATTTATGTACAAGTATATTTTATAACGCGATCAACCAGGGAAATTAAACCTAAAATCTACCGGCAATCTCAGGTCCTCGAAGCCTACTGGAAGTATAAATCTAAGATTTACCCAACTTGTAGAGCTCTCCGAAAAGCAAGCACACCAGAATATCGTGGAAAACGTGACCAGGAATACGAGAAATCAGAGATCCAGTCGAGTATACTTCTTGAATATATTTCGAAAGCTTAGTCAATGAAATCTTACCAGAATGGTATTGTCCAATGTTCCAATAGCTATAGAATACGAAAATCGATATCGCAAGTGTAGCGCCAAGATATTGCAATGAAGGTAATTATAAGAAGCAACATTTTATGATATTTCTTTTTAACAAATATATTTAAATATAAACATGAGATTATTCATGCAACATGACAAGTTTATCAATTGTGTAAAATGATAAGTTAACTGAAGTAAACTGAAGTCATTTATGTAAATGCTGTGTTACTGAATCAGCTGTTCGTTAAATGTCAAAGAATAAACGGAAAATATCAAACGATAAAGATTATTTTTAATCACATATATTTTTTCGTTTTTATTAACTTAAAAAGTTAAAAGTCTTGAAAAGTTAATCCAGAAATGTCAAAAGTAATCACGAAAAAGAAACTTGTTAAATTATATGAGAATATTGTTTCCAATGATTTTCTAATTTTTGAACCCATTCGGTTGTGTATTTTATTTTACAGCAGCATTATTTTTAAACAATAGATTTAGATAAACAGAAAAAAAAGAAAATGTAATTTTAGAAGTGCTAACTCTAATTGCTGAACAATGTCGATATTTCTTTACCGATGTTTTCCCTTATTTAGATGACGACAGATCCCAGCAGATGGTATGAGTCAATCTCTTAAATTTTAATGTTATCCTTGGTTTTCACACAGTTTTCTGTGAAAAAACAATTAATAATTGTTTTATATTGTCTCAATGACATTTGGCTAATTTTACCAAATCATTTTTATCATTTTCCCAGAAAATTCGTTGGGGAATTTTATCCAATTTGTGTAAATCATTTCCCATAAAAATTTTGATATTTCATTAACCATATGGTAAATTTACACAAACGGAAAACTTTTCTACTGTCTTACATCGTGGCATGGATATCCCTTAGGTATATGTTTAATTCATTGAAAAAATACAAAAAAAAAAATTTGTTTATAAAATAGGTTTTTTGTTAAAAATTCTCAAATTTAAATGACACTTATGTATAAGTGCCTCATACTGACTGCAAGTGCTCTTTACTACGTCTGGACCTAAAAGACTACGGTCTAGAGAACTAACTAAGTTTAAATAATGTTTTGTCTTTGTTTACAAGAAAAGAAGACATGAAGAAGTCCTCAAAATGTATTTTATTTAAAATTTGAATATAACTTGGACATAGAATAGAATTAAAGAAATTCAAATTAATCGTATCATTTATATTTTCCTTGCTACTCTGAGCAATTTACAAAATTAGATATAATTCATAGCACCAATTTATTCAAATATTCTCACATCAATCAAAGAAATCTCTTTGGAATGGTTTTAGTAAGAGTTATTGCCACAAATTATAAAAAGCACATTGCTATAGAGAAATAAAAGGGGGGTAGGAAAAAGAAAAGAAATTATGTGTTGGTATCCCATCTTACTTGATCCTTGGGAATTCCTTTGTCTATTATCTATCCAATACACTCACCGAAGTCTTTTTCTTGCCGGAGTCTTGTAAATTTGAGATAAGAATAAATGCAAGACTTTGTTGCAATATATTACGTTCCACTATATTCACTGTGAGAGAAAAGGGCAACATATCCAAACGACTCTTAGAATATTCCCTCAGATGTAAGTTAATCACTTTGTCACCGCCACCCACACGTCAGAGATAAATATTTTTCTGTGCGAAAATGACAAACTAAGCACCGTTATTTATATTCCAATATTGGTGACAGAATGAGCTAAGACTATGTACTGGCTCTCTCATAAGATGACCTAGAAAGAAACAAATCACCCACACCCAGCATGGTGCTCATGCAATGTCATGAATCATTTCGAGTTTTGTGCAAATGCTTAAAGCTTTTATTAATATTCAAATGATTTCTGGTAAAAATTGCGATATTGGATTCTATTGAAGCTTTTGTGTAACTTCGCTGAGAATTGATAGTATGAAAATGCATAAGATATTTTTATCAAAATTTTATTTTTTACATTTCCAGTTGTTAATTTCGTGAAAACAGACACTAACAAGTTTAAGTGTACAATTTTATTGTCATGAAAAACTATGAGTTATAAGGCATTTCAAGCTGTCCAAACACTGATGTAAATAGATATGTGCAGCTGTGTTGACAAAAATAGTACTGCTTTGCTTATACAACAAAATAATTAACAAGGTTTTTTCATCTAACATTACTTCAGTTATCAAGTTCGAGGTTATAAACATTTAATATAAGTTTATTTTTCTCTTGTATAAAGCATTCATGGAAACGAAACACTATTGTTGTAGCCTGTTCACAAAAATAGCCTATCTTTGTTTTTATTTTTACAAGTTTTCAAAAATGTTTTTTAAATTTCTTTTTGACAGTTGGTAAGCATTTATTTATTTGTATCTCTTTATATTAATAAAATTCACGACTGGGTACCAAGAACATTCTCTTATGTTTCAAAGACTTGACATTTTAAAAATGATTGCAACAAACTTTTAAATAGCCTTCTGTTAAGGTATTAGTAAATCACTTAACAATACGTAACTTTAAAGTTGTTTACGAACTCTCCTCTAATCTTAAATATTTTGCATCTAGTTATCGTGATAAGGCTATTTTTATAAAAATTTGCACCTCAACCTACCTAAAACAATGTCAGTTCGTGCAATAAACAACGTGTTTGACGATTTTAAATGTCAAAGAGTCATTTGAAGTTAGCACGAAAAATTAAATAAAATGGTTATTTGATGATTTTAACTCTAATAAAATGTTAAATACAGTATGATGATAAACTCAATTAAGAGTTGCGTTTTAACCAAGTATCAAAGCAAAACAGCTTTAACATTGTACTAATTCGAATAACATTTTGCTCCACTGTTATTAGAGTATTAGAGAAAAATGTTTTGAAGCATAAAATTATTTTTTTAAAAGGGTGAAACAATTCTTTAGTAATTGAAGCTAAAAGCAGAATGTCAACCAAATATGAATGTATGCAAGAAAAAATAAAATGCACGACTGGATTGCACCTACTTGATCTTATGCAAAAGTACTTCAAAATTTAAAAATAGGTTGCTTAAAAATAAATATAAAACATAGATTTAATGAGATAAACATTTTCAAATGCATAAAATTGCTGTCTGATTTCTAGAAAAGTATGAATGTTTCCAAACAAAAAGTTTAGAAGTCGTTTAAATATTAAATTACTTTTTTATACTTATATAAGAAATTTCTATAATTTAAAAAAAAAAAAAATTATGTTATGAAAATTTTAAGTATTTAGTAAAATAGATCTTAAGAAATAATTTCAAAAACTAATCGCTCACACGTTTTAAAGTTATTGACTTTTCACAAAAATATTTCTTCTTATAATTTTATATGCAGTACAATATTATTTTAAATTCAAAGGAGCTCCTGTATAACAATTTTGGTCAAAGTCGTTAGAGACGTTAATGAGAAAGTCAAAAATCGAAAAAATGGTTCGTTCTATGGTATAGGATATACCAGTAATGTATTTATTTCAAATTTTTAGTTACAATATGGCAAGTTATGCATAGATAAAAAAATCGCCATGATATTTAACTTAAGCTTGTGGATCATGACGAAAAAAGTGGGTTTCACAATTTTTTCTATCTGTCGCTGTTCGACTATGTCTAAACGGCTTGGCCGATTTTCCTGAAATCCTGAAACCTTGTAGATAGCTTCATTTGAAAATAATTCTTAAAATTTCATTTGGTAAAATCTAGGTAAAATGTCGAAAAAAATTTGTTGTTTTTGATTTTGTCAAAAATTGTACAGCTGATTTTGGTCATTTTTGAATGCTAAGTTTGAAAACTAAATATTTCGAAAACCACATGTTCGATTATTTTCAGGTTTTCAATCTACAACCTGTGACCTTTTTTTTTATTTAATCTATGTAAAACTAAAACGATACCCATCATATAAATGTCAAAAAATGGTTTTCGAAAACCGTATTTTTCTTGAAATCGGCACTTTTTTTCTAACGCTTAATTTTAACGATTCATAACTTAACAAAAAAAATTAAACTAAGAGACATAATTAAGCTAAGAGAGATAGTCATCATAGAGAGTACCTGCCATTATACCATTTTTTCGATTTCTGACTTTTTCACTTAAATTTTACAATTTTACAGAAGCTTCGAAAAAGTTTAAAAAATAAAACAGAAATATTTTTTGGATTTTTGAAAAGAATTTAATTTTTCTTTTCTTAAAAATGGGTTAATAATTTTTTAGCAATTATTTTTGTTTACGCAGTGATAAAAACTTAAAATGTTTACTAAATTTTTTTTATTAAAACGGTCTTAATAATCTTATATACAAAAAAATATTTCTAAAAAAAAATGTCCTCTATATACATTAGGGTGGTTCTTATTTTTCAACTTTTGGATTGTCCCCGGGGCACTTTCTCATTTGATTATATACCACGACCGCACGTGTTTTATTTGTTAAAGTCATAGTAACGTGTTTCAATTTGCAAAGTACCGGACTCAGTAAGGCTAATAGAAATCAAAGTAAAGTTAGGCTTATCGGTCAATTGTTATCCGAATTAAGCCAATCAACGTTGCCATCCATCGGTGAAGTTCTGCGTTTTGTTTTACTACACAAATGAAGAAAAGAAAAGCATACGTGAATCTGTGACTTTGACGGCTTTCAGAGTTATAAGTTTGTGAGAAAAAGCTAGTATGTATACCAATTCAATTAGAATAATAGAAATACAACCTTTGTATATAACGGGCGATTTGTTTTGCTATTTTCTTTTTGGCAATACTGGTTTTGACAGCTCACGCACGTTTCGTGTTTTGTGTCAGTGTCAACTGTCAAACATCTTCAGGTTGGTCTATAATTTAACCATGAATCGTCTTACAGACGAACAAAGCTTGCAAATTATTGAATTTTATTATCAAATGCTCTGTTAAGAAAGTTCATCGCGCGCTTCTTCCATTTTATGGTCATTTTAATCTACCTACTAAGGTGGCTATTCGGGCTATTGTGACTAAATTTCGCACCAAATTTACATTGTTGGACATTAAACCACCAACACGCTTACATAGAGTGCGAACTGAGGAAAATATCGCAGCTGTATCGTCCAGTCACCCATATTCTGAAACTCGTATTTATGACTCGTATTCGACTACAGTCGTATGTTGTTATTCCAAGAGTCGAACATCCGACTTCACTTGTACTAATATTGATAAACGAAAAACATCGCATACGACTGTTCCTACGACTGTCTATGACGAGTCATAAATACGAGTTTCAGAATATGGGTGAGTGTTAGTGATGATCATTCGCAGCAATTGGGCCTCCGTTACTCCACTACGTGGAAAATTTTGCCGAAGGATTTAGGTGTAAAGCCTTTCAAAATACAGCTGGTGCAAGAATTGAAGCCACGACTTACCACAACGCCAAATTTTTGGTGAATGGGCTCTTGAAAAGTTGGTCAAAGATCCACTTTTTTATCGAAAAATTGTGTTCAGCGACGAAGCTCATTTTTGGTTGAATGGATACGTGAACAAGCAAAACTGCAGTATTTGGAGTAAAGAGCAGTCAGAAGCATTGCAAGAGCTACCAATCCATCCAGAAAAAGTCAATGTTTGGTGCGGATTATGGGCTGGCGGAATCATTGGGCCGTATTTCTTCAAAGATGATGCGAATCGCAACGTCACTGTAAATGATGAGCGCTACCGTGCGATGATAACAAAGTTTTTTTTTGTGCAAAATGGAAGAGCTTAACTTGCATAAAATGTGGTTTCAAAATAAGCGCACGATTTTACACTGGAGAGTAGGATAATAAATGTGGGTTATATTGGCCCCACAACAAGAGCGCAAGCGCGACGCAAGACAGACAATGCATCCGCTCCGCACCTGGGTTAACTTGCCCAACTCACGCACACGCAGACACTTTTATTCTGCTATTGTCCATCTCCTTCATCTCTTTTTTTTTGGCAATCCTTCTTTTGTAAAACAAATAGTCAGTCGATTTAGATACCGAAGACAGAACAGAAGCTAGTGTTCGGCGGAGTGTTCTTTTTTATAATTATTGATTAAATTGTTAAATACTTTAAATAATTGTGTATTTATTTCGATTCCACATAAATTTAGCAGACACAAATCTAACAAGTACTATCGCTATGCTTAAGGTGTCGCCCCAATCGCTCGTCTTCATGAGAGTGCTATACTTATGTTTTATAACTCGTACAAAGATATTACAAAACTCAAACTTGCCTTCTGCCTGACTGGTAAAAGTTTTTTTTCAATTATTTCAATCTAGATAAAGATAAAAATTTGTTATTTATAATTTCAGTTTCTGATACGAAAATGTTGGCCTTGTACGCAAGTAGAGAGCAAATAGTTTGCTCATTAGATATGTTATCACTTCCCAACCGCTATCATCTTGTCACCCTCAAAGGTACATCATATTGCAGGTGGAACATACATATCGTCGCCCTTATTCCAGAAGCAAGAATGTGAAATTTAAATTTTTGGAGGTGATTATTTATTTTGAAAATTCTGTCGGCCTTTATTGTCATTCATTTGAAAATATTTACTGTGCGGATATCGATGAAAACATAATATTTAATTTCGAAACAATCGACAACAAACGTACCTTTTGATTCGGGCAAGTTCGTTTCCCTTTTTAGTAAAATAGGACTGAATATTCACAAGACTTGAATTTCTTTCAAAATACTTTCAAATTGGTTTGAAGTAATTTTCCTGGTAAATTCTGTTTGGGGAAGATTGACGATTAGTATTCGAATTTTGGGAAAAAATTAAGTCCGGGGAAGATTAATCTCCCCCGGTATTTCCAACAACGCAAATAGAAGAGCTTTAATAATAATTCCTGCTTATTCTATTTCTCCGAGAAAATATTCAGTAAGATATTATATGAGCACTGCAAACAATAGAATCAGATGTACAATGTAAATGAATTTCTTATGCTCATTAACATAAAAGATAAATAATAAAGATTAGAAATAAAATATTAATTTTATTAATAGGGCGAAGTCCACACTCTCAATCTTTCATTAAGACGTAAAGTCTTTGGTTTATTGGTTGAAATCTTAAGACACGAATTATGCAAAGCTTTTACTAAAATCAATAGACACACTATCTACTTGTTTTCGTTTTTCAAAGATTCAAGAAGAAAGATATGTTGAAAGAGATTTACAACAGTTGACTAGTTTAGGGCGGCAAATTCATTTTGGTTGTCACAGTTAATATACAGTACGTTGCAGATAATGGACTCAAAGAGTCCCGGAATATCAGAAAGCTTAGCAATAGGGCGGAAGTTTTTGTTGACATTTTGTATCCTTTTTCTATGAACCAGTGTTATTAAAGCACTTTTCAACAAAATACGAAAGATTGGTCATTTCGGAGATCCATTTAATAGCAATTGAATAGGTTAGCATAGATGAGATACACAGTTCCTTAATACACGATATGTTACCCCCAGGGTTGCAAAAGCTTAAGTCACTTGTTAACTTAAGCTTGGCTTTAATTCACAAGCTAGTGAGTGACTTTTGAATTAAAAAAAATATAATTCAGAAGCTAGGAACTGACTTACACTGCCGCTCATCTGAATAGGTTCACTGTTTTTCGTAACTTACTGTAAGACTTTCTTCATATATATGGCAATGACACGTCTGTGTTATGTATGTAATGAAAGAGCATTATGTTGCCCTTAGTTTGGGAGACAAAATTTTCTCTTTAAGCTTACCGTTATTCTTACACGCTAGCTAAACTTAATTCATTAAGAAAAACTTACGTTTTTTTTGGCTCATCTGAATAGGTTCAAAAGCAAAAAAATTATTTTTATGATGTGTACTGATGTGTACTGAAAGTTAAGTTTTTTGGTAAATCGAATTGTTTTAAACCATTTAACAAGGAAAATGGGTCGCGGAAAATTTTTAAACGCGAAGAAAAGGCAAAATAAAAGCATTTTCTGAATTAGGGCTAAGCCAAAGAAAAATCGTAACAAAAAAATGAAAAAAGCCAAAATTTAATGGGTAAGTATGTGCGGAACATCAAAAACTACAGGAAAAATATGAAAGTTGGAACTTAAAATGCCAAATCAATCACCAAAAGACCCGCAATCATAACAGCTGCTTCTAATTCGCATGATTTCGCGTCGAAAATTAGACTCAAAACTGGTGTTAAGTGTAGTTTGTCGACGGTGGAACGCGGTATTAAGAGTACTTAACATTTAAAAAGGAAAAAAATACCGAAAAAACACATTTGAACGAAAAACGAAAAGAAAATCGTCTCCAACTTTGCAAAAAATACATGTCGTAGAAATCGCACTGGAGGCAAGTTATATTTTCAGATGAAAAAAATTCAATTTAGAGGGCCCAGATGGCTACAACTATTACTTTCATGACCTTCGTAAAGAAGAACATTATATAAACCGTCTGCATAGCTGTGAAGGCAGTGTCATGGTTTGGAAAGCAATTTCATATTATGGAACTTTTGAGCTGCAATTTCTTACTTCGCGAGTGAATGTCAATGTGTACAAAGGTGTGCTGGAAAAGGTCTTCCCACAAATCTCTGATCTTTTAGGACCAATACCATTGCCATTCCAGCATCATAATGCCCCTATCAATACAGCGAGGTCGGTAAAACAATGGATCGAGAAGCAAAATGTAGAGGTGTTGGTATGGCCTCCATACTCACCTGACCTTAACATAATTGAAAATGTTTGGGGACTTCTTTCCCGTAAGGTGTATGAGTCGGGAAGACAATATGAAGACAAGTTGTCCTTAATCGAGGGAATCAAGAAAGCGTGGGCAGAGATTTCGCTGCAATATCTAGAAAAACTGTATGACTCCATTCCAAATCCAATTTTTGAAACAATTTAAAAAAAAAGGTGGCAATACACATTATTAATATGAATCTTTATGTCCCTACCTATTTAATGTGCAAAATTAATCATTTAATTACAGTTATTTTTCTTGTTTTCTTCCTTTTGAACCTATTCAGATGAGCCAAAAAAAACGTTAGTTTTTCTTAATGAATTAAGTTTAGCTAGCGTGTGAGAATAACGGTAAGCTTAAAGAGAAATTTTTTTCTCCCAAACTAAGGGCAAAATAATGCTCTTTCATTACATACATAACACAGACGGGTCATTGCCATATATATGCAGAGAGTCTTACAGTAAGTTACGAAAAACAGTGAACCTATTCAGATGAGCGGCAGTGTATGAATTAAAAAAAATTTAATTCACAAGTCAGTTGTTGACTTGTGAATTAAAAAAATTTAAATCATAAGCTTCTTAGTGACTTATGAATTAAAAAAAAATAATTCATAACCTACTAAGTGACTTATGAATTAAAAAAATTTAAGTCATGGGCAAGTAAGTGACTTATGAATTAAAAAAATTTAATTCATAAGTTAATGGATAAATACTGATTAGAAAAATTATGAAATGGATAATTTATAAGCCAGCGTGATAATCTTATGATTTAAAAACTAGATTTGAAAGCTAAAAAGATATTCAAAATTAAAAATTTATTAAAAAAAATAAAAATTAAAATTAAATGTTATACTTACTGAGTAGGTACCAAAAGATTCGAAGTGCTTAATTAAGAAAACGGAATGTTTTTTTTTTCAATTTTATTGAAAATACATATTGAATTAGTTTCAGGTCCTTGAAATAATTTTACAAAAAAATAACAAATAATCAACTCATGTAAAATATGAAAACCAAAAAATTTAAAGCCATATGCATAAAAATATGCACTCACGAAATTTATATAATGATAACCCATCATTTGCTCAATACAAAGATTTTATCAATATTGCTTTTTATGTAATTGGATTATAAGGACTGCGTAAACGGCAACTCCCAAAAAATTCTCCAAAAGCTTTCGTTAATAATTAAATAATTATGTAGTCAAAACAAGCTTAAAAATTTCCAATCTACCAACTAACTTATGAATTAAATTTGTTTTAATTCACAAGTCACCAACTGACTTGTGAATTAATTTTTTTTTATTTCATAAGTCACTTACTCCCTGATGAGTTAATTTTTTTTAATTCATAAGTCACTTGGTAGGTGGTGAATTAAATTTTTTTTAATTCATAAGTCACTTAGTAGCTAATGATTTGAATTTTTTTAATTCATAAGTCACTTTGGGGGTTGTGAATTAAATTTTTTTTATTTCATAAGTCACCAAATATCTTATGAATTAAATTTTTTTAATTCACAAGTCATCTATAGACTTATGACTTAAGGATTTTTTAATTCAAAAATTCGCAACCCTGGTTACCCCATCAGGTCGATGTCTAAAACATTCGTCTGTTCCTGGAATATTTTGTAAAACTTAATCAAATACTAAAATTTATAGTATTGTCTTTATCAATTCTCAACTTTGACTTACAAAAAAAAATACAAGTTTTAACATAAGTATTTAAACATTTTTAATGAGAATTTCCATACATGACTTAGGTCTTTTGTGTACCGTTTTATGTTTTGTCATAACTGCTTTACTAGATTGACATTTCGCAAATGCGTAAAATGCATAATTATGTATGGTGGTTTTTAAAATAAGTTTGAAACTGGACCCGTGCACTCGAACCCAAGTCAAACAAGAATTTTATTCTTCAACCGACGCCGACGATCTTTGGTTAATGCTAACCAAGACCGCAATATGGAACTAGACGGAAACAGAATACTATTAGCGTATAAAACTTAGCCCGTCCAGTTGTGTCCAGTCCACTACCGCTAACTAAGTCGTTTATTTTGTGTTTGTATTGTTTTTGGATTATTTGCAAGTAACTTATTGGAGGGTAGGCAGAAACTATAAAAATTCGGAAAAGTCTAAAATAAGCAGCAGTGTAAAAATTCATTTTTATGTTTCCTTTTTTTAGATCAGCTTGCAGATGATCTGGCTGAAATCTTTAGATTATACATTTGCCGAAATCTCGAGTACCAAATGCATATCTAAAATAAAAATAATTAAACAGATTGCAATTAATTGATACGGACACAAGCATTGATTCATTTTTGAAGAGCAAAAGTTTTATCAATAAGCATAAACGATAAGATAAGTTTAAATTCTAAAAAACCCCATCGAAAATATTTATCTGTGCGGAATTTGAAAAAAAGAAAGATTATTGTTTTTTGTTTTTGTTGCTGTTAGCAATAAACAACTTCATCAAACCAAATACATATGTTGTTTTATTTAAGGCCGTATATATTTATTTGAGCACTTTAGTTTTCGCTTTCATTAAGAATTTTGATCCATCGTTGAGTGAATGAAGCTCAGAAAAGATGTGAGTCGTGCATATCCCGACGGAAATCCTTCGGTACATGCATCTTGTGCAACAAATGAGTTTATTCCAATCTGTACATAGTTATTATTCGATGGCATGGTTATAAGAGGACCACCTGAATCTCCACTGCAAATACTCTGATTCCTGCTTGTTCCCTTTCCACACATGGTAGATTGAATAACTACTTCATCACCAAATCGCGAAACACATATTTCATTGTCAATGATAACTACCAAAGCGGCCAGTAAAGCCTCAGAGAACTCAAGGACCTCGTCGTCTGTATATCCATATCCAGCTATTAACGCAGTCGTTCCCACAAAGCTTTTATTTGCATCAGCTGGCGAGACAAGTTGTATTGGCTTAATGGTTTCTGAAAAGGTCAGCGAGCTGGGCAATTTGATTAGCGATACATCATTGTTTAAGTTAGTTGGATCGTATTCAGGATGAAGATAGAATTGAGTTGAGGTCATCGACACGCTATAACTCTTCAAATTGTTTGTTCCAAAAATAAGGAAGATCGATTTTTGCTCGTATGTACAATGTCCAGCAGTCAAAACCCAATTAACTGCTATGACTGAACCACCACAGAGGAGGTCATCGGATGGATTTTTTTTCAAGATAACCTGCCAGGGTAGTGCTCCCACTGGTACTTGTACTCCATTAATAATCCTAGGTTTCTAAAGAATATAAACTTCGAATCAAAGGTATCGTTAAACTGTTTTCAGAACATCTTACCAGAGTAGCTGAAACCACGTTAAAAACTAAAAATAAAATCACAACAGCTAACTTCCCCTCCATGATGTTCGTTTTTCTGGGTTAATAAATCGACTGAAAGTCATCGATTCTTTGCTTCTTGTTAATAATTTGTGATAAAACAAATTGTGATAAGTAAGTAGACTGAGACAAGCGCTACTAAAATATTTCATGAGTTAAATAACTTTTAATGAAAAAAGGTGAAGATAACAGCTGCAATAACTAATAACATCCGTTAATTTTCTAATTGCATACCTACTTCGGGATTTTGTTTGCATTCACCACATTTTGAAGACCCGTGAAGTAAACAAAATAAGTGTGTACTCGTATAATGAATTTACCCAAGACTACATCAGAAATGCTTGGTTTTATTCTATTTCAGAAAAATGTGTAATATTAAAGTTTTTTTTTCATAATATTGGATCAAGAAATTTTATTATTCTTAGTTCTCGTATACTATTATCATTGTATTGTTGTACCTCTTGGCCTTATAGTAATTTCGTTGGACTGTTATGTCAAAAGTCTGGGTCCGATTCCCAGCCACTGCTACTCGTATCTAGGAACAAAAATGTTTATGAAGGAGTAACAGATCCTTCAAGAGTTTCGATTTAAAACTTTAAAAGCTTTTTGTAAATTCTGTTTAAATCCGAAAGATTAAGGCGAAAGTAGTGTTTTCGAAAGTAATTAAAAATAAATTTAAAAAACTTAAAATAAATGTTGGTGTGTTGTCTCAAATTAAGTTATAATAAACAACTACACTAAGCAAAGAGAAAAAATATATTTTTCATACATTTTGATTATTTTATAGACCAACAACTTTTAAAATAAAACGCACGACTGGATCGCACATGGCTGTAATTAGATCAAATTATTCAAAAGCAGAAATTCCTTTTTGAACTTGCTTGAACAACTGCCTAGAATCAGGATTAGAATCAGAAATGCCATCAGATTTCTCAAGCAGATATCATTTTATGCGAATAAAAATTTTTAAAGTCGTTGGAGTTTTGTTTGTTAATATAATAATTTCTAAAACATTTTTAAGAACAAAATTTGCTAGACCAATTTCAAAGTGTTATCAAAACTTCTAATTAATAGTAAAAAGTGCAAGATTTCAAGCAATTACAAGAAAAGAAATTTTTCACCCCTTCTGATCTGGATGTAATCTCCTCAAGCTCAAAGCTCAAGTACAATTCCCTAATCTGGGTGGGGTGGCCGTGGCGCGATGGTTGTGTGATCGCCTGTCAACCTCAATATCACAGGTTCGATCCCTGCCGTCGTCTATGCCGTCTTTAATTCCATTAAAACCTTCTAAAAATTGTCATCAATGGGTTGCTGCTTTACTCATTACATGTTGTTCAGGCATAACACTAACAACATGTGATTGAGTTAAACTAGTACCATACATCTTTCCTATCCTTTTTTCTCTTCCGTAACTTCACGCCCACGCTGTCTTGAAACATTTAAAGGGTAATCATAATCCCTTGAGCGTGAGTAGATTATAAAAAAAAAAAACAAAAAAAAAGGTAGCTCCAATAACCCACTTGAGCCTCTCGGGTAGAAGACAAAAAAAAAAACTTTAAGAATGATGGGTGAAATGAAAACATTTGAGTCTCTCAAGCACCGCCGGCCGCCGCAAGGTTTCTTATCTTTCATATTATTTATTTTTATTTTTAATGTTCTCCCCTTAAACAATTCAACTGTTATACTCGTGCTTCGGGAAATACCCATTAGTTAACCCCTGATCTCAACTTTGGATATACTATTAAACTCAGAGATTATTTCTTTAGCCGTACTACACGAATGTGGAATGCCTTACCCGGCGCAATATTTCCCTCACATTACGATATTCAGACATTGAAAACCAATTTGTATCGATATCTCTTTTTAAATCCTCTCTTAATTTTTTAAGCACTTGCACTGTGTGCAAACATTTAAAGGGTAGTCATAATCCCCAAGACCAGCTCTTTAACATTTTTACTTGCGTTATAGGTGCTATAGGTTCTGCATTTGAAAAAAAAAATCGAACTCGGGATTTTGATCAAAGTTGACATTTCGATGATAGCGAAGACGAAAAAATGGGTATGGCAATTGCGTCTGTCTGTTTGTATGTCTGTAACTTGTTCTACTACTGGAGGTATTTTCTTCAAACTCGGTACTAAAGGGTCTTCGCTGATTCCCTAGAGGAGAAATTGAAATTCTGTTTTCACTCCAAAATTAACAGTACCCCCATACACCCGTATTTTTTTAATAGAATTCCAATTTTTTTTTTGAAAAATCAATATTTTCAAAACGTGTGAACGATTATTTTTTCAAATTATTTCCTAAAATCTATATTACTAAGCACGTAAAATTGGCATCCCAAATTTTGTTCCTGAAAAATTTTAAAGAAATTTCTTATCTTCAAAATTAATTTAATAATAACACGATATTCAAATTTTATTTACCCTTTTTATGTACATACCCTTATAGCTTTATTTACTAACCCGTTTTAGCGACGGAGTAAAGTTACTTCGATTTTACAACGACTCTAATCCTGAAAACCTTATTTATAAACAAAAAAACACGATTAATAGAGGCGGAATAAACTAAAACTGGTTTATAGGAGGTTTAAAGCCGTGTTAATATCTACATAAATATCATTTTGGCATGACATCGTGTGAAATTTACAAAAAAGAGTATATACAATTTTTTTTTCGTTTGTTACTAAGACAAAATGGATAGATATTTTTCATTAACCCATTACCTGCCACTGTACTCCATTGGGTAAAGTAATTTGTTAAATTTCAACTGGATTTTTTTTTAAGTAGGCTTTGATTTTCATTTCTTTCGATTGGAAAGCAATTATTGACATGTGCTTTAATACTGCCAGTGAATTTGTCGAGATTGAAAACCATGTTCAACTTTTTTCATGAACTTTTTTGTCGAGCATCTCTTGTTTGAAGCAATTTGGTGACTTTGCGAAAGTAAAATGTTAGTAAAAATTTAAACTTTTGAATAACATTTGAATAATGGATTCTATTCTTTAGATTTTGTATCTAGAAAAAACATTGCGTATAAATTACAAACAAAATTTTTTTTCTTCTGCATGGTAAGACGTGAATAAAAGTGGTGTACACAATTGAGTACAGTGGCCAAAACCATGCTAAATTTTTTTCTCACTGGATTTGCAGAGAAATGTCTTTTTCAACTATAAACTGCGGTAACTTTTATGGCAGGCGCTTTCCCAACCTCTACATGGCTGTTGAAGATATTCCAGATAATGGAAATGAAATAGATATAGTGGTTATTCCACCAGTTTGTTGATATCCAAACAGACAAGGTCATGACCAGCCATGACCTTATGGCTACTTTACGCAGAAAAGGATTTCGTGCAACAGGTACGATTCGGGGCAATAGAACGAAAAAATGTCCACCTAAATCCTTGAAAACGGTAGATAATGAAAACAAATTTTGGTTAGTTTCATGTTTCATCACAAATTTGACAAAAACAATAATATATCTTGTTCGCTCGTTGGAAAGATAATGCTATTGTAACCGTTGCAACAAACTACGACAACTCGAAACCTCTAGGAAAAGTCAAGAGATGGTCATCATCAGAAAGAGAAAAAGTTGTCATTCCTCAGCCAAAGCCTCTAGTTGCATACAACAAAGGCATGGGTGGTGTCGACCTTCATGACCAATTTGTGAACAACTACCTAAAGGGTAAAAAATGGTGGTGGCCATTATTCACACACATGCTTAACTCAATTGTGGTGAATGCTTGGGAACTCCGTTGTCTGAAAAACAAAGAAAACCGGAATCTCCTTTCATTTGTTAGGACCATAGCCAGAACTTACTTACGCTCAGAGTCATCAAAAAAAACTCCAAATAAGCCAAATGTACTAGAAAGTGTTATTCGCAGCAATGGAAAACATTTCCCCAAAAAAAAAATCAACTACGGTAAAACATTTGTCACAGCAGAGTTCGATGGATGTGTGAACGGTGTCAAACCACTCCTTGCATCGAAAAAGAATGCTTTAAATTTTTCATAATTATTAAGAGAATGTACCCATATCTGGTCAGTGTACTCAATTGAGTACACCCCTCTAATTACCAAACTTTAAATTTTTTTTTTTAAATTGTATTTTTGTGCAAATATAAACCTCAATAAACAGCATTTCAAAGATTTTTTATTTATCTCTATTTTTAAGGGCCTTGGCCTTTAATGGGTTAATAAATTATTTACATTTTTCAAGCCCTCTAACAGTTGTACGATATTGGGGCGCAATCTGGTTGGTAAATTCATTTATAGGATTTGACCCTTATACAATCCAATTTTAAACGTATCCAGAGTTTTAAATTGGTGATTTTTTGATAATATATTGTAATATTTTTTCCAAGGTTCGTTTAATAAAACTTATTACTCCTTTTAGAATTTCTTCTTTATTTACACTTTTCGAATCAAAACAATAAATCTCAATTTATAATCAACTCTAATACTTTTATTCCAACTTAAATCCACTTTTTAATTACACTTTCCACAATCCAATAGTTCAGCTTTGCACACTTTCATAATCGAAAATAAACTGTGTTCCGCTCACCGTGAACACTCCCTTTTATACTCAAACCAGTTGTTCTAGAAGGTTCTTGTCCAGAAGGGGAAATTCTTATGGGGGTAGAATGTTCTAGTACTTTGGAATTAGGGGAAATTTAGATGCGATGGAAAAGAGCTTTTTGTTTTGTTCCCTCACAAAGCAGATATGTAATTCTCAACAGATGGCGCTGTAGGAGTATAAGGCTCTGTTCGCAACATTGCCCCCTTCTTAAGATTGTTCGTCCCGAACAACTCTATCACCAGCTTCGGCACTGTATCGGTGCAGTCGATCGCTATGCACAACTTTTAGCTTTCCTCTTAACCCTCTTTGAATTCGGTAAACGACATCATTGATTTTCGTGACGACAGTATAAGGGCCTTCCCAGTTTTGTTGAAGCTTCGGCGATAATCCCTTTTGACGATGTGGATTATACAGCCATACACGATCTCCTACTTGGAATCCTGTCGTGTTTGCTCTTGTGTCGTACCTTGTCTTCATTCGATCGCTGTAAGCGCTCATTCTAGTCCTGGTCCTTTCGTGGATGTCGATTAGCCTCTCTTGTAGGTCACTCACGTAATCCGTTGTTTCCTTAGACTCTTGTGATGGATGTCCAAACCTTATCTCACTAGGCAGCCGTATGCTTCTTCCAAACAGGATTTCAGATGGTGTTTGTCCTGTTGAGGTATGTATTGCACTTCGGTAGGTCATCAAAAATAGTGGTATGTGCCTATCCCAGTTTCTTTGGTAGTCGCCTACGACTTTAGTGAGGTGTTCTTTTAAGGTCCTGTTGAATCTCTCGACCATTCCATCAGATTGCGGGTGAAGTGGTGTGGTTCTCGTTTTCTTAATGCCAAGGAACGCGCACACCTCTTGGAATATGTTCGACTCGAAGTTCCTTCCTTGGTCGGAATGAAGTTCCATAGGCACACCAAACCTGCTTACCCAGTTAGACACAATCTGGTCGGCCACGGTCTTGGCTTCTTGGTTCGGAATAGCGTATGCCTCAGGCCATTTGCTGAAGTAATCCATTACCACCAGAATGTATTTGTTTCCAGCATTCGTTTCCGGAAACGGGCCAGCCACATCAACAGCAATCCTTTCAAACGGTGAGCCAACATTATACTGCATCATTTTCCCTTGCAGTTTTCTACCAGGTCCTTTGGTTGCCGCACAAGCCTCACAATTTCGGCACCACTTTTTAACGTCGTCTCTTGCATGCAACCAGTAGAATCGTTGTCTCACTTTTTCTAACATCTTGTTGATTCCCAAATGGCCTCCTGAAGGTCCATCATGCATCTCTCGAAGAACCTCTTTGATTTTCGATTGAGGTAACACAAGCTGCATCACATAAGATTTACCATCAGCGGATTCCCATTTTCGCCGAAGAACACCTTCTCGCACATGAAGTGAGTCCCATTGTGCCCAATAGGCCTTTAAAATTGGACTCCTATCGGAAATGTCATTCCATGCGGGTTTTTCTTCATGTTCCTTCCATGCCAGAAGGGGTTCAATGTCGGGGTCTTCTTGTTGAGCAGATCTTATTTCTTCATTGCTCCATCCACAAATTGGATCAGCCCTTATTCGCAGTGTATTGAAGGCGACCATGCGTTTGTTGCCATTTGACGTTGCCTCGGCAGTCAGACTTTTATTGTTTCGTTTGGTCTGAGAAACCTGGATGGTGTTTCTAGGGCCATCGATACCAGAAACTAGCTTCTGCCCCTCGAAGTTGGTTCTCACTTGTTTCTCTGTTGGGAAACTTGTTCGGGAAGTAACACTGGTGTTATTGTTACCTGGTTCTGAATTTGAAACTCCGTGTCCACAATGTGGACAAGTTCTTCTTGGTGGTAATCGACATTGACGCTGTAAATGTCCAGTCTTGTTGCAATTCCAGCACTTTGCAAGTCCGTTTCGTTGATTCCTTTGGACATCAGTTTTTCGGCATGAGCATTCTTCGACGATGGCTTCTCTAAGTCG
Organism: Philhelius festivus; assembly: GCA_963931855.1. Taxonomy (NCBI): domain Eukaryota; kingdom Metazoa; phylum Arthropoda; class Insecta; order Diptera; family Syrphidae; genus Philhelius; species Philhelius festivus. Next base: position 121,848,778 of record OZ007556.1, on the reverse strand, counting down.
ATGTACTTCGTGAGAAGCTTGCTCTGCTGCTTCCATTGTCAAGGCAAACGCTAATGTTTCAGAAAGCGTTCGTTTTCCAGCAGTTCGCACGGCCCTTTGAAGATGTATGTCGGAAATGGCGCGAACAAATGCCTCAACTGCAAACTGGTTACGGATTTCTTCTCCAACATCAGGATATGCAAGATGAACAAGCCTTTCAATGTCCGCTTGTAGCTGTTGTAGAGTTTCGCCCCTCTTCTGAACTCTGGAATAGAGTCGTACCTTGAAGACTTCTTTCATATGGCTATTGCCAAAGCGTTTGTCTATAGCCTCAACCAAGTAATTAAAGTCGCCGCTCTTATCTGCTGGTATGGTTAGCAATAACTCAGCAGCTGCTCCTCTAAGAGCAAGGGTTAGAGCTCAACACTTGTCAGCCTCATCCCAGCCATTTGCTGTAGAAGCGGCATCGAATTGCTTCTTGTATATAGACCAAGAAGTTTGTCCATCAAAGGTTGGAGGTTGCATCTCCTTTTTCCTCAAGGTTTCTCCAGAACTTTCCCGAATCTTTATATTTCGAATGCGTTCTAGCTCTTTTGAAAGCGTCTCCATTTTGTTGTCGACTTGATTCTCTAATAATGAAACACGTTCGACTTGATTCTCCAACAATGAAACACGTTCATCAAGTGCAGATACATTCTTTTCGATGTTAACAAGCTTGCCTTCTAGCATGTTTCTCTGTTCTTCGAGAAGGTCTTTTTGTTCGCTATGCTGTTTCTCCAGGCATTCGAGAACATTCTTTTGTGCATTCTCCTGTTCTTTCTTTTGTTCATTTCGCTGCTCTTCGAGACGTTCGAGAACATTCTTTTGTTCGTTTTTCTGTTCATTTCGTTGCTCTTCGAGACGTTCGAGAACATTCTTTTGTTCATTTCGTTGCTCTTCGAAACGTTGAAGCAGAAGACTAATCATATTTGAAACATCTACATTTTTACTTACGTCTGCTTCCTCAGCGTCAGCTTCAAAGACGAAGATGTCCGGGTCTTCATTTTGCTGTTTCAAATATTCGGCCAAGCGCAGAACAAGCTCATTTTTCGATCCTGCTCTAGAAAGTTCTCGCTTGCCTAATTCACTTTTCAGCTCATTACAGTTGAGCTCTTTTAGTAACTTGCTCATTTTTATTATTATTTTTTTTTTTCGCACACTTCACTGCACAATAAGTTTTATTCCACTTTTCTGACACCAATGTAATATTTTTTCCAAGGTTCGTTTAATAAAACTTATTACTCCTTTTAGAATTTCTTCTTTATTTACACTTTTCGAATCAAAACAATAAATCTCAATTTATAATCAACTCTAATACTTTTATTCCAACTTAAATCCACTTTTTAATTACACTTTCCACAATCCAATAGTTCAGCTTTGCACACTTTCATAATCGAAAATAAACTGTGTTCCGCTCACCGTGAACACTCCCTTTTATACTCAAACCAGTTGTTCTAGAAGGTTCTTGTCCAGAAGGGGAAATTCTTATGGGGGTAGAATGTTCTAGTACTTTGGAATTAGGGGAAATTTAGATGCGATGGAAAAGAGCTTTTTGTTTTGTTCCCTCACAAAGCAGATATGTAATTCTCAACAGATGGCGCTGTAGGAGTATAAGGCTCTGTTCGCAACAATATTTTACATAAAGAAGGCGTAGCTAAAACGGCTAAAAAAGCAATTTATAAATAAGTATTTATTTGACGTGGCGCAAACCCGAAGTAAGTACGTCGGATTGGCTTAACTATTCCGAGGTTTAGCCAAGTACCTATTAGTGAAATTTAATAAATAAGGCTGTTAAAGTGCTCGTCTAATATTAACGCAGCTTTAATATAAAAGGTTGTGCTTTATTCTAAGGCTGTTTTCGAAAACGTCAAAACATGTTAATTTGATCGTCAAATGATCGTCATTTTTTGACGCTGATATATTGCTGTCGTCAAATATGCAACCGTCCTGCTTGCACAAAATCGTTTTTGATCAACGTCAGTTAATTTTCATGCAAATGCATTTGACGTTTACGAACACATTCAACAAAATTAAAAATGGATGCTAAAAATTTTTCAAAAATTGTGGTTGAAAATAGTTCGAAAATTTTAAATACGTACAAAAAAAAATATTTTTAAACAAAAAAAAGAAGGCAATTTGGTTTAAACCCGTAAAACTCCAAAGGTGCGTATGCGTAATTACATGAAAACAATCGAAAAGTTTTTGGATGAGGAATTCTTCGGTCATTTCAGAATGCCAAAGTAATTGTTTCTTGTAAGTACAAACAAATGAAACGTTGCAATTCATAAAAACGCCATCAGTACTGCTTAATGCAAGCATTTGTAACAATATTTCTTTTCTCTTCGGGTTTTTTCACCTTTAGATACTTGGAAACATCAGCTTGTCACAGTCATCATTTAGCGTGGTGTTAGTTGTTAGTAAATAAATATACATACATATAGCCTAACACTCTACTAAAAAACTAACAAATATGACAAACAAAGAAATAATAATTATTAATCTACTATCTGTAGCTACAAAAATAAATACAAGTCAAATAATACTAGCTATAAAAACAATAGCGTTACCAGTAGTTTCGAATACTTAATGAGAACGCCCATACAACCTGTGCTTAAGTGTAAGCTTTGAGTAACTTAAATCGAAAACATCATGGTTTATATTAGCCTCATGTTTCATACGTGTCAAAGGCTCATTGAGACCATAATTGGTACGGTGGAAGTCTATATGAAAAATTTCAGAGTTCCGAGAACTGTGGCTTCTAGCTTTAAAATGGATTTGTTCTAGAAGAACCGGTGAATCTATGGAACCAACCAAGAGCTGGTGTAAAAACATAACATCGCTGACTTTCCGGCGTTTTTCTAGAGAATTCATGTTTAAAAGAAGAAGGCGCCTGCTGTATGGAGGAAGATGATTTGGGTCACTCCAATTAAGATGACTTAATGCGAAGCGTACATATTTACCTTGGACAGATTCGATTCGATCAACGTGTATTGAGTAAAGTGGCGACCATACAGAACTAGCATATTCTAATTGGGGACGAACAAAGGTGTAGTACAACGAAGATGTTATAAGACTACAAGAAAATTCCTTACTCCAACGCTTAATAAATCCAAGCATTGAGTTTGCTTTACTGACAATTTTCTCAATAAAAAGTAACATTCTTAATGAATACCTAATTCTAGGGATTAAAGGAAAAACTAAGCCCTTTATGGAAAAAGGCAAAAACAGGACGCCCAGGTACAGACTTAAAACAAAGCCTATACATTACTCTTTGGGTTTAAGCAACAAAAATTCATACCGAGAAATCGGAGATCGTTTCAACAAATCTATCATACTATTCATACTTTAATCAAAACTTGTAAAACAATTGTGCGTCGACTTTCAAAATTTGTGAGATGGCCAAGTACAAATGAAGAAGTTGATAATGTTGTGCACCAGTTTAACTACTTACGTGGGCAAAACAGCTTACCAAACGTTGTGAGTGCACCCATATCAAAAAAGACAATCTAAACTCTATTTTTGTACTGCAGACCTGCGCCGCAAATGATGTTATCGGACATATGACTTAAGCAAACTGGGTTATCGAAAATACTGCTTTTGCATGAAAATTTCGTTTTGGGTTTTCGAACAGTTGACTTTTGCAGTTTGCGTTTAAGAACATTCTGCAAATGCATTTTTGATGCAGATGACGTTTTCGAAAACGGCCTTGTCTACGATCTTTAAGTTTGAATATATTGACGTTTATCGATTGACTTAGGTAGAAATATTTTTGAAACGTCAATTTAGTGCAATTTTTATCATTTTTGAACAATAGTACCTATAATGTTTATCAACAATATTATGAATATTTTAATCATTTAAATTTGTTTTATGAACAATCGCAATTTGTAATTTTAACCCCCAGTTTCACAGTGAGAGTTTAAACTTAAGTTCTGCTGAACCTGAACTGGAGTTTAAATTTGAAGTTCAACTCGTCCGGTTTCACCGTCTTATCTAAACTTCAGTTCATTAAACGTAGTTTAAGTAAATTGTTTTCTCTTTCTTTCTGAATCAAAGAAAAAACAATCAAGGAAAGTTTGCTTTGTTTCAGTTGTGACCTGTGACAGGAAACAAAAATTAAAAATTAAAATAAATTATATTTTCAAATGTTTGAAGGGGTTGTCAAACTGAGATTTAAACGGCAGAATAGTGTCGTTTAACTTAAACTGCAGAATGAACTCTGTTCAAAGACTGTGAAACCAAATTTATTGTTGAACTGAAGTTTAAACCAAAAGTGGGGTTTAAACTTCCACTGTGAAACTGGGGGTAAGGCTTTTAAAGTTTAATAGTTTAATATCATCGACTAACATATTGCGTCTTAGAAGGGTACGACAGCATCTAACTCATGAGTCCAACTGTCGTACCTGGGCGAAACGCATTTGGACTAGAGGTCACAATAAGCTTTCAAAGTTTAATAGTGCCAAACAACAGTTTATTTTCTTACAAATAATAAAATTTTAAAGAGCATTTACGTTTATTGAAGAGTTATTTAGTTCGTTCATTGTTACTAAGGGCTAAGCGACTGGTGATAGCCAGGGGCGCAACAACGGGGGGTGTTCAGAGTGTCCGGACACCCCCTCCGAAATCGATAGACACCCGAGTGACGATTTTTAAAACATTCTTAACCCCAAGGTTAAAGAGACGATGCAAACTATTCCCAAAGCCATTAACCCGACAAACCCAGGGCGCAGCGAGGCCAAGCTCGCGAAGACGGCACAAGCTATGCCCAAAGCCATTAACCCGACAAACCCGGGGCGCAGCGAGGCCAAGCTCGCGAAGACGACACAAGCTATCCCCAAAGCCATTAACCCCATAAACCCGGGGCGAAGACAATGTAAAGAAATAGCTCCTCCCAAAGCTGTGAACTCTTACAAATCCGGTGCTCGATTTACGGTTTCAAAGCGCGTCAATAAAAAAAGATACGATTGTACGATGTCAAACTAAAAAGCTAGGCGAGGGAGGTGTTCGACGATTTTCAACTATAATTTACCTATCAAGGGACATGGACAATATTTATTACAGCTATTGTGTTTATATTTTATAAAGTATATAATATTAAATTCTGTAAAAATAGAAAGTTTTTTACTCTATATTTTACTCAATAGGGACCCTGTACTAAAATTAATACGAACGGAGATTTCATTATATTTTTGAAAATTTTCCCACCAAAAAAATCAAGCCGCTAAAAATCGGAAATATTTTAAGCCTAAATACACTAGGATTGGATTGAAAATTGTACATACTGATTTTTAATAAAATTCTAGTGTATTTAAGCTTTAATTATTCCAAATAGGTATTTGTTAAAGTATGAATTTGAAGCGATTTTTTGCAACAAAGTCTTTGGATTTTTAAAAAATAAAAAAATTAGAAAAAACTGAATTTAATCTCAGTATCAAATGTAGTGCTTGATGTCTTTAACTTGAATAAATTTTTTATTCCGACTTTAGATTATAAGATTGTGTAATATAAGGGTAAGAATGTTTTAAAAGTTGACACCGCAAATCAAGAGAGTTATTGAAATAATTTTTTTGAAATCCTCTTCGAGAGCTTGGCCTCGCTGCGCCCTCGGTTTGTCGGGTTAATGGCTTTGGGAATAGTTTGCATCGTCTTCTTAAGCTTGACCTCGCTACGCCCCGGATTTGTCGGGTTATTTGGGTTATTTGGATTATTTTAGGTTGGACACCCCCCAAGCTTTTTAGGTTGTTGCGCTTCTGGTGATAGCTATATGGAAAAACGTTAATTTAATTTTTTATCATACGATTTTAAATATAAAAACCAAAGGAATTGATGAGAAATCACTTGAAATATTTTATTCAAGAACTAAATTTTCTTTGGAAAAATTTTTTTTCTAAAAAACGCCTAATTATTATTTTACTGACTTGAATTTGTTTCCGTATCCATTTTGAATAAAATGGAAAAATTCGTTATGCGTTGCGTATTCCATTTTTTACAATTCCACTGTCATCAGGAAAAAAAACTAATGCAATGTGCATCAGTAAAACATCAAGAAAATATCTTCTTGAATAAATTGGAATCAGAAACATCAAAAGAACACGACAGCTTTTCAGCTAAATGAATTTTCCTGTTCACTTTGAATGACCATGAGGAAATTTTATTGTTTCAGCTTTTCCTGATGCTTCTTCCTGTTCGCCATAACTGACACCTTTAATGTTGCAAAACAGAGAAAACTACTCGTAATTTCTTATGTAGTTTGAGCTTATGGGAACTTCACAACAAATTGACTCCGTTTAAAGAAAATGCATAGCGTATTATTTTGGGAATGATTTTATTATTGTGTAGTTTGGGAGTAGGTTTCTTGCAAAAATGTGCAGTATATTTGATTTTGTGGTAGTAGATTTATCTTTTGCGGAAAATGCAGTAAATCAGTGGTAATTGCTGCAAAGTGGCACCGCTGATCATAAGGGCACTAAGCGTTTTGGCGTCAGTAGAACCACCTAGCGGTTGAAGGATGGTTTGCTTTTGCTTCTGTAGAAAGAGAATTGACTCAAAAAACATTGCTGACAGACCGTCCACGAAGTTTGGAATATGGCCAAACAGTCGCATACAGATATAAAAGATAGCACACCCTATAATATATAGATAATGCGGCCCGTGCACCTGCACATAAAACAAGTCTTATACATATGTTTTAAAACACCGAACTTATCGTCCGCCACATGAAACCAATAGCGAAAACATTATTTTTGGGAAGAGAATTGTTATCTAAATCGTCAAATATCGCACTTTAAGATTTTAACGGAGTTGCAGGACGTTTCACCTGGAGTTTCAAGAATTTTCTTTATGAACACTTTTAACTTCCCATAATTCTAGGGGTTCTTTATAATTTTTACTTGCGACATATACCTATGTAAGTAGATACTACATATGTATATGGCAAGTTATACATTCGTAAAAAAATTGAGCTCGAGATTTTGGTCAGACTTGACATTACGATGATAGTGAAGACGAAAAAAGTGGGTCTCGCAAAATTTTTTTTAAAGATCCAAACAATTTTTTTTTTTTTAAATTGAATACACAATTCTCTTTAAGTTTTTGGGGAGCTTTAGCAAAAAAAAAAGTGATTAAAATCGGTTGTACCGTTTTTGAGAAAATCGAAAACCAAAAAAAAAGGTTATTTGGGGGGTACCCTCAATAACCATTTTGGGAAAAACTTTTATCAAACATTACCTAGTCTTAACTAAATAAAATTTGTTTGTATTTTTATTTTTTAAATCTGTCGAACAGTTTTTGAGAAAAAAAAATATTTATAAAATTTCGAAAAAAAAAATCGTATGGTAGGTACAGTTATTTTTGGTCTTAAAAAAAAGAAAAACTCGTGGGGGAAAAAAATTAAAAATAATATCTACCAAGTTCAACTACTTTCTGCGCCACCACCAGGCTAGCGTTCGCAATACAAAATCACGCTCTATGATAATACAATAGGTAATATATACAAAGGTACTATAAGTTTTATATACAAAGATACAATGTACAAGATTAGAGATCTAAGAATAACGAATGTTAAAAAATGGTTTTTGAAAATCGTATTTTTCTCTAAAATGGCCTTAGAATTTCGACAAATTTTTATTTCTTTCGATTAATTTTTACGATTTATAAATGAAAAAAAATTGAAATGAAGATATTACTGACTGTACCTACCATTGAACCTACCATACCATTACATTTTTAATTTATCATAATATAATTTTTTTTGAGAAGCTTCTAAGAAGTTTGAAAAATATTGCATTTCAAAATTCAAGAAACATTATTTACGCTTCCTCTTAAATGAGAAAAATTATTTTTTTTTCATTTCAACATCTACCCGCATTATTCAAAAATCCCTCATAATAATACTTAAGAATATGCTTATTCTTTATCAGTTTACTAACTTTTACTAAGCATCTAAACGAGCACATCTTATTTGAAATCTGCACCATCGAATTGTTTACCTAGTATCCCTTACTAAACTGTACGCATTTGGATTTTAGTTTTAAGTATTATCTTTGTATCAGTCTTAAGCGAAACGCGGACTTATACATTTCATTGGCGACGAGAAAAAAATTATGTTATCTTAAATTTGAAAGTTATTGAAAGCCAGAAATATTTCACTCCTTTTTTGGGGCGTTCGGGGCTCGATATTATTTTCTAATTGTACCAACATTTTGCGCTTATATTATTAACTGGATGCCTCTAGTAAATAATTATTACAATAGGGTATTTGAAATTATAACCCTAAAAAGGCTGTATTAATTAAAATGAGAATTTCCTAATGTTTTCTGCCTTAAAGCATTACCACTTTACTATCATAACTTCAACTAATTAGTCTTCCATTACCTTTAAGTCATAGAGGGAAGTTCAATATTGTTTCATATGTGTATAATTAATGACTCGTTTTAAGCCCCTTTAATCTGGTTAGCTGTCATGTTAATCAGTACTACATACTAAGAACACGATTGCCACTCAATAACATGTTTAGTAGATCAAATTTCATATTGATTAATATTTTTCATTATACTCGAAACTGTTATCTAATTAATTCCTGCAACGACAATGTATAATCAAATAACGTAAGGAAAAAATATTCTATACAATACTATTATAAATGCAATATATGTATGTGTGTAAATTTAAGTTTGCGTATCAAATTATTATGTACCGTTAACTTTAAGAAAATAAAAAAGAGGCTGGGTGCGACCCACACTGATAACTTCCCATTTGTGGTCTTGAAAACTTTAAATTTAGTTTTTTTCAAATAACCAAATTTTCAGTGAAACAAACTTTAGCTGTAAAATTCAAACAAACATTATTTTAAGATTGAAAAGCATTTTAATTATTTAAAGAGATTTGAAATTGAGATTGTTCATGTACAAGTTTACCATAGCTATTAATGGAATTTGAATATGTGGGACTTGGGTACAACTGAACAACCTTATTCATATACGTATGTACAGTACATACATTCTTCTAAAAACTAAAATGATAATAAAATTATAAAATTATGTATTATACTATAGAAATTACTTTATTATTTCGGTTCCAAACATTTTAATTGATAAAAATTTAAAAACGAAATATTCAAATATAAAAGATATGGTTTGGTTATTCATGGAAGGTTACTTACAAAATATATCCGCTCTAAAACTAGATATATGTCAAATATAAACCATTTGTTAGAAATTGTATTAAGTATAAAATTAAATAATGGCAAAGTCAATATCATTGCTCGTTCTCAAGATATTCTAGTCGAAAAACAAATATTAAAACTATCAATTCGATACTTGTCAAAATTTAACCATATGTTAATAATTGTATTATGTCGATACCTTCCCGTAAGAATGTACTAAGCGACACTTTTTTTTACGGGAAGGTATCGATGTATAAAACAACATACTTTAGAAGGCACTATCGGTGTTCATTCCCAAGAAATTCGACTTAAAATACAATTTTAACTAGTTTTCACTAGAATTTTTAATATTTTTTTTATTTAAAAAAAAAACTATTAATTCAATACTTTTCAACATTTTACCAATTGTACAAAATTATACTATGTATAAAGTAAAGTAAATTAGAAGTCAATATCACTACTAGTTCTCGAGAAATTTGAGTCGAAAAACAATTTTTATCAATTTTCAATAGAATTTTATATAGTTTTTTATTTTTTGTAAAAAAACTGTAAACTGATTTTTTTTTAAATTTTCACCACTTGTCAAACACATTATTTTTCGTAAGATAAAATTATTTTGAGTTTCAAATTGTTTTCCGTTCTTAGAATATCTGGGTTATGAAATTTTTTTTTTCAGTTTTTTTTATTTAAAAAAATAACGGTATTTTCATTTTTTTCCAAATTCATACCAAATCTGTATGACCTTATAATGAGTACATTAAATTTTATTTGAAATCAATAGCATTATTTTTTCGTGAGATATTTGAAACTAACCAAAATTTTTACTTTTTTTTTAAACCGTTATAGTGGAAAAACTACACACTGAATTTTAATAAACGCCCTTTCAGCCTCTTTCGAAGTTATTATCTATTAAACAAAATTTATTTGAAGTCGATATCTTTACTCGTTCTTGAGATATCGACGACGAAAAATGGTACCAGAACGTACGGACGTACGAACGTACGCACGTACGAACGTACGAACGTACGTACACACACACACACAGACATCTCTCTAAAAATGATTGATATAGCCTCTAGGGACCTTGAAATGTCGAGAAATGTCAAAAATTCCAATTTGACAAATCGGACCGATTACAATAACTCCCTATGGGAAGTTAATAAACATATTATCCAGTTTCTGCAGGCCCAAACTTTATATTAAGGACTATACATAACTAATGGTCAAATTGATGCTTCTGATTTGTTAACCTGTATTAATATAAACTATACTGCGGATTATCTTAACACCTGCGAAGATTTGAAATTTTACACGATGATTTACATAAAACTTATAACGACATAGTAGAGCTTTTTAACCATATGTGCAAGCTTTTTGATTTTACAGATATTGTTTATTTCTTAATTTTTGTATACTAATTTATTTCTATGCATGTGTTAGTCTGCATTAATTCACTAACGACTAACACGTGAACTTATGATGAGCCCCTGTATGTAGCTTTACAATTCGCTCTAAAATCCCTCCAAAAAGAATTTGAAGCGTTAAAAACAAATATAAGGCCATTAATTTCGGTATCCTTGCAGCCTTATGAAAATTGATTCATTTTTTAATTTTACAAAAAATGATAATTTTGAATATTCAATTTAATTTAAATATATCGTCGTCGTTCTATGAAAACTCCCTAAGTCCATTTAAAAAAAAATGTGATGCAATTCTTATTTAATTTATTTCGGATAAACCATTTGCAAAAAATTTTATTGCACAATGCCTACGCCAAACAAATTCTACAATTGAAGCCTGAGATCATGCTATTCTGATAATTTTTGGATTTTTTTATATTAATTTCCAAGTTCAAATGCAAATATCTCAAAAAACAAAAACTGGACTTAGGGAGTTTTCATAGAACGACGACGATATATTCTTGAACGTGTTTTCCTTTTCAATGAATAAAAGAGTTTAATAGAATAGAAGGATAAAGGTATCGTGCAATAGCAACATGAAAGGCTTCCATTGTTAAGCAACGCAAACCAAAAAAGCATCGATGAGGTCGAATTACAACAGAATAAGAGATGCTTCGAATTGAAATGAAAATAATAAAAATTTTCTCAACTTAAGAACGTTGGAAGTAAAGAGAAAAAATCAAGCGAAAAAGAGGACGAATCAGCTAAGCGAACATTTACTTCTAAAATTAACTGCGAAATGTAGTGTCATGTAAGAAAAAAAACAGAACTATAATGTAATGTACATGAATTTAATTTTTCAATGATGATTAACTATTACATTTATCTATTGGATCGACAAAAAATAAATTAATTCTACCGTCTATTGCTCAAAAGAAACTGATTTTTTTGAAAAATTATAATATGTTTCATGGGTGAAATAAAATAAATTCACATCAAACACTACTTTTATCATAATAACGAATGCAAGTAAACTACCATCAAAATACCAGAACAAAGCAAGAATTTGTTTTGGATTGGATTGAGTAAAGAAATAAATGTTCTCAGGCAATAACAGAGTTGTTAGAATATGAATACTGGGGCAAGAATGTTTAGGGATGCACTTCGATTTATGTTGAACATACAAAGTAAGAGAATAAGGCAGCAAGAAAACAAATAAAGGTTATGGGCTCACAATTGAAGAGCAAAAGAGGACATGCGTAGAAGAGCACGTTCACTCTTATCAGGTAGAAAGTATAAACTTCTGAAAATTACTGTCATAATATACACAATGGCCAAGCCAAATGATTTCGAATAGAATTAATTAATTAAATATATTTTTTTTTTTAATTTGTCATATTTCTCTATGAAGCAAAACAAAAATTTGTTTCCGAAATTTCAATCCAGTTGTCCAATATGTATAGCACATATTTCAATATTCTGCAACTCAGAAATTCTATACCAATTTAAATACCATTTTTTATTATTATCAAAAAAAAAAAACAATTATTCTGTAGACAGTCACAGAATCTTAAAATATAGGTTTAAAGAATTTTGGTAGAAAAATCGTATGAAATTAACTTCTTTAAAAAAAATGTCTACACTTCTTTTCAACTGAATAAGCACACACATTTTCTAACATACGTTGTTAATTTTTTTCAGAACATTGCGTTTTAATGGATTATATGACGATGCTGCCTAGCTATTTGTTTATGATTTTGGGAAAAAGAAATCAGGAAGAATAATTCAAAAATTACCGCTATATTTTATCTGACACCCTTGCTGAGCGTTCCATATGGAAAAATGCAGATTATATTTGGGTCAACTGAATAGATACAAATATTGAATTTGGGAATAAAAGTTAATGGAATGAAATGAAACAAGTTTTTCTTAAAATAGTTTTTTATTGGTTGACTTCTGTGTAGCATAATGACTTCATAAATTCGATCCGACATGAATCGTACCGTCTTTTTATGTAGCTCGGCGAAATTTCATCCATACTATTTTAATGGCCACAATAAAAGACTCGCCCTCGTCAAACTAACGACCAGACTCATAAACTTTTTACAGAAACCCTCCCCAAAAAATTTTAATAAGGCCTAAATTGGGTGAGAGCTGTGACCATCGAAGCAATTTCCCATTCTGATTCTCTATCCAACTTTTAATTTCGATATATGTATGTATGTACCATAGGGTAAGTATTCTATTTGGAAATAAATATTAAACTCGAGATTTTGATCAAAGTTGAAATAACGATGAAAAGTGGGTCCCGCAATTCCCTCTGTCTGTCTGTGCCTCGACGTCGACGTACAGCCTAAGCCGCTGAAGCGATTTTTTTTCAAATGGGTATCTAAGGTTTTTCGGTGATTCCATAGAAGAGAAACTGAATCGTAAACTATCAATACCTGTCATACAGCCGTTATGCAAAATCTTATTTATTTCGAAAAATGCTCAACCGATGTTGATAAAAAAATTAGGTGTGCTACAATAGACATAGGCTACATTTTGGTGAAAAAAAAGTTAATAAAAAATTTTATTAAGGGTACCTGATTCTTACCAAATTTTTTACTAAAGCTTTCTTGAAAATTTGAAATAATATTGTAGATACAAAATTTCTGAAAAAAAAATATTGTTTAAAATTAAACAAAAATCAATTTTATTTTGAAAAATTAATATCTTGGAAACGAGTGAACGATTAGTTTTTGAAATTATTACCTTGAATGTTTATTATTAAATACATAAAATCGACATCCAAATTTTTTTTTTGGGAAACATTTCTTATCCAAACCATTAATTTATTTATGGTGAAAAGAGCAAGGTCCAATGCTGTCAAAAAATTCAAGAAAATTTCTTTCAAAAATTCCTTTATAACCTACTGCCGCCATTTTTTGAGATTAGAAACTCAAGCTCAATAGTTGCATAGTAGCTAACTGCTCCCCATAATATATCACATCGATGACTCGCTAAAAACGTTCTTTGTGAAAGTAATAATTAAACCCGTCAGGGCAAACTAAAATAAACTTCTTCATTTTTCCAACTCTAGAGTCCAGAGAATTCTAACCGCATAACTTTCAGTTGCATGTAAAGGGTCTTTTTTTGTTTAAACTGGCTCGTTTTAAATTATTGGCACTATTGATTACTATAAGGGCTGTTGAAACCAATGTACTAATACTTTTTTTTCTCAAGTTTTTTTTTTTTTTTTTTATAATCAACTCACGCTCAAGGGAATATGATTACCCTTTAAATGTTTTAACACAGCGCGGGCGTGAAGTTACGGAAGAGAAAGAAGGATAGGAAAGATGTGTGGCACGATGTTCTGAAACTGAAGGTGGTTGTCTCAGACTTTTTATCTCCAGGGATGGCGGCTGAACTAAAGCGGAGAATTGCCGTGTCTTATTTCTATGTCCCTTATAATTCGCATTATTTTATTCGTTTTTCATCCTTGTTGGGCATACTAGTTTAACTCAATCACATGTTGTTAGTGTTATGCCTAAACAACATGTAATGAGTAAACCAGCAACCCATTGATGACAATTTTTAGAAGGTTTTAATGGAATTAAAACGACATAGACGACGGCAGGGATCGAACCTGTGATACTGAGGTTGACAGGCGAGCACACAACCATCGCGCCACGGCCACCCCCTAGAAGTAGTAGAAATAGATTGCACTAAGACTTCGTCCAACTTTGATAGTAGATAACAGACCGTCCGATAAGTCTTTTTTCTCTTAGTAAATCGATTTTAACTATTTCAACAATATTTAGAGATTTTGATGTACCCATTTTTCTTTGATTTTTAGTTAAACTCAAACCACTTAACTGTTGTTCTAATGTATCAATCCCTTCAGATCAATCATAAATAATGAAGACGCAAGAAAATCTTTAGTATGGAACGCAAGGGAAAATAACGGTACTTATTGCATTATTCCTTCTGATTTTTTGTTCAAACATTATAAACAAATAGTAAGGATCAATGCAATGTTTGGAAAAAATGGAAAACGTACCTTAGAAAGCATATGATGTGCTTTTTTTAATTGAAGCGAAGTGTATCTAAGTATATGTCGTCGCTTTTCCGGCAGACTGGCACAAGTCGAAATTTGTAAATTTTCAGGAGAGCCTTTTAAAGTTTTTTTTTCATATTGAAGAAAAAAAATTCGTTGTTCATAAAAAATGAAACTCGAATGTTGAATACATGAAAAAATTGCATTTTTTGTTTGTAAAGTTTTATAGAAAACGAAATATTTAAAAAAACAAAAATTAATTTATGCCGTTTTTCGAAAATACATAGAAAATGACAGGGATGTTTGTGGAAATTGACAGAATAATTGTGTTTTTTCAGCTCAGTTCTGTGTTCTAAACTAAAAAACGACAAATTTCGACTTATGCCACTCTGCCGAAAAAGCGACGATGTATAAAGCCTGCTAGTTTTGTTTTTTGAATTTCCTTTTGGAATAAAAGTAGGTCCGTTGGACTCTCATGCAGAAAATGTGGTTTCGATTCCCAGCTGCTGCAAAAATGTGCAAGGAAGTGAAAAATCCTCCAAGAGTATAAAAAGTTGTTTCGTAGTTTTAGCCGTTCAGAATCAGCAGAAAATTTAAGAACCCCTCCAATCCTGCTAACTCTCGCTCACAGAGAATGACTTGAAAGTTTTAAGTCACTAGACTTAGGCTCCTTTCGAACCCTTATGGCCTCTAATTTATTTGTTTTTATTTTTTAAAATAATTGATGCTTCTTCAGCAAATTTTTATCAAACTCGTTTCAAACGGTTATACCCTATACAATTTTGTTGAAGAGGAAAGACAAATTTATTGTTAAGGGAAATATTAGTACTTTCAGATTCCGAAACAAGTATTTTAGAGACATAGTTTTACAAAAACTATACTTGAAAGATCGTTATTTTCTTGGTTTAAATAAAAATATCCCGAAACCTGTTGGGATAGAGACTCTAAGTTAGGATTTGGGTAAGCACAAGAAAACCGAAAAAATGTCAAATTTTCATTAGTATTTCCCTTTTCTTAAGAAATGAGTTCCGTTGTTTTTCAAAAACTAAAATTAAGTGTAACAAAAAAAAATTGTTTGTATGGGCTTATCCGTGCAAATTTTAACTTTTGCCATGCGTCGAAATATATAGACATTATTATTAAATATTCAGGTTTTGGAACTTATAATATTATATATATCATTGAGTTTTAACTATTCAATTTATAAAATGCACCATCGAGATAGTGCGAAAGTGTTTGAAATCGAAAAAATCATCGAATATTGAGACTTTTGGCTGCGTGCGTGGATAATTAACGTTTTGTATTATTGCAAAAATAATGTTTAACATAAGATCACTTAGTACAATTTTTGTTTTTTTTTTTCAGATAAATGAAGGTCAAAATTAATTGAAATCATTCATTTTGAGTGCGTGCCTTTCTTATAAATAATCCTATATGATATAAATTTTAGAAAAAACTGCCATGCGTGATTTTTCGTAAATCTTTAATTGTCACAAATTTTCGTGTCTATTTTTTTAACATTCACTATGGGGCATTTTTTTGTGGTTTGCATCATTATTTAAGCTATCTGGAGTAAAAAAACTTTGGTTTCAATGCGTGCTTCATTATGTACAAATTTTATGAAGTTAATAAAACGAACGTAAAAAACGTAACTGTTTCAAAAAAGGCACATTTTTTACTAGCACACCAAAGCATTGTTTGATTATACCCTTACAATGAGCGTAATTTAAACTGTAGAAACTATAAAAAAATGGTTAAAGTGTTAAACAAATAAGTTTGAAAAAAGAGGCTGTGAAGATTAAAAATAAAAACCAAATCAATTAACTCGGTTCTTAAAATAAATTATTTTAAATTCATTTTTCTATACTTTATACTTTTATACTTTTAAACAAGCAATACATATGAGTTATTTTGAAGTTTTTTATTTATTTGTGGTCTATAATTGAAGAAAAACTCAAATTTACATGCGTACCTTAATTTTTTTTTTGTTTTTTCAAACTCAAGAAGTTAAAATTTACAGGGATAAGCCCGTATATGATTTTTTTTTTTGAGATAGTTTTCCCATTCGGAACCATGTCTCTAAAGATATCCAAACACTAGCGAGCGTAACTTGAATGTCATTTTAATTAACCTGTATCAATGGAAGAAAAAGACTCGAGTTGCCGCTTGTCAATTGAAGGCTCAATAAAAAGAAATAAATGTCTCTAGGAAAAGCTGTTGATGAACCGATTTCGAATGCTAACAAAAAATTGCAAAATGAATTGTTGGACAAATGTAAAAATGTCGTGATGGATGGACACTTGTGTTAATGGTTTAAGTTCTCGATTCTCAGTTCATCTTACTCGTAGTTTAGTACAGATTTCTCCATATTTCTTGGGAAAATGGATACCAAAAATCGCACCTGAACTGACCCATTTTGCATCTTCTTGCTGGAAAATAAAAATAACACTAACGGAAGAGTACGTGTAAATATCACAAAGTTGTAGCTTTTATCCAAAAGAAGATGATAGCAAAGTTGAAGAAGATAATGGAAAAAAACCCAAACAAAAAACCTTGAAAACTATAAGTACTGCGCAAAATATTGCTTTAATGTTTTACTGATTAATGTTTTACGGCATTTTTATTTCGACAAACAATATAACAAACGGCTTTTCTTAGCTTAAAAGCTGTTGTTGACATTATCATGTACACAATTACTTATCTTTCGAGCGATTTTCGAAAACTAAATACATTAAGAATAGATTGCAAATTATAATGACGCAAGAACACCTAGAAGCTTCAAGGATTTTCTAGAGGTTCCTCTTTGACAAAAAAAGCATCGTTAATGCGGAAATTATTGACCTACTTGCAAGTAAGAGCGGATTATTAAAAAATACTTGAAATCCTAAGCCAAAATAAGTTTGTTTTAAATATTTATAACAAACTAGCGTACCCGTGCGGGAACTCCCGCAAGCAAATTTTTTTTTTCAACTGAAGTTTTTCAAAATAAATCATGTGTCCAAAACTTTCTGTAGATTCGCTCAGTTTTTCTTGCATTGGAAACCTTGTGTAAATGGAAATCTTGTGTGAAGTACGGAATGTTGTTTTTGGGTGTTTATTTTACTTCTGTGTGTCATCGTTGAACAGCTCTATTTGAAAAAGACGACTTACCACTAAAATAATAAACACGTTTAGCTTAGCCAAGAACTGTCACAACTGATCTCCTGTTCAACATGAGAAGTTGAAAGCGTACGAATTAATTTTATTTAACGTATGCATCTATCTGGATTAAAACAAAACAGCAAACCAATAAATCCAATCAAGTCCTTTTCTTAAAGGTAATGGAGCCAAGCGAAGGATATTTTGAAAAAACTAACAAACGATGAGCACATCACATACGTATGTAACTATCCTATAACAATGTATGTAGTTAAACCTGTAGGCATTGTTTGATTAATTTACCAATTTGATAATTGACAATCGTAATAGGGGTGAAAGTTTAACTTACCTTAAAATAGTTTAAATTCAAAGACACAAATATTTGTCAAATTTTTTTTTTTGTTTGTTTTTAATTCTGAGAATTTTATTTTTGTTTTATTTTTTTAGAACTTTTTTGAGTGTTTTTATCGTTACTACTTAGGTAAATTAATCAAACAATGCCCCTCCTCTGGGCCCGCACCACCAAAGTATGGCATTTCAATGCAACTACTTATGTATATGTACTACATTTCAGTGCAATACGAAGATAGAAGTAGAGATAAATAATTTTGGGGTGTTTCGACCACCCAATGCCCCTCCCCTGATAATAAAAAAAAAGTAGCCTATACGGTAATCCAGACTATAACTTTTTTGTGTGTTAAATTTTATCAAGATCCATTCAGTTGTTCAAGCGTTATTGAGTAACAAACATCCATACATCGTAACATTCACATTTATAATATTAGTAGGATATATGTAAGAAGCAGTTTTGCTTTAAATATTAATTTATTTGTGATTTTTATAAAATTATCTATCTACCTATTAATAAGTGTGAATTAGTTAATGAGGTTAATGAACGTGTCTAGCTGTTTTTTTTTATACAAAATTTACTATCGATAAATACTTACTTTGTGCATACATATATTACCAACTTAAATTTTTAATCCTCTTGTCAATATGTTATTTGTGGCCAATTTTAAAAGTCCCGGGAGTCGTTTTGACTCCTGAGAACAGATTGGATCTTAGAGAAACGAAAATCTTACAAGTATAAAAAATATCTGAAATTGTTTTGCTTTGTCAAATCTGGAGAACTCTATTTACTGCTACAAATCTAATTTCTAATTGAGGCGGCCATGTTTTTTTGGTGTGACATCTGTCAAATCCGTTGTTTATTATTTATTGGCTGATGTTTAATCAACATGGCAAACAAAAAACGGATGTGTTGCGCCCATTTAAATGTGCGCGTGGTGGCCCTTCATTTGAGACCACCGGTTGGGTAATTAATAAGACAACTTTTGTGCGTCAAAGAAAGGCAAGATCAGACGAGAACTTAGCCACTGTCCGTGCAGAGTACCCGAAGCAGTCGATTCCTCGCCATGCAGAAAATGTGGGCCTTTCGTAGACTTCGGCTTAGTGAATTTTCCGTCGGGACTTAAACCTGCACCCGTATAAGATATAACTGACCTAGGATTACAAAGTTCATGACCTTCTCTTCCGTTTGGAAGAGAATCCCGATTTTGGCCGATCATCTTTAGCGACGAGGCGCATTTTTTTGATAAATGGCTGAGTTAAAAATCAAGATTGCCGTATATGGGTGGAACACCAACCCACAGGAGGCTCACCAGGTAACAAAACAATACATCCTCAAAAAGTTGCGAACGCAACGATTGACGTTCTGCGTGGACAATTTGAGGAAAAGGTTATCTCTCGCAGAGGTGACGCGAACTGGCCACCAAAGTCATGCAATTTGACCCCATATTAGACTTTTTCTCGTGCGGTTTCCTGATCTCGCTGGTCTATGCTAATTACAATCCACGGATGCCCTTAAGGTAAATAAAACACAAGCCATTGTTCAAATTCATCCGGATCTATGCGAAAAATTAAACCACTCGGATCTAATCCACCTTAGGATTCAGAGACATAATGGAATACATGGGCCTTCCAATAAAAGAGAATTTTCTTAATACCTCACACACAGACACACAGCTTGTTTTATTCCTTTTCAACATCTACCCGCCCTTATTTAAAAACCCTTTTGCTCTATTTAAGTGGTTGCTGAATTATTGATACAAAATATCTTTTAATGGACTTCAGTAGAATCAAAAAGTGCTAAGACTTCTACTCGTACTTGGCTGATTTAGAGTTTGTATTATAGAAAAAACATACGTAAGCAATGTCTGGCCCTAGGCCAAACCTTTCAGCTTTCATTATTAAGGACTTGTATCTTTATGTCATTAACCCATTGGATTTTTGTCAAAAATATAAAATGAACTGAATTCTGTCAAGGCCCTCACTGGTCATCTTTTGAGTCCAAGTGTGTTCGCGAAACGAAACATCAATTTTTGTGTACTTAAGGCTATTAATGGGATATTTATGTAGCATTTGCCTGTCCCATAAAGGGTCACTAACCAATATTAAACCATTCCCATCACTTTAAACCATTATCAAAATCAAAACATAAACATATGAATCGTAAAGTTCCTGATATAAAAAGAAGTTGAGCTATATACAGGGTGTCCCAAAAGTCAACGTCGAAACGAAAACAGGTGATAGGGTAGGTAGTGACAGCTATCAGAAAAATAATTTAAAAAAAATCGTAGGCATGTATTTTGTGAGTTATAGCTTAAAGGCATTCAAAAAAAAAGGTCTTAATTCTTATCAATTTTTTTTGTTATGGAACCTAGAATAACCTTGCTAACAACGTAAAAAAATTTGTTTAAAAAGGTTAAAATTGTGTTATACAAAAATATTATGTATTTGTTGTTGTGTTTATAGATTGTATGAACTTCTGACTTCTCGGAAAAGGCGTTAGACCGATTAGTTCTTTATTGCTTTCATTTTCCTCCTTTCCAATTTGTATGGTGTTTAGCAGCGTTACCACTTCCGGAAAAAGTCGAAGTAGATTTGAAGAAAAAAGTGAAGTAAATTGTGAAAAATCGAAGTAGATTTTAAAATGACTTTTTTTTTAGCTCGGTTCCTTCCATACAGCCATTATAAAATATCATATTTATTTCGAAGACGGCTCTAATGGTTTTTATAAAAAAAAAATATGTGCAGACCATACCAACAATGCATTCCACATTTTGGTAAATAAAATGTTATTAACGGTACCTGTCATAGATCCTATTTTTTGATTTTCTACTTTCTCATTTCTGACTCTACCGATTTCGATCAAAATTTTCATATAGGAACTTCTTTGATTTTGAAATAATATTGTATACAAAAAGTTTTTCCTTAAATGTAGAATTATGAAATGTTTAAAATTGTCAATGCATTTTTTTTAATTTGAGAGACATTTGTATAGCTACTCGTATATAGAATTAATTTATTAATAAAACACACGGAAGCGAAATTTTCATAAGATTCGTGTTTCTATGCTTTTAAAATTACTCTTTTATGTATGACATACATTTTTTTGTAATTCTCTTGCTACATACTACCTAGAGTGAAATAGAGAAAAAGAAGTAGTTTTAGGCTTTTTTTTTGTAAAATTGAAGTAGATTGAAACAGAGATTTTTAAAATGAAGTAGATTTCAGTATTTTGCTGATGGTGCGAAGTAGGAAGCAGATTTTAAAATATTTTGAAAAAAAGAAGTAGATCTACTTTAATTGAAGTAAAGTGGTAACACTGGCGCTTAATCAATATTTTGCGTGATTTTCTAATTGTGTTGGAGAAAGAGGAGAGGAACACTTTCATTTTCATTCTATTGAGTTTTGGTTGCCTTCTCGTTTAGTAAAACCGATCCAATCCTTGGAATATTTTTGTTGTCCTTTGGATTTAAGTATAGTCTAACTATGCAGCTAGACTTAACCGTGAGAAATATCCAAATGCTGAGCATTATCCAGACAATCAGGTGTTTGTGAATTTGAACCAGTCATTCTCAGAAGATCGATTTCCATACCAAAAAGGACTAGTGAAGGCAGGCCCCTCATGCCCTACGAGAGCAAAGTGCTACAAGAGTAAAAAAAAAAAGTACAGCACACCGAATTTTGACGAAAAATGAGATCCATCCATACCATGTTCAACGAGTGCAAAGTCTACTACCCCGAGATTACCCTGAAAGAGTTGCATTTTGTCGAACGATACTACAGCGGTACAGGAAAGATCCGCGATTCTTGGACAAAATTCAGTGGTCCGATGAATCAACATTTAAAAAGGATGGATACATGAACCTTCACAATTTGCACGAGTGGCATGTAGAAAATCCACATTTGATGCGGGAAGACAAATCTCATTATCGCTTCAAAGTTAATATGTGGACCGGAATTCTAAATGGTAAAATTGTTGGACCATTCGAACTACCAGAGAACTTGAACGGCGAGGTGTATTTAGATTTTTTACAAAACCACTTAGCAAATTTATTGCAAGATGAGCCACTTAGCATATAATGCTCGCCCAGTGAGAAAATTCTTGATGAAGAATACCCAGGCAGGTGGATAGGACGGTCTGGTGCAATTTCGTGGCCAGCCCGTTCATCTGACTTAAACCCTCTGGATTTCTTTCTTTGGGGGCAGTAAAAGAAAAAAGTCTACTCAAAACCGATCCAAAACATAGCCGAGCTGCGCCAAGTTACGGCGGCCGTTGCACACATCAACTCAGGGAGATTCGCCCGTCTTATAAACCAATCTCTTTTAAGAAGGTGTAGGTCTCGCATTGCCGTTGGAGGCAATGCAATTGAACATTTATAATAGCTAATCTAAATAATCTTTTGATGTAATTTTCGTTGAAAAATGGAATTTTATTTAAAACTTAAACCAAAATAATAGAAATAATTCACTATCTGATAAACCGCGGTACTCTGAGCCTGGTAGTAGTTACTTATAAATTACTGTTCACCTCTCGAACTTAAACTTGGACACGAGAAAGCCTAGACTGCATTCAAAGTTGTTTTTTTAATGAATTAAAAAGAATTATCTTAGAACCGGGTTAGGTACTTGAGAAAAACATTTGTGTTTCCGTTATTTTTGGAATATTCTCAAAAATGTTATACCATTTTGAAATGAGAATTAAATACGCCAACTTTTAAGGTAACTTGCCAAAATTTCGTAGTGAATTGTTTTTTACACTACGGTCCATTGAATTAGGGTCATGTAAAAATTTTGAGTACTTAGTTGGACAAAAAAGTGATATTTTTTTTAAAACTGATGCAGGTGTGTTTAAATTTTATAATGCAATTGTTAGTAGAGTTATTAAAAGTTCCATGCTAAGAAAAAATTAATAAGAATGAAGACCGTTACAGGGTGACCATTTTTTAGATTTTTTTTCGAATGTCTGTAACTCACAAAATACATGGCCACGATTTTTTTTTTTTATTATTTTTCTGATAACTGTCACCACCTACCCTATTACCAGTTTTCGTTTCGACATTATCTTTTGGGACACCCTGTATAATTCCTGCTTCAAATACAAAGCTACATTGTAGATTATAATAATTATTATAATTTTTGCAACTACCCCACTCCAAGTCATTCTGCAACACAATATCTACAAAAGCAACGAAACGATTGTATCTTTTTGACAAATTTCAAAACTTTTTTTTATTTTTATGTTGAACTTTCTACATCATAACGAATAATTAATTAAAACTTAAAAGTTTTCAATAGAGGGAAGAAAATTGCAATAATAATATTCATTCATGCTCAATGATATAAACTTTAAATTTATCTGATTATTAGAGAGTTCTTAAGGCGGAAATTGCATTTCTTTGGAGCTAATTGAAAATAAACTTTGGAAAACTTGTAGAGCATTCTGGTGTAAGTGCTAAGTGCAAGAAAATTATTTGCAGTCTTTCTCTGTTTTATTTTGAAATTGAAAAATAGGTTTAAAAACGTTTGTATGCAGGGTATTCAAGAGTCACCTCAGCAGGTGGAAACCACATGTTCCTCATGTTATTTTAAGTTGAAAAACTTTTAAATGCTTTTTCTCGTTATCGCCTAGTTGGATATCGTTTTATTAATAAAATATTTTTTTTGTATATACCTACCTTTAGACACGATGCGTTTTATGTTTCAGATCGATGTTTTTTTCAATAACTTTTTAATGATTAAATGGTCTTCAAAAATATGTTTCAAAGATGATGTCGGTAAACTTAGGCGTCTCTGACAGTGGAGTAAAGGCGAGCTCTTTTAAGCACATTTTGCATTACAATTTCATGATTTCTGTTATAATTTTAGCAATTTCGTTTTGTTTTCCTAAGTAATCAAGATTGTGGTTGGTTTGTTGATGGACGCCTTTTCCATCAAGTTCTCCCATAAGTAGAAATCGGGAGGCATCAAATCAGGGGATCGTGGAGGCTCGACACATAATTAACACCAAGAAAGTCACGTAATTTTCTCCGCGTATTTAAAATTTAAAAAAATTTGTAAATAAAATGTTTTAATATAGTCCATAATAAATTGTTATGGACCACTCTCTACGGCAGCGCACCCTGTATGTTCTTCGTTTTTGAAACAAAAATGTTAGATAGTTGTGAAAGAATTAATTGGGCTTTCAAAATTCGAAATTTAACCTATTATATCTTATTTTTTTCTAAAGCAAACATTTAATATTTGAAAAAATTGTGTTTAATAGAAAATTGCGGAAACCTCGTTATCCATACAGTAAAAAATCTTAAGGTACTAGTACGGTCTAGAAATTGCAAAAAACGCATGATTTTTGGGAATTTTTTTCTCGAAAACTTTATAAGATAATAACATAATTTTTTTTTTAAATAATGAATACATGTGTCAAGAGTACAAAATTGTCGAATTTTGGCCAAATTATAGAGGGCGTCAACGTCGACTCATCAAAAAACACATTTTCCCATGGCGGACAGTTAATCTCCGGATCTACTGAACCGATTTTCAAAAAACTTGTTGAAACTAAATTGTTTTTATGTTTTCTAAGACAATTTACCACAATTTGACCAAAAAGTTATGAATAAAAAAAATGGCGACCCAAAAATGGCCAAAAACATTGCCAAAAAAAAAATTTTTTTTTCAAAGCTCGAGATTTTTTTTGTTTTGACTTTTTAAAAAAATTGTGGTAAATTGTCTCGTAAGAAACCTTCCTTTAAATAACCCACTTTGGTTTTTTTGTTTAAGTCCAGCCAATCCTGAGATTAACTGTCCGCCATGGGACAATGTATTTTTTGATGAGTCGACGTTGGGCCTTGTATAATTCGGCAAAAATTATCAAATTTAAAAAAAAATTGACGCATGTATTCATTATTCAAAAAAAAATTATGTTATTACCTAATAAGGTTTCTGAGAAAAAAATTCCCAAAAATCGTGCGTTTTTTGGCGTTCTAGACCGTACTAGTACCTTAACTCAATTTTGAACGGCTTAACATTTCGTAGTTTGTTTGGCAAAGATAACACCATTTAAAAGAACCGGTAACCAAAATTATACAAACCAGTTAAATTTAAAAATGAATATATTTTAGGAGTCATCATAAAATAAATTGTTAAGGATGATAGGGAATAGATAAAGGCCGCCATTAAGAAATAGCAGGACCTCGAATTTCATTTTATATCAATTTACATGACTTTGCAAAACCTAGATAATGAAATATGTATATATGTGGGTCGTTTTAAAAAAATTACATTTTTAGCGTTATAGCTTCTATTTTTTTTGCATTTCAATTTAAAGACTTGAAATTTGACATGGAACTGTGTTTATATGTCAGCATTATAAGACAAAATTTGCAGATCGATTGATGGTAACGAATAACCATGATAATTAATAATGTGTAATCTCCGTGGCCTTTTTGGGATGTGATTTTCATGCTTAATCAGTTTTATTAATATTTTTAATGATGAAAATGATTTTTTATTTAATTTTGGGCCTTGTCGTTTGAAAGGCCTTCTCTCAAACTTCAATTTTATGATATGCCAAAAAAAAAATTGTTTTGTTGTCCGAATACTTAGTTGAACGAGTGTGACAAGATTTGGAAAAAAAAAACTAATTAAACATTTTCGCTTTTTCACACAGCTAAACAATTTTTAATAATTTTTTACGATGCATTATCTTATAATACGTCAAAAAACCTTTAATTTCATGTTTTATTATAATTTAATTATTGCAGTTAATTCCTTTAAAATTTGCATACAAAATAATTTTTTCATCCGAGTAAAAATTCAGTGTAATCTCCGTGGCCTTGTTATCTTTGTACCGTATAAATATTTTTTAGTCCAACCACCGCCAAAAGAAAGGTATTTACTCATACTTGAACCTAATATAATTTGGATGACATTGAATTACATTTACTATATTAAAATTAAGAAATAGTCGATTTTGTAATCTCCGTGGCCATTTTCGTATTTGTTTTTTAATAAATGTTCTTTTAGTTTATAATGGCTCATATCATTATTAATTTTTTTATATTCTAGATAAATATACTGAATTTCATCATTCCTTACAATATTGGTACCGTAAAAGTTCCAAGAAAGTTATGTGCTGTTATTTAAAATTATTTTTTTTTTGTCTTTCATGCTTTTAAACAAAATCATTTCGTAAACAAACAACTTTTTTATTAATTATCTTATTAAATTTAGTTGCTTTCCACAAAATTTCAACTATTTATTGTTACTATTTATTTTGTGGATTATTGTTATTTTATGCAAGAAAAGAACATTTTTAGTACATTCGAAATTTAAAATTTAAATTTTTATCAAAAAATACTCGTAAAATGGAAAATATTTGAAATTATTTTTGCGCAACTCGGAGAACTCCTTTTCTACTTGTTTACTATAGATTTAGAAACTAAAACCCACGAAAAACTGAAAAAAATTTTTTTTCAAACGATCAAAAAAAAATGTCAATTTTTAAAAAATGACCCATGTATGTATTTCTAACAAAACTATTAACGAGCTATGTTAGTTGATTTTTGTTGATTCTTCTTGAAATTATAGAGGGCCAAAGTTTGCCTATGTAACTACGTGTACAAATTTCCACCAAAGTTCAGCATTGCCCGAATTTTTTTCAGATTGAAAGTCTGAATTTAATGCGCTAATAAACTTCATTCATTCGCACAATATACTCAGCAAAATATTAGTTCAAAATAAACTTTGGATGTTAAATTTGCGAATAAAATACAAATTTTGCTTAACCTTATCTTATGCATTAACATCGGATAGATGTTTTGGTAGTACCTCGTAGTCGAAGGACTGGAATTGATTACCAGTCTTCATTCCTGAACACCTATATACGAATGATTGAGAATTGTAATAAGTGGCTATATGTTTCAGGATGTAAGGCAGCTGTATGAAAAATAAAATTTTTGGCCTAAGGTCCACGTAGGCATATATAAAATTCATCAAGAAAAAAAGGGCACGAATCAGGAAACGTTTAGAAAATACTTGTGTTCTATTGGATTAGTTATATTTATTTTATTTAATCCATTTTTTCCAATTTTATAAATTAGAATTTAATATAAAATTAAATATTAATATTCACTACAAAAATCATGAAAATCACGGAAACGTTTTGTACATAAAATCATTCATTTCAACTTTTCTACGTACGTTAACCATACAAAACCCTCGCATCTGGGATTGCGAAAATATAGGAGTAGATAATAGTGAAATAACATTTTCTTCCACAACGAGTGACAGTTTGGTGCGGTTTTTGAACTGGCCGGTGTCATTGAGATGTATGTTTTTGAAAGTAATGCAGGTGCGAGCGATTCAGTGATTGGATTGCATTACAGAGCGATGTTGACAAACTTTATGTTGCCTGAAATTAATGATATGGCGGTCAGTGACTTACGTTTACTTTCAACAGGACAGCACCACATGCCACACAGCTTATGAAACAAAGGCACTATTGCATGACAAATTTCATGGGCCAGTGAATTCTCAAAATGGAGACTTCAATTGGTCTAGATGGTGCAATTTAACACCATTCGATGTTTTCAACGAGAATGGTTCGCCAATAGCAATTTATGCATCTAAGGAAACCATCAGAGATGTTATTTGCGAAATAGAAGCCACAATTATGCGAAACGTGATCCAACATTTCATCAAAAGGATCGCCTTTTGTAGACAAATCCGAGGTGTTCATATGGCATTATATTCTATTCCATTATTATCCGCAGTTTTTGCTTTAGATATAAATAAAAATATAACAACTTTTTGAAAAAAATAAGGTTTTTGAATGATTTAAAAAGAAACTTCTTGTTCCATGACCATTTAAGAACCTATAAATCAACATAACTGGTCAGTTAAGAATTCTGAACAACCCTGATTGCCAGTTTGATTGAATATGAAAATTAAATTTAAATACAAAACAACTATCCGACTCTTTTGTTCTAATTTATTGCGACAAAAACAATTGAGTTATAAATCCGCAACATAATTTTCAACATTTTAATTTTTGACAACAAAAGTGAGGAATACGGAGTCACCTGAGATCTGAGAAATATAAACTGGTTACCTATGTACACACTCTTTTCATTTCCTTACTTAACGCAGAGAGAAGATTTAAATTATTTTTAAGTTCACTCCACTTTTATATAATTTAATAAGTTTCTTATTAGTTTGAATATGACTTTCGTCATCTTAAATAATAATTTTTATTTGGCGTTATGTAATTCTCCTATCGTGAATTTAGAAAAAAAGAAAAAAAAAACTTACCACAGAAGCGCAACAGCCCGATTTTAATATTGTTATCCAAAAAGTTTCCTGTTTGTTGGGGAAATTTGCGTTTTTGTTTTAAAAAATCAACACTTAACCAAACAGATAGTGACTGGAATTTTGAATTCGCACTTTCACAATTAAAACTGGTTATTCCGCAAAAAAACTATGTAACATTTTTTTTTGTATCGCCTGGATTAAAAGAAATCCCATCTGTTAGCGACCGTTGCGCAGAAGTTAGAGAATGTTTTTTTTGTTATATAATCAACTTCAATAACGATTTGGAAAAAGTTGTATCGGAATGGAAGATAAAAATAAAATTAGATTTTTATTAAAAGCCCTATGTTACTTTATTTTCAATTTTTTGAAATCATTATACAAGGTTTACTTTGTTTTGAATATTGAACTAAAAGTTGTACGTCCTTTACGAAGGTTTATTTTATTTTTTTCTTAATTGACGAGGACAGCAAAAGCGAATCTGATTTTCAGGTCTATATCGACGAAAGTAAAATCTGCAACTGATCGTGTGCATTGCACCTGGCTTTGTTGAACGAATGCAATTGCAAACGATTTCCACCAAACCCAACCTCTACTCTCCCCTGTCTTAAGTTCAACCACCGACCATTAGCACAAACAACGACGATGGCAAAGTGTTGCAGATGGAGAGCTTATAGTGGCACCAGCGAGAGGCCACCACGACCACCAGCAATCGAGTTCGCGGAGATCTTGTTGTAGATCATTTACAATAAAAGTTTTATACTGCACTGAATGGATTCAAAAGTCCAAACGCTAGTTAAGATGGAGCCCCTTGGGTACTTGGATTACTTTGTATTGTTGTCGACTTGTTGAGCACACGACTTGTTGTCCCACTCGACGACTACCAGTTAGTGATATTATGACTCCTGTTGTTGTATAATATTGATACTATTGGATCTGGATATCTTATGTGATTTGATTACAATTACAAAATTGACAAAAAGTTGCAAAGAGTATAGAAACAAGGAGTTTTTAGGAGGAGAAGAACAAAGGAGAACCGGTTGTATCTCAATTATTGAACACAAAAAAAATCTGAAAATGAATGGTGGTGACCTGAATTAAAGTTGGACTCTGTACAATCTTAGAGTGTTCTATGAAACAACCCTGATCTCAAAGAAGGTATCTAAGTATATTTGTGTGTAATATCAATTTTAAGCACCAATTTTTAGAGTTAAGACAAAAAAAAAGTTACCTATTGTATACTATTAAAGGTGCCAATTAGTATCTATACTCATAACCAAAGATGGAATTTTGTCGACCTAAAAATAAAAAGGTGCAAAATGAAAGACTAAAAAACGAAGAAGAAAGATAATTTAAGCAGTTGGTACAAATAAACAGGTGAAAGAAATAAGTAAGAATAATATAGCCTTAAACAACTTCTAGTCGAGAGGGGGCCAAAAGTCCCTTGCATATTTTATTCTGTAATAAACTCCTCACAAAAAGATAACAACTAATGAAATAAATGAAAATAAGAATTTGTTTCGTGCATTTTTTTACATGGTATGTGGAAAATTATGTTATTTAAATTTTGTTGATCAATTGATAGCACTTTTTCTATGACTTTTTGAAGTGCTCGCACAATTTTTGTCCGAATGTTTAGTTTCAGATCCTCCGTAGTCAGCAGTAATTTAAACACATTCATTTAGGAAATTTCATAGGACAAAATTTAGAGTAGACGGACCAGGCCACCACAGCGGCCATTCAAAATCACGGTTTTTAATTAAAATTGTTGCTTTCGAAGAAATATGGCCCATGAATGAGGAATACTATATTCGAGCTGGATTTTGTAAGGGTAATGGAGCAGATCTTTCATCAAAATCCTACGAATCGTCCCACGCATTAAACCCAACTGTGTTTAACATCGTCGAGTCCATTTTTCAGGATTAGCTGCATTACAAATAAAAATTATATGTTACTCGAAAACGGTAGCAGAATTTTTATAGTTTAGTGATGGATCTTTTGAGCTTAATCACATCAAATAATCAGAAAAATAGTTTTCTTGAAAAGAAAATTTACTATATCGTAGCAATGACAGTAAAATTGGAAATGATATCTATTTTGTTCCTTCTGCAAATGAAAATTTTAAATCACGTTTAATTTGGAGCCAGGTAAGTTGCAAAAAGTTTATGTTTATTGAATTTAAGTTAAAATAAGTTTTTCTACTGGAGGAAAATTCACATTTTCGGAAAAAAAACGTTGCAGCATTTTTCTATGAAAAATTTAAAAATATATTCGAAGTTGAGAGGACAACCTTTCGATATCTAGTCAACAACTATAAGGGATTTAGAAATACAGAATGTTGGAGACTTATTATACCCTTGGAAAAAAGAAGCGCTGCAGCTCTGTACACATTGGCTTCTTTGGCAAAGAATAGAACCGTGGCCAGTTTGTTTGGGATTGGAAATACAACTCTGGTCGAGTTAGTGATATAAGTTTGCAGAGAAAAGTGTGCAGTATGTTCCAATCCATATCTTTCGACTCTTATCCCCCGACACAAGCAAAAATTGGCGAAATAGTTAACGGTTTCGAAAAATTGGGATTTCCGCAACTATAAGGCAGTAGATGGTTGCCAAATTGCAGTCAATCCACTGTTGATTATTACAACTTCAATTGTTGACATTCAGTAATATTATTCGCTTTAGTGGACATGTTCAGATTTACGTACATATATCAAAGTTGGAGTACATGGCAAATGCAATGATTTTACAATATTTGAATGTTCAATGCTAAAAAGGATTCATATAAATAATGAAATATTTAATCAAAATTGCGAAATAATAAATCATGAAGCGATTTCCGTTTTTTTGTGAAGCAACCTTATCAGCAAATCCTTTTCCACAGACATTTTTAACCAAATGTGGACGTGTTGTAGAAAACGTATTAAGTCAACTTAAGGCACGTTTTCGAAGAATAATCAGGATTGGAAGTAGATACCAACAATGCAAATGGTATAATTAAAGCATGTAGTGTACTACAAAGTATCATTATACATTATCATTAATAAAGTTTTGTTCAATATTTTGTAGAGAATCCAAAGCAGCAGCGATTCTCCTTGGCAAGCTTTCTACTAAAGCCTCACGCCGCCGTCGTTGTTTTGGAATTACGTGCCACTCATTCTGAATTTCTTGCCACAATTGAAATAAATATTTCGGCTTTTTTTTTTCAATATAGTGTTCCACCTTTCACATCGTTTCAAAAATGTGATTAAGGTCGGGAGATTGTCCTTATAATCCCGTTTCTTATTATTGTGCATAAAACGCAACGAAAATAGTAAATTATCTTCAGAAAATGGTATCATACTCGTATCATGGGTTGGGTTCGATATCCCGCTTTTTATAATCCCGTTTCTTAAAATCACGCTTTTTATAATCCCGCTTTTTTGAAATCCCGCTTTTTAAAATCCCGTTTTTTATAATCCCGTTTCTAAAAATCCCGCTTTTTATAAACCCGCTTTTTATAATCCTGCATTTTTGAAATCCCGCTTTTTAAAATCCCGTCTCTTATATTCCCGTTTCTTATTATCCTGCTTTTGCAATCAAAACCAGTTGGTTTATTTTAAAAAAATAAAAAATAAATTGTAGCATGTATATCCTAAAACTAAGCGTTGTTCAGGTACAATTTAGCAAACTCTAACCTGCCCTTCGATTGTTTTTTTTTTTTTGAAACAAATGGTTTTCGCTGAGCAACGCATCCACGTAGTTTTTTCATTTATTCGGCGTCTTACTGTTTTTGAAGATACATCGATTTCATAATCTTAAAGAGATCCTTATTTGATAGTCGGTTAATTATTTTTACTTGCGATATAGATACAATAGGGCAAGTTCTGCATTTGCAAAAAAAATCGAACTCGAGATTTTGATCAAAGTTGACATTACGATGATAGCGAAGACGAATAAAGTGGGTCCGGCAATTCCGTCTGTCTGTCTGTCTGTCTGTCTGTCTGTCTGTCTGTATGTCTGTACCTCGATCTAGAGCCTAAGCCACTGGACCTATTTTCTTCAAACTCGGTAGTTATGGGTCTTCGGTGATTCCCTAGAGGGGAAATTGAAATTTTTTTTTAGCTCTAAAACTAACGGTACCCCCCATACACCCGTAATGCAAAATCTTATTTATCTCGAAAACGGCTCTAACGATTTTGATAAAAAAAATTAGGTGTGATATTATGGACATGGACTACGTTTTGGTTAACAAAAATTTGGGGCAAAATGTTATTAAAGGTACCTGTCATAGAACCGTTTTTTTGATTTTCGACTTTCTCATTAACGGCTCTACCGATTTTAACCAAAAATTTTCAGCAGGAGTCTCCCTAAGTTTAAAATAATATTGTATATAAAAATATTCGAAAAATTATTTTTTGGGTTTTTGTGAAAAAAAATTTTTTTTGAAAAATCAATATCTTCAAAACCTATGAACGATTATTTTTTGAAATTATTTCCAAAAATCAATATTATTAAATACTTAAAATTCGCATCCCACATTTTTTTCTTGAAAAATTTTAAAGAAATTTCTTATATAAAAAATTTATTTATTTAATAATAAAACGATTTTTTAAAGTTTGTTTGCATAAATTCATACTTTTCTAGAAATCAGACGGCAATTTAATTTTAAATTCATGTTTTATAATTATAAAATGTATCTTAAACTCCAAAGTACTTTTACATAAGAGCAAGTTCGTGCGATCCAGTCGTGCATTTTATTTCTTCTTTCCGAAATGTCTTTCGTTTGCGGCGAGCTTGTTTTGTGTTTTGATTTACTCCGAAGAAAATATTTCTATTATTCCTACTAGAGTGTTGAAATATTGTCCACTACAGTTTCATTGCTCTTGAGAAAATGCAAATGGCAAAGGAGTTCAAGGTAGACAAATAAGAAATCGGTCGATGTAGGTACTAGGGAATGTTTTACATTTGGAGAATGAATTAAACTCGAGATTTTAATCAAAGTTTACACTACGATGATGGAGAACACATAAAAAGTGAGTCCCTGTCTGTATGTCTGTCTCTCGATATAATTAAGGTTCTTCGGCGATTCCCTACAGGAAAAATTTTTTGTAACTCCAAAACTAACGGTACCTACCATACAGCCTTTATACAAAATCTTATTAAACTCGAAAACGGCTCCAACGAGAAACTACGTGCGATCTGCGATCTTATCGTGCATTTTATGTGTCTATCTGTTTGTTCTTTGAAATTTTAGTAGAGTGTAGAGAGTAATATGCGGACGCGAGCCCGGTTTGACATTCTTATTCAGCTTTAACCAGTAATGTAAATCAAGAAAATATCATGCGAAAAATGTTACAATACTCGTCCAGAAAAATATGCACTGAGAGTGCATTTCATCTGATGCTCTTAAAATATGACTCCGAAAATATAAACAAAGAAATAATAACAGTCTTCGTCTTTTTGTTATGGTTTAAACAAATCGAATCAAATTAACGAATCAAACAAATTATTAATTTGTAATAAACACCAATACTTTATAAGAAATAAGTGGTACAAACATATTACGTATGTATGTCTGTACCATCAGCAGTTTTCAGTCGTGTAGAATTAAAATTACTTTGCGCTAATTTTAAGTTTTTCTTTGTTTGCATGTTCATAGTTTCACTGTGCCGGGCCAACAATTGTATTTTAAATGAAGTTGTTGGAAGGCTACTTAAAGTAAGGTGACCACCCGGTCTGTGTTACAGGGCTTTATAAACAGTAGTTGTACGAGTACTAACAGACAATAATGCATCGTGTAAGGACGCGACGATGACCCATTTTCATCGAATATTTTGGACATTACTTAGTTTGAAATGCGTTCGAAGGGGCAATATGGAATGCATGTTTTTAGGAAAACTAAAACGCAAACTCTTGAATGTAACAAATTGTTTTGAAGTACTTTAAAATATTAGCAATAATAAATATAAAATAAGTCAACTAGCAGAATTTCCATTTATGGTTTCGTATCTATAAATTTAAACTAAACAAACTGTGAGTTTAAAATGCCCATGTTTGCCATTAATGTATGCGCATTTCAAACGTCCACATTTTCATAACCCGGGCGTATAAATCAGAATAAATTTGACCAATGTCATTGATTAGTCGGCTTTCATGGCAGTCATAGTTTGTGGTTTATTGACATAGACAGACCTGTGACTTAAGAAACCCCACAAGAAATCTGTAGCAGTCTAATCGCTCGATCTCGGTGGCCAATTCACATGCTGAATAACCATGCTCGGTATCGAGCAAAATGCCAATTTTGTGGTACAGGCTCTCTGTCGCACGTAGCAACGGTTTGTTAAAAGCACATGACATACAATTCTGGCCAAAATAAATGGGTTATCATCGACCGATAGCTCTCGTCGTTGACGTTGATAACCAGGCCAACGGCATTCTCAAAGAAATATGGACCGATGATGACACCAAACTAAATTCCACATCAAACAGTGATTTTTGTGTATATACATTGCAATTTGGGTGATGTTCTTTAGAATGTCCCAAATATGATAATTTTGCTTTTTGACGAAATCTACACCCAGAAATGAGCATAATATGATTTTGTGATTCGATCAGAAGACGAACTTTCATAAAATAATGTTGTTGAACTCTATAGCTCTCTATTTTGATATGGCAAGAAAGACTAAATAAACGACAGTTGATTTGACACTTAACTTTAACAATATGGACGCAATAATTAGTCAAAGTTTGAAAATCCCTAACATAAGACTCTTTAGCTAGAGTGAGTCAAACTAAAACTTTTAAACCCATTTTTTTTTAAATTGACAAAAGTCGATTTATGTTTTGATTATGAAGATCGAAGTGATGTTAATGCAATCAGTATCCCCAGAACCCAACAAAGACATTTGGATGTGGACTCTCGTTACTTGAAAATAAACTTTTTCACATCTGTGGATGATAGCTAAAAACATAAAAAAGTGCCTAAAGAACATAAGACCACGCTGAAAAACACTGTCGAAAAAATCACTTTAATTTTAATACTATTTTATTTTATTTTATTTTGTTTGTTTAATTTTATTTTAAAATATTATTTCCCATTCTCAGTAAAGAAATCAACCTAAAAATACGAATATATTTAAAACATTTTAAAATTAAATTGGAAATAGTTCATGTTTTTGTTCAAACGCAAAAAAAAAAACAAATAAAAGTCGAGTCTACTGGATCCCAATGGTTGTACTGGATGTTGCAGGCTCAATTCTTATCAAGATATGGTGACCGCATAGCATATAGAAGTACCGCAGTCGCAGTATCATTAGCAAGAAGCAGAAGAAGGTTTGAATCGGGATTGAACCTAGAATTGCAGTTCCAAAATGAAAGAGAGGAAAAAGAAAATGAATTTGTTTCAAAGCGTTATCAATTACTAACGCAGGAAGATGACAAACAATGTTCGGTAAAAAGCTTTGGTGGAAGAATAACATCCAATCGTGTTAAAAAGTAAATTCAAATGTTTTAAAAAATCCCAAGGTGGATGAAATCACACATCCCGAATATCTGGCCGCTGGAGTTACAGATATTTGCTTAACGGATCGTCACGACAAGTTATGACAATAAAACTACCAGCTTTCTCAGGACGGCCCGAGGATTGGCCCATGCTTATTAGCACGTTTAAGAGTCCTTCACAAACAGCGAAAATATGTGGTGTTTTCAGAGAGTTATAAAATGTCAGGCGTTGGAGAGCGTTCGGTCAATTTTGGTAAAACCGTCCACGGTCCATATAATAACGATTCTTTGAGCACTATTTTGACGACTAGGACCTCTTATCAAAATTCTCATATCGAAAATTAAATTTGAGTTACCAATAAAAGCAGATCACTTCAAAACTTTGATTGTATATGAATATGTGTGTCACCATGGATGAATTTAGTTTGCAAAACCATCTCAACAATCCGATTCTTCTAGATAAAGTATAATAGAAAAGCTTGGATAAGACGTAGCATCGTGATTCTTTGGATTTGAACTTTCTTTCACTTCATCAACTTCACGCCCGCGTTGTGTTGAAACATTTAAAGGGTATATATAATCCTAATCCCTTGAGCGCGGGTAGATTATAAAAAAAAAAAGAGGAACGAGTTTGTGCGTACCTGCGGCATTATAACCCAGCAGTAAGATCACTCTTTGATTATGAATTTCATAATACTTATAGTTTTGTTTTTGTCTACTTTTGTCTAATAATGCAGTTTCATAGACGTTTTTGTTTGTCATTTTAAAAATCAATCACACCTTGCATAAAATAAAGTCCCTTTTCGACTCTTATATTGTATAGGAAACTTTTTGGCCTTATCTCTTAAAATATTTCCGCTTATCAGAACATTTATCTTCCGTTGGTTCAGAAACAATATAACACTAACTTTCAGAATATCAAAATGGATACCCCGTATTTTAAAATATTTCCTCGTTTCTAAAAACACGATATCTCGTAAAATTACTTTAAAATCATATTTATTGTATTTACAAGACTTTTTGGAAGTCTTATAATATTTTATATTTAAGTGTTTAGTTCTGTTAAAAATATGGTCACCATAAAATAACATAACCTTAGACGATATACATGTACCTATTGTTGTATCGAAAATTGCAAAACGATTACTCAATGAAAATGAAAATAATAAATTGCCTGCATTTACGACTGTTACCGTTATGCTGTGTCATAATAAAGCCGATCGTTACTATACAGACTAACGATTAATTAACCTACAATAAATGTAATGTACCGACTACTAAACAACGAAAACAATTTCTTTAGTGCACTTACCCATTTATACTACGCGTTGGAAATGACGAAACACTAATTGACTGGGAATGGTAATGAAGTGTTCTGGATCTTTCAGGTGAAAAATTGCGTGAGTTGTGTTACAATAGTGTGGGTTGGGTTGTGGGTGGAATGATTGTTTGTCTGTATGCAAACAAATGGGTATATTTTAATGGAATATGTTTGGCAGCTTATTGCAGCCACGTCTATATTTGCTTTCATTTTGGAACCCTGAGACCGCAGAACATGGGATTCCCATTATGTCGTGTTAGAGACCAGATTGTTGTTTCTTCATGTCTCTATCATTTAAGATTAATGATTGTTCCATTTCCAAAAGAGCAAACTAACGGAGGAATAATAGCAGACATTATACTCGTATGCAGGGATTAATTTTAAGAGATGTCAAAAGCTAATTCAAATTAACTCTGCAAGTCATTATAATTTCAACAGAATTTTAAGAAACAATGTTGAAAACTTAAAGGCTTCTTTCTAAGCTTTTGATAAGGCCTTACATACACTCAAAAAATTTATTAGTAAAATGGCTACGAATGATATTCGTAAAGAAAATATTCGTGCATTGTACGAATATTCGTAAGATGTACGAAGTATTTGTACAGTGGTATATCTACGAATGCATTCGTAAAATTTTACTAATAACTGTCGTACTATCTACGAATCTATTCGTTTAATACACTAATTTCATTCGTAAACAAGAAGTAAACAATTTGTTTGAGTACATTGTACGAATTATTGTATACATATAACTAATAACATTCGTTAATTTCTCGTACGAATGACTTCGTACTTTAATCTTTTGCATTCGTAGTATTTACTAATAAATTCGTACTATTTACTAAGTAAAACTAATATTAGTAGACAGAATTCATTCGTAGGTAGACCGTACGCATTATGCATAGAATGTACTAATAACTTCGTATTTTCATGAAGTGCATTAGTATTATTTACTAATCATGAGTAAAAAAAATAATATGTGTTCAGTGCTAAAAATTAAATGTATTCCATTAGCCAACACGTTGAAACGTGATATTATTTACGTATTAAGTGCTGCAGTGGTGGATCAGACTAACATCTGTTTTTTTCGAAAAGATGAGGTAAGTACCTAGACATATGTACATAAATATGCTTTAAAGCTTATTTTATATTTAATATACAGCATCCAGAAGCATCAGAGCATACATACATGTGGGAATTTTATTCCTAAAAGAATTTCAATGTAAGTACAATTTTTTTCCGAAGTTTTCAATATTTTAAATGTTTAATTTATTTTCAGTGAGGAGTTTTTAAATATTTAATTGATTTTTAATTATATTTATAGATTAGATTAGATTAGATTAGATAGATGATTTTATTTTTCTTCATTATGATACAAACATTTTTTATTTTTATACATAAATCGTTAAAGCATGGCTTCTGCCGTCTGCCCGATTGACATTTAATAAAAAATAAAAAGAAATTTGTGTTTTAGTTACATCTTACATAATTTACAAAATAAATAGTAGCTTAATTGTTTTGAAATTAAAAATTTTTATTTATAATATTGTTTCGGTAAGTTATTGCTTGTTTATAATACTTTTGAAGTAGCTTTACATCTGATTCACAGTTTAAAAGTGCTCTTACTTCAGATTCAGATTTAATATCACTGCCTAGATACAATCTACGAATTTCCTTGAGAACAGGACATCTACCAATAAAGTGTACTACATCTTCTCGTTCCGCGAGGTTGCAAAGGCTGCAATAGATCGGTAAATCCGAACGATGTGGTATGTAGTTAAGCTTTATGAGTTCTCCCCTCATTTTAAAGATGGCAGATATTAGTTCTTGGCTGTTGTGGTTGGTAAAATAATTTTTTTCACACAAATTGTGGTTCAGGGTGCTGTACAACGATCGGTGAAAGGAAGATGTAGCCATATTTATACAATCTAGCCTATATTGTTCATCCACTTTGGAAATGAGTTTATAGAGCATATCTTTTGGTTGACTTCCATTTGATATCCTTAAATAATTGAAATCCATCCCACAGTAACTCGCAAGCTCCTCAAGCTTATTAAACCATAAATTTCTTCTTTGAATAGCTTTCATGACAACAATTTTGGGAAGTCTTTCGTCTGGCATCTCAAGAACTTTCAGTATGTAATCTACGTGGAGCTTCAAAGTTTTAACAAATAATGGTGAAAGGCCTGTTTCGATTATCAGCATATAATTGGGTGTTGTACTTGGTAATCCAAAGATTCTTTTAATATAGTATCTCAGGAGTTTCTCTACGGTTTCATGTTGACTGTGTCCCCAAGCTTGTGCAGCATATAGCATCACCGATTCTACTACTCCAACGAAAACTTTGTATTTAACGGTATGGTCAACGAATTTATTTGAAAAACATCTTTTCCATGCAGCACATATTGCACTTTTTGCTTTTACAAGCTTATCCTTTAGATGTAACTCCATGTTAAGATTACTAGTAAACATCATACCAAGGTATTTGTAGTTTTTTACAACTTCAATTGGTTCTCCATTGAAGTGCCATTGCTCGTTACTACATAATCTACCACCTCCTTTTTTGAAAATCATCACCTTTGACTTTCCAAGGTTAACCGTTAAATTCCAAGTTCGACAGTACATATAAAGGCGGTTTATCATCAGCTGTAATGATTCGGGCGAGTACGCGAATAATACCACATCGTCTGCAAAAAGAAGTGCTTTAAATAACACCCCGGCAAACTCTATTCCTCCTGGTAGACAGTCTGTGAGGTCATTGATAAACAACGAAAACAGATAAGGACTTAAGGAACAGCCTTGTCTTACTCCCATATTTGTTGCGAACCACTCCGAAGTTTCAGTTCCACACCATACCGCTGCTCGGTTTTCTTCATACATGTTTTCGAGTACCCTTCCAAACTTATTACTCATTCCAGTATTGTATAGCTTATAGAACAGAGCTCTTCGATCGATGTTATCAAAGGCTGCCTTGAAATCAATGAAGAAGGCGAATAATTTCTTTTTTTGTTCTAGGAATGTGCCAGCAATGTTTTGAAGCACAAAAATGTTGTCTACGGTTGAGTAACCATTACGGAATCCAGCTTGATTTTCATGAATAAGTTTTTGACTCTCGATCCAATGTGCCATTCTATTATTCAAGAGTTTTGTAAAAATCTTATAGGATGCATTAAGAAGGGATATTCCTCTATAGTTAGCTGGCTCGGCTATATTTCCTTTTTTATGTATGGGGAATATTATTGCTTCTTTAAACTGTGGTGGTATAACTCCCGTATCCAGTATATTATTAAAAGCAGTTGTCATTTGTTCTTTCAGTTCATTTGTAGCGTATTTAAAAAGTTCAATGGGAATCCCATTTGGACCTGGTGACTTCTGATCTTTAAGATTTTTCAAAACTTGGTTTACTTCATCATAGGAAAAAGGTGAATCGAGTATTTCATTTGAATAAAAGGGTATAGCATAATGAATGGGTAATGTGCTTGTTATTGGGTTTAACAAAGCTTGAAAGTAGTCCATTAATAAGCTCGCACTTATTTGAATACTTATTTTTGGTGCTTTACCATTAAATTTGTTTATTGCTAGCCAAAATTCTTTTGTATTTTTGCAGCATGTAAGCATAAGAGCCTCTTTTTCAAGAAAGCATTTCTTTTTTTCTTTGCATAGTCTTTTAAAGGCAATGTTGGTTTTAGTATAAAGATCCTTGAAGAGAATAGTTCCAAATTTACGAAAGGCTTTGAGCCAACCAAAAGATTTTCGCCTTGCTACTTCACACTCCTTATCAAACCATTTATCCTTATAAACAAATGTCTTTTTATGAACATGTGTGCACGATGGATACGATATTTTAGCTAAATTATCTATCTCGCTTATATTGAGTTGTTCCTCTGTGTTTAAGTTGCGTTGGAGATTGTTCCTATACTCAATTGCCTTTGCATGTTTCCACGTCAACTTTGGTGGGAGTAACATGTTGGTTATTTCTTCGTTTTCAATGGGGGCGGTAAAAAACTCTGCTATGATTGGTAGATGATCTGAGTACTGCTCACACAAAACTTCAAAATCTGCAAATATGGAAATCCATTCGCCCCTTATTAAACAGTAGTCGATGACAGAGCAGCCTTGTTGACCTACAAAAGTAAATTCTCCATGTGTATCCACGCCACTTACACCATTCATAATATGAAACCCAAATGAATCACACAAATCCAGCAGTTTGATTCCCCTCGAGTTTGTTGTGGTATCTTTTGATTCTCTCACTTTCCCTGCATATCGATTCTCTCTTCCTTCCTCTTTTCCTATACGGGCATTCAGATCTCCGATAATCATTACATTGTCGTAGCTGCTATGTTCAATTATATCACGTAATTTTCCAAAATCCCTTTCCTAGTGATTGCAGTTAATGTAGGTTGGTTGTATTATAAATTTGGTTGTATTCAGGACGATTTTCATAATTCTAACTTGATCTTCAGTTTCAAACTCACATGAAATGTTTTTTAAGCTTTTTTTATACCCAAAAAAACAGCCACCACTTGCTCTGCCTCTAGTACTTTGTTTTACAGCGGGAATCCAAACAAATTTATAGTTCGTAAATCTGTTAAGATATAATTTATATTCTTCTTCTACTAAAAACGTTTCATAAAGAAACACAATATCATATTTATTTATAAAATCATAAAAATTTGCGTAAATAGACTTATTACTAAGACCTGCTACATTATAACTTAATAATTTAATTTTTTTAATTTTTTTATTAATTTCTACAGATTTTATTTTACTATGGCAGACGGCAGCACTACCCTATCCTAAATAATGTGCATTGGTTGTTATCCCTGCTAAATGGTTCCTATTTCCAAACGAAGATGTCGCTCCTTGATTGACAGCTCTGTCATTCACATTCGGCTCCACGTTAAAGCACAGCTGATTACTAAGATCAGTTTTGTAAATATTATTTAACATTGGTATCCCATTGTTGTTATTGTGTAAGATTCCCAATGATGAACTCCAACGAAAGACATTTTTCTCTACGATCATTCTATCATCTCGAACCAAAACTTTTACTTGTGGGTTAATTTCATTCAGATTACTTCTTATTTTTAATAGTTTATTTCGTTTGTGGCGGATTGTTAAAGGAAGATCTTTTGAAATATTAACTCCCAATCCTCTTAGAGTCGATGATGACTTAAGTGCTGCGATAACTTGTCCTTTAGATTCTAATTTTACAATAAAATTCTTCACATTCTTATTGAACGATTTTATTTCACGGATATGGAGATTTTCAATACGTGGTGTTGGTTGTATTAAGCTGGTGCAAACCTCTTTTACGATATCTTTTTCTTCTTTACCTTCTTGAGGTGTAACTCGCAGCATAAGATTGTTTTCTGTGTTTATTTTTTGTAATTCTTCTATTTGGTTCTCAAGAATTTCGTTTTTTCTTTCTAAAGCGAATACTTTTGTTGACAATTGCAGGTTGAGTTCAATAATTTGTTTGTTTACCTTATTTGCGCTCGTCTCGACGTCAGTCTTTTTTGCGGCATCTTTCATTTTTTCATCGAATAGATCATTAAACAATTGATAAAGATCTGACTTTGTCATAGATGAAACTAATTCTTCAGACATTATTTGCAAGGGTTGTTGTTTTTTATGTTCGTTAAAGGTCTCGGGGGATGTTTGAAAAAGTTTCCTTTTATTCTCCTTGGACATATAGAGTGAGGTTATGTCTTATGTGTACGGTGATGATAACACTCAGATATAAAGCTAATTATAAATCTTATAGATGTAAAACTCACTTTAATTTTTGTTTATCGGATTTCTTAGAATTTCAAATGAGTTTTTACAACTTTTCAACTTAAAAGAGCTATTAAAAACAGCAAATTTTGCACTTTTTATAGGAGTAACGATGAAACACACTTCTCAAACTTATGACAGAAATGTCAATTTATATTGAATTAATTAATTTTTAACTTTATTTGTATATGACAATAAAATGAATTAAAAACTATTTTTAACTTACAACATAAATATCTTTATTTCTTACAATAGGTATTTAAGGAAATTTCAGAGAAAATATTTAATGGTAGTAAGTTCTACAATAATATTCGTACAATATACAAATGGAGCTATATAATTTACGAATGAATTACAAGGGCATTAGTAAATATTACAATGATATTCGTACAATATACGAATGGCATTGGTAAAAATTCGTACATTGTACCAATGGTATTCGTACAATATACGTTTGATTTTCTACGAATACTAATAAAATATTAGTAATATGTACTAATAAACCTCCATTCCACGAATACTATTCGTGGCTGAAAACCACGAATAAAATTCGTAGAATGTACGCAGGAATTAGTAATATTTACACACGAAATTTTTTGAGTGTAGTTTTCCAGAATTAAAAAAACACTCTTTTAATTAGAGAATTTTTTCCCGAATTTTAGTAAACTAGCATTTTAAGAGTTACTGACACTTATTATGCCTACTTCACAGACACGTGGTAAAGAAGCATCATTATCGATTACTTTATAGCAATCCTGTTCGAATTGGTATGTAGGAACAGCGGCGTAAGATATGACGACGAAATGGGTGGATTCGGAGAGCGGTTTTGGCCAAATGGTAAAATCCGTTTCAAAATAGTTTTCACGAATTGCATATTGACTTACATACGTACTTGAAAAAGGATTTTTTAAAACACAATAAGGTTTTTGAGTACTGGTTCCATTTGGCTTAAATATGTGACGATCTTTCATGTAACTACTATTTGACTAGACATTATCATATATTGTTAACTCAATAGAGAGATAAAAGATTTTTTTATAATTATCTGTAATTTTCTTAAATTTAATGTTGTTTTGAGCTAATAATAAATTCTTTTTCCAACCAGATACCATCATGTCCACAACCTGTGCCAACTGAATGCAACGTAAGGGTTCGAGTAATACAAAAAATGGATGATTCGGATCTACACAACTAATTGGAAACGTTTGGGTTCAAAAGGCCCGTCATTAACGACAGCCGTTCTCATTCTGCAGCAAACTGAAGCTATCCGAAAGATCGACAATGGTAGCCATAAATAATGTAAAGTGGCTCGGCGTCACGGAGTGGCTGCTTAAATTGAATCCACATTCAAGGACGGTACTTAAAAACGCCATCTTTGAGTTATATCGTTTGTACCTCTCACGCTCTCACTAAAGAAAAGTACAGAATTAAGCCTCCCAACGAAACTGCTC
The DNA here is from genome assembly GCA_963931855.1 of Philhelius festivus. Classification (NCBI taxonomy): domain Eukaryota; kingdom Metazoa; phylum Arthropoda; class Insecta; order Diptera; family Syrphidae; genus Philhelius; species Philhelius festivus. Next base: position 121,804,339 of record OZ007556.1, on the reverse strand, counting down.
ATAATCTTACTTATAAACTAGTTAGTCCAAGCAATCATCAACTACAGTTTTTCTGTTCGATACATCATCTTGAAGACATCAATGCAGAAGCTTTTTGAAAGTCAAATTCTGAGGATATGCACAGTTCCTTTGTATAGAAAACTTATAGTACTATCAAGAAGACGAAAGATTGTGGCGACATCTTAAGTATAGCGACATTACTTGCTAGATTTGTCTCTGCTAAATTTAATAATAAAATATTCTCTTTTTTACTACTTGTTTTGTATCTTATCCTACTCTCCACTGTAAAAGCGTGCGCTAATTTCAGCGCCACCACCAGGCTATAGTTCGCAATAATCCTATAGGTTATATATACAAAGAAAATACTATAGGTTATATATACAAAGATAGTATTATAAGTTTTAGATACAAAGGTAGAACATCTACGCAACGGTCAATCGTTTGTGTTTGCATTTTGAATCGTTTATTCAAAATTGTCCAAGCGCAAGGCTATTTCACTATGCGACAAATTGTCGATAATCGAAAAAGTTATGAGGGGAGAAAAAAAGAAAGAAATTTCTGAAAAATTTGGAGTGTCCTTTATAACATTGTTGACAATTTTGAAAAATGAAGTAAAAATTTCAAATTTGCCGAAGCAAGTTCAAATAAGCAAAAAAAAAACTAAGAAAAACAAAATACGGTGATGTGGATTAAGCAATGTTAAAATTGGTTTTTTGTTGTTCCATTTTTTTATATAAAATAGCACTTACATTGTTAAAAAGATTGCATTTCCGATATAACGAATTTTGTATAAATCTTCTTTATAACGAATCAATTTTTTGTTCCCTTGAAGGTTCGTTATAGAGAAGTTTGACTGTATTTCAAAAACGGATTCGACGATTTTGATAGAAAGAAACTACGTGTACCTCGATACTAGACATGGTCTAAAACTTAAATTTAAATTTAAAATCTAAATTAACAAGAAACACTGTTCATGTTTTATCGATTTTCTACTTTCTCATTAACTGCTCTACCGGCTTTGATCAAAATTTCGATACAGAAAATTTCAATATCTTGAAACTACGAGTATGTAAACAATTTTTTTTTTTAAATTAATATATATAAATAAATAAATATATGTATATTTTTAAATACTTAACAACTTCACTGTCCAATGAATCATAATATGATTCATGAAATCTGATTTGTCTCGCGTTTCCTAAGTCCATGAGTCACATATGATTCAAAAATATTATCGAATGAAAACTATTCTACGTCCCATACAAACCAGTCAAAAACATCTCTACGTTCATATTTTTTTGTTTAAAAAAGAAAACATCAGTATCACGTTCAATGAATCACATTTGATTCATAGATTTTTTTTGTACCGAGTTTACAGCGTCCATGAATCATATTTGATTCAAGAACTTATGTTTTTAATAACGTGTAAGTATTTTAGATGAAAAAAGTTGCCTTAAACACATTATTTAAATATAAATGTATAGGTTAGATATAGCCCTTAACAGAACTGTAAACAAAATGGAAAAATGATTAAGAAAACGCATTTTTTCATCAATAAATCTTTATATTTTTATGAACAAATTAATTTGATAAGAACCAGAAAACAATACAAAAATGATATAAAACTAAGCAAAAAGTAATAATTTACATTTTTTAAAGCTTAGACATTTGTCCTTTTATGTGTACAGTTAAAACATGTTAAGCATAATGCCTTATTGCATGGTTTGCATTCTGTATGCACCTGTTTTGCTTTCAAGACAGCTTGAGCTTGCAACATTGAAATTGGACCCTTGTCTGGTAATTTATTATATATGCATCTCATTATATTTTTATACCAGGTGAGGCTTTTTCTTAATGGTGAATGAAAAGCAGAAAATTCATTTCCATTACAAGTAGATAGCATAAGGACATAACGTTTATCACGCCATTTTAGCACCATGATGCATCCATCTTTTTTTTGAGCAATGCTTTCATTTTTTTCAATTTATGTTTAGTGAGTCGTGGTGGTATTCTGGACCGATTATTTCGTATTGTTCCACATAAGTCATAATTGTCAGCAACAGAACCCTTCCATTGCCGAAGTTGCTCCCGAATATATATTTCGTAGGATCACGTTTAGCTGTCAAACGTACATTTATACACATTTTATACACTCTTATGCCAAACTTACTGGCTTTTGAAGGGTTATAGGTTTTTATTTGCAGTCGATTAGGAAATTTGACCACCGATTCATCCACTACAAGTATTTCGTCAGGAATATATAACGACCGAAAGTTAGCCAATAATTTAATAATACGATATAAGGGAAAATCTGTTGTACGACATTTTTTATCGGATGCATAAGCGGTTAGTTGTACAATGAATCGAGTTTTCAATAGTGTTCAAGTGTCGGAAACTTTAAGACACCCATAAGCATTAGAACACCACATAATCTCTTCATTTCGTCAATGTTCACATCTTGCCCTCTTAATATCAGCTGATCAAGTTTTCCAATCGCCTCAATTCAATGAATCCCGGGAAAGCTAGTAGGCTTTTCTCTTCCAATTGGTAAAGTTTTTTCATGCCAAACTAACTCTATTGGATTGAGTGAGTTTTCATTACATGATTTTTCATATGAAAAGCATTATAAATTGATCTTTTGTCTCAAATTATTTGTAGCTTAACAAAAATTTTCTCCTTATCATTTTCACTTTCAGAAAGATCATTCGAAGTGTCAGAGTCAATTTCTGTTGGTTGATAATAATCTGATTCTGAATTTTCCATTTTCTAGATATGTAATATGTCCGTATCATTGGATGTATTGATATGATATGAACACTTAATGTCCATTAATCTCTTTATTTAACAACAATAACAGATTATTTATGGTAAGAAAACAATTTTACTCTAAATCCGAGTCAATCGTAATGCTTTCTAACAAAAAAAAAGGCTGGACGTAGAGACGATTTTGAATCAATTTGTATAGAAACGTAGAACACATTTCATATTTTTCATATTTTTAATCATATATACGAAAAAATTTCTATGTATCAAATGTGATTCATGGGACGTCAAGGTAATGTCTTTATTTCTGATTGAAAAATATTGAACGTAGAGACGTGTTTCAATGATTTTGTATGGGGACAGTGAAGTTGTTAAATTGAATAAAACGATTTTTAAAATATTGCTTGAATAAATTGATATTTTTATCAGAAATCAGACAGTAATTAAATGAATTGTATGCATTCGAACTTTTTTCTCTAATTCCATCAATGTTAATATGTTTATACTCGTATGCAATTTTAAAATTCCGAAGTAGGTACTTTTATAAAAGAGCCAGTACGTATGGTCCAATCATCCGGTTTTAAAAACCTCTTGAGCAGTATTATTTCAATTCCTTTAATCATTGCATGAGAACTCTAACTTGATGTACCCACGCACAGACAAACAGTCCGACTACGTCATGACGAAAACTTCCGAAAGCTTCCGTTAGATTTGATTCAAAAAAATTACTTTCAGTATAAATAACCCGCATATAGGTACATACTCGTACATAAATATTTGTGAAGAAAACAACCATCAACGTAAATCAATGTCAATGTACTTTGAGGATGATTTGCAATTACTTCGTTTAAACCATGATTACTTCATTCGCTGGAAGTTTCCATTCGATTTTATTTCGATGAAAAAGGCCTGAAGCAAATATAAATCGCACAGCTTTGGTTCACCATTATTGCAGTGCGTTTGCACGTAGCTACCCTCAGCATCAATGCAATAACGCCCAGAAGCTGCAGAATAAAAGCTGGCAAACAAGACAAAGAGGAGGGATATGGGGTGAGGATGCAAACAACGCAGCTTGTAAATATAAAGCCTCCTGATGATGAAAAAAATCCATTAACCTAACACAACCCGATAATTATTATTATAGCTACAACGACGACGACGACGATAATTATAATTTAGTGATGATAGAAAATCTTGAAATCGAAATCCATTCAAACGGTTGATGATGATTATGCGTGATTCTGATCACCCAAACTAAGCACGATAAATATGTCGATAATATGTTTATGGACTGTATGTGTTAATGAAAAAAAATCTACATCAGAATTTCCAAATATACATAAATATTATATACCGTACAAACTCTCCATTACTGATTGAAAAATAGGGATTTCTTAAAATGATTTAACTAACGTCATTTTTTTACTATTTAACTGACAATAGCTGGTTAAAAAAAAATAGCAATAGAATATAGTTAATATTCAGTCGATGCGAACGTTAGCCCCATGCCACTCAAGGTCGTTAGTTTACGTTGTAGTACAATGATTTGAAATATTTCTTCTTGCGTAAGAAATCATGTGGCTTTTTTTCTTAGCTTCTTGCTTTAATAAGAACAACGGTTTTGTAGAACTAAGCAAACGTATTAAATCAACTTTCCCTTAAATGAAATGCGTAACTTTCTAATTCGACTAGAAGATAATGTTACATCCAAGATACAAAAACAAAAATTAAAAAGAGCCTCCAAATGGACATGCCACATCCTGCTTTAGCGATTTATCTGTTGCCACAGTCACTCTTTGTAATATGTGTCGCAAGTTGACTATGTGCAAGACTTTCTTCCAAACTAACTTGGCAACGTTTGCGTTCAAAACAGCTTGAGTACCAGTTATTATTATGCCATAAAACCTGCTCCAATACTATAGATGAAGTAACTTTATGCGACTTATTGTCTGCCATATTTTACTCTTAAAAAATGGTGAAAATAGATTATTATGTAAATATCTGATAATAAAAAGTACTTTGGAGTCCTCATATTGGGTTTGCCGATTGTCAAAGTTCATCTAATCTGTGCTTTTATTATTACCCGATAACAGAAAGGATTTAATAATGAGAAATATATCCTGTGAAGATACTACTATTCATATAGAAGAATAAAGAAAAGTTTATATAGTATTGAGTACAGGGCCGTAGCTAGAGTTGAATTTAAGGTAGGGCATCGGTGATAACATGTAGAGCGGAAGTAAAAATTTTATTTGATATGAAATATGATCTGAAATGGTAAAGGTGGTACTCAATTGTCGAGAGGGGGTGATAGATAAGTGCTAAACATTCATTTATATAATGGTTTATATTATTATTTATTTCTCTTAACATATTATTTAGTATACCTAAATAGATAACAATACAAAGTTTTTTTATTAGAATAACTGAATTCTTCGATTCGCCATATATGTATTAAAAATAAATGAAGAACTTCATCCAGATCAACTGACTTGGTTCTTTTCAAAGGCCTGAAATACCATGCCTGCCTTTCTTTCGTGACACATTAGGTTCGTTCGTTGAACTTTACCCAGGATTGACCCAGGTTTTCTTGACAACCCTCAGAGTTGTCAAAAAAACTGGGGTTTTCGGTTTTCAAAAAACACCCAAGGGCTCTCAACTGTTTTGTTGACAGCTAAAAGCAAGACAAAATAATTTTGTGATCTGATAAAACTTTAAATTTGTTTTAAATTAGTTTTAAAAATGAAAGAAAACAATTTCGCGTTGTTGCTGAATGTTTCATCCAATGAGTACAACAAACATTTAATTGCAAATACAAGCAATAACATGCAACATGCGAATCGCCAAACGACAACATATGAAATCTCATATGACTTTTGACAGTTTGAGCGTTACCTGAACTCGCCCCAGCAAAATACCTAGATCTACTTCATGGCGAGTTCAGGGCGACCCAAGGTCTCAAAAAACACAGAATTCGCTCACCAGGGTGACTTCAGGTTTTTCAAAAAGCGATTTAGGGCGACCCCAGGGAACCTTCAGGGCTCAACGAAGAAACCTATTGATAGCCTCTGAGGCGAATTGATTGTAGTCAAAGTTGAAAACGTAGATTCACACAGCAGTGCTACATCCTATGGTCGCCACAGATGCAAAAAGTTCATATGTATCTTTGATCATCTTTCGCTGGTACAAAACATCAATTGTGTTTTCCTTTTTAATGTTAAGGTGACTTAAAAAAGCTTTTTACTACAGCAGCCTCTTTCCTTGATCGAATTGTAAGACCTAAGAAATCAGTTTTAACGCATTGCATTTTTTCAACAAAAATGACTTAGACCCGTTTGCTTAATCGAAAATTCATGTTTTATAAGTTTAATCTTCATTAAAAACTTTTTCGAGACATAAGCGTTGAAGTTGAAAATAAATATTTATGTTTTTTTTTTCAGCAAATGGGTCTTAGGATTTTTTGTTATGACAAATTTAAAACTATGTATTTATTTATTGTCATATAAATATGAGCAATCAAAAAAACTTGATTTTCTTGCATTAACTTATGGCCAGTTGCACCAAATTGCAATTAAATGGGTTTTCGCTAAACGTTTTAAAGTTTGTTGACCTGATAAATTTATCTGTTTTGGCTCGTTTATTGGCCTTCAAAGTGGCTTGGTGAAACTGTACATTTTACAAATAGTTTTCTCACACTTACTTAAGCTTCTCAACGATACCATTTTGTCTACATCCAACTTCTCTATATACTCGCTATTGAATTTAGTAGGTCGTCGTTGTCCGAAAATCTCCTTTGTAATTTAGCAATTAATATGTCGAACGTTTCGAAATACTCAGACTTAAATGGCTGAGCGTTCTGAGGTTCTATATCTTGTCTAACAGAGGAACATGAAGGGCCATATACTACGTATAGTCATTCATCCGATTTGATTTTTTGATTTGTCTCTTTTGGGTATGAGTCGTATTTTCAGAATCGCCGCTTGTCATAGACTTTGCTTCTTCCAAAATTTGATGTTACATTTCTGATCTATGTTTCCTTATTTTGTTTTGAGTGAGTTTAATGATTGTTATGGCGTCTTTCAATCCTGCGCTTCGGGATTGTTTGTAAAGCTGCGCCTGCAGGCTCGAGCATGGATAATATTTTCTTGGCCACAATCAACACCATTCAGAATTCCAAATTGAGCATCACTTTTTTAATGTTAACACTCTTGGCGACTTCATCACCCTTAAATCTGTCATTTCTTATTTCATCCAAAGTCATCAAAATCAATGAATAATTATCATGTACAAATTTTGTTACGGCCAAGTCTCCTGACCAACTCTATTCTAGGAGCCGGTAAATCTTTTTTCCACCATACAACGCAGCTATCTTTCCATGCTGAAAAAAATCATGTAACATGATGCATGGATCAAAAAATAAACGAATGAAAGTAATTTCCAAGATAACCCTAATGATTACCAAATGCAAGCAGTGGACGTAAGGGATTTTTCAGCCCAATTTATTTTCTATTCTGGTCGCAACTTCCAAAACTTTAACACTCATTACACTTGCGCCATTATTTTTACGTTAATTCCGTAAAATTGGCTGCATCAAGATTTTCAGTAGTATAGTATCTTTCAGCAACGACTCATCGACATTTCCATCTTTAACGTAGCGTATTGTTATTGCAATATTTTCGCGGTTATTTTTCTTCCATTATAGTTCATTAATATCTTTAACAATGGAACTTCCTACTGGTATAATCGTCCTTGAATTATTTTGAATTCAGATGAACGCTATGTTGCAATTTGTGTATATAAGTAAGAGACTTTCAAATTTGGATCTTTCATGCAGGTGTATTCATACAAATTCTGAAATAATCCTTGTTCTTTTACATCCTCCAAAATATAATTTCCACGCAAAGCTAATTCGTTGACAAATTGTATAACCTCAATAATAGACCTAACGTAGTACCTACTCGTATGTCTCTCTAAAGCTTTTTGATGTATCAACGTTTCAACACTGCTAGTTCTAGAGACTATTTAATTCGTCCTGCCACAACGCCATAGCGGATTTTTCTTGTTTTGGTTTTCAGTGCATTACGATACGATAGTTGATTTTTTCAGGTAGGGCATTTGATGTTTTAAGGTAGGGCATTCCCCCCTAATACCCTCCCCTAGCTACGGCCATGATTGAGTAAAGCGCAGGAAAATATTCATTGGGAAAATGTTAACTTAAGAAAGAAATTAAAGATAAAATTTGAATACATAACTTATTACACTAAAATAACTAAATCAATCGTCATTGAAAAAGAGAAAATCAAAGAAAACCGTGCTATTCATATATCGTCCTCTCAGAAGCAAAGTGGCTTATCTCAAAATCTATAGTTTTTTCACAAAAGTGATTTGAAATAATTTGAGTCTTAAAAAACTAATTTCCGTCAAGAGGTTATGCGAGGCGGCAAAAGTCGTAGAACAAGAAAATTATTATTTTTTTTTCTTTATCGACTGGTATAAATACATTTTTAAGAAAATCACTTAAAAAAAAAAATGGTCGGACTTATGTCGTTTTGCATAAAAATAATTACTATTTATATGTTTTTTTTCCAGAAATGCTTGCAAAGTGTCGTTTTGTAATGAAATGAAACCAATAATTTTATTTATTAACAAATTTATTTATTTATTTATTTATTTATATTTTTTTATTTAAACACTTATTTTCAATAAACAAAAAAGTTAACAAACCTATTCAGGATTTAAACAAAGCTTTAATACTTTCAGAAGTATTTTTTAACAAAAATATCAATCTTGATTGATGAAACAAACGAAAAAAATAAATAAATAACTAGGTGAAATAAGGTAACAAATATTTTGTTCTGAAAGATTTTGCAGAGGTGAAACAGACCATTCGGGCATAGTTTGACAAGCAACTGAGATCTGTTCAATCTACATACATACATTGTAAAAAAAATTGGTGCAATTCGAATTATAAATATTGTTTAAGATTTTCAAAAGCCTTGATAAAGTGACACTTCTTACACTGCTAAAAACAAAACTTTTTGATTTTTAAGTTCTTATTTTCGTAAGAAAAATGACATATTTTGTATAATGACGTTTAGCATTCAAACAAGCAAAATGACGACTGACACGAAACTGAAAGTGTCAGTTTACAGATGAATAGTTCAGGGATGATACCTAAAATGCAAAAGGACACAAACGCCCTCACGCCTTCAGTTTAAGAAGTATTTTTATGAAAGTTTGACAGAAAAATAGATTTTTTTTTTGTGATTTTTTCTGTATACTCAACTCAAAATCGCTAAATTTTGAGATAAGCCACTTTGCTTCTGAGGGGACGTATGTACATATATATTTTATTTTTATAGGTCAGAAAAATCGAACTCGAGAATTTGATCAAGTTGACACTACGATGAAACGCGAAAAAAAGGGGATCCGCCAATTCCATCTGTCTGTCTGTGTGTCGTATGTACCTCGACCTACAGCCTTAACTACTAGAGCTATTTTCTTCAAACTTAAGTGTCTTCGATGATTTCCCAGCTAAGAAATTGAAAAAATCGTTCTCGAATGCCTGGAGAAACAGCATAGCGAACAAAAAGACCTTCTCGAAGAACAGAGAAACATGTTAGAAGGCAAGCTTGTTAACATCGAAAAGAATGTATCTGCACTTGATGAACGTGTTTCATTGTTGGAGAATCAAGCCGAACGTGTTTCATTATTAGAGAATCAAGTCGACAACAAAATGGAGACGCTTTCAAAAGAGCTAGATCGCATTCGAAATATAAAGATTCGGGAAAGTTCTGGAGAAACCTTGAGGAAAAAGGAGATGCAACCTCCAACCTTTGATGGACAAACTTCTTGGTCTATATACAAGAAGCAATTCGAGGCAGCTTCTACAGCAAATGGCTGGGATGAAGCTGACAAGTGTATAGCTCTAACCCTTGCTCTTAGAGGAGCAGCTGCTGAGTTATAAGAGCTGCAGATAAGAGCGGCGACTTTAATTACTTGGTTGAGGCTATAGACAAACGCTTTGGCAATAGCCATATGAAAGAGGTCTTCAAGGTACGACTCTATTCCAGAGTTCAGAAGAGGGACGAAACTCTACAACAGCTACAAGCGGACATTGAAAGGCTTGTTCATCTTGCATATCCAGATGTTGGAGAAGAAATCCGTAACCAGTTTGCAGTTGAGGCATTTGTTCGCGCCATTTCCGACATACATCTTCAAAGGGCCGTACGAACTGCTGGAAAACGAACGCTTTCTGAAACATTAGCGTTTGTTTTGACAATGGAAGCAGCAGAGAAAGCCTCTTACGGAGTACATCGACTTAGAGAAGCCATCATCGAAGAATGCTCATGCCGAAGAACTGATGTCCAAAGGAATCAACGAAACGGACTTGCAAAGTGCTGGAATTGCAACAAGACTGGACATTTACAGCGTCAATGTCGATTACCACCAAGAAGAGCTTGTCAACATTGTGGACACGGAGTTTCAAGCTCAGAACAAGGTAACAATAACACCAGTGTTACTTCCCGAACAAGTTTCCCAACAGAGAAACGAGTAAGAACCAACTTCGAGGGACAGAAGCTGGTTTCTGGTATCGATGGCTACAGAAACACCATCCATGTTTCTCAGACCAAACGAGACAATAAAAGTCTGACTGTCGAAGCAACGCTAAATGGCAACAAACCTATAGTCGCCATTGACACTCTGCATATAAGGGCTGAGCCCATTTTTGGATGGAACAATGAAGAAATAAGATCTGCTCAACAAGAAGACCCCGACATTGAACCTCTTCTCGCATGGAAAGAACATGAAGAAAAACCCGCATGGAATGACATTTCCGATAGGAGTCCAGTTTTAAAGGCCTATTGGGCACAATGGGACTCACTTCATGTGCGAGAAGGTGTTCTTCGGCGAAAATGTGAATCCGCTGATGGTAAATCTTACGTGATGCAGCTTGTGTTACCGAAAATCAAAGAGGTTCTTCGAGAGATGCATGATGGACCTTCAGGAGGCCATTTGGGAATCAACAAGATGTTAGAAAAAGTGAGACAACGATTCTACTGGTTGCATGCAAGAGACGACGTTAAAAAGTGGTGCCGAAATTGTGAAGCTTGTGCGGCAACCAAAGGACCTGGTAGAAAACTACAAGGAAAAATGATGCAGTATAATGTTGGCTCGCCGTTTGAAAATATTGCTGTTGATGTAGCTGGCCCATTTCCGGAAACGAATGCTGGAAACAAATACATTCTGGTGGTAATGGATTACTTCAGCAAATGGCCTGAGGCATACGCTATTCCGAACCAAGGAGCCAAGGCCGTGACCGACCAGATTGTGTCTAACTGGGTAAGCAGGTTCGGTGTGCCTATGGAGCTACATTCTGACCAAGGAAGGAACTTTGAGTCAAACATATTCCAAGAGGTGTGCGCGTTCCTTGGCATTAAGAAAACGAGAACCACACCACTTCACCCGCAATCAGATGGAATGGTCGAGAGATTCAACTACCAAAGAAACTGGGATAGGCACATACCACTATTTTTGATGGCCTATCGAAGTGCAGTACATAGCACAACAGGACAAACACCATCTGAAATCCTGTTCGGAAAAAGCATACGCCTGCCTAGTGAGATAAGGTTTGGACACCCGCCACAAGAGTCTCAGGAAACAGGGAATTAGGTGAGTGACCTAAAAGAGAGGCTAATCGATATCCACGAAAGGACCAGGACTAGAATGAACACTTACAGCGATCGAATGAAAGACAAGGTACGACACAAGAGCAAACACGACAGGATTCCAAGTAGGAGATCGTGTATAGCTGTATAATCCACATCGTCAAAAGGGATTGTCGCCGAAGCTTCAACAAAACTGGGAAGGCCCTTATACTGTCGTCACGAAAATCAATGATGTCGTTTACCGAATTCAAAGAGGGTTAAGAGGAAAGCTAAAAGTTGTGCATAGCGATCGACTGCACCAATACAGTGCCGAAGCTGGTGATAGAGTTGTTCGGGACGAACAATCTTAAAAAGGGGGTAATGTTGCGAACAGAGCTTTATACTCCTACAACGCCATCTGTTTATGAAGGAACAAAAAAAGCTCTTTTCCATTGCATCTAAATTTCCCCTTATTCCAAACTACTAGAACATTCTATCTCCATATGAATTTCCCCTTATTCCAAGCAAATAGAATATTCTAGACAAGAACCTTCGAGAACAACTGGTTTGAGTATAAAAGGTGAGCACAAGACAGTTTATTTTCGATTATGAAAGTGTGCAAAGCTGAACTATTGGATTGTGGAATTAAAGAAGTGTGATTTAAGTTTGAATAAAAGTACATATTGGAGTTGATTACAAATTGAGATTTATTGTTTTGATTTGCGAAGTTTAAAGCCTAGTACGCAGATCGGGAAAAATTTTGTCTCCCATACATTTTTTTTCCTGGGACAAATTTTGTCTCGGATATTTTTCCCAGCAGTACGCAGTTTGCGCGCAAAATTCATACTATTGTGAATTGCTCTTCAAAATGTCTCCACTAAATTTTGCCAGGAAAAAGAATGATACAAGCATGATTTTGCGGGACAAATTTTGACAGCCAAAAGTGATTTTTGTCAAAACTGGTTTTATGTAAAAGGTGCTGATGCTTGTCTTGAGATCATCAAGAGGAGATTCCAAAAAGGTATGAACGACTTTTGTAAGACAACCCGTTCCAGAGATATGCTAAAAAACACATTAAATTAGATTTATTCTCTCCAACTTCAAACTTTTGCGCGAGATTTGAAAAAGTTTTGTAGAGATTAAAATTGTAGAGATAAAATTTGTCTTGTCTCGATCTGCGTACTAGGCTTCACTCTTCATTTTTGGTCTTCTTATCGAAAAATCCGGACTATCTAGTAAATTTAGACGGCTTATGATATCGTTAAATATGAGTCATTATTATTATTATTTATTTTCAAAATTAATTTGGGATCTTCTCACTTTTGTTTAATTTTTTTGAGAAAACAAAACAACTTTTACAATCAAATTTCCTATTACTTGGCTATACTACCTACTTCGGTGGTTTAGCTTAATCATAGTTAGTAAACGTCACTTAACAGAAAATTTGTTTTATTAATGAAATTTCGCACTTAGTCCAGCACTTAACGATAAGCCTCCACTAAACCATCTTTATTAATATGGGTGTAAAAGTTTTGTAAAAGTAATAAGTGGATCCTTGAGTGAAACCAATGGAAAACGATATTAGTCTTGCATTCATTTATCTTTAAACTCACCTCGAAATTTGTGCACTTTTATTTTTGGAGTTATGTTAAAGACGTCGCATGACAGAGCATCGCCTTGTCCTTTACCTTGTTTGACATTAAAGGTACGAGTATAACTGTGAGTTCTTTGCCGTCCTTGATTAAGCAACGTACATTCTCCATCCTCATCCTGCACAATGGACTGAGTTTTGCAGGTCTTAAAACTTAATTTCCGAACGATAAAATGAATATTCAATCTAATACAATTATGACCAACTATTTCATTAAAATGTATATCATTCGGAAATTTAATTAACCAAATAGCAAATATTCAGCCTTATTGTGAGTTTCGCCCGGAAAACATTTCCCCCGAACAATTTTTGTTCCCCCAAAATTTTAAAAGCTATTATGAGTTTCGCCCGAATAAAAATTTCACTTCGAATAAGCAGTGACAGTTCGAAAAATAGGCACGTTCAGAAAAATGAGGGCCGCAATAAATTCTCACTCCACTGTGATGGAAACGGAAAATGAAATGCCATCTCCAAATTCTCTGTTAACTAAAATAGTAATATAATTGAATTTGGGGCATCAGTTATTTGTCGAAATTACTTGCAATAGAAATAAAATTGCGGCTACGCTAGCAGTGCCACTCATTGTGGCTCCCAATTTTTAATTGGATTATCTGAAACGAATAATTTGCACATCTCTTTTTAAACAGCGGACTTATCGCGTTCGGATTTTGGAAAATAAACAGACCTTCTTGTGAGTTTGAGCAAACATATGTTTGTTTTTACAATTGTTAAATAAGAATTTCAGGATATAAAATTAAATTGTTATTTTAAAATAAAGAAAGGATAATTATCATAAATATAGCATAGCATAGCGCTATATATCTTGTCTGAGGAAGAACAAATGTTTGAGGAGCGAGCACTTCGAGGGATTACTCATTCTGAAAAAGAAGCAACCCAACAAAAAACACAATACAAAATTCTCTCTTTTCTGTTTTATTTAAATAACTAAAATTTGTTTAATATTTTCGTTGTCTTATAAACAATCAAATAAACAATGTATTAATTTAATCAGTAATGGACCTCTCGCCTTCAGAATCTATTTATAAAATCCAACAAATTATTCCAAACAACACCCCACTGAGACTTTGACAGTCGCCCAGCTCGATATCGAAATTTTACCTGTTACCTACGACATCATTCGTTGTGTGGAAAAGGATCCTCTCAATAACGCAGCTACAAAAACGTTTCGAAAGTGCTCGCAATCAAATCAAACAATTGCCAGGCATAAGTTATAACAAAGAGGAACAACTTCAGAAGCTAGAGCTTCTCAAGAGTCAACTCCAACTGAAACAGCAGTTGATTAGAAAATATAAGAATATACAGTTTTAGAAAATTGTTCCCCGAATCCTCTTTTGATATCTGGCCAACAATGAGCAGCTCATTCAGAAAATGTCCGAAAGCTATCCAACGAGAAGGGCTGCCCAGCTGGTTGTTGCAATGATGTACAAGACGAAGAGCATAGCCGATCGGCGTGGTTTGACTAATATGACCCCGGAGAAATTTAAGGAGTTTTGTTAGGGCGTTTAATAACAATCTGAAGCAAGAGATCGAAGACGTAAAAGAAGAGCTTAAAACGAAAAAGTGATATGTTAGGAAGCCCAAAATAGAAACTTTATTAATAAACATGACCTATGCAATATTAATCCTTTGGAGATGCGTGAGTGTGAAAAGGAATTAATCTTATTTTTTTTTTTCAAATTTCATCAGTACTACAGGCAGATGGTTTCTTTGCAGAGGATGGGTACCAAAAAGGAGTTGGCAAAGACCACGATGTTGGTTTGGCACAAGCCTCTTTTAGCCTTATTCTTACTTTTTTCCACTCAAACTCACTCTTCACTTCTTCCAAAATTCGGTCACTTTCTCCCGATTTGCTTCAAGTGAAGCCTTTGGCAATTTCAGGATTCTCCTCATTTTATTAAGCAGCATATCGCTTTGGTCTTTTTTTATTGTTTTGCTCCTGCATTTTAACAAAAAACATGAATTTTAAATTATCTTATCTTGTAAAAATAAACAAACAACTTACATTTTCCGCCTTAATGCGCTCTCCTAATAAAAATAAGTGAAAATTATGGCTGTCAATGGCATACCTATCATTCCGCCCGAAATGATTGTTCACAATAAGGGGAATTTTTCGAACATGAATAATTTTTCGGGTGAAACTCGCAATAGGCGAAAAGTGAAATGTCAAATTTTCCGGGTGGAGTGTTGTTCGGGTGAAACTCACAATAAGGCTGATTATGTTTTACCGAAACCATTGTATCACAAATAATTGATCAAACAGCTATATGCCCGATTTTACGAAGGACTCTTACAGTTCGCGTACACTAAAACCGAATCATCGACCGATATCGGGTCGGAGCTATTCGGACGACTGTCTCGGACGTTCGTCTGCATACACTCCTTCCGATCTCGGATGGTGCCGGTCTGAGGTTTATTTTAATAATAAAAGGATTTTTAAACTTTGTTTGCATAAATTCATACTTTTCTGAAAATCAGACGGCAATTTTATGCATTTAAACATTATTATCTTATTAAATCCATGTTTTATATTTATAAAATGTATCCTAAATTCCAAAGTAATTTTAAATAAGAGCAAGTTTGTGCGATCCAGTCGTGCATTTTATTTTTGCATGAATTTCATCGCAAGAATCAACCGGACAACTGCCGAAAAATCCAAACATGTTGGGATATGCCGGTTGATCGCTTATTAACGGGCGTCATCGGACGATGTCGCTTTCAGTGGTGTACGCGCTCTCTTTCCTTTCTATACGTTTGGTTCGATCGTCCGATTTCGGCTGACAACGCCCGAGTATACTTCGGCCGATGACGGATTAGGTGTACGCGAGCCGTTAAGCATTTAACAGGCTTCTAAACCTTAAAATGGGATGTTTTAAATTAAATAAGCTTTTAAACACTCTTATAAACTAAATGCCCATTTTTGGCTCATTAAATTTTAGAAGTGTCATTAAAATGTCATCAGATGAAGATAACAGCAATTGGGTATAGCAGCTGAAATTATTATTTTGTAATATTTTAGTTTATTCCGGGTTCACATAAATCTATTCGGCACCAATGACTTCAATATGAGGTTCTGACTTTCCAAAGCATCTGTGGATCAGTTGTCGAATTTGTTTGGTCGTCATTTGGAACCGATACAAGCCCGTCAGTCAGCATTTTATGCCACAGGAATTTTCCAAATATTTTTTTTTGCATTTCGTTTTTGTTTTGCTTTTCTTGGCATTGGTTTCAATACATAATGCTTTTTCATTTTTTCTCATACATTGCGCTTGTTAGAAAGAAAGAACCAAATTCTTTTTTCCAGGGACGTGAAGAGAACTCAATTTTAACAAAAACTTCCCTTAAATTTTAATTTGGTGATTGGTGAAACTAAAAAGATAAAATTTAAAAGGATTTTTGATAAAAGTGCTTTTAGTGTATGTTTATGAAATTGGCCATTAGTGTTTGTTTATGAAATTGGCCAAAAATTTTATAAATTAATAAGACCCCCATGGATGGATATGGATATCCAATATATCCCATGGAAAAACCCCAACTCATCATCATCATCATCGGCTCGACAACCGGGTTCCGGTCCTGGCCTCTTTCAACAAGTCTCTCCACCTATCCCGATCTCTAGCCGACGCCATCCAGTTGCGCACCCCAAGGCTTCGGGCGTCCTGGTCTACGCCATCTCTCCAGCGCAAGCATGGTCTAACACGCTGTCGTCTACCACAGAATGTACCACAAAGAACTTTCCGAGCAGGTTCCTCTTCGCTCATGCGAGCTAGGTGCCCTGCCCACCGGAGTCTACCGAGCTTAATTTTTGTCACGATATCTGCTTCAAGGTAGATTGCGTACAGTTCATGATTGTACCGTCTTCGGAATCGTCCTTCCTCACATACGGGGCCAACAATTCTCCTTAAGACTTTTCTCTCGAACGCAGCTAAGAGGTCGGAGTGCCTTTTGCTAAGCACCCAAGTCTCGGATCCATATGTGAGTACTGGCAGGACCATGGTCCTGTACAGCAGCAGTTTTGAAGTTATGGTGAGATTTCTGGATTTGAAGAGCTTTGACAGACTATAGTAGGCTCTGTTGGATTTGAGAAGCCCCCCGCGTATTTCTTCTTCTATATTGTTATCGGCTGCTACTATTGACCCAAGGTATTTAAAGGATTGCACCACTTCAAATTCGTGCTCCGCAACTTTGATTGTTTGACCAACTGTTCCTCTCGCATTCGACGCCACCATGTACTTTGTTTTACCTTCACTAATGTGCAGCCCCAGATTTTGTGCCGCCTGCTCGATCTGGATAAAGGAATCGTGTACAGCTTGTTCGGTTCTTCCGATGGATGTCGATGTCGTCTGCGTAAGCCAGTAACTGGCTGGACCTGTTGACGATGGTCCCTCTTGTTGCCGTGTCAGAGTCACGGATTGCTTTCTCCAACGCCAGGTTGAAGAGGAGGCAGGCCAAACCGTCCCCTTGTCGGAGTCCATCAAAGATGTTGATTGGTCTGGATAGCAATCCGGCTATTTTTACTTGGCTTGTTACGTTGGTCATTATCAACCTGCATAGTCGTGTCAATTTATTTGGGATGCCGAATTCTCTCATGGCTTTGTAAAGTTCTACCCTGGCTATGTTGGGATGTTAAATTCTAGACATTTTTCCATCGCCACCTCTATAATTGCTGCACGTTGTGACATCTCCCTTCTTATGTATGGGGCATATTAAACCTTTTCGCCAGTCTTCTGGCATTTCTTCCTGCTCCCATACATGTACTATAATATCATGAATTGCTTGACGTAAGGCTGGCCCGCCGTGATGGAATAATTCGGCTCGTATGCCATCGGCTCCCGGGGCTTTGTTCTGTTTAAGCCGGCCTATAGCCTTCTCAACCTCTTCTATGCTTGGTGGCGGCAACATAGGGTATTCTTCTTGAAGTAGTGGAGCCTCCACTTCTGCGGTGAGCTGACCATTTAGCAATTCATTAAAGTACACTTCCCATCGCTCCAGTATGCTTTCAGGATCGGTGATCAGATTTCCCTCTCCGTCCTTGCAGTATGTGCAGCGTGGTGTGTACTGCGTCATGTTTCGGACGGATTGGTAGAACTTCCGCCTTCCGCGCCTGGTGCGGACCTTGCTCTCGGCTATTTTCTATTTCACATATTAGGTTCTTCTCCCAGGCTGATTTTTTTGTCTGTGTAGCCGTTTTTCTATTCTTCTGAGCTCTTTATATTCCTCTTCGCGTGCCCGCGTTCTATGAGATTGTTGCATTGCTCGGTACGCAACATTCTTACGTTCAGTCGCTAGCTTGCATTCATCATCAAACCAGTGGTTCCGATTTTTACGACTGCTGCCTAAGATGGTGTTGGCAGTACTAATGACAATATTCTTAAGGCGTGTCCACTTCTCATTTACGCCTGGCATACTGGCTCCAGGACTTACTCTCCCTAAATCAAGTGATTCTAGGGCGAGTCCTAACGCATTACCAAAGGTGTTACTGATGTTTTCATTGCGCAGGGCAGCCGTGTTGATTCGAACCTGATCGGCGGATGCAATGCGTCTTCGCAAGGCAATCCGCCCTCGGAAAACCATACCAACAAGATAGTGATCCGAGTCGATATTGGCACCTCGGTACGTTCGTACCGTCATCAAGTTCGAGTAGTGGTGACGGTCTATCAACACGTGGTCTATTTGGTTACGAGTGACTCCATCAGGTGATACCCAGGTGGCTTTGTAGATATCTTTACGCGGGAACCTGGTACTCGCAACGACCATGTTTTTCGATGCTGCCAATTTTAAGACTCGAAGTCCATTGTCATTAGTGTTCTCATGCAAACTATGGGTGCCTGCGTAATGCCTGAATACCGGCTCCCGACCTATTTTTGCGTTCAAATCCCCAAGGATGATTTTAACATCATACCTTGGACAGGCATTGAGGGCCCTCTCGACTTGTTCGTAGTAAGTCTCTTTTTCTTCGTCTGAGGACTCCTCCGTAGGTCCGTGAACGTTAATGAGGCTGATGTTCGTAAATTTGCCTCGCACGCGAAGGGTGCATAGCCTTTCGCTTATAGCGTTAAAGCCGATGATGGTAGACTTCATTTTTTCGCTGACTAGGAAGCCTACCACGAGCACATGGTGTTTTGTATGACAGCTATAGTATATGTCATATTCTTTCTTCTGTAGAACACCATTCCCTGTCCATCTGATTTCTTGAAGAGCTGTTACGTCAGCTTTATATTTTGACAGGGCATCGGCTAGCTGCTGAGCAGCTCGAGCTCTATAGAGCGATCGTACGTTCCATAAGAAAATTCGTAAATCGTTTTTCAGTTTTCGTTGCGTTGGTTGTCGTCGTGTGATCAGTCCGTTTCCGAGGCTTGTTGTCGGTCTCGGAATTCATAAAGTTTTACGGGACAGGGAATTAACCTGTCGCCAACCTGAGGAACCAGCCTGATCATATTAGCCAAACCTTTTTAAAGGCTTGTTTCTAGCGGCCGCCACGGAGAGGCTATGATCAGACTTCCACCAGTCCCGAATAGTTACGGCACGTGCATGTTTTGGTATGCTACATGTTATTCCCCCTATTCGTCTGATGGCTGACCGCTAACCCCAACTATCGTTCTAAAACTAAAAAGCTTTTGGTAATGAAGAGCACCATCTAGTAAGTTATAGTTTCATCTTTTCCATTCATTGACGAAAAATAAATATTATCAATATCATGAATACAAAGGCTAAGAGTTTCACCTATTGAAAAAATAATATGAAGCTCCATCTATTTCGTGTGCAAATACTAGGTACTAATTCATGCGTGCATTCTACGAATTTTATTCGTGGTTTCAGCCACGAATAGTATTCGTAGAATGGACGTTTATTAGTACATTTTACGAATATTTTATTAGTATTCGTAGAAAAACAAACGTATATTGCACGAATACCATTGGTACAATGTACGAATGTTATTGTAATATTTACCAATGCCATTCGTATATTGTACGAATATCATTGTAATATTTACTAATGCCCTTGTATTTCATTCGTAAATTATACAGCTCCATTCGTATATTGTACGAATATTATTGTAGAACTTACTACCATTTATGTTCTCTGAAATTTCCTTAAATACCTACTGTAAGAAATAATAACAAAAGATATTTATGTTGCAAGTTAAAAATAGTTTTTTAATTCATTTTATTGTTATATATATATGTATATGAATAAAGTTAAAAAGTAATTAATTCGTTATAAATATAATTAACAATCAAATTAATATTTAAAAACTCCTCATTTTTTGTACTTAGGGCCACTGAAAATAGATTTAACATTTAAAATTGAAAACTTCCGAAAAAAATTGTACTTACATTGAAATTCTTTTAGGAAAAAAATTCCCACATACATATGTATGCTCTGCTACTTCTGGATGCTGTATTTTAAATATAAAATAAGCTTTAAAGCAAATGTAAGTATGTCTAGGTACTTACCTCGTCTTTTCGAAAAAAGCAGATGTTAGTCTGATCCACCACTGCAGCACTTTATAAATTAATATCACGTTTCAACGTGTTGACTAATGGAATACATTTAATTTTTAGAACTGAACACATATTATTTTTTTTACTCATGATTAGTAAATAATACTAATGCACTTCATGAAAATACGAAGTTATTAGTACATTCTACGCATAATGCGTACGGTCTACCTACGAATGAATTCTGTCTACTAATATTAGTTTTACTTAGTAAATAGTACGAATTTATTAGTAAATACTACGAATGCAAAAGATTAAAGTACGAAGTCATTCGTACGAGAAATTAACGAATGTTATTAGTTATATGTACACAATAATTCTTACAATGTACTCAAACAAATTGTTTACTTCTTGTTTACGAATGAAATTAGTGTATTAAACGAATAGATTCGTGGATAACGACAGTTATTAGTAAAATTTTACGAATGCATTCGTAGATATACGACTGCACAAATACTTCGTACATCTTACGAATATTCGTACAATGCACGAATATTTTTTTTACGAATATCATTCGTACCCATTTTACGAATAAATTTTTTGAGTGTAGTTACTAAGGAAATTGACTTTTTATATATGGACTGCTAGGAGCAAACTTCACGCTGGTTCCATTTTTAGTTATACGGCACTGGCGCTATTGATGCAAGGCGGAAAACATAGTCTAGATTTTGGTTTTGGTACTAGATCTATCAATTATTGACACTTGAGCTTGTAAAGGGTACTCAGGAGGAATTTTGTATCTTTATTAATAAATAAAAAATCTACAGAGTTACAAAAACGAGCTTGAACGGGAATTTTTCATTTTTATCAATTTATGATTGAAGACTACTTAAAGAGCTGTAATTTGAGTTTTAAATCGCAAGTTCCTAGTTCTACATATACGAGTTGCAGCGCCCTGAATATTTTACATTCCTATTTTAGAAATTTGTATTTTATTGGCAAAAAAATTAATTTTTTATTTGAAATCAATTATGCAAGTCTATCATTGTTTAATTTATTTCAGTTGTGAATATTGTGTTCAAAACAAGAAGAAAACTCTACTGCACGAATAGGTTAGTTATAAAACTTGTATGCCATTCTATTTTCCAATTTAAAAATTGTAAAATGAATTCACCAATTACCGTTTATTGAAGTATCCTTTACTCAGGGGCTTACAGCAACAATCCCCAAGCAATTCAGACTCTAAAACAAAATATCCGCCTTGAAGTTGTTGCCAATGAACCAAATGCTTTGTTCTCGCGTATTCATAAATTTCAAAAGCACAGACCGTCCTATGAAACTCCATTTCGTATAGATAAAATATAATACCTAATATCGCTATAGTTTTCTCTTAATTCACATCCCTTAAACATTCTTTATTTTATTATTATTTTGTTTTGAATAATGTCGAAATGTAAATTTGAATTCAAATAGAAGGCTATATTTTGAATAATTATTAATAACATAATGTCCATAGTTTCATTGAAAAAAAATCCTATTTCACGCCAAGTGTCACAATTTGGACCTGGAATATTTATTTGTTTTTTTTTCACTTTGCACCAACACTAATGTCGCTATCCAGAAACCGAACCATATTCATTGGAGTATTGTTGTCAAAAGGCTAAGAATGCTCCGTCTACTGTGGAAAATCTAGGAACCTTAGAGAAGTGGTCAGTGACATCTGTTGATTTAAATTAAATTTCTTCAAAGCGTCATCTACTAGTGACTTGAACAAAGTAGTTATTGTTGCAGAAAGGCATGTGTTAGCACCATCTATATGCAGCTAGGATCAGAAACAGAACATTAATTTATTTAAAAGCGGCAAAAGTTTCAAAGCTTGGATTATTTCTGTTAGACGTTACAATACAAAAAAAATCCCAAAATAACACAAATTTTATTGTATACTTTTAGGATAATGAACTTTTTAATTAAAGCAGTTGGTAGTTTTGAAAATAAAAATTATTAAGATTAGATCTAGATTTTATATGGAAAGGTTGTAGCACAAATAATTTACCGTGTATAATCATCGATTGTGTTTGTGCACCAAAATCTTTAGCAAAGTTGATTTCTATAGTAATAATGCGAAGGATGTAAATTATTGATTGCCTAAACTCCTATCCTAGGACCAAGAAATAGGAGAGTAATAATCCTTATTCGATAATGAATTTGGATATTTTGAATATCTGATATCATCAATATTTTTTTTTTCAAAATATACATCTGTCGAAATTTTATTTATACGGGTTTTTATTTTCATTTCTTCTATTTTTAATCAATATAATACATTTGCTAAGCTCTTGGTAATATGCACAGTTATGTACCTATTCTATTCATCTTTGTATAGAAATTTAAATCGATATAAGGGAAGCCATTAGTGAAAAAATACTTTGTTCAAATTTGTTTTATTATTCATAATATCTAATCCGAATCAGATCAAACTGACCTCAGTGATCTATGTTTGTATAAAAAGTATTGCATAGTCCATGTTTCTATATACATTTTGTGACACAAAAAAAAAACTGAAAAAACGGACAGAAGGAACGAATTTAAGATTATTGAAATAGATTACATACGTTTTATTTTTGAATTAAAATTTTGTATTTGTATGGTATTGTATTTGTATTTATTAATTAATTTTGGTAGGTACAATAATTTAAATTATAAATAAAGCTTAGAAGACCATAAAAATTAACATCTTGAATTTATTACAAATGATACTAAAGCAAAATTTAAGAAAACCGGAAAAATTATTAATGACAATATAAGTGATTTTAGTAATTACTAATTATAATTTTTTTAAATAGTGATCTTCTGTTTTTTATAAGTATGTATGATATTAGATTTTTTTAAGATCATCTATGGTCAGGAGTCGGGCGTATCCTTAAATCTAACTAACTATATTATTTGAAAGATTTAAAATTAACGTTTACAAAAATTAGTATATAATTTCTTTCAGAAATCGTTGCGAATTTTCACTAAGTTATGTTACATAACCTGAAAATATTCATAGAAAATTGAGCAATTTTAAGCCCAGATTCGATATAACATCTAAACATTTCTTGCGAAAAAACTAAAGTTTGTTTTTTTGTTTCTTTTAATTTTCACGAGGAACAAAAATCAAAAACAAAATTGAGTTTAAAAAAAATTGCTAAACCTCACTTTCCTCTGTTTTACTATTCGCAAAATAATTTTATAATAACAAAGAATGTGTTTTTTTTACAAAATTTACTTTCGTCTTTAACACCCTTATTTATCAACTCGTTTTAGCGTCGGAGTAAAATGTCTCCAACCTTACAACGCCTCTAAAATGTTAGCTTATTTATAAAAAAAAAATACACGAGGAATAGGAGGTTTAGGTTATTCCAGTGAATTACTTTATTAAGAATATGTATTTTCCAAATTGAGTCATCTAAGTATTTATCTGCGCTTTTATAGTTTCTTAAACAAGCTAAATTTAAAAAATCTCAATTGTAATAATCTCGTTTATTTTTAAATTATGCTCTGATGTACTCGCGGCCCGCAACTTGAGTCATTACTTTTACAAGCAAAATGTTGTCTTTACCTATAAGAAATATTATCGTAAGTTTCGTAAGTGTGCGCCAGTTTTGTGATAACTTATAGATCTTTCTATAAGTGTAATAACTTTTTAATAAAAATATGTTTTTTCGATGTTTCATTGTTTTTTGAAGACGGCCCAAGGAATATCACTATAATTTTCAATTATCTTTATTCCTCAAGTAAAAACGAAGAAATCAAGCCATGAATCAAGTATGTGCGCAATAAATTTTCGAGACTAGAAATGTTTTCAATCAGAGATCGAATTTCTGCAAGAATGGAAATTTGCACTTAAATGTATAGCACATCTTTCGCAAGGCTTAAAATCGATCTTTTCTGCTTCTGATCTTACTGTATGCTTATAGATTTCTAGAAAAACAATGGGCCACAAAAGTAATTATTGTAGTTTTAAAATTATCAACCTTAATTAGAGTATTTATTCAAATAAATGAAATTTCGGGTCCTGCTCTTATAATACTGTATACAGGGTGATTTGCATAAGGTGTGACAAAAAGCTAGGGCGTGTAGGTTGAACTTAGACAAGAAAAAAATCGTATGGGAGGGGGGGTCTATTTCCCCCCGTTTAGGCGGGAGGGTCAATTTAAGAAAAATTCACTTCAAACAGAAAAAAAAATTATTAAAAAATAACGGTGATACCTACAGAGTAATGCTATAGCATTTTGAAAAGCCAGAAATACATTCTTTAATTTTGTTTTTAAATAAAGTTGATGGATTCTTGAAAATAGTAAAAAGAAAGTTAATCCTTTCAATCGTAAATTCACCTAAGAATCCAAAAACGTAAAAAAACTAAAATAAAAGGCTTTTCTTAGAACAAAAGTAGTTTTTGTTATTTTTGATTTTCTCAAAAACTACAAAACATTTTGACATCCCGTTTTTCGTGTTTGATCAAAAATTAATAAGAGCATTGAATATTAAATAAAAACATAATACTTAATCACGTAAAATTTTGAAAAAAAAAAATTGTTTAAAAAAAATGTTCATTTTTTTTTCTTCAAAATTTTGATTTTGAAAATTAATTTTTCAAAAACTATTCACTCGAACAACTTTATTTAAAAACAAAATTAAAGAATGTATTTTTTTTTCAAAATCCTATAGCATTACTCTGTAGGTATCACCGTTATTTTTTAATAATTTTTTTCTGTTTTAAGTGATTTTTTTCTTAAATTGCCCCTCCCTACCTCAACGGCCCGTGATAAAATCGATGCAGGACTATTTATTCAACATACTGATAGGTTCAATAAAAAGTGCGCAAAGTCTCAGTGGTGTGCGAAGTATTTGAAAAAATAAAGTTTCAAAATCACAAGTTTAAAAGTTCTGTAGATATGCCCATAATAACCTATAGTATTATCATGGAGCATGATTTTGTATTGCGAACGCTAGCCTCATGGTGGCGCAGATATTAACGCACGCTTTCACAGTGGAGAGTAGGTTAACATACAAAACAAGTAGTGAAAAAGAGAATAATTTATTATTAAATTTAGCAAAGACAAATCTAGGAATTGCAGTCCCTAGCCTTTCATCACCACAGTCTTTTGTCTTCTTGATAGTACTATAAGTTTTATATACAAAGCCACAACTAATAACGAAAACATTATTAATAAACTAAACGCAAAAAATAATTTTCAATTGGTATAAATTATATTTCGGGAATAAATGAAACTATGAGTATTTATTTACCCTTTCCACTTTATCAAACAAAAGGAAAATATTTTTAGCTGCTCAGAACAAAAATCTAACCACGTCCTTGAAATTTGGAAAATGAACTTCAGTAACTACAATAGTTACCATTTTCAAAAAGACCGTTCAAGTGGAAATGGGAGTCTTTGAGTTGGTAGAATTATCTGTATAAATCATTTGGTCTTTGAAAAAGCAAACAATTTTGTGTCAATTCGAGAAACACTTGAAATTAACTGGCAATTGTGTCTTTCAAATATCATAAATAAAAAAAAATCTTTTATAAATTTCCATCATTTCGAAATATAAATTCGGTTAAACAAAGCGCCATCCGTTGTGTAAGCAATATGAAATCCTAAGAATGCTCCATCTATTGAAAAATATCGTGGATAAGCTTAAAAAGCTTTAAGTAGTCGCAGGCGCCATCTATGGATTTATAATTAGTATGTACACAAAATCATATGAATAACAGAAAGGAGGGAAGTTTTCCATAATGCAGCGCTGCCTTAATTGTGCGTCTTCAAACATTGCTTAATGCAAACCTAGGTAGCTTTACATTACGTTACGCTGCTTAGTGTATTGTGAACAGATCTTATGCGCCAGGAAAAGCAAAGAGCGCACCGTGAATAAACGCCGACGAAAGTTTTTAATTTAAATTTGTTTTTTTTTTGCGTTCTGGCTTTGTATACGAGTATGATGATGTCGTAAAATATATGAATGGTGAGTTAATGTGGAGTGAAACATATTTCCAAAGTAAGAAGGGTATATGCATTGACTTATTATACATGGACTGCCAGAGCCCAACTTGACGATGGTTCAATTTAAAACTATTCGGAACTAGCGCTATTGGTACAAGCTCGGAAAACATAGTGTAACTTGTGGTTTTGGTATTTGATATATCAATTTTTGACATAATTGAGTTTGTAAAGGGTGTTGAACGGGAATCGTTTAAGTTTATTATTAAATAAAAACTTGAGGGCTATTTTCATACTTTATTTGCGGATTTAAGAGTCATAATATGTATTTATTGTAATATTTTTACTAGGTTCGTTAAATAAAACTTATTACTGTTTCTAATATTTCTTCTTTATTTACACTTTTCAAATCAAAACAATAAATCTCAATTTATAATCAACTCTAATACTTTTATTCCAACTTAAATCCACTTCTTTAATTACACTTTCCACAATCCAATAGTTCAGCTTTGCACACTTTCATAATCGAAAATAAACTGTGTCCCGCTCATCGTGAACACTCCCTTTTATACTCAAACCAGTTGTTCTAGAAGGTTCTTGTCCAGAAGGGGAAATTCTTATGGGGGTAGAATGTTCTAGTACTTTGGAATTAGGGGAAATTTAGATGCGATGGAAAAGAGCTTTTTGTTTTGTTCCCTCACAAAGCAGATATGTAATTCCCAACAGATGGCGCTGTAGGAGTATAAAGCTCTGTTCGCAACATTGCCCCCTTCTTAAGATTGTTCGTCCCGAACAACTCTATCACCAGCTTCGGCACTGTATCGGTGCAGTCGATCGCTATGCACAACTTTTAGCTTTCCTCTTAACCCTCTTTGAATTCGGTAAACGACATCATTGATTTTCGTGACGACAGTATAAGGGCCTTCCCAGTTTTGTTGAAGCTTCGGCGACAATCCCTTTTGACGATGTGGATTATACAGCCATACACGATCTCCTACTTGGAATCCTGTCGTGTTTGCTCTTGTGTCGTACCTTGTCTTCATTCGATCGCTGTAAGTGCTCATTCTAGTCCTGGTCCTTTCGTGGATGCCGATTAGCCTCTCTTTTAGGTCACTCACGTAATCCCCTGTTTCCTGAGACTCTTGTGGTGGGTGTCCAAACCTTATCTCACTAGGCAGGCGTATGCTTTTTCCGAACAGGATTTCAGATGGTGTTTGTCCTGTTGAGCTATGTACTGCACTTCGATAGGCCATCAAAAATAGTGGTATGTGCCTATCCCAGTTTCTTTGGTTGTCGCCTACGACCTTAGTGAGGTGCTCTTTTAACGTCCTGTTGAATCTCTCGACCATTCCATCAGATTGCGGGTGAAGTGGTGTGGTTCTCGTTTTCTTAATGCCAAGGAACGCGCACACCTCTTGGAATATGTTCGACTCAAAGTTCCTTCCTTGGTCAGAATGGAGCTCCATAGGCACACCGAACCTGCTTACCCAGTTAGACACAATCTGGTCGGCCACGGTCTTGGCTTCTTGGTTCGGGATAGCGTATGCCTCAGGCCATTTGCTGAAGTAATCCATTAGCACCAGAATGTATTTGTTTCCATCATTCGTTTCCGGAAATGGGCCAGCTACATCAACAGCAATCCTTTCAAACGGTGAGCCAACATTATATTGCATCATTTTTCCTTGCAGTTTTCTACCAGGGCCTTTGGTTGCAGCACAAGCGTCACAATTTCGGCACCACTTTTCAACGTCGTCTCTTGCATGCAACCAGTAGAATCGTTGTCTCACTTTTTCTAACGTCTTGTTGACTCCCAAATGGCCTCCTGAAGGTCCATCATGCATTTCTCGAAGAACCTCTTTAATTTTTGATTGAGGTAACACAAGCTGCATCACATAGGATTTACCATCAGCGGACTCCCATTTACGCCGAAGAACACCTTCTCGCACATGAAGTGAGTCCCATTGTGCCCAATAGGCCTTTAAAACTGGACTCCTATCGGAAATGTCATTCCATGCGGGTTTTTCTTCATGTTCTTTCCATGCGAGAAGAGGTTCAATGTCGGGGTCTTCTTGTTGAGCAGATCTTATTTCCTCATTGCTCCATCCACAAATGGGGTCAGCCCTTATTCGCAAAATGTTGATGGATTCCTTTTCTTCTTGTCGCCTACAATGCTTGCAGTCTATTTTACAAGGCCTTCGGGATAGCGCGTCGGCATTTGAGTGCAGCTTTCCCCTTCGGTGTTGGATTTCATAATCGTAAGTCTGCAGTCTTTCTATCCACCTTGCGACTTGTCCTTCTGGGTTCTTGAAGTTCAACAACCAGTTAAGAGCACCATGATCGGTTCGTAGAAGAAACTTCTGTCCATAGATGTATTTGTGGAAGTGTTTCGTTGCCAAGATGAGTGCCAAGAGTTCTCTTCTGGTCACACAGTAGTTTCTTTCGGTCTTTGACAGTACTTTGCTGAAATAGGCGACAACCTTTTCTTCGCCATTGTGCACTTGTGACAGAACAGCGCCGACTCCTACGTTGCTTGCATCAGCATCAATGATAAAAGGCTTGCCTGGAGTCGGATAGATCAGCACCGGAGCATTGCATAGACGGTATTTCAGTTCTTGGAAGGCTTTTTCACACTCACCTGACCATCTAAACTGCTTGTTCTTTTCCGTAAGCTGATGCAAACTCTTCGCAATTCCGGCAAAGTTCTTAACAAAACGTCGGTAATAAGTAGCAAGACCAAGAAAACTTCGTAGTTGATGTTTGTCCTGTGGTGTTGGCCAATTTTTGACGGTGTCAACTTTTTCAGGATCGGTCTTGACTCCTTGGGACGAGATGATATGTCCCAAATACTTTACTTCAGTCTGGAACAGTGCACATTTTTCTGGGTTCAGTTTAAGGTTAGCCTCTCGAAGTCTCTGGAACACACCCTTTAGGTTCTTACAGTGTTGGTCGTATGTTTTTCCATAAACGATAACATCATCCAAGTAGACAAGGCAAGTTTTCCACGTCAGGCCTTGAAGGACGCACTCCATCAAACGCTCAAAGGTTGCCGGAGCGTTGCAAAGACCAAACGGCATCACTTTGAACTGCCACAGCCCATTACCTGTGGAGAATGCTGTCTTTTCTCGATCTTCAGGGTGAATTTCAACTTGCCAATATCCACTTTTCAAGTCCAGTGTTGAAAACCAGTGTGCTCCTTCCATCGCATCTAAGGTGTCACTAATTCTTGGCAGGGGGTAGCTGTCTTTCTTGGTTACGTCATTCAACCTTCGGTAGTCAACACAAAACCGTGTACTTCCGTCCTTCTTTTTGACTAGGACCACTGGTGACGCCCAAGGACTTTTGGAGTTTTCAATCAAACCATCCTTCTTCATGGTGGTAATCATTTCCTCAGCTTCACTTTGTTTGGCCAGTGGCAGACGTCTTGCGGGCTGACGAATGGGCCTTGCGTCTCCTGTATTTATTCGATGCTGCACCATTTGTGTCCTTCCATATTTTCCGTTTGGTGAAGCGAAAATGTCAGCATACTCGTTCAGAAGGCTTTCTGCCGTTTTAACCTGATGTTGGTCTAGGTTAGATGAATTGAGTATCTTTGCCTTGATGCTATTGAGCTCCTCAGGGTTTAATGTCGTTCTCGGTGTTTCAGCGTCAATTCGTGTTATGGCTGCGACAGATTCGCACTTACCGATAACTTCTCCTTTTGCTAACTTTACATCGTACGGTTTGGTGTTGAGTATCCGTACGGGGACCATATTGTTCTTTGGAGCCACAAGTGTCTTCCCAATGATGACGTTTTGGGAAGAACAATCTGGGCCTGGTTCCACCATTAGGTATCGATGGCGTCCACACTCACCTTCTACTTTTGTCCAAACGAATACCTCAGAAGAAGTAGGAATAATCACATCTTCTTTGATGACAGTCCTTAGGGTTGTTGTTTCTTCGTGCCCATAGATCATTGGAATCTCTGTATTCTGGTATTTGAGTACCTGGTTGCCAATATCCAAAATTACTCGATGTTCTTTCATGAAGTCCATGCCTATGATGCATTCGTCACATATATCTGCCACCAAAAATTTGTGTGAGAATTCTAGATCTGCAATTCGAATTCTAAGTCGGATTTCACCATAAACCCTAGCTGCTTCTCCTGTGGCAGTTCTTAGACGGTAACTATTGGTGTTGTGTAGCCAATTCAGGTGAACTAGGTCTTGACGCACAATGGAGGCTGTGGCACCGGTGTCGATGGTGACCACACGTTTGTTGCCATTTAAAGTTGCCTCGACAGTCAGACTTCTATTGTCTCGCTTAGTTTGAGAGACCTGGATGGTGTTTCTGGGGCCATCGATACCAGAAACCAGCTTCTGCCCCTCGAAGTTGGTTCTTACTCGTTTCCCTGTTGGGAAACTGTTCGGGAAGTAACACTGATGTTATTGTTACCTTGTTCTGGGTTTGAAACTCCGTGTCCACAATGTTGACAAGCTCTTCTTGGTGGTAACCGACATTGACGCTGTAAATGTCCAGTCTTATTGCAATTCCAGCACTTTGCAAGTCCGTTTCGTTGGTTCCTTTGGACATCAGTTCTTTGACATGAGCATTCTTCGACGACGGCTTCTCTAAGTCGATGTACTCCGTGAGAAGCTTGCTCAGCTGCTTCCATTGTCAAGGCAAACGCTAATGTTTCCGAAAGCGTTCGTTTTCCAGCAGTTCGTACGGCCCTTTGAAGATGTATGTCAGAGATGGCGCGAACAAATGCCTCAACTGCGAACTGGTTACAAATTTCCTCTCCAACATCTGGATATGCAAGATGAACAAGCCTTTCAATGTCCGCTTGCAGTTGTTGTAGAGTTTCGCCCCTCTTCTGAACTCTGGAATTGAGTTGCACTTTGAAGACTTCTTTCATGTGGCTGTTACCAAAGCGTTTGTCTATAGCCAAAACCAAGGAATTGAAGTCGCCGCTCTTATCTGCTGGTATGGTTTGCAACAACTCAGCAGCTGCTCCTCTAAGAGCAAGAGTTAAGGCTATATACTTGTCAGTCTCATCCCAGCCATTTGTTGTGGAAGCTGCCTCGAATTGCTTCTTGTATATAGACCAAGAAGTTTGTCCATCAAAGGTTGGAGGTTGCATCTCTTTTTTTTCAAAGCTTCCCCAGAACTTTCCCGAATCTTTATGTTTCGAACACGGTCTAACTCTTTTGAAAACGTCTCCATTTTGTTGTCGACTAGCAATGAAACACGTTCATCTAACACTTTTGAAAACGTCTCCATTTTGTTGTCGACTTGATTCTCCAGCAATGAAACACGTCCATCAAGTGCAGATACATTATTCTCGATGTTAACAAGCTTGCCTTCTAGCATGTTTCTCTGCTCTTCGAGAAGGTCCTTTTGTTCGCTATGCTGTTTATCAAGGCGTTCGAGAATATTCTTTTGTTCATTCTTTTGTTCATTTCGTTGCTCTTCGAGACGTTCGAGAACATTCTTTTGTTCATTCTTCTGTTCATTTCGTTGCTCTTCGAGACGTTCGAGAACATTCTTTTGTTGCTGAAGCAGAAGACTAATCATATTTGAAACATCTACATTTTTACTTACGTCTGCTTCCTCAGCGTCAGTTTCAAAGACGAAGATGTCCGGGTCTTCATTTTGCTGTTTCAAATATTCGGCCAAACGCAGAACAAGCTCATTTTTCGATCCTGCTCTAGAAAGTTCTCGCTTGCCTAATTCACTTTTCAGCTCATTACAGTTGAGCTCTTTTAGTAACTTGCTCATTTTTTTATTTTACTATTTTTTTTTTTTCCACACTTCACTGCACAATAAGTTTTATTCCACTTTTCTGACACCAATGTAATATTTTTACTAGGTTCGTTAAATAAAACTTATTACTGTTTCTAATATTTCTTCTTTATTTACACTTTTCAAATCAAAACAATAAATCTCAATTTATAATCAACTCTAATACTTTTATTCCAACTTAAATCCACTTCTTTAATTACACTTTCCACAATCCAATAGTTCAGCTTTGCACACTTTCATAATCGAAAATAAACTGTGTCCCGCTCATCGTGAACACTCCCTTTTATACTCAAACCAGTTGTTCTAGAAGGTTCTTGTCCAGAAGGGGAAATTCTTATGGGGGTAGAATGTTCTAGTACTTTGGAATTAGGGGAAATTTAGATGCGATGGAAAAGAGCTTTTTGTTTTGTTCCCTCACAAAGCAGATATGTAATTCCCAACAGATGGCGCTGTAGGAGTATAAAGCTCTGTTCGCAACATTATTATAGACAGAAGAACATTGTTTAACACAATTCAAAATTTCAACTTTTCATTTCAATTTATTGTGAACGTTGTGTTCAAAACACGAAGAAAACTATTTCTAGTAAAAAATGGATGCGGTTCAACATTGAAATGTAAATTTTTAAGTTCATATTGCTCTACTTAAAATTATGTAGATAAAAGATGAAGATTTTTTTTTTGTAAATAATAGGAAATTCACTTAATTACATAAATATAATGACAAAAATACGATTTTAAATGTATTTCATTTTAAAATATTAATATAAATTTACCAAGGACCGGTCACAGGATCTTACACCGTTCTACTTTTTAATTAGGTTACCTGTGGAAACCTTACAGCAACAATCGCCAAGCAATTCAGGCCCTAGAAGACAATATCCGCCATAAAGCAGTTTTCATTGAACTAAATACTTTGTTCTCGCGTGTTCACAAATTTCGCTGAACACCCTTTATATTGTTGTTATTATTGTGTCTTGGATAACGTTAAAATGTAAAGTTTAATTGAAATAGATGGCTCTGTTTTTTAATAAGCAATAATAATAGATGTCTATAGTTTCTATGGCAAAAATCGTAGTTCATGCCAGGAGCCAACAGGTGGCCTCTAGAATTAATATTTACTTTTTACCACTTTTGCACCAATAGCTCTAATGTCGGTAGTGAGAGGTGGAACGTGGAACCATATTCATTGAAGCGTTTGTATAAAAATTTCATACGACTAGCAGTCCATATTATAATACGTCCATTGACTTATTATATATGGACTGCTAGTTGTGTATAATTCTCATACAAAATTTGCAACCAAAATGGTCCAACGGATACAATCGAAACTAGCCCTCGTGCCGACACTAGTGGCAAAAATAAACAACATATATAACGCCATCTCTTGTTCTACTAGTGCCAACAGAAATGTTTACTAATAGAAACTAAGGACATCTATTGACATTGCTTTGAAGAAACGGTGCTAGTCTATGGTTAGAGAGATAATCGGCTGAGAATACTGCTAAGGGATCTCGAAAAAAAACCCCTTTAAAATATTTTATGAATCATTTTGGTTTACTTAATGATTTTGCGCGCAGGTGCATATAATTAAATGTTACACAAAATAGCGAACTCATTTTAGGCAATCGTTTAGTTTGTGTCAAAACACAAACTTTTTAGTTGCTCGAACCAAGCAGTTGAGAAACTAAAAATTGAATGTGCGCGCCTAGCCTTACAGTTCTAGATTAAGATAAGGTGCGTTTTATTATTCACAAATCTATCTGGATCCGGATCTGGATTAAGTTTTAACATGTATTACAAAAATAATTTGGGATCCTGTTTTCTATCGGGATCTATTTCAAAGATCCAAAAATCAGTTATTACACTGGCGAGTAGATGGCTTTTTATGGCAAGGATAAAAAGAGACGGACTTATAACACTGCTGTCACTAAGATTCGTATCGTTTTATTTTCAAAGGAAGATCCAGATCCGGATCCAGATAGATTTGTGAATAATAAAAAGCATCTAAAGAAAGTTTTTTGTAAATTTGATACAAATTGTAGGATTGGTTTTTCTCTAAAGTGAGTTGATAAATTTAAATCAAAATTAAGATTTATTTGCATAACTAATTTTTTTGCAAATATTTTCGCTCTAGCCAAAAAGATCTTAGCTTATCTCTTGATTTCTAGTATAAAAATTAAAATTATTTGTAAAAGTGAAACTAATTGCTTTAATAAAAGTATTTTTACAAACAATAATAATATTTGTTAATAGATAATACAAGTAAATGCAACGAAAACTGTGTTGCAGTATATATTTATACGTTGAAAACAAAAATGAAAAAGGGAAAATTAAAAAGGGAAATTTTCATATTTGGCAATTGGACTATTTGCACATTAGCCCCTTTAGCACTGGTTCCATTTCATAGTATTCAAATTTTCCGTCAGTGTCGGCACGAGGGCTAGTGTCGTTTGGTAATCCGTTGGACCATTCTGTAATCAGCTACTAGCAGTCCATATCTAGTATGTCAATGGATACGTCAATTCCTTGTGAGGATTGTTGTGATTCGATAACATTTTGATATTCTACCCCTAATCGTCACAAGAAAACTCACAACGAAACTCACCACATCATGGTGAGATTTTTAAGTGTCATTATTTGAACAGCCAATTATTCAAAACTAAGAGATTATCTCATAAATTTATTGTTTTGGAGAGGGAATGGATCATTTGTATCTCTCAAAGTTTTTAAAAGTCGGCGGCGCTGCAAACTTCTTGATACGATTAGTTGTACCTATCTGGAGCCAGCTTCAATTTGCACGGTGCTTGAAGGAGATTTAAATAAAAGTTACGATAGACAGAGTGCAAAAGTGATCAAATACCCCTCTTCACCTTACAACTCTAGGACAAGTTTTACCTTCAAATAAAACATGTGAAGCACTCTCGTATAAAGTCTTTATGTCTGTTGGTCCATGTGATTTTCTTAAACCTTGGTATTTAGGTGATTCGCTCCTTAGAAAGAAAATTAAATTTTTGCTTAGTTCCAAAAATAGTAAAATCAAAATGCACGACTGGGTCGCACGAACTTGCTCCTATGTAATAAACTATGAATTTTAAAAACGAATGTTATTAGAGAAAACTGTTCATAAGGATAAAATTAATTTTTTAAATTATTTTAGTAGTAAGAGACAAAAACAGAATGCTATGCAAATATGAATTTATGCAAGAACAAAAATTATAAGTCGTTGTAGTGGTTTTTAAAAAAAAAACTTTTTAAAAGATTTTTAAGAAAAAAATTTGTTACGCTAATTTAAAGTTGTTATTATTGTTCGAATAAAACTTAAATTTACAATTTTTTTTAAATTCAAAATATATTTATTTTAAAGTTTTGAAATGCAATGTTTTTTAAACTTTTTAGAAGCTTCTCTAGAAAAAATTTCATTAAAATCCGTTATATCGATAGTGAGAAATTCAAAATTCGAAAAAATGGTTCTATGGTAGGTACAAGCTGTAATATCTTAATTTCAAATTTTTTTTATTAAATTAAAGGTCATAAAAATTAATTAAAAAAAAATTGTATCAAAATTCTAGGCGCCGTTTTCGAGAAAAATACGATTTTTGAAAACCATTTTTTTTAATTTTTTAACATTTGTATGGTAGGTACCTTTATTTTTAGGTAAAATACATTTTTTTCTCACATCTTGTAAATTATATAAAGAAACTTTTATTTATCAAGTTTGAAAAAAATCTAGCATGGGTTTTCGAAATATTGAGTTTTAAAAAAAAAATTGAAGTTTTTTTAAAAATCAAAAAAAAAAATTTGGACAATTTGAATACACAGTTCTGTTTAAGTTTTTGGGGAGTCTTAGCAAACAAATTATCAATATCGGTGATACCGTTTTTGAGAAAATCAAAAACAAAAAAATGTTTCCATGGGGTACCCTCAATAACCATTTTTCGGAAAATTTTTTGCAACCAGTACCTAGCTTTAACTAAATGAATTTTTTTTTTGTATTTTTATTTTTTAAATCTGTGGAACAGTTTTTGAGAAACAAAAATATTTATAAAATTTCGAAAAAAATTCGTAAGGCAGGTACCGTTATTTTTGGTCTTAAAAAAAACGTGTGGGGGAAAAAATTAAAAATGATATCTACCAAGTTTAAAGAAAATCCGCCAAGCCGTTTAGGCTGTAGTCGAACCGACAGACAGACAGACAGACCCACTTTTTTAGTTTTCGCTATCATCGTAATGTGAACTTTTATCAAAACCTCGAGTTCTATTTTTTTACGAATGCATAACTTGCCTTATAGTACCTACATATAAGTCGCAAGTAAAAATAGGAAAACAAAATTCACAACCAAATCTAGAAATTTTGGGTTTCAATAAAGAAGTTTTGTAATATCTTGTACGAGTACTTATTAAACAATTGCAAAATGTTGGCATCAGTTTGTATTTCACCAAACTCTTTGACGTCACAACTAGTTTCAAAGATGACAATAATGCAGTTTTAGCACTAAGGCCAATGATACGTGCTCATTTATTTTTTTCAAACACAAAATAAAGGTTTTCTTTGTTAAATTTGTTCTCTTACTGGGTATACCAATATCATGTGGAACTTCTATTGTCACTAGAAAGAGCTGCCTTCTTTACGAAGCCAATACAGTGGTCAATCTGATTTTTTTTTGTTGTTGCCACGAGTTAGACCACATTTATAAGATATGTAATCTTAGGTTCGTCTCTCGGACAATATCTAAGCTGTGTCGGGTTTTAATACTCGTAAGTCGATTTTAACATCAGTGTCCATTTTGGGGCTTGCTACTTCAGGCACTTGAAGCCATTCAAATTTATATGTTCACCAATCGATTAACCTAGCCGTTACTGTAATGAAAAAAAATCGTCTATACAAAATTAAAATAATTTTTAACTCTTTAAAACTTTAGTTACATGGAGCAAAAATTTAATGTCCATTTCTACTAGGTATATCTCCGTTAACATACTTGCAATTAGAAAATTGTACATTAAGGTTGGCTTTTCCATTTTTTAGTGAGCAGTTTACTCAGTTGGTGTCTACATAAAAGAGTAAATAGTATCTAGGTTGAGGCCATATGATTATCCGAATAATGTATCAGTTACATTCCTTTCTTTTCATGGAGGCAAAGATACATATTGTGCATAAGATATGGAGCACAAGAAACCGGACTATAACTAAAGAATGAACCACAAATAATGGGTCTTCAATTCTTTAACTTTTTTCAGGCGTGAATCAAGTTTTGTCGTGTGCACTTTCATTTGCATATATTTAAGATAAGTAGGAAAGCAAAAATATGCGGTAAACAATCTATCTATTTCTTTAACGAGACAGTTTTGATATTGCTAAATATGTATCTAGATACTCATAAACAATATATTACATACATCATGTATGCTGTGACAATATTGTTTGATCGTAGCTACGAGTACATACGTGATCAGGAGTGCACATGCGCTTTCTGACCAACGATTATCCAGTCGTCAAAAAAAAGGACAGAAGAACTGCAGAAGGTATTGGGTTCGACTTTCAGCGGCTGTGAAAAAGGTTTTCAGGGGTTTACTGCCTCTTGCGGGGAATTAACAAATCCTCTAAGAGTTTCACTTGTCACGAGAAGTGCTGCTCATTAGGAGTTCGAAATTGGCAGAAAATTTTAGATCCACCCATCCCTGGTAACACGCATACAGGAATCGTCTCTACAAGCCGTTATGGCATCCTATTTCTTTATTTTTTATTTTGTGAGTTTAAATATAAATGAATTCAAATGATACCAAAAAGTATTACTAGGCCTTATTCGCAATTTTTAATTGTAACAGCTGAATATCGCAAGTGCATATTCACACATTTTTTCTTGAGTGAGATATAATATGTGATGTATCTACATTATGTATGTAGTATAAAAGTAATATAGAGCAATAAAGCAATTATAGAGGTATCACGTTGTTGAGTACCGCCTATAAGATATTCTCCTCTATCCTACAAGACCGGATAACCCCATACGCTAAAACCGTCATCGGACAATATCAGTGTGGTTTCATTCCAGGCAAATCAACAACTGATCAGATCTTTACCCTTAGGCAGGCGATGGAAAAATGTCTAGAATTTAACATCCCAACATACCATCTGTTTATAGACTTTAAGGCCGCCTATGATAGCATAGCCAGGGTAGAACTTTACAAAGCCATGAGAGAGTTCGGCATCCCAAATAAATTGACACGACTATGTACATAGGTTGACCATGACCAACGTAACAAGCCAAGTAAAAATAGCCGGATTGCTATCCAGACCAATCAACATCTTTAATGGACTCCAACAAGGGGACGGTTTGGCCTGCCTCCTCTTCAACCTGGCGTTGGAGAAAGCAATCCGTGACTCTGGCACGGCAACAAGAGGGACCATCGTCAACAGTTCCAGCCAGTTACTGGCTTACGCAGACGACATTGACATCATCGGAAGAACCGAACAAGCTGTACACGATTCCTTCATCCAGATCGAGCAGGCGGCACAAAATCTGGGGCTGCACATTAGTGAAGGTAAAACAAAGTACATGATGGCGTCGAATGCGAGAGGAACAGTTGGTCAAACAATCAAGGTTGCGGAGCACGAATTTGAAGTGGTGCAATCCTTTAAATACCTTGGGTCAATAGTAGCAGCCGATAACAATATAGAAGAAGAAATACGCGGGCGGCTTCTCAAATCCAACAGAGCCTACTACAGTCTGTCAAAGCTCTTCAAATCCAGAAATCTCACCATAACTTCAAAACTGCTGCTGTACAGGACCATGGTCCTGCCAGTACTCACATATGGATCCGAGACTTGGGTGCTTAGCAAAAGGCACTCCGACCTCTTAGCTGCGTTCGAGAGAAAAGTCTTAAGGAGAATTGTTGGCCCCATATGTGAGGAAGGACGATTCCGGAGACGGTACAATCATGAACTGTACGCAATCTACCTAGAAGCAGATATCGTGACAAAAATTAAGCTCGGTAGACTCCGGTCGGTGGGCAGGGCACCTAGCTCGCATGAGCGAAGAGGAACCTGCTCGGAAAGTTCTTTGTGGTACATTCTATGGTAGACGATAGCGTGGTAGACCATGCTTGCGCTGGAGAGATGGCGTAGACCAGGACGCCCGAAGCCTTGGGGTGCGCAACTGGATGGCGTCGGCTAGAGACCGGGATAGGTGGAGAGACTTGTTGAAAGAGGCCAGGACCGGAACCCGGTTGTCGAGCCGATGATGATGATGATAAAAGTACTATAAGGTAAATTTTGGATTCGTAAAAGTATTAAGATTATCTGTCGTATGTCGTATAAAAACGACTAACGATTTTGACAAAAAATATTTTGTGTATTTACCTACGTTCATTTGGAAGATACAAAAATGTATCAAAAAGTTTTATTGAAGGTAACTGCTCCTTTATACTAGTTAAGTTGTGAGGATCTAACGTTACTACTTCTTCACAAGCTAATCCTAAGCTTTTCCACTTAAGCACCCACCAGTCTTTGTTCCTCATTTCGTAGAGAGCCATTTTTTGTTAAACGGTCGTTCGGAAGTGACAGGATCTTAACTATCTAATCCGCCTGCGACTTAAGGGTATTTGTGTAAAGTTTAGGAAGACCCGTTTTAAAATACATATAACGCATAGTTTGTGTTTGTTGGAGGTTTTTGGAGAAATCAATGGTTTTATTTAGTTTAACTCCAGATACTTCTTGTGTTCATCAGCTATTTCCAGTCGGTTACCATTGAAATTCCAACTACGTGTGTTTTGGTTTCAGTTAGATCTAAAAAACAACATTAGTTTTGATTTTTCCTCGTTAATAACGAGACCCTATTTACTGTAATACTAGGCTAAGCGGTTAATCATCAATTGGAGATTTTTGGGTAATTCTGAAAGTCGCACTAGGTCATCACCATATAACAGTAAGTACATTAATTTCAACAATATTTTCAACCATTCGGACTCCTCCTGGAAGTTGTGTTACAACATCGTTGATAAATAATGAAAACAGAAGAGCGGTTAGCAGACACACCAGTATTTGTTTCGAACCATCCCAGAAAGCTCCTTTCGAATCTGCAAAAACATGAATGAACTTTGTGGATATATGTAGCCGGGAAAGTTTCTAATAAAGTGCGTTTCAAGGGCTCTGTATTGCCCAAATATGACCGAAACGTTGTTCCCAGCCTCAATTTCGAAGAAAAATGGTTCAATGATGTCACCACTCTCTGTAGATGCATTGGCTTCTGGACAATAACGAGCGGGTTTTTTTAGCCCCAGATGCGGCAATTTTGTTGAATAACGTAGTTGCCGAGATGAAAATACGCCTAGTCAGAAAAGCTGATTTTTCGCCCAAGATCGTTGTCCAACTCAATCTGCTCTAAGGCAAAAACTGCGATGCGATAACGAAGCGGATGGTCGTGCGCCTTAAATTGCTGAGTCATTTGAACCTTGTAAGCGAATAATCCGAGATCTTTGTGTGGAATTCTCCTCAGGCTAGTTCATGAAATGTGAAACTGACGACGAAGGAAGCTATGAGTGTTCTCCACTAACATACCAATCTCACGAACTTTTTGCACAAACTTGCGTACAGCAGGCACGGTGGGTGCTTCATTTCGGCCAAGACTTCTTTTCAAAAAAACACACTGTTTGGGGTACACAGCGCCCACTTTGGAAATAAGTTTTAAATATTTCCTAAAGTTGTTCAGTCGTAAAGCCAATTAGTGTGCTTAAGTATTTTTATGTATTTAAATACCGTTTTCGGTAAGTGTAAAAGAGAAAAGATCGTTTCAAACTTTGCATCAATTAAATTTTTTTTGGGATCATGAATGTTAATCGTTAAAAGGAACATTTTTGAAATAAAGGGTGGTTAAATTTTAAGGGCCGATGTTGAATGTGAACCACACCTAAACGTCAAGTTTTTTTTTGCATTTCATTTGACATTTCTCAATTTCAGACTAACTCAATTTGAACCATGAAAAGATACACAATCGAGCATTGCGTTTAAGTTATTCAGGCTTATTATGAAAATGGGCGTTCAAATCAAAATGCAGTACATGCTCGTACAGCAAGTGTGGCTGAAGAGCACACCTATCCACACTCAGTCCACTTTGCTGCAGGTAAATCTGTATAGCTCTGCAGCTCAAAAGCCAAGAAAAGTGAGGAAGCCGAATGACTGCATGACTGTCAGAAGAAGACTGACTCCCGATCCGTCAATTCTTCCAGTACCTCAAGAACTTCCACAAACTTATTTTCAATCGTCTTTACAGCTTCCTGTCTTTGGCAAGACGAGGTTCACCTCTTCGGCAGGCTTGTGGCTAGATACCTGAGGTACTTCTGGTGAGTCGACTTCATCTTGACCCTGCTCTCTGGTGGGACCAGAACGACTTCCAACTTCGAGAGCAGGCACGTCTTCTTCTTCTGCCTGTAAAATAAGTTATGCATTCCCATGAATATTTGCCGTAGGATAATTCTAGGCTACTCACGATTGTTAACGTAGCTTTTGAACCAGAACTAGAACTGAAATATTTTGGAAATTTCTTCGCATCTGCTTCTTTCTTAGTCTTATTCTTGCGGTATTCCGCGCCGCTTCCTCTAACTCTTTTCGTTTTCAAAAACTAGT
Organism: Philhelius festivus; assembly: GCA_963931855.1. Lineage (NCBI taxonomy): Eukaryota > Metazoa > Arthropoda > Insecta > Diptera > Syrphidae > Philhelius > Philhelius festivus. The sequence goes on along the minus strand of OZ007556.1, from coordinate 121,762,434 downwards.
TCAAAGGTTGAGTGAAGTATACTAAGTATTTAGTTTTAGATGATTCAACAGTATTTAAACTATACAACACAATTGAAATAACTTTCTGTGATGCGGGAGGGAGCAAAAACATTGAGCTGGCCGAGACTAGAATAACGTTTCCGTCGAATCCTAGTTATCTTATCATATCTCGCATATGCATATCATATGTTTCGGAACGCTCCGCGACAATACGGAATGCACTCTTACGGCCCTACTCACCGTTTACGAATTCACGGAAATCAGTGGAGAGCGTCAACGACGAACCACAAATAGGGTGGCAAATTTCAAATGTACATCATTGTTGTTTGTTGACTTGTCAAACGATCTGTCATGAAACATATGATTTCTACTCTACCCGCATCACCGGCGACATTTTGCCGCCCCCCTAGGCCTGCCGCCCGGGGAAAGAATGGCTCTTTTGCGCGACAAATTCAATGACAAATTCCAACACCGTTGGACTTCTTGCTTTGGGGTTATTTGAAAGGAAAGGTGTACGTCGATAAGCCAGCAACAATTCAAGAGCTAAAGGACGAGATAATTCGGCACATTAACGGCATAGAATCTCAATTGGATGGAGGTGTGCCGCCGAGATCGTGGCGGCCATTTGGCCGATATTTTGTTCCATACATAATTGAACCATACCAATATTATCATAATAAAAAGAGGCTGGGTGCGACCCACACTGATAACTTCCCATTTGTGGTCTTGAAAACTTTATATTTAGTTTTTTTCTAATAACCAAATTTTCAGCAAAACAAACTTTAGATGTAAAATTCAAACAAACATTATTTTAAGATTGAAAGCATTTTAATTATTTAAAGAGATTTGAAATTGAGATTGTTGATGTTGATTGTGTGCAACAAAAAATTTTGTTAGATGTCACTTAGTTTAACCAAAATTATCTCTTAGCACACTATGATTCAACCAGAACTTTCTTCGTTTTTTTCGTTTCCTGAACAATTTTAGAAATGTCGCTTAGTATACATTCTTACAGGAAGGTATCGATGTATAAAACAACATACTTTAGAAGGCACTATCGGTGTTCATTCCCAAGAAATTCGGCTTTAAATACAATTTTAACCAGTTTTCACTAGAATTTTTAATAGTTTTTTTATTTAAAAAAAAAAACTATTAATTCAATATTTGTCAACATTTAACCAATTGTACAAAATTATACTATGTATGAAATAAACTAAATTAGAAGTCAATATCACTACTAGTTCTCGAGAAATTTGAGTCGAAAAACAATTTTTACCAATTTTCAATAGAATTTTATATAGTTTTTTATTTTTTGTAAAAAAACTGTAAACTGATTTTTTTTGAAATTTTTACCAGTTGTCAAATACATTATTTTTCCTAAAATAAAATTATTTTGAGTTTCAAATTGTTTTCCGTTCTTAGAATATCTGGGTTATGAAATTTTTTTTTTCAGTTTTTTTTTATTTAAAAAAATAACGGTATGTTCATTTTTTTCCAAATTCATACCAAATCTGTATGACCTTATAATGAGTACATTAAATTTTATTTGAAATCAATAGCATTATTTTTTCGTGAGATATTTGAAACTAACCAAAATTTTTACTTTTTTTTTAAACCGTTATAGTGAAAAAAGTACTCACTGAATTTTAATAAACGCCCTTTCAGCCTCTTTCGAAGTTATTACCTATTAAACAAAATTTATTTGAAGTCGATATCTTTACTCGTTCTTGAGATATCGACGACGAAAAATGGTACAAGAACGTACGGACGTACGAACGTACGAACGTACGAACGTACGAACGTACGAACGTACGTACACACACACACACAGACATCTCTCTAAAAATGATTGCTATAGCCTCTAGGGACCTTGAAACGTCGAGAAATGTCAAAAATTCCAATTTGACAAATCGGACCGATTACAATAACTCCCTATGGGAAGTTAAAAAGAAATGACAATAATTTCCTAAATAATTTGTGTTTTATTCAAAATCAACATCGGCCCTTAAAATTTAACCACCCTTTATTTCTTATTATTCCTAATTGCAATTAAACAGCTACTTAGCTACTGTTTAGGTATTTTTACGTATTTAAATACCGTTTTCGGTAAGTGTAAAAGAGAAAAGATCTTTTTAAACCTTGCTTCAATTGAATTTTGTTTGGGATCATGAATTGAATCGTTCAAAGGAACATTTTTGAAATACAACCAAATAGAGGGGGAGCATTAAAAGCCTAAATAAAAGTTTTTGCAAACCACCGTTTAACTGTAGTTGACTGCCATCGTGAATTTAAAGCACTAGGTCTTTGTTAAAAAAAGCTCACCATGTCGTCGAGCCATGAGTGACAAATGTACGAGAATAGCAAAGTTTAAATGATTCGTATGATAAAGACGCTTAAGGGGCCGATGTAGAGCAACTCTGAGGTCCCTATCAATATCAAGATATCAAATTTTACTAAGCAGTGTATCAAAAACACTGGTCAATTACATGTTCTCGTATTTTAATATGACTAGTAACACAGAGAATCATTAAATCACATGATTGGATACTGAAAAGCATATTTAGACTCCAACCAATTTTAAACTAGCACTCGACAGGGAAGAGAGACTTTCCCATCCCATGGGCATTGTACCTGTAGCCTTAACCTATCAGAATCATTAATGTGAATATGGATACGATGATGGGATTCCCTATGATGAAGACTGAAAAGAAGTAAGCATAAATATTCCTTGCCTATACGTTTATATACACATAAACCGGATTCGGGGGATATGATTGGTCTTATAAAAGTCTTTAAGAGTTATAGCGAAGAACAATGGATTAACATCTCAAGAAGGAGGTTATGCATTTCTCACAAAAAAGGTTCTAGCACACATTGTTTCTAGGGTTATTTAACATGAAAGCCGCCTATTAGATAGTCGGCAGCAGCGGCATGGATGTTGTGTGGGCAATACGGGCGAATCACACAAATTACAGACTTCGATGCACATCATTCGCAAATTGGGTATTGCGGAAGATTCTTTGGAATGCTATTGTTTTATACGGTTGTTTTGAAGGTATGAAATAATGGATTTTCGTTGTTATATAAGGTAGCTATTAAAACATTTCCATTGTGTGTCTTATATAAACATAGAAAAGATCAACAAGTATAAATGATTGAGATTTTGCAAGGAATGCAAATACATAATACAGGGTGCGCCAGAGAAACTTACTTATTTGAAAGGTCAATAAAAACAAAAGTACTTCAATTATTGTTTTAATTTTTTTTTTATTTGAGAATACAATATCCCAATTTTTTTTCATGCAGTCTTGAAAATGACATCGGATAAATGGCGACCCCTATTGCGCATACACTGATGAAGTCGATTTTTGAAATTTTGAATTTTGAATTTTGCAGCATATCAATCGGTATGTTGGCAATGTCAAATGCATTTTGATGGGCAACAAAATCGCGTTCAGTTAATTCTTGCACAACAGCCAATTTATAGGGATGAAATTGAAGGTCTTCATGGAGAATTCGTCGAACAGTGGTGTCAGAAATTCCCATAGCAGCTGCGTGTTTGCGAGCCGAACGCCGGGGAGAACGCACAACTGACTGCCTCACTCTTTCGATATTTTCCGGAGTTCGGATGGTCCGTTGAAGTCCATTTCTGGGTTTAGCGACACTTCCAAACTCCCGAAATGAGTTAACCCATGACAGAATCGAATTACGGCCAGGAACGAGTCTGTGAGGAGGAATTTCAAAGCGAGCGCGGAAGGCACGTTGCGTAGCAACAAGAAAAGAAGCTCTCGACTGCGAAGGCCCGCTGCTCTTTAGACCAGAGCATGATGGCAACTGACTGGAGGGAAAAACAAACTTGGGAACTTCCCCCTCCAGATGCGCCCCCTCTCGCCCCTCTAACCACCCAAATCACCGCACGGGAATTTTTTCAAATAAGTAAGTTTCTCTGGCGCACCCTGTATGATATGTATTTTTGAAATACATATCTGGGTATGTGCTATCAAGAATTATACAACAATCACGCATTATTTACTTCTCCGAATTTCATATTTTAATGTAGAGTCTCGTACGCACATGACACTTATAATTTTTGCTCCGACATTTCTTTGCAAATATTAGCTAAGATCCTGACTAAGCCTTGACTTCCTTATGGAAACTATGTTACGGAGAACAGATGGACATTTAAAAGAATTCCCTTATTTCAAGATTTCGAATGACTTGATTTTTAAGCTGGAGCTGCGTATCTCTCGCTTGGATAAATTTTAGAGATAAATTTATATGGGACCTAAAATTATTTACGTACTAGGCTTTATTACAAGCATTATGATGGAACAAGGTCACCCTACATCTTTTTGGTTTATAACCCAAACCAAATTTGTGGGACATCGAATATTTTTACATAATCAATGAAGTTCGATTATTTTATAAAACTCTTCAAATTTTTGTATACTTTAATATTTGTTTGTAAAATCAAAACTGTACAAATATACATGTATGTAGTTTTTCTTATATCATTCTATTTATGTTCGATTTTGTTTTTTAAGTTTACTTTGCTATTAATTTATCCTGTAAATACCTGCACGCATCAATTTGGATATTTTACAATATATGTATTTTCTGTATATATATATTGTAAGGCAGTTCGTCGCAAATTCCACCTTGCCGGGTAGTGTCATGACTCCCCCAGCTCTTGAGCTCTTTAATGATTCTATGGGACACATTTTTTTTCGTACTCGTACCGTGGCAAGAGTCCTAAAAGATCTCAACATACGTAAGTCCGCTAGTCCGGATGGTATCCCTGCTATTATTCTGAAGAGGTTTTCTTCCACGCTAGCAAAACCCCTGCGTAAGCTTTTCCATCTATCATATTCTCCTGAGCTCGTTCCGAACAGTTGGAAAACTGCATTTGTTCAGCCAATTCCCAAAAAAAATCGAACCATCTTCTCCCTTAAATTATCGATCGATCGCACTAACGTCTCTTCTTTCCAAGGTCATGGAAACGCTGATTAAGAAATATCTTGGGGAACGAAAACTTCTTAATGACCGTCAGTATGGATTTCGTAGCAAAAGGTCCACCGGTGATTTGATGGTTTATTTAACCGATATTTCAAAGCCATTTGATAAAGTCTAGCATCTTGCTCTCTTATCGAAAATGCTTGCTTTCGGTGTCAACGAATTCCTTCTTCGTTGGATTAGAAATTTTCTTTCGAAGCGTTCAATACAAGTTGTATTGGATGGATTCAAGTCTGAAACCCACAATGTAAATGCTGGTGTGCCCCAAGGCTCGGAATTGTCCCCGACCCTCTTCCTCATTTTTATAAATGATCTCCTGTCTACAACTTCTAATCCAATTAATTGTTTCGCTGACGATAGTACTTTCAGCTTTTCATATTCGTTTTCAGACAGACATCCTTTCTCTTCGGATGTTGAACTTTGTTATATTTTTAACTTTTGCGTTCAAGATGGAGTTTTTCCGGAAAGCTTGAAAACTGCTGTAGTTCTGCCATTGCATAAAAAAAATGATACATTGTCTTAAATAACTATCGTCCTATTTCTATATTATCTGTTTTTCTAAAGTTTTTGAAAAAAGGCATAAAAACTAGAATGATATCTTTTCTGGACAGAACTCGTTTTTTAAGTGACTGTCAATTTGGTTTTAGAAGTAGCAAATCGACAGAAAGTGCATTATTGAAATTATCTGGTTAAATATATAACAGCTTTAACATTTCTCAAATTCCATCAACATTATTTATTGATATAAGCAAGGCATTCGATATGGTGAACCATGAGTTATTACTTGATAAACTTAATAAAGCAGGCTTAAGAGGCTCCATTTATAAGTGGTTTTCTTCCTATTTATCAAATCGTAAACAAGTTGTTAAAATTAAAAATGCTTTCAGTTCACAATGTTTCTTAAATATGGGTGTTCCTCAAGGATCAGTTCTGGGTCCAATTCTTTTTCTTATTTATGCTAACTCGTGGTTTTTGCAACCTTTTAAATGTAAACTCACATGCTTTTGCTGATGATACATCTCTTTTTTATTCAAACAGAAATTTAATTAATATCTTTGCAGATGTAAATAGCGACCTAGATATAATTAGAAGATAGTTTAATTATCATAAACTAATAACTAGCAATAAAACGAAGTTCATGATATATAATATCCAAGGTAAAGTTCCCGAAGAAATTCCTTTGTATTATCATTCACCAACATGTAATCGATTTGTTTTGGGAGATATGGACTTCAATAATCAATTAAGTTGTAATGAAAATTTCTTTTTGATTGATCGTGTGGATAGTTTTAAATATTTAGGTATTATATTCGACAGTAAACTTTGTTGGAGGACCATACAACCTATTTGAAACAGTATATGAACGGAGTTGTAAGACAATTGTTTCATCTTAGTATATGTACTCCAATCTTCGTGTGTAAAATTAGTTTACAATGGTCTACTAAAATCGAAACTTGAATATGGAATTTCTTGTTGGGGTGGTACGTATTCCAATAAAATTGAACCATTATTGATAAAGCAGAAGCACGCAATACGAATCATTACTAAAAGTAGTCGTAGGACTCCTAGTTTTGAGCTGTTCAAATGTCTTGATTTTCTTCCTCTAAGGTATCTTTACTGCTACAAAGGTTTAAAGATATTTTTCATGAATTCCGGCTATTATGTAGCTAGAGTATAAGATAGCTATAGCTTGCGGATCAACACCAGGAATTTCGTTACTGTACCAACCATAAAAAAACTCATTTTCCGCATTGTTATCACGTGACTGCTCCGCGTTTATTTAATAGATTACCAGAAAAACTTAGGTGTGAAAGAGTGAAAACAGTATTCGTAAATTAAGTAAAAAAGTGGCTATTTTCATTTAGCCATTCTGAATTTTTTTTTCAGTTATTTTTTTTATTTAAAAAAATAACGGTATGTTCATTTTTTTCCAAATTCATACCAAATCTGTATGACCTTATAATGAGTACATTAAATTTTATTTGAAATCAATAGCATTATTTTTTCGAGAGATATTTGAAACTAACCAAAATTTTTACTTTTTTTTTAAACCGTTATAGTGAAAAAACTACTCACTGAATTTTAATAGACGCCCTTTCAGTCTCTTTCGAAGTTATTATCTATTAAGCCCCTTTTAGATGATCAGTTGTTCCTTCAGTTATCAGTTCAGTTATCAGTTCCGGTGTTCAGTTGAGCTTGTATTCTGCTTCTCTCTTTACTGAATTGTGATAAAAAGGGTAACTTTTCTTCCATAAACATGGACACACGCGATAAATTTCAATGAAATCGACCAAATTATCATTCTGTTTCGACATATTGAAAAAAAAAACATGAACTCGAATGAGGATTGAACTGAAAAGTATTTACACATCAGTTTAACTGATAACTGAACTGAAAACTTATGGGAATTTCATCAGTTTCAGTCTCAGTTTCAGTTTCAGTTAAACGCTTCAGTTTTTGCATTTAGACATCAGTTTAACTGAAAGCTTAACTGATAGCTCAACTGAAACTGAAACTGAAATGATCGTCTAAAAGGGGCTTTTAAACAAAATTTATTTGAATTCGATATCTTTACTCGTTCTTGAGATATTGACGACAAAAATGGTACCAGAACGTACGGACGTACGAACGTACGAAGGTACGTACACACACACACACAGACATCTCTCTTAAAATGATTGATATAGCCTCTAGGGTCCTTGAAACGTCGACAAATGTCAAAAATTCCAATTCGACAAATCGGACCGATTACAATAACTCCCTATGGGAAGTTAAAAAAACCTAAGACCACATTTCTCACCATTTCTCCAAACACGCTCACAGAAATAGTTATTAGAATAGGTTTAGGCTCTCTATGAGCCGTCATAGCCACTTATTATTTTTTTTTAAGACCACATTTTCAATCTGACGACAGCTGAAAATTGAATTGGTATTAGTACAAAATTGATTTGAAATCGGAAATATATATAAAAATAGCCTAATTGGCATTTTGACAGATCTAAGTTGTCATTAAATTGATTTATTTTACCAATGGAAAATCACATACATAAGGGAAGGAATGCACGAGTCTATTAAATGTAAATGTATAAAGAAGTTTTCAGTAATGTAGAAAATATTTAATACAATGAATGTATCATGTATTTCTTGGTAAAAGATAAATGTTTGAAATGTCAAAATGTTTTGAAATAAATTATCGAATGTATTCAGCAAATAATTGAAATAATCTATGTATGTAAATAAGCTTTAAAAATTATGCAGAATATACTCTTAAGAAAATCTTTTCAAGTGAGGAATATTTATCTCTGGATCGGAGAATATGTAACATTTTCGTTACTGTGCTGAAACCAAAAACCGTGAAAGTTATTAACGTGGAACCCTTATCGCCACTTGCATCGCACATTTGACATCATGCGTTCTTAATTTCTTTTTCAAACTCAGATACGATCTGCCATTACTTTCAATACTAACTGGTACAGGTCCATCATGTAAAATTGTTGCCCTAAATTTAAAGATATTAATTTACCGGCTGTATAGTTATAACAACAATGAAATTCGGGATTTCAAGCTTTTGAAGAGCCACATCGGAGAGGTACCGCCACTTCAAATTATCAAAAGTCTTAAGTTCTTGAATAAATTTAATCTTGTAATTCCCAATTTTTAATACTTCTTTTTAACTGAATCTCTTACCACTGCGAAATGTTCGGTACTTTGACCGGTTCGTTAGTGCAATGTTAGTTTTTTTTTTAAATTTACCTACATATACATAGCATATACACATGTATATTTGTTTTTCAAAAATGTGACAGCTTAGCACCAGAAATGATCGTTAGAAAAATATGAAATAATATACGAGTAATATGCATAAAAACATAGGGATCTTCATTTGGGAATCCTTCCTTCACCTGGTGGAGAAGCTGACTTTCCAGTACTCGATTGTCCTTTCGACAATATAAAGGTGTCCCATGCTCTTGACCGAGATAAGGGTTCACACCATTATGCTTACAGGATGTTAAACCCTCTCCACGATGCAGTCTGAATGGAATTTATCCCCGGGGTCAAACGAATGAGTTTTCATCCATTAATATTAGGAATGTTGACTCGTCCGAAAAGCAGACCTGTACAAATATTACCAAATTGCAAATAGAAATTTTAACACTTAATTTTTTTAAAGACTTATTTACATCACTCCAGTCTTTAAGACTTATTATGTATATTTCGTATTCCTCGGCCGATTGCAGACGTTTACCCTTTATCTGCCAGTTTTGTCAACGCGACTGGTTTCTACCGGCAAGTTTGTGTCCATTTTCATCTTCAAACGATTGACTACTCACTTGGACGGGCATGTTTGTCACACTTCGTTTCTTAAACAATGCCATCTCTTGAACATAAAAGTAACAAATATTTAAATGGGAACTCATCAATTTTAGTTTATGCTTACAGAACGAAATTTCTTAGCTTTATTGCTCAGTTTTAATATCAAAATACGGATAAAAAATATTAGCTTCGTCAATTTTCATTTTAATTTGATTGTGAGATACTATTGGAATTGATTCGTATCATTTGCCATAGCGGTCATTATGTGAGTATAGCAATGTTTTTATTTATTTTGTCATTTCGTCATGCATTTTAATTTATATAGAGTACTAGCGATCGGTCCAGAGTTCAAAAGGTGGGAGCACTTATTATCTATAGCGAAATGACTTTTGGTGGATAATGGTAGTAACGTGTGGCCATTTGACGAAGTCTCAGCAGATATTGGTACAGTGCCTTGCTAAATATGTTTAAGGTAAATGAGTAATAATATTTCTTTTATCAATTCGTCTTAAGGCCAGCTGAAATTTAAAACGTACATTTTTCGGTGTGCCAACCAAGTGAAAAACATACATTTTTAAATTTAAGTCAACAATAGTCAACGATTGGCCCTGTGCTTCGTTGATGGTAATAGTTGAATGGTAAATCGTTGGAATCATGGGTATGCATTTTCGCCTTTGAATTTGTCGCCGATGATTGTTGCTTCGATCGGTGATCCAAACTTCACTGTTACATAGATAATACGTGCGGCTTCATTCCAGGGGGTTCCAGTGAATTAAAAATTTTTGTCGAATGAATTGACGACTTATGTACTTACTATTCCTCCATAAATGTGTCAATCGTATTTTCGTATTTCACTGTTCATCCGGGCAGTTTCAATTTAATTTGCTCATTGAACTTGTTAATATCAATTTTTTTTGCCAAAATTACACGTTCGCAAAGTCAATTCGGATATTTATAGTTGGTAGCTACTCGTAGATTTGAGAATAACTTGTCGATAACGGCCCCTGATAGTCAGTTCAGTTTGACAGAAGTTCGGGGAATCATAATCAATTGAAATTTTGCCTTTTTCGAAGTACAAAAGTTGTTATGAGAATGCTTAAGCCGACGGGTTTTGCAGCAAATACTTACGCAACTTCGTCGATAGCGTGATTTTCTCGTCTGGGTTTTGAAGACTTGATGATTTTAAGCATGCGCTTAGCTTATCTACAAAAATTGATCAAGGAATAGCAGGAAAAGTATTGTGAAAATAACCAGCAAGAATAATACCATCCAATAGGTTGGTTGGTTGTTTCCATGAAAATCACCACAGCACATTTTAAAAATTATGGCGATCTCTAAGGTTTTGCTGATGTTGGAAGTTGCTGTCTGGTTCAAATTCAATGGAGACTTGTGCTGAGTAAGCAGTTCATCTGAAATCCAATAACGTTCCTGAGTTGACGGATCAAAAACTGTCAACTGATGATGTGGTTGGTAGGGGTGTCTATTAAGATAGACTAACATTATGTCGTTCTTACCGACTTTCTGGCGGAACTTATGTCTATTAAAGAAGGCCTGTCTTCGCTCAAAGAAAACGTGTTATCAACTACTGATATCCACACCTTTTCGAATAGACTCGCGATCTCTTGTAACTCTATAACAGCTCTCAACTACCATTCATCTTAGCTGCGTACTTTGTGTCATTACCAGACCCTGTCTTTTAGCCAAGCACGCATGTAACCGTTAGTGCAAAATATAAATTGTTACATATTGCAAAAGTATGAATAAATATTTTTTTTTTGAATTGCTATTAATTCTTATTGAAAGCAATTTTGGGGGAATCATGTATGAAGAAGTTAACCTACAAGCTATAACTTGTAATTTGTAGTAGTTGCATGTGAAAAAATTGGCCTTATGTGTAAAATTCCTTCATCTACATTAAGGAAGTCAATAAAACATGCCTACTATAGATTAAGAGTAATATGATTTTGATTTTACCCTACATAAACAGTAACCTACTAACTCTGGATTATTCGGTAAAAAATAAGATATTTTATTGAGTGCTTTTAAACACGCTAAATATCATTGGAGATTATGAGAAGATTTCCAAATGAATCCCGACCAAATTCTAGGTATAGTGCATATAAGATGTGCATACATACAGCTTGTTGATTCCATCATTTATTTTTTAAGCCGTGTCTGCCTTTTACTTTGGTTGCCAAAACACAGTTCGTTCTCCATCACAACACGTTCACCGCAAATTCACCTTGAATGCAAAAGCCAATTCGTTACGTTTAAACCAAAATGACAGTAACATGCGCAAGCAATGCGCATGCGGAACGTTTGTATTCCACAAATAACGCATAAATCTAACTGTCTCTTAAATTGCTCATCAGCAAAAACCTACTTCTGCAGCAAAGAAGAGGAGCACACCACAAATATGGGTATCTCTAGTAAAATAATCACATAGCATGTCTACTTCACAGATGAGACAACTTAATATTACGTTTTTATTCTTCTCACTATAGCTATGTATCTGTCCGTTGGTTGTATTCCTACGGGAATATCTTCTTTTTGCATATTCATTTCTGCTTCTTTCACATACCTCAACCTTAACCCGTTGGCAGCTCAATTTTAGCTTATGCAGCGTCATTTCTCCGGAGATAGATAGATACATTTTCTAACCAGAGATTAAAAAAAATATAATTTTTATCTAAGCTTTTCACTGTGAATTTGTTCTCTCAGGCGCAGACGTAAAACGACAATGGATTTAACCGGATTTTTTTTTATGATCCAACTGTTCCTTCATAGAATAGCCAGAAGTAAGGCTGTTGCAACACAATACTTCAGATGCCAAACAATGTGATTCAATTTAGAATAATCACACAAATCGGTTGTAAATTAATAAGCTTCTTTTAGATAATGTAAGTTGCAAAGCCCCATTTTTTTGCTCCAGTGAGTTTTATTGAATACCCACGCTCACTGCAGAAATGCAGACTTAGTCTTGCAACCTGCTGCTTAAGGATGGGTGGCATTCGTAAAATTCTTCTAACACTGATAAGTTGTAACTTAAATGTGATAATTTAAATGTTAGATGTTTGAGGCTCTTTTGGTTGTTTTATAAACATTGAAATGACTATTTCATTTACATATATTCGCAACCAACCTTTCGATAGCTGTCTTGCCCAGGCGATATTTTTGTTTAAAATTACAGTTAATATGTACATACATACATCAAAATTATGTAGTTCCAATAAATATTGGCGCAAAATCTAAATAGCTTAAAGTTAAGATACTCGTAATAGTAACTTATAAACAGTTTACTAACTTTTTCTTAATTTTAAACATTTTCTAACTAGCACTAGTGTACGTCATACATTCCCTCCTATTTTCCATAAAAATTTCAATCTATAATCGGGACACCTGCTATTCGGAACATGGACCATACACATACACTGCTACACAAAACTGCGGGTCATAAAAAAATTTCTTATTTTTTTTTTCCAAGACAAATTGAGAATAAATAAAATGCACGACTGTAGTGTTAATAAAACATCGATTGTTCGAACTTTCGATAGTATCGATAGTTTAAAAAAAAACTATCGATTAATCGATAGATAATCGATAGTGTTTTTCAAATTAATATATAATAAAATGAGCTGAAAAAAAAATCAAATCTTTTAAGAAACATTTAAAAAAAAATCAAATTTTATAATCATTTAAAAAAAACTGTTCACACTTGCTGATCAAAAATTGTGTTCATGTATTTATTATTGGCGTAATTTTTAAGCAAAAATCCTTTTGATATTTTTTTTTGATCGAATTTCTCCAAGCTTTGGAGGGCATTAACATTTGCACTGGTGGAATTTGATTTCCATTTGCATCAGAGGATTAACCATCACCTTCTATATTTAAAGATACTCGTAATATCAGCATCAGCAAGTTTTAATTTCAAATGGTCTTGTAAATTTAAATAAAAATTGCCAGATTTGTTGATAAAAGTCCGAATCGAATATTGGTTCTTACGCAAACTTAATTTTACAAATAAACAAAACACAGAACGGGGAAACCGTAAACTCGAAAGAACAGGAAGCATGTAAACATATGCTCTGTAATGAAATGCTGTTACGGGACTTTCCCTATTAAAGCGGTGACGGTAAGCTGACATGTCAAAAAACAAAACTGTAAAAAATCGAGTGGGGTATAGTATTCCACATTAGAGTAGTACGGCTAAAGAAATAATTTCTGTATTTTACAGTACACCTGGTACCCGGAATTAGGCTCAAAGGTTAACTGAACTGATGAGCATTCTTTGCAAGACGAGTATTACGGCGAAAATTTTTTAAGGGAGGAATGCAGCTGGCTATATCATTAGAGCACTATTTATATAAGAAGCGATAAACAAAGTGTAAGTGACATTACAAGGGTGTTCTAGAGAAACAAACGTTTCGATAATAGAACTGGCTCTTTCTTGGATTCTATCTAAAATGTGCAGATGGGTTTTAGGAGCCCAGATATCGGAGTTATACTCAAGTTTAGGTCGAATGTATGCCTTATAAATTGTAGCCAAATCCGAAGGAGAAAAAAAATACTTGCATCTTCTAAAGAAACTTAAGCATTTAGGCGCAAATGTCATTTTTATCATTTAAGGACAATTTTCAGTCAACGAATCATTTATGAAACAAAAACACATCAACTTTACAGACTATCGAAGTTTTCGCCAAACTATCGATAGTCCCGATAGTTCAAAACAATCGATTAATCGATTAAACTATCGATGTTTTATGAACACTACACGACTGGATCGCACGAACTTGCTCTTATGTAAAAGTACTTTGGAATTTAAGATACATTTTATAAATATAAAACATGAATTTAAAATGAAATTGCCGTCTGATTTCTAGAAAAGTATGAATTTATGCAAACAAACTTTAAAAAATAGTTTTATTATTAAATAAATAAATTTTTTATATAAGAAATTTCTTTAAAATTTTTCAAGAAAAAAATGTGGGATGCGAATTTTAAGTATTTAATAATATTGATTTTAATAATAATATTATAATTAATAATTAATATTATAATATTGATTTTTGGAAATAATTTCAAAAAAAAATCGTTCATAGGTTTTGAAGATATTGATTTTTCAAAAAAAAATTGTTAAAAAAAAAACCAACAAATAATTTTTCGAATATTTTTATATACAATATTATTTTAAACTTAGGGAGACTCCTGCTCAAAATTTTTGGTTAAAATCGTTAGAGCCGTTAATGAGAAAGTCGAAAATCAAAAAAAACGGTTCTATGACAGGTACCGTTAATAACATTTTGCCCCAATTGTTTTTTTTTTTACCAAAACGTAGTCCATGTCCATAATATCACACCTAATTTTTTTTTCAAAATCGTTAGACCCGTTTTTGAGATAAATAAGATTTTGAATTACGGGTGTATGGGGGGTACCGTTAGTTTTAGAGCTTAAAAAAACTTTCAATTTCCCCTCTAGGGAATCACCGAAGACCCATAACTACCGTGTTTGAAGAAAATAGGTCCAGTGGCTTAGGCTCTAGACCGAGGTACAGACATACAGACATACAGACAGACCGACATAGAGACAGACAGACGGAATTGCCGGACCCACTTTATTCGTCTTCGCTATCATCGTAATGTCAACTTTGATCAAAATCTCGAGTTCGATTTTTTTTCCAAATGCAGAACTTGCCCTATAGTACCTATATCGCAAGTAAAAAACACAAATATACAAAATATTAAAATATGCCTGTGTAATGTCAATCAAATCAAAATTTGTTTAAGAACAAAAATTATAATAAATAAATAAATTAGAGCCCATCGCGGCGTGTAGAGAACCTAAACCTAGTGACTTACAACTCTCAACCATTCCTGTGTATGTGAGAGACCTACAACTTTCCAACTTTCTGCCGATTCCGAACGGCTAATGGGCAGCTCTTTTGATGACAAAACCATTTCCTTTCCTCCCAAGGCGCAGTATACCCCTGTAAACAAATTTTATATTTAAACAATTTTCTGTCCACGGTCCAGAAAGGCGTACAGCAGAACCCAAGACAGTCGATCATCGGGCACAGAATTCGACATTTCCCACACTTTAACTTGACAAATCTTGCGTCAAAGCCTGTGTCGTAAAAGATCCAATGGATCCAGGAGCGAAAAGTTCATGACCATAGACAACGCCGGTTGTTCGCTGACTGGGCTTCGGAGCGTATGAAAGAGACCCCAAGAATCATCTTTAGTGACGAAGCGCATTTTTGAAAGAACGGCGGGAAACTGTGACCCGAGCTTCCCGGTAACCACGATCAATGCAAATTGATGCCAAACGTTTGGGGTGAGTTCTAAATTGCACAAAATATTTATTAATTATGTCCATGTAGTTAGTACGTTGGACTGTCATGCGGAAGGTCTCGAGTTCGATTCTTAGCCGCTGCAAAAAAGTTTTTCAGGGGTGTACTGCCTCTTGTGAGGAATTAACAAATCCTCTAAGAGTATATCTCTTGTCATGGAAAGTGCCGTTCAATAGCCGTTCGGAATCGGGAGAAAATTGTAGGTCTCCTCCGTTCCTGGTAAAACGCACCAGTGGCGTAGATAGCTTTTCGCTATGATGAAGAGATGGATCTAGTTCGCTCATTTTTACTTGCGACTTATAGGCAAGTTATGCAATTCGTAAAAAAAATCGAACTCGAGATTTTGATCAAAGTTGACATTACGATGATAGCGAAGACTAAAAAAGTGGGTCTCGCAATTCTGTCTGTCTGTCTGTCTGTCGGTTCGACTACAGCCTCAACGGCTCGGTCGATTTTCTTCAAACTTGGTAGATACATTTTTATTTCCCCCCCCCCCAAGACCAAAAATAACGGTACCTGCCATACGAATTTTTTTTCGTAATTTTGTAAATATTTTTTTTTCTCAAAAACTGCTCGACAGATTTAAAAAAAAAAAGATACAAAAAAATTTTATTTAGTTAAAGCTAGGTACTGGTTGAAAAAAATTTTCCGAATAATGGTTATTGAGGGTACCCCCCAAAGAACTATTTTTTTAGTTTTTTTATTTTCTCAAAAACGGTACAACGGATTTTGATCATTTTTTTGCTAAAGCTTCCCAAAAATTTAAATAGAATTGTCTATTCAAATTTTTAAAAAATTTTTTTTCAAAACTTAATATTTCGAAAACCTTATAGATACTAGTTTTTTTTCAAACTTGATAAATAAAAGTTTATTAACATAATCTACAAGATGTAAAAAAAAAGTTTTATTTTACATAAAAATAAAGGTACCCACCATACAAATGTCAAAAAATGACTTTCAAAAATCGTATTTTTCTCGAAAACGGCGCCTAGAATTTTGATACAAATTTTTATATTTCAATTAATTTTAACGATCTTTAATCTAATAAAAAAAATTGAAATTAAGATATTACAGCTTGTACCTACCATAGAACCATTTTTTTTAATTGTGAATTACTCATTATTAATATATCGATTTTAATGAAATTTTTTGTAGAGATGCTTCTAAAAAGTCTAAAACCATTGCATTTCAAAACTTAGAAAAAAAATATTTTTTTGAATTTTTGAAAAAAAAAAATATTTTTTTTTGGAAAATTCGATATTTCAAAACCGTCTTAATATTTTTTTTGGAATATAATTTTCATTCGTACAGTAGTAAAAATTTAAAGTTAGCATACCAAATTTTATTCTTAAAAATGTGTTTGTGTGGATGAGTGTGCTGCGTATTTGGGGTGGTTTCTTACACCAACTTAACAATGTGCCACACGGTGCGAAGAAATCTAAATAATTTTCTTTTTTTGTGTCGGTGTAGGCTTTTGTGCTATGTGATGGAAAGCTGGATGGAAGCTCTTTTTCTTGCACGTTTACCTATTATTAATTGGTGGGAGACGTAAAAAAAAATTTCAGAGTGCGTTTCTTTAACTTATTTGGTTAATGACTGGTTATGTTGAACAATTATCGATCCCAATGGGGAGGGGATATATCTTCCTGAACCCCCCCCCCCCTATCTACGCCACTGAAACGCACACAGAAATGGTTGAGAGTTATAAGTCACTAGTTCCTTATTCTCTTCGAGCTGTTGCACCACCAAATTTATTTATTTTTATGTCCAACAACCTCGAAAACCTTAAAAGTTATAATGTGTGCATGTTTTCTAGGAGTCAAGCAGATTATAAAATCCAGTCAAATCAAGTGAAGCAGATAATAATTTCTATCATTACTTCTGCCTCTTTTTCCATAATTTTCACCCTCTACTGATAGTCCAGTCAAAGCGTCATGAAAAAGGGCCTGACCTTGCGCGCAGAGGCATGGTCAATTTTTTTTTCATGGATCGATAGGTGCTTATGAGAAAAGCTTAAAACCAAATTTGCACCACATGACAACTTTTTTTACCAAAGTTATTGGTAAAAATGTATTTTGTGTCATTTTTTGGTCATTTGCGAATATCTCGGCTCCACTATCTCGCACAAACAAAAATTAAACATGCTTTTATTCCTTATAGCATTATCTATTATTTTCTAAAAAAAAACATTTGTTTAAACAAATGACAAAAAAGTTATAGTAAGTTAAACAAATTTTTTGTTGTTTAAAAATCACTTCTTCGTGATTATTAAGAAAAAAGCTCATTTAACGATGAAATTTTTATTTTTTATTATTAAAGTTCTTGTAATTCCCTACAATTTAAAAAAAGAAATCAACACTCTACGATGAACGAAAGCCGAGTAATAAATTATTGAACATGGGTACGTCAGCGCACCCACGCATTTTATGATTTTATGTTTTAATTAATATCTCAGCCGCAGTATGTCGCAAAGTAAAAATAAAAAACTGTATTGCTAATAACAATATTTTCTATCAATTTGCATTTAATTTAATATGTTTGAGCAAAAACATAAAAAGTTACCGTTGGTTTCAACGTTTTTTTCTTGTTTTTAATACCTTTTTTTCAAAGTTATTTAGAAAAAAACTGTATTTCACGGTAAATACTTTTCAGTTTTGGATTTTTGTTTTATAGTCCTGCTAATTTTCTTCAAATTAAAAAAAAAATTAGTCCATTACGACAAACGGGAGCCAAGATATTCATGATTTAAAAACTTAGGAAAGCTTACAATTTAGTATTTTAACTTTGTAGCTTGTAATTTTGGTGTCGCCAGCAACAAGAAGCAACAAATATGTGTAAGTATGTGTGGGGTGTTTGAAGGATACCAATATATCTTGTTGCTGGCGACACCAAAATTACAAGCTACAAGGTTAAAATACTAAATTGTAAGCTTACCTAAGTTTTTAAATCACGAATATCTTGGCTCCCGTTTGTCGTAATGGACTAATTTTTTTTTTAATTTGAAGAAAATTAGCAGGACTATAAAACAAAAATCCAAAACTGAAAAGTATTTACCGTGAAATACAGTTTCTTTCTAAATAACTATGAAAAAAAGCTATTAAAAACAAGAAAAAAACGTTGAAACCAACGGTAACTTTTTATGTTTTTGCTCAAACATATTAAATTAAATGCAAATTGATAGAAAATATTGTTATTAGCAATATAGTTTTTTATTTTCACTTTGCGACATACTGGGGCTGAGATATTAATTAAAACATAAAATCATAAAATGCGTGGGTGCGCTGACTTACACATGTTCAATAATTTATTACTCGGCTTTCGTTCATCGTAGAGTGTTGATTTCTTTTTTTAAATTGTAGGGAATTACAAGAACTTTAATAATAAAAAATAAAAATTTCATCGTTAAATGAGCTTTTTTCTTAATAATCACGAAGAAGTGATTTTTAAACAACAAAAAATTTGTTTAACTTACTATAACTTTTTTGTCATTTGTTTAAACAAATGTTTTTTTTTAGAAAATAATAGATAATGCTATAAGGAATAAAAGCATGTTTAATTTTTGTTTGTGCGAGATAGTGGAGCCGAGATATTCGCAAATGACCAAAAAATGACACAAAATACATTTTTACCAATAACTTTGGTAAAAAAAGTTGTCATGTGGTGCAAATTTGGTTTTAAGCTTTTCTCATAAGCACCTATCGATCCATGAAAAAAAAATTGACCATGCCTCTGCGCGCAAGGTCAAATGACGCTTTGACTGGACTATGAAACTATCTCCCTCTTTCGTGGAAAGCATTCAGCACACAAAAAGGAAAAAACGTATGCGGCGTTACGTTGAATAGAGGCATTATAAGCTAAACGCTTTTGGAGGTTGAATAGTGCCTATATAAGGAAATTTTAATATTAAACTGTCAATTCCACTTCGACATCACATTAAATTATTGTGATTATCAAAAAAGAAAAAGGTCTTTCAGTTGTTATTGAAACTAAAACTTTATGTTATTTTTATTTAATGATTTATTTTAAAAAAACTTACTCATGAAATCAAATAAAATAAATTATTTATCTACTTTTACATAAAAACGTTAAAAAAAAACTTTTTTGAAACAATAAAATTCATTTATTTTTAAATTAGAAATTTAAAAATTTTGTCCTTCTTTCTAATACGAAAATCAGCCTTATTTATTTGTTGAATCAAATTTTAAAATTTCTTGGCCCTTACAAGATGGGAGTAGACTGCGGAGATATTTTGAGTGTCTTGTTTTCTATTCATAATGTTGTTGTTTTTAAGGATGTGAAGAGTTTCTAGGGTGTATCTTTGGCAAAATATCTCTCCGTTTGGAGAATTTCTATCTCATTAAAATCTGGCTGTTGACGGTTGATTTTGACACAACGGTTCGCCAGTGCTGTCTAAGCCAAACTTTTACTATTTACTATTTCATGGTGAACATTATATGTGTTGCGTTGTATCAAACTTCTTATAAGCTCATAGGTCATAGGGGTAGCCATTTTTAGACAGAATTTGGGTGACTATGCTTTAATTTTTGGAGTGAAACTAACGGTCGCTTAACATAAATACTTTTTTAACTTGATTAAAATATGTTTAGCCCGGTGGGATCGAAAACTAACTAGCCAATCTGGTGTTGTTTCTTTTTGGTGCCAGTCGAAGTTGAGGTGGTCTTTTTTTGGTGATCTCTCTCCACACATCCTTCTTTATCCGGTATGTGTTAGTGTTGTAATTTTTGTTTTCGATTATTGAATTTTATCCTCAATAAGTTGTATGAGGAGTATTTGCAGCTAGGATAAAACGAATATCAATTTGGTTACCAGTACTGTGCTAGATATAATCACATATACCTTATCCGATGAATCAGAGTTAATTGTTCGAAAACTTTTAGCTTTTGGTAAATCCATTTTTGTTTAATAAATTCGACCGACAGACAAGATGTTTATTTTTTATAAACAGCTGAGTTTTATGAAGGCTAAATGTAATAGATTCTCACTTTTTGGTGCTTTATTTGACACAAGCTCATTAAAACTAAAGGGTGGTCCAACGAAAACGCACGATATAAATTCTGAATAAAACAAAAAGTTTTCAAAGAACTATCTTAATATTTTTTTATTATGAAGAAGAATCTATGACAATTATGTGTGAAACAAAATATCGGCCAAATGCTCACCACGGCTTCGGTGACATACCTCTATCCGATGGTCCATATTTTCAATGACTCTGAGACATAATTGAGGTTCAATGTCGACAATCAATGACGTACACTTTTTCTTTTAAATATCTCAAAAGAAAAAAGCCCAACGGTTTCCAACTGAGGTGAAAGTGTGCCTCGTCGCTGAAGATGATTTTCTTTGTAAAGTCGCCATTCATTTCTGTCTGTTCAACCAACAATTCGGCATATTGACGACGCTTGGAATGGTCAGTAGACTTCAGCTCTTGAGTCAATTGAACCTTGTTAGCGTGTAAATTCAAATCTTTATTCAAAATTCACATCAGCGATGTTCGTGAGATTCTCAATTTTTGGGCACGACGACGAGCAACAGCAATGTTTTCCCAAAACGAACTGGGCGCGCATGCACAGGTGTTTTCACATTTCCTACAAATACGGTTTGCTGAAATTTGCGAACAATTCTACCGATTGTGGACACATTTGGTCAATTATGTTGACCAAAAAAATCACGAAGTGCACGAAATGCATTTTGATTTGAACGCTTCAACAATCTTAACGCGATGCTTAATTGTGTACCTCTCCATAATTAAATTTTTCCAAACACTGAAAAAAAAAATCTCAAATTAAGTTGGGCAAAAAACTTGTCGTTAAGGTGTGACTCACAATTAACATTGTGCATTATGGTTGGACCACCCTTTATAATGGGTAGGAAAATGTTTTATAAATAACAATTTATATTGTTAACTAATAAATCCTTATGCACTACATAGCTATTTACTCGTTTAGCGAATTCATATAAATAGGGTTGAGTATACATATATAGTAGTGTACCCAATTTTAAAAAGTTGAAAATTCTTATATCAATGCTTTTTGCGACCTCTAGTCCAAATACGTTTCGCCCAGGCACGACAGCTCAGCTCAAAAGTTAGATGATGTCGTACCTTCTAGGATGTAATATATTAGTCGATGGTTATACATATAGTTCGTGGAAAAATTAGCATAAGAATAGTTTCTGTAAAAAAAAACAGATAACGGCTTATAAATATTTCTCTAGAGAAATTATGACTCTCATTATAAAACGCAAATCGAACCTAAAATCTTAAATAAAGTTCGCTCCAGCTGTCAAAACTTTAGCGAAGTTGACTACCACGGTATAACAATAAGCGAGTTTTTTTCTAATCGAACCTCTCAAAGTGTGAACTCCAATCGAATCAAATCATTTAGTGATTGATAACGCCAGTGAATAGAAAATTGAAGTGAATTTATGTTGTTTTATTTGGAAATACTGAGTGATAAAGGATAAAGGTAGTTTCAAGCAAATAAATTTCGGTTTCTTTGAGAAACGAAAATAATAATTAAATTTTTCAAGAACTATTGCGAAACAGTTTCAAAAGCTTGTGGAAATAATGAAAAAAACTGTATATAGCTGATATGAACGTTTGGGTCAGCAAAAAATAGAACCAAAAAGATTATTGCGAACCATTTGCAATATAACTTAATTTTCTTAGTCCCCGTCAAAAGGAAAAAAAAATTACTGGCATATTTTGTTTTGTTACAACAAAATACGTTTTTTTATAGGTTTGGACAACAAGCTAAAACTCAAGCAAAAATTTTCTACAAAAAAAAAATATAACCGATACTGATGGACAACCATACCTACTGCCAGACTAACTTTGTCTCCTTTGAAGCAAGCCGTACTTGCCAATTGCTTTGGTGTAAACACAAGGTTTGCTTTCTACGAGGCAAAAAAGCAATTGAATGAATTTTTTGGGAACGAATGTCTCAAGAAGGTCTAAAGAATCCAGATGCACCGCAGGGAGAACATCGTCATTACTATAATTGTTTTTTAATAAAAAAAAATAATAACCGAAGAACACAAAACACAATATTAAAGACTACAACTTCACAATTGCTAAATTCAATTTTCCATCGTTTGACGTTTAACATGGTGTTATTTTAATGGAATCCTTTTTGGAACTATTTATTTTTGAAGCAAAAGTGGAAGTTCACTAGCTATAGTACCGCGATAAGAGAAATTCTGGCAACCTTTCGACTTTAGTCGAACGTTCGATCCGCTATTCATAATAAAGACTTACATATTTATTTGTTGCCCCTTAGTTCCCAAGTAGAAAGAATTATATTTTGTTATATACAGCCTTCACAAATGCATATGTATGCAAGTTAGTCGAAAAATCAATCAAAATCGAAATAAATCAACTTAGACTCATACTCTAGAAGCTTGAACATACGAGTACAAGAACTAAAATAAACATAACGTCGAATTTCTTTTAAAGCATCGTGTAAGTTTACATAAAATCAGCGAACATTACACCAGATACAAAAAACCACTGAATTCAAATATTAATATGAATTTTTGAATATTACAACAAAATATATCTATGAAGCTTCGCAGGTACACTGCATGTATGTAACCATACAAAAAACCCCTTCAAATATTAATACCTCGAACTTGTTCGAGCATTCTTCTGCATCTTCTTTCTGCATTTTTCTTTTGTCAACTATGTAGTTCTAAAATTTGCTTACAATTTTAGTTTATTGTGTTTTAAGTTATCTTTTTTTTTAAATAAAGCCTACAGTATGGTAATTAAGAATTCTGATGATTTTGATACTTTTACTCTTTTGATACTAGTACTTTTGTTTGTTAATGAAACCAAAATACTACTCATCATAACTTAACATTTTTCTGGTTTAATAACTATGCATAATTCGCCACCATCTTCTTCCGCTAGTCAAACTTAATCGTTTCATCGCAGCATCACCTTTTCAAGTAGCAAATGGTAGCATTATGTCATAACTATTATTAGGAGTACACTTGCACCATTAGATCATAATGACTATCTATAGTGTCTATTTTTACCTCGACTGTAATATTAGATCAATAATGCGATCATATTCACAGCTCCGATCGGAAATCACTCTTGATAATGATATTCCTATAATAGTATAGATAAGATCTGCCATTTCCATGTTCTAATACCTGCACAACGATGATGATTTCCTCCCATTTCCTGCAATGTGCATCTGCAGAAGCGTCAATTTTATTTGATTAATACTCAATGATCCATGCCGAGCACAACATAGAAAGAGGAGAGCATCTCACATTTGTGTATAAGGAAACTTGTTGACCTCTTGAGTGTTATTTCATTGGAACTCGGGAGAAGATTCATTAAAGTGACGTTTACTTTGGCGTGCCAAATGATAAATCGTACAAATGCAAAATGCTTTGATAAAGCGCACGATCAAATGCACGAAGAAGCATCATTACGCAGGTGAGAGCTTGAATTTTAGATTTTCCCCTTTGAGTATTGGCAAACTTGATTTGCTTCGAACATCATACCGATGACGTAGAGGTATTGAAGAAGCAACACAAAGGGTTCAGTGAACCGTATTTGAGAAGTGAATTGTGAAGTATCTAAGCGTGAATAACTACTTGCAGAAATTATTCTGGGAATCAAGTGCAGGTTGTCGATACTTGAACATGTCGGATCTCGAATGGGTAGCAAAAAGTTTTTTTTTATGTAACAATGTGAGAACAGATTTTTTAGTATTATATACACAGATATGTGTATAAATATATTGGAAATGCGGTTTGTTAGTCACAAAAATCTTTTGGTATAAGTGAATAAGTAGTAGATTTAAGAAAGCAATAAGGTTCCAAATGATTATTTTTATGAATGGCATTAAATAAAAAAAGTAGTACAACAGCATTAAGGGGACCAGGACCTAGCGACTTACAACTCTCAAAGATTCCTGAGTGCATGTAATCAAGAATGGAGGGGATCTACAATTTTCTGCCAATTCCGAACAGCTAATGCGCAGTACTTTTCATGACAAGCGATACTCTTAGAGGATTTGTATGTACATTCCTTGTAAGAGACAGTACACACTTTCGACAAGATTCAGCGATATTGTGATGACTGGAAGTTGAAAATCAACTTTCAGAAATGTGAAACTATTCTGTTCAGGACTCCGCTGGCTAGAGCCCCTAGGGATACTAGAAAGAACTGGCGCAAGCTGGTGATCGTTGGGCCACATAGACAGCCACTGGCGAGTAAAAGTGTAGTAAAGTACCTTGGCATCTGGTTGGATCAGTATTTGTATTTCGACAGACATATAAATGCTGCTCTGAACAGGGCTAGGGGAGCCTTTGCCTTGACGAAACGGTTGTTTTACAGCAGCCGGCTTGACAGCAGGGTGAAGGTGATTTGCTACATGGCCCTCATCCGGCCGATGATTGCCTATGGGTGTCCGGTGTGGTTCAACGTTGCCCCATCTCAAATGGAAAAGATTCGGGTGTTTGAGAGGCAGTGTCTAAGACGTTGCCTTGGATTACACAGAACACCAGAGTCGGAGTACAAACATTATTATTCCAACGAGGTTCTATACGACGGAGCCAATATAAACAGAATTGATAATTTTTTGATAAAGCTGATTCGGGGTCACATTGCAAGAGCGATGTCCTCGACCAACAGCCTAATTTTTGGGGCTTACTACCCTAACAACGATTATTATGAGAGTGTACGTATAAGCGGCTTTATCCCACCCGATGCATTTCTCTACTTAGACAGTCGAGGGCTGATCCAGGATAGAATGGCGATTCCGCTAATCTACCACGTCAGCCGGAGGACTGTGGATAGGCGGCTCCTTTATAGTCGAGACGTCCTCGCACAAGATGGAGCAGAGCGCCTTCGGTTCAGTAGGACTGTGTCCGATCGGGACCGGAGGGACAGGGAGAGACAGGAGAACCAGTTTTGGTGGTTGTGTAATAATGATAGGGAAAGTTGACGAGGACTTCTTGTATGTCTTGGCCGACTTACATAGATTTAAGTGTACTTTTTAGGTAGGGACAGTCGGGGTGGCACCAAAAAAAAAAAAAAAAAAAAAAAAAAAAAAAAAAAAAAAAAAAAATCTACACATTTGTGTACAAAAAAAAAAAAAAAAAAAAAAACAATGCTGCTGTGGCTGTTCTAGTTTTAAGTAGTTTTAGTTTATTTTAAGTAGTTTTAGATAGTTTTAATTAGTCTACTTTAGTTTTAGATAGTTTTATTTAGTCTACTTTAGTTTTAAGTTTTATATATAAAATTAAAAAAAAAGTTAAAGAATCCGAGTTTTTTTACATTTTCTCGAGAAAACAAAAAAAAAAAAGATATAGTTTAAATAAAATATAGTTTTTAGGCCGAAAGGTATTACAATTAAGATAAAGTATAGCTTAGAGCGCCCGCATAGGGCCAGTAAGTTAGTTTTAAGTTAATGGATAATTAGGCTAGTTTTTATGAATTTTTGTCTAGCTTTAAGATAGTTTTAAGATGAATGAAAATAAAAATGAATTAAAAAAAAAAAAAAAAAAAAAAAAAAAAAAAAAGACAGTACACACTTGAAAACTCATTTTTTCAGTGGCTGAGATTTGAACCGAAAACCTTCCAAAAGTCCAACGCACTAACCATTATGCCAAGTGGTACTGAATATCATACAAAATAATAATTTAGTGGCGCACCACCTTGTAGAGAACCAACACCTAGTAACTTACACTCCTTTGATTGACAAAAATAATGGAAGGGACCTAGAATTTTCAGCTGAGTTCAAACGAGAACACTTTGTCATGAAAAGAGATACACTTCCTCAAAAAAAAAACATTATGATGGAATAGGCTAAATTGGAACTAAGATCTAAGGGGTTATTGCCATAAACAACGGTATCGTTATAAAAATTGTGACTTAAATGTGATAAATCATCAGTCCACCAAATGTGACTATTTTTGTCAGATACGAGTAAGATAGACAATTGGGATTTTCTAAGTTTACGCAGCTGTCTACTGTCTACTCAGCGTCACCGAAAGATAGAGGATTAGGAGAATAACTTTAGACTAAAGAAAGAATGTCTTTATTTAACAGCACGACAGAAATTTGGCTCGGAGGTAAACTGAAGAGTAGTGTTCGAGAGAAGTAAATGTATCAAAGATGTAAATATCTCGAATAATTTAAAAGGTTTTTCTCTGAATACTATCCAAAAGACTGAGGTAAATCGAAAGAGCGCCAGCCGTTATATGAAATTTAGTAACCAGGATATATTTTGTGGGTATCTATCAGACTGAAACCCCTCCAATTCTACTTGTATTTAAAGACTCGAAAGATAATTTTTAATCCCTTGAAGGAGACAGTTATCGGATCCGAAAAATGATCAGTGTTTCCATGCCCTTGGAAAGAAGGGATGTAAGTGCAATTGATTGATATGGTTAAAAGGTGAAAAGGATTCGCCTTTTTTGGGGACTGGCTGGACAAATGCAGTATTGCATCCACTCGGAAAGAGACCTGTAGAGTAGTATACCTTTTTAGAATAATGGCAGGAATACTATCCGCACCAGCGGATTTATGTATGCCAAGATCTTTGAAGTCTTGCAACAGCACGAGTGCGTAACAAGATTTTTTTAAATAATTATTCGCCCGCTTAAGAGATAATGATTACCCTTAAAATGTTTTAGCTAAGTGCTCGCGTTCAATGAAAGTTGGATAGTATTTAAAAGGAGATGCCGATGCGCATTGGTTTTGAATGTCTGAATATTGTAATGGGAGGAAAATATAGAGTCGGGTAAATATTCCACATTCGTGTAGTGTGGGTAAGGAACACATATCTGAATTCAACAGTATGAACAAATTTGGGCTCAATGGTAAACTGATGGGTATTACCTTAAGCGCGAGTATTACATTTAAATTGTTTAAGGTGTGGAATGCAACTAGATACGTCACTAGAACACCCAAGATAATCTGTGATGCACATACCGAGAACTGAGAGCTTTTCGGTTTTCTTAATGCAAGTACTGGTTATATACATACATAGTTTTTGAAGCAGTAAATTTTACGCGGTTTATGGTTTCCCATTTGACGATGCTATCGAGATCAGAATTTAATGAGCTTATCTTACACTGCCGTGCAAAAAACGCAGTTTGTCTTCGTTGGTCATAGTAATTGTAACATCTATACCAACTAAACCAAATCCTTTTTACTTATACTTTACTGCAGCAACAAATTATCAAAATTTCCTCAAAGTCTATATCAATATACATATGTTGGATCTTTATAACAAAAATACACACTACTTACTTAAACTAAGCAAGACTCCACTTTAAACTTAATTGGAACCCTGCTACGGGTCACTGGGAATGCGAACTGACATAGGCGCAGAATGGGCATCGACATATTTGAGTTGTGCAGCAGTCGCAAGACATCACTCACTTCTCTTTAAGAATGATTGAACTTATCCAATACATAACCGTTTAAGATCTTATGTTGTTTAAGATGAAGGTAGCCTCTTTACCATTATAAATGAATGGAACTTGCATAGAGACAATTGTTAAAAATTGCACCTTCTGATTTGGCAACTACGGGCATTCATATGCCAAAAGCTAGAGAATAACTTTCATATCTAGTCTAACGCATCCAAAACATCACTGCAACTACTGCATAAAATCCGCACAATAGAGCTTGAAAAGTTATCAATTTCGGAAACATGTGTTTCGGTGGAACACCACCGTTAATGTTTCCTGTTTATCACTGCTCTATCGCTACTTCTTCGAACATTGCTCTAGTGAAATAACGAAATGCATTCCTACCCTAAGGCAATTTCAGCATAATATCCGCTTGGTCAGAAACGCCACTCATTATACCTTCGAGGGTAACTTCAAACGATCAGTCGGGTCGGCTACAGAAGTTTCTCTTGTAGACGTACCGAGCGAACGTGGAATTTCTTAGCCAACTCTATGTCTTTTTCCCATTTTAATATTAAGACATTTAAGGTAAATGTACATTATTTTCTACTCTCCCTCGAAATGTATTTCAATATTTAAAGAGTAGTCATACATAACCCCTTGAGTGCGTCTTAATTATAAAAAATATATCTACTATTTTCATCAATTTAAGCGTCGACTTTTAAATTATATCATAAATATCGTTCGATTTATCTACAAATATAGTAAGGCTATACGAATATCTATGTATACAGATATTTATTGTTAATTTATTTAAGTCATCATGTTTGTATCTGAAATAATAAGATATCTACAAGAGTAATAATAACTTTTATTTCCATTATTCTGTTTAACACAATCTTCAACCTATCTACGTGAAGTTGAATCCGAAGTTCCAGGAGGCCGTTAGACTGACATACTTGCACCGCATCTTCACAGTCGTACACAGCATATAGCATAAAAATACAATCAGTGCAATGAGTGGTAATCTTCGTCTTCAAACTGTATCAACTACCATCACATCACCATCGCAATCGTAGCCATCATTGCCATTCGTATCTCCGCGCCATTTGTTATGATCTGAGGTAGAGCATGAGTGGCAATGGCAGTTGTTGTTGGTGGCCATTTCTGTAATTGGGTGCCGTAATTATATCGACGGGATAGCATATATTCTATGGCCTCCCAATAGAATGCTTAGTCCATTTAATCTACCTCGAGAACCGACTCCAAACACCACATTTATAACAAGAGAAATCTACTCTCACACAGCACAGCACACATTGTCTTTGCGGAAACTTCATAACCACCAAAGAAACTCCAATAGAAAATTAATACGACAGCTAAGAAAAGTTGTTGCACCAGGATTGATGTTCATTTCATATGATGCCTGATTTTCCTTCAGCTATGTTTTGATCGTAAACATTTCAAGCTCTAAAAACGTGTATTTTCTATATTAATATAGAATAGAACTATATTCTGATATTTACTCGTAGATGGGATTTTTTTTAAATTTTCACTCGTCACTTCCTTCGAAGTGAATCTGATTTACGTCGGAAATGTCGGTAATATTGTGCCCTTAAAGCCATTACTGACTTACGGCGCATAAGCAAACATTTAAAAACTTCCTCCCCTCTTTGGTTCCATGTTCCATGCAATTATAAAAACGTATTAACATACGACAACGATTTAAAGAAAAGATTACACATATGTACATTGTACAGGTGCGCCATCTTTAATGTAGGTATTTAAAGGGACGTGAACCAACTGTCATTAGGTGCGTTTTATTATTCACAAATCTATCTGGATCCGGATCTGGATTATCCCTTGAAAATAAAACGATACGGATCTTAGTGACAACACCAAATTACTAAGCGCGGTATGTCCGTCAAGTTAGGATTACAACTTTAAAATTATAAAGATGTCATAATTCTAATAATTAAAACCAGAGGTTATTTAAAAAAAAAACAAGCGTAACAAATTTATTCCTTTACCACAAACTTATACAACATTTAATCAAATTATTACATCTTAAAAATTTTGAAGTGGTAAAACTTCCTCACTCACTCTTACTAGTTCTTTGAACGTTTTGAACATTGATAAATGAATAATCTCCCACTATCCCATGTTCAAGTTAATTCGACACGACAAATAGTATTGTCAGACAGTGCTTGTTGAGTTAAAGGTTATGCACGTTGACTTGTTATGGCAACTGAACGACTATTTCCAATGTGCAACGTCACTATTTTGGTGTGAAGTGATGCATGGTTAAAATTGTTATGAATTGACGTTTCAAAAATATGTCTCAAATCAATCGGTTGATTTAAGGTCAAAGTTATTCAATGTTTACATACTGACATAAAATTTGGCGCACTCGGTTACATGTTCAGAAATCGTAAATTGATTCACACACAAATTCAAAGATTTTGCGAATACTCTTAACTCTGTTACCTTTTATGTGTTTTTATGCATTTGTCAAATTCAATTATGCGACGAGCAACTTCGATCCTTCTTGCTTAATTTGAACGAAACTTAACCAATTGCAACCAGACGCCATTATGGTTATGGATTAGGGTTTGTTTGTGTTTGCTCGTTCACGCGCATACTCGTATGCTAGCTTATGTATGTCCATTATACGAGTAGTTAGGCCTTAAGTTTAAAAGTGGAATTATTTGAGTGGAGGAATGTAGCTGGGATTCATTTGAGAATTTTTGATCGAAAAGGCTATAATTTGCAGTATAATTTTACACAAGTTTTGGATAGATTGTAGCCAAATTAGAAGGTGACACAAATTTCTTGCATATTTTTAGAAAACATAAGGATTTCGCTGCGTTTTCGGCTACGTTTGAATAAATGAGAATTCTATAAGAGATGGTCATAATCATATACAGGGTGATTGGCATAAGGTGTGACAAAAAGCTACGGCGTGTAGGTTGGACTTAGACAAGAAAAAAATCGTATGGGAGGGGGGGGGTCTATTTCCCCCCGTTTAGGCGGGAGGGGCAATTTAAGAAAAAAATCACTTAAAACAGAAAAAAAATTATTTAAAAATAACGGTGATACCTACAGAGTAATGCTATAGCATTTTGAAAAGCCAGAAATACATTCTTTAATTTTGTTTTTAAATAAAGTTGTTCGAGTGAATAGTTTTTGAAAAATTAATTTTCAAAATCAAAATTTTGAAAAAAAAAATGAAAAAATTTTTTTTAAACAATTTTTTTTCAAAATTTTACGTAATTAAGTATTATTTTTGTATTCAATATTCAATGCTCTCATTAATTTTTGATCAAACACAAAAAACCGGATGTCAAAATGTTTTGTAGTTTTTGCGAAAATCAAAAATAACAAAAACTACTTTTGTTCTAAGAAAAGCCTTTTATTTTAGTTTTTATACGTCTTTGGATTCTTACGTGAATTTACGATTGAAAGGATTAACTTTCTTTTTACTATTTTTTAATTATCGTCTTATAAACACACAATAATGTGACAAAGTACTGGATTAACCATATTTCACACATTTTTTCATTGAGAACACCTGTGTTTGGGGTAGAGTCCAAAAGAGTTTTATTTTAAGAAAATTGAAATACACCAAGTTTTATAAGTTTCAAATATACAATTTTATTGTCTGATTGTAGAACGTCTTACCATAGAGGCGATTGAAATTAAAAGGGCCGATAGCTACAGGAAATTGCAAATTACACGTTTCTCTAGTATGGTGAAAATAGACATAGATTTAGATAAGGATTTTATCGCCCTCTACTGATAATTTTACAATTGGTATAAATTTAATAGTACATTAGATTTGTCTTAAACATTACCGGCCGCCTTGCCGCAATGCGGATAAATAAATGTCCTAGCTACCCTAACGATTACAATTCTATTCCTAGCTATTTTGTTTTAATTGATTTCAAAATTTTTTAATTACTTAGGTATAGTGTAGTGCAAAAAATAAAAACAATACAGATTGAAAGTTAAATTTAATTACATATACATTTTTTTTTTTCTCAAGAATTCGTTTCGTTTTTATTTCCTTTTTTTTGTGTGAGTTTATAGATACTCCATCTAAATTATTTTAAGAATCCAAATATATTGTGAGTTTAAAAAGATACTCCATCTAAAAAATTCAAATGTTACATTGATAATTGAAATTTTACTATGTAGAGGTGCGAGTTTATAGATACTCCATCTAAAATATGCGAATTTTGAAGTTCTTAGATGCTGCATCTTAATAGTTGGTTTCACTTTGGTTGCATTGGAAGTACACAAACTTTAACAATTGGTCTTTTAATTTCACCAAATTTAGTTCTTATAGTGACAACTCTAACCTTTCCGTCTGTCCCAGCATGCGTTTTGATTACACGCCCGAGACGCCATTCGGTAGAGGGAAGATATTCATTTTTTATGACAACTAGATCATTAATTTTAACGTTAGGTTGAGGAACCTGCCACTTATAGCGTTTATGTAGCTCTTTAAGGTATTCTTCCTTCCAACGTCGGCAAAATTCTTGATGAAGGCATTTAAGTTTTTCCCATCGGTTTATAATCGAAAGAGAACTACCCATAATTTCTGGTTCGGGAGCAGTAAGCAAAGGACCACCACGTAAAAAATGGCCAGGAGTTAGAGCTAATAAGTCGCTTGGACTATCTGACATAGGTGATATTGGCCGTGAATTTAAACAGGATTCGATACGAGCCAAGATAGTCGAAAATTCCTCAAATGTAAATTTGTTATTCTCAATGACTTTTTTGAAGTGAGTTTTAAAACTCTTCACCCCAGCCTCCCACAGCCCACCCATATGAGGAGATCCAGGCGGAATAAAATTCCATTTAAGCCCTTGGATATTATAGTTATCTGATATTTGTTTAGAAGCAGAAGCAAGTAGCGTTTGAAAATCCTTTTTCAAGATGTTATTAGCTCCTACAAAATTTGTGCCGTGGTCTGAATAAACTTCTTTGGGAAGTCCTCTTCTACCAACAAATCTTGAAAATGCTGCCAAGAAAACTTTGGATGAAAGATCACTTGCTGCTTCTAAATGAATAGCTTTGGTCGAGAAACATACAAAGACGCAAGTGTATCCCTTTGAAATGCGGCAATTTCTTCCGCTAAAGCTTTTGATATCAAATGGGCCCGCAAAATCAATACCTGTGTAAGTAAATGGGGGAGAAAAGGTACAGCGCTGAGTAGGCAGAGCAGCCATTATTTGGTTTCGCATTTGTTTTTTATGGATAACACAGGTTTTGCAAAGATGAATTCGAGATTTTATTAAGTTTCTGAGCTTCGGAATCCAAACTTCGTGTCTCACTAGCCTGTGAATAAGTGCATTACCTCCGTGCATAGAAAGCTCATGAAGAAAATCAATTAGAAGGCATGCGTAGCGAGAATCGTAGGGGATAATAATTGGATATCGTTCGTTATAGGGTATACTAGCATTGCTAAGTCGTCCATTAACTCTAATGATCATATTAGAATCAAGAGTTGGATTTAGAGAAAGTAAGGAACTTTTTCTATGTATAGGTTTTTGATCAGATAATATTCGATATTCACTAGAGAAGTATTTTTTCTGTGCCAATTGAATTAGTTTCATCTTAACGAAATTGATTTCAGCTTGAGTAATAGCCAATGTTTGAGGACGAGCGGTGTTTTCCTTTTTCATAAATGAATGATGAAAAAACCGAAAGACATATGAAAGCACTCTTAATGCTCGCGGAAGAGATGAAAACTTATCGAGAATGTCTTCTTGGGGTTGAGTGCAAAATGTTTGTATCGATTTAAATTCTAAATTTTCGTTTTGAACACAATCTGGATGACTTTGTGTCCATTTATATTCTGGTTGCCTGAGCCATTCCGGCCCTTTCCACCAAAGTGAGTTATTTTGAAGATCTTGAGGTGAAATTCCACGGGTTGCAAGATCAGCAGGATTCTCTGCGGATTTGACGTGTCTCCACTTTGTGTCTCCTACATTGTCTTGTATTAATGTTATCCTATTGGCAATAAAGGTTTTCCAGGTACGAGGTGGCTTATTAAGCCAAGCTAAAACAATGGACGAGTCAGTCCACAAAAACAATTCATATGAGTTGACTGGAAAGTTTGGAATGTAGAATTTTATAAGCTTTGAAAGCAGAACTGCCCCACATAGTTCTAAACGTGGAAGCGATATCTGCTTAAGCGGCGCAACTCTGGTCTTTGCGCAGATGAGATGGGAATCAATATCGTGATTGTCGTTGATAATTCGAATGTAAATGCCGGCTGAAAAAGCTTTCTCTGAGGAGTCACAGAAACCGTGAAACTGAACGTTTGATGAAGGGCTATAGCCATTCCAACGGTGTATTTTAATGTTTTGTATTTCAGGCAGATTTGCATTGAATGTTTTCCATCTTTCGGCAGAGACCGGAGTAAGATGATCATCCCAGGATGTGCCATCGGACCAAACTTGCTGCATTAAGATTTTTGCAGCTATGATCACTGGAGCAAGCCATCCAGCGGGATCGAAAAGTTGAGCTATTTGCGAAAATACTTCTCGCTTAGTGGTAGACAATTTATAAGGCTGAGTGATGAAATGAAAATAATCCTCTTTTCCATTCCATCGAACGCCCAAAGTCTTGACTGAGCTGCCATCATCAAGTTTTAAAAAGTGTTCACTTAGAACATCGCCAGGTGGCAGGTGATTCAAAAGACGAGAAGTGTTTGAAGTCCATTTGCGAATTAAAAAACCCGCAGAATTGAAGGCATTAATTAACTCGTTTTGAGATTTTAGAGCGGTATCAAGATCATGAGCACCAGATAAGACATCGTCTACATAGAAATCTGTTCTAATTATTTCTGATGCAAGGGGATACTTTTGTTGAACGTCGTCTGCCAGTTTAAGCAGTGTTCGAAGTGCCAGATATGGGGCACAATTGACCCCAAAAGTAACAGTAAGAAGTTCATAGTCTTCTACTTCTGAGCTCGGAGAGCTACGATAAAGGATACGCTGAAAGGATGTATCTTTTGGATCCACTAAAATTTGGCGATACATTTTTTCAATATCTCCATTAAATACATATTTGAAAAATCGCCAGCGTAGTATAAGAGTAGGAAGATCTTGTTGAAGTACAGGTCCAGCATGTAACAAATCATTTAAACTTTTTCCATTACTGGAAGCACTCGAGGCGTTAAACACAACGCGAACTTTCGTTGAAACGCTTTCTGGCTTTATCACAGCATGGTGAGGAAGGTAGTATGATGAAATTACACCATTTTCAAAGTTTTCAATTGGTTTAACTTTTCGCATATGACCCAAAGCTACGTATTCTGACATAACTTCTGAATATTTGGATTGCAATTTTGGATTTTTAGCAAGAGATTTTTCAGAACGTAATAGTTGGTTTAATGCAATTTGTCTGGAAAAACCGAGACAATTTTCGGTTTTGAAAGGTAACTTTACGATGTACCTACCATCCGAAGCCCTTTTGGTAGTACTTTCGTATAAATCCTCGCAGTATTGGTCGGCATTAGAGATTGGAATGTTGACATCTCCTATCTCCTCCAGCTCCCAAAACCGCTTTATTTGACTTTCAAGACTGGTTTCAGGTGGGCTAGAAATAAAGGTTGAAAAACTTTTGACATGTTGTGGAAGAGGTCCTGATAAAACCCAACCAAAAAGTGTGTTTTGTGCCAGGAGCGACTTTGAAATATGGATAACTCCAGGGCGTATAATGGTAGGGTAGAGGTCAGCACCGATTAAGAAATCAACTTGAGATGACTTATTAAACGTAGGGTCTGCTAATTTAAGATCTGTCAACTGATTTGTATTGATAAGCTGGAAGGATGAAACAGGAAGATAACTGGTCAAATGTTTTAAAACAATAGCTTGCCCAGTAATTGGTTGAAGAGGATTTTCTTCATTTAAAATCGAAAAAATACATAGCTTTCTCGCAGTGGCAGCATACGCCGAGTTAATTCCACTAATTTGAGAATTTATTGGATTAAATGGTAGTTTTATTCGATTGAACACTGGCTCTGAAATAAAGGAAACTTCAGAACCAGGATCTATCAACGCTCGCAAAACGTGATAATTTTCATTATGTATAATTCTTATTAAGGCGGTTGCAAGTAAAACATTCTTCTCATTAGTTGTATGATAAGAATTGTGGTTTAAAGTATTTGGTAATGGTTGTGAAGTGGACTGTATATTTGGTATATTTGAAGATATTCCAATATTGGTCGTTTCTAAAAGAGGGGTTGTTGATGAATAAGTTGTATTTTGAGGTGAGTTACTAGGAGCAAAATGCAATAAAGTATGATGATGTCCCTTGCAGGTGCTGCAAGTATATAAGCTTTTGCAGTTATTAACTGTGTGTGTGACACCTAAGCAATTCGTACAAAAATGGTTGTTGCGTACGAATTCAAATCGCGATTTAACTGGAAGTTCCAAAAATTTTGAACAATTACGAAGTGGATGGTGTCCTTTGCAAAGTTTACATGAAAAGTTAAATTGTTTTGTGTGAAAAGCTTGAACTTTATTTTGCGATAAGCTATTACTATTTTTAGGGTTGCAAGCTCTCTTTACACTTGCATTTGATGTTGACTGAACATCGGAAATAGATTCTAAAATCCTAAATCGTGATTCTAGGAACTTGTCTAATTGTGTCCAAGTGGGAACTTCGCTTGGATTTTCGATAGATTGCTCCCAAAGAGAAAGAGTTTCTGTAGGTAAGCGGTTTGAACAGGCATATATAAGTATTGGATCCCAATTTGAAGTTTCAATTTTGTGAGATTTTAAAGTTGCAAGACAATCGTTTATTGAGCTTTGTAAAGCTTTAATGGATTTTGCAGATTCGTTTTGCATTCGTGGAAGATTAAATAAGACCTTTACTTGGTTATTTACCAAAATTCTTTTGTTTTCGTAAGCATTTTGTAATGCTTCCCATGCTAAGTCAAAACTATCGTTTGTCAAAGGAAATTTTGAAACTATAGCATGCGCACTACCTTTGGTCTTAGAACGCAAATGAAACAATTTTTGTACCTGTCCTAACTTAGGATGTTTTTTGTACACAGCCTCGAACATGTCCCTAAAAGACGGCCAAGTAAGATAATCACCGTAAAAGAAATCAGTGTCACAAGCTGGTACTTTGATACATTTAAATGAATCGGATAAATCTACAACAGTAGAGTTTGCATTTTCGTTATTTAATTTTGACATCAAATGCAAAAGATCGCCATGAAATGATATAAACGTTTCATTAGTAGAAAAATATTTTGCCTCTATTGTTTCAAGGTCATAATCCTTTTTTTTCTTTTCAATGTCTGTAACATCATATGTACACTTAACAAAAGATGCTTTTACATCGGACCA
The DNA here is from genome assembly GCA_963931855.1 of Philhelius festivus. Taxonomy (NCBI): domain Eukaryota; kingdom Metazoa; phylum Arthropoda; class Insecta; order Diptera; family Syrphidae; genus Philhelius; species Philhelius festivus. Next base: position 121,724,988 of record OZ007556.1, on the reverse strand, counting down.
TAATTCCTTTAATTCAATTTTTCGCGCCTCTAAGGAATTAAGTGTATGGGTACTCTCCGAAATTTTCTTAAATGCATCATAAGATTTAACCAAACGGTCGGCCACAAAAATGAATTCCGACAAGGAAGACATGTTATTCTAACTGAATTTAAGAAAATGCAAGAAAGAGTGCACCAAAAAAACGAACTTTGGTTTATTAAAATTGATTTGTAAGAAATGATATAACTAAAAGTACGATTGTACTATAACCCAATTCACACACTGCACTGTATAGCCAACACAGACAAAATGAAAACAACTAATTTAGCTCACTGAATCTTAAATACGTATGTAAACGAAAAAACGAAATTCTTGTAAAAACGAATTCTTGTAAATATTTAAAAGATTGTTTAACTTAATAGCAAATAAAAAAATAAATAATTAATAAAATTAATTTTGATTTTAAGAAAGTTATTATGTTAAATAAATACCTACAATTTGCACTACACAAACCTTGATGTTAATGGTTGGTTTTGTATCGGCTATTCTACTGCTTGGCTGCTTTGCTGCGATAAGATGACTCGGTGGATGATGCTGTGTTTGAATTTGTTATCTTTGTGTTCTTACAGATGATGATGATGACTTAATGATCGTATGTTTAATGATGATTGCAAATGTGGCGTGATGTTGATGATGACTAATTTCAAAGATTTTATGATTGATTTATGATTATAGGTGATTCGATTACATTGGCGAATAATAGAAAAATAGGTGATGAAAGTGATCGAACTATGATATAATGTAGATGATCCAAAGATGATAATTAAGATATGATTTGGCAGACGCTTTAGAGATGATTTTGTCAATGCAAATGATGAAATCGATATTCGATATGAAGATTGGTAGATAGATAACGTGTGCACTACGGTGTCTGATGTTGTTACACGATCGTTTTTGGAGCACAACTGATTTGTCCTCCTCTATGAATTATGGTGATGGTTGATTTGGTTTGATTGACTTGGTGAGGTGAGAAAGCTCGTTGATGGGATGTACTTAGAGTATATTTGCTCTTGAATTTCTCTCGCTGGGATTTCTAATGATGTTGGTGAATGATCAACGCAGTATAGGATCCGATCAAATTTCTGGTAATATACTGATGGTGAAATTTGTGCAGGTTTGGTAAAAATGTAAGCACGACGACGTATATGAATGGTGATCGCACAAATTATTCTATGAAAATTAAGGTAGGTAATTTGTTGATTTAATTCAGCTCGATTATTTTATCCGGCTCGAAGGACCAATGTTTGGGGTAGAGTCCAAAAGAGTTTTATTTTAAGAAAATTGAAATACACCAAGTTTTATAAGTTTCAAATATACAATTTTATTGTCTGATTGTAGAACGTCTTACCATAGAGGCGATTGAAATTAAAAGGGCCGATAGCTACAGGAAATTGCAAATTACACGTTTCTCTAGTATGGTGAAAATAGACATAGATTTAGATAAGGATTTTATCGCCCTCTACTGATAATTTTACAATTGGTATAAATTTAATAGTACATTAGATTTGTCTTAAACAACCTGCGTGAGAGCATTGATGGTTTAAAATTGACCTGCCACTTTTTTATTATGGTGGGGTCGGCTTGGCGTAGGTGGATTTACGAAAAAAAGGCTTAACTTTTTTTGTAAAATTTTTTTATTATCAGTCTTATAAGCATACAATAAAGTGACAAAGTACTGGATTAACACATTTTTCATTGAGAACACCTGCGACAAAGTACTGGATTAACCATATTTCACACACTTTTTCATTGAGAACACCTGCGTGAGAGCATTGGATTAATATTAACCTGCGAATGTTTTTTAAATAATTTTTTGTAATAAGCTTTAGTTAAAAAATAGTTAAAAATTTAAATAAACAGTAATTATGTATTTTATCTAAATATGCATGTATTTCTTATTTTAATTGATTTCAAGATTCAGGAACATTCTTGTTCTTATTTCGCAATTGCACTTTTCTGTCACTAGTTAGGGCGTGTAACGTTGCATTATTTAAACAACATTCGCAGTTCAATATTAATCCAATGCTCTCACGCAGGTGTTCTCAATGAAAAAGTGTGTGAAATATGGTTAATCCAGTACTTTGTCATATTATTGTATGTTTATAAGACGATAATTAAAAAAATAGTAAAAAGAAAGTTAATCCTTTCAATCGTAAATTCACGTAAGAATCCAAAGACGTATAAAAACTAAAATAAAAGGCTTTTCTTAGAACAAAAGTAGTTTTTGTTATTTTTGATTTTCGCAAAAACTACAAAACATTTTGACATCCGGTTTTTTGTGTTTGATCAAAAATTAATGAGAGCATTGAATATTGAATACAAAAATAATACTTAATTACGTAAAATTTTGAAAAAAAATTGTTTAAAAAAAATTTTTTCATTTTTTTTTTCAAAATTTTGATTTTGAAAATTAATTTTTCAAAAACTATTCACTCGAACAACTTTATTTAAAAACAAAATTAAAGAATGTATTTCTGGCTTTTCAAAATGCTATAGCATTACTCTGTAGGTATCACCGTTATTTTTAAATAATTTTTTTTCTGTTTTAAGTGATTTTTTTCTTAAATTGCCCCTCCCGCCTAAACGGGGGGAAATAGACCCCCCCCTCCCATACGATTTTTTTCTTGTCTAAGTCCAACCTACATGCCCTAGCTTTTTGTCACACCTTATGCCAATCACCCTGTATACCGATAGTGAAAAGTTTCTTTGTTTCTTTGATGAAAGTGACAGTGACATTCATGGATAATGGCCGAAACAACGTGGTTATTAATAACCTGTTTCATAATTCTAATTAGATTGAAATCTAATGAGCTTTCAAAAATCAAGTGCAAATATCTATGTTTTTTTCAAAATCATCCAAAGATTGGTTGAACTTCTCAGTGATACGAGTATGTCTTATCTGATATCTAATCAACCTCTTGTTACGAAACCCGTACTGCCGGTCATTAAAGAACCTCGTTATTTAAGAAATTTCGAATGCTGATTGTTGGTCAGCGTTTCCATGACCTTCAAAATAAAGGAAGTGCTATTTTGTCGATAATTCAAGGGGGAGAGAAATTTGCCTTTTTTTTAGGGTCTAGGTGGTCAAGTGCCGTTTTGAACATAGTTACATATGTACTTGGGAAGAGTTCCGAAGAGTAGGTCAGATGTAAGAGCTTATACAATTATTTTGCCAACGAAGAGGAACACATTTTCGGGACTTGAATTCCGTTCAAGATCTTTGAAAAATCTTTCAATTTTAATTGTGCAAGTGTGATTTGGCCTATAGAATAAGTTACGCTCCGAATACAGGAGCCGTCATAAGACTCTGTGACAAATCCATTTGCAAACAAATTAGCTTTTTCTTGCGAGCTGACGATAGGAGTGTTAATATGAACGGAATGTTTGAACCGATGACGTAGGATGATTTTTAATATTTTTAATGTTTGTATTGCCTTTGAGATATGTAGTGTATTATTTGTCGTGTAAGAACGTTGTTCTTCGAATTTGAGTACACCAGGTATTGATGGCTTGTTTATTCTTAAACAGGTTTTCCTCAGTCGGGGTTGTTTTTTTTTATCTTAGGAAGCATAACTCCCTCATCCTTTTAGAGATGAAAGTTTGCACTCCATTGAGGATAAAACCTGTTATAAGATCAGCACGGGAATATACGTCAATATCGAGCAAACGTCTTCCTACAAAAATGTTGGGACCTCGCTTGGTCATATTACCAAATGGTTAATTTACTGGTTAAGTGGAGCATGAAAATAAAGCCACTACAAAAGCTTCCTATATAGTTGCTAACGCACTTGTAGTGTATTTTTCAGAATCTAATTAAAGAATCAGTTCAAGCTTGTTTTCGGAATTACTTTAAACGTTGGGGTTTGAGTTTTGTGATATAGCACAACAGAAAATAGGTTCCGCAATGTTTTTTGCCTGTCCGTATTCATATACTTATGTATGTACCATTCTATCTACACATACATATGTATGTATCCTCTACCTCAACCTGCAGTTGAAATTACTGATGCGATTTTCTTCAAACTTAGAACTAATGTTTAACTTTTAATGTGTTTGTGGTTGTTAACAAATGATATTTTTTTTCGGATCAGCCGCGTTATATATAAAAGTCGATTTCTCAAAAACGGGTCAATATTTTTTTTTTTAATTTTAATTTTTATTCGTATAACAAAAAAAATTAAAATCTGCGTACAAAAATTTTTCATAAATATTTTCAAAATTTTGTACTTTTTTAAGAAACCACTACAACGATTTATTATTTTTGTTCTTCCATAAGCTAATATTTTATATTTTATTTTTTGCCTTAAATACTGGAGGAGTTGTTTTAGTCATATAAAAAATTTATTTTATGATTATGAAAATTTTTCTCTGTTAACACTCATTTTTGAAATTTTTAGTGTTTTACATAAGAGCATGTTGGTGCGTTGCGTTTGTGCATTTTATTTATACCCCATTAAACAATATTGTAAAGATCGGAGTTTAATGAGTTTCATACAAGAGATCATTTATAAAAATAAGGAAGAGACAAGTCGGATTCCTGGGGAACACCAGAACTTATTTTGCGAAGATCAGACTTGGAACGGTCCAATACAACATCTATTGAACGATCTAGAAGGTAATTTATTGATATCAAGTGCCAAGACTCTACCAAATGCTTAAGAAATATCAAGCGCAATAATCAAAGGGCACGGTAGTGCCCAGCCAAGGTCTGGCACTACACACTTTTTACAGGAAGAAACTCAGGCGATTTTTGACCCCTCCCTATCTTCAGTACCAATGAAGTCAGAAACTTTAAATTTCGAATATTTGCTAAGCTAGTCAGGCACAGACGCCTCACCATATTTCAATTTTCTAGCGTAAGCGGTTCCTGAGATATAAGGCCTCAAAAATCACAAAAACCGTAACTGACTGACAGATCATCAAAATTATGGAGCACTTCCCGACATCGTAGAATCTTATAATTTTGCACAACGACAGGTCTTGTCATGTAAGTAGAGAAATAAATCGAAAATTTGAGGTTTTAAATTCGGGGGGCGTGGTATCCGCCCACTTCTCCGAATTGGTGTTGGTTGAATGGAGCACTTCTGACTGCTGTAAAACGATGAAATTTGGTAAAGTGGTAGGGCTTAAATTGCATACCAAGAAAAAAATATAAAATTTGAGGTTTTTCTGCTGACTAAAATTTGATGGGTTCACTGCTCAAGTTTTTAAAACCTTTCGAATTGGGCATAAAAAACAAATTTTCCAAGTAAGCCCATCAAATTTTAGTCAGTAATCATTAAATAATAAAATTTCTCTATTAAATTGTAGATGTTTCAATATTATTCTGCTTTAAATATTCGGTATTAAACCTTCATGAAGTAAGAACTTGGCGTACTTTTAGATCTCAGTACTTTTCACTGCTAACTTGTTACACAAAGGTTTTTGTATAGAAGAACTTGGCTCTTTTTTTTAACATTTATATTTTTGGTCTGATCTTACTTTTGCCAAAACAAAGTTAAGATCTGTTCAGATCTTTGGTGAGATAAGCCATCAGAACGTAAGTGCAATTGCTCTAAAGAGGAGGGGGAGGATAGATCGCCTTTTTGACAAATGCTGTTTTACATCTTTTGGGAAAGATTCCAGAACCGTAGGAGCGATGGGAAAGCTTACGTTATGGTTATGCTAGCGATGAAGAACACCTCTTCAAACGAATGGCGGATATAATATCAGGGCCAGAAAATTTGCTTATACCATAAAGATCCCGAAAGGCTCTTGCAACGAGTGCTGAAATATGCAAGTCTGATTTACGTGAAGTTGAATTTTTTAAGTTTTTTACAAATGACCAATGTTCTCAAGCAGAACGAAGCCTCATTTACCTTTAGCCATATTCTATGTCTATTATGCAGGTATATGTATATATATGTACGTATTCAAATCAAAATATTTACCAGCTCTTCCTTTTTGTAACTAATTAACATAATATTCCAAACAGTCATTTATAATCATTGAAAAGTATTGAATTTATTGAATTGATTCGTCATGTCAGTTAAATTTTCAATTGATTGAATTGATTGTGGGATTTAATTAAAGAAGTGATTTGAAACAATTAGATACTACTCGCTTGATGGGTACATCATTTGTTAAAATTTAACTCCATTCAAAGCTAAAATTATAACTCTCTTGTGTTTGACCCTTCATTACCTGATTATCCACTATCAAAAACTGTTTAAGGTATATGGTTCTTGAGGGATTACTATCATCTCGCCGTATAACATGTTTTGAATTTGTTCTCAAACGTATTGAATTATCAAAATAAATTGTTGTTCGTACATAATACTTTTGTGTAAGGTCTTTTGTTCTGAATCTGACAATGTGCTGCGATACAGTGATTGTTATCCATCGTCTTATACCATCCGATGGCGTCTTCCGAATGTCAGTCACTTTGTGGTGCCCTACCACTTAAGAACTCATACATACAGAAAGACCGAACAAACTGCATAATGATGATTCGTGACTTCGATTTAATGTCATGTTAACAACAAGGAGAAGAATTCCCTAGCAGCATCAAATGTTCGAGTATATCATCATCAGTGTCTATCTGCTGGCGACCGCCATCCGATCACATTTAAACCCACTTCTGTTGTCCATTTAGGGCTTTAATTTTCTCTATTTTACCATTGCCTCTAGGCCAAAACTCAGGAACAATAATGTAAATAAAATCTCCGGTCGTCAATCGTTGCACCTGGGTCTGTTCTAAATAGCAACCCGAAGAGAAATCCATCTCATCGGACTTTGAAGATCTTCTACTCATGTCGACATTTATGACCCCTGGAGAACATTGTCATGTTGCGAGCCCACTTTCATGACCTTAGGCCTATGTTCTATTTCCTCAAGGACTAGGGCATCTGCACCCAGAATACAAATTCAAATTTGGCCAACTAGCAGTAGGAAGGTTGTCTTCAGGTTCAATTCTATGGGAGAAAAAACCTACACTAAATTGTGTACTTTGAGAGGCTGGTGGTGTATTGGCGATGATTATTTCACAAAATCGTGCGATTTGATTTCGGCAAAAGGAATTTATCAAACAATGTGAATCCACGGTAGAAACAGAGGTTTGTTGTAAGAAGCGAGCTATTCTTTTGGAAAGCTAGCTCATCATGGTCAGATGGGGAGGAAGGAAAAGAGGTACCAAGCGAGAACAAAGGACTTTGTCGGTTTGGTTCTTATCTGATTGTGGCTATGGGAAGATTTACGATGGAATTGTATTGTATTTTTCTATGCACACAAAGTGATCAGGAAGTCGGGAGTTCCTTTTATGCCTAGTGTACGCAATGTACTCGGAGTTGCATTCAATCCAAACTTAGAACTTTCAGTGTGGCTATTCGATTGTGTCCACACCATACGAGAATGAAATATAGAAACCTTTCTCTTTGGATCACGAAAAATGGACTTTGTCGGAGTCAAATTAAATTCTACTAAATATAGACTTGGGTAAGAACTAAGTGTAATCCATTTACATAAGCCATAATTTTTCATTTTCACTTAGCAATGGGGTTTATTTGAAAGATAAAAGATAAAGAAATACTCAGCTCTGGTGATAGCTACAAATCTGTTAAACTCTGCGCAAGCTTATTTGCGTTTAAATAAATTCATTGCGGGCTTTACAAGATGAAATAATGCCGTTTACAAGCCTGGCCTCTTTAACAGATGTATGTATGTATCTTGGAGCGAATTTAAAAATACACAAATGGCATACAGGGTGCGTTTTATGTTCCAGGTCAATTTTATTTGGTTGCCATATTTGTTTGAATATAATTTGTCAGTTGACATTTGGCAGTAGTTGAAATAACAATTTAATATGGACCATCTTACAAGCAAGCTACACTTTTGAACAGCAAGTCCAACATAAACTTTATTATCAAAATAAGTGTTCCTTATTGTAAACGGTGCTCACGTTGCGCCCATTTTACGGTAGACGTGGTGGCCCTTCACAGTCGAGACTTCAACTTGGCAATTATTGCGTCGGGACTTGAGCCTACACCACCTGTTCAAGATTCAACGCAGAAGCTCAAAGTTCATGACTAGACCATAGACAATGCTGTATGTTCGTTTTGAAGAGGACCCTAATTTTGACCGAATAAATCATCTTTAGTGACGAGGCGCATTTTTTAATGAATGAGTATGTTAACAAGCAAGTATGTTAACACCAATCCACGCGAGTTCACCAGGTGAAAATCGATCCTCAAAAAGTAACAATTTTGTGTGGATTTAGGCCGGCGCACAGTGGCCCGAATTGACTTTTTTGGTTGCAAAAATTATATATCTTAAACGAATAAAGATATCACCACACACCGCGGCGCACAGTGCGTCGACTAGTGGACAAAAATAAAAAAAAATAAAAATGCAAATACTACGTTTATGCTCTAAACCTGTTTTAGAACACTTTGAACTACTTAAATTTAATTTTGTTTTGTTCTTGTTTTTTTTCTTATCCCTAGATTAGCGGGACTTGTGTGAGCAACTGATATACTTTAAGCTGCAATGTAATTGAAAGTTGCAATTTTGTGCGAATTAGCTTAGCTCGCGTAAAACAAATTAATATTTTGGCTGTATACATTTTTTTGTTTGAATATTAATAATGGATACTTTGACCGCAGGTAGGTATGAGTTGTTGTTTCGAATTTTTCTTATAAATTTGAATTTTTGTGATTTTTTGAAAAATACTCGTTTTTGAGGCTTACAAATTGTATAAAGTTAAGCTTTTAAAAAAATATTAGCAAGCTGTAGCAAACTATTTCATGTCATTATGTTATGTTGTTATTGTTCTTTGAGAAAATGTGTACTTTTCTTGCTAATCTTCAAAATATTTGACTTTTTGTAGGGCAAGGTCAAAGTATAAAAAATAAAAAACAAAAATAAAAAAATGGATTTCTTTTGATAAAAACACAAAAGTGGAAGGTGTTTTTGAATTTATATTAAATGATTTAAAAATTAAAGGTTGTCCGGTTAGAACAAAGAATGATTTTGGTCGAAAAAGTATGTCTTCTTTTCAAAAATCTTGAACGTAGATGGAAGGCACACGAAACGGCGATCATTTTGCGAGACGCCACGGAGTCTGGTTGAGAAGTTCTTTTATTTTTCCAAATATTATTCTTAATTTTCTGGAAAATTCATCATCTTGTAAATTAATTGTTCAAGAGTAGATTGGGTCTCATTGTTGACTAGCCTAAGTTGGGATTTGGGTCAACAAATTATGGAATCACGACAAAGAAGCTTTTTTCAGAATTCAATAATAATAAGACTTGAAATAATAAGACTTGATGAGCGGATACAGGGGTGGAATCAGCTAAGGTGATTTGTGGCATTGACAGTCGCAATAAACAAATTCGGTCTGCATAAGGTGATTGTCACATTTGATAATCATATTTTTGTGACACATATTTTGTTGTCATTTTTTAAAAGTCATATTTTTGTTTTAAATTTGTACGACTTGAAACTGAGAAAAATTAAAGTTGTAATTACAACAGGAATGTGCGACTATTGGGGATAAATTTCAAAACTAAATTAAATATTTAAGATTTACCAAATTCAAAGTAAATAAAGACATAAATACAAGCAGTTAACAGCAGTTAAGTTGGTGATCGCCTTAAACACACGGCAAATTTAATATGATCCCATCTGATTTTCATAAATTTAACAACCTTAGCTGATTCCACCCAGGATTTTGTTCATGGAGGCAATTTTCATGTAATTTTACCTATGTACGTTTTAGAAAAAATCTATATATACTTATTTGTATAAGACCATTTAATACTAAAGTCATTCTGAGTAACGCTCTCCTTATTTTAAGTAAGAAAAGTAGGAAGTGGATATAGATAGAAGGTATATTATCTATGGATATTGTATGTGAATCAGATCAAGACCACGAATCTGGATCATTGTTCCCTTAAAAATGATGAAATCCATCTTAAATATTGTTTTGATGAATTTCGTAATTGCAGAATATTTCATTTAGTAGTTGTAGTTTAGTAGTTCCATGTACGAACAAAACTTTAAAATCGATATGGCGGTTTTTTTCTTGAAGTTACAATTTTTGAAAAATTTTGTGACAAAAATTTGGAACGTCAATATTTATTACAGTACGAATAAAATTTAAATTTCAAAAATAAATGATTAACTCTTTTTTGAGATATTGCATTTTCATTTTTGACATCTTTCTCGAAAATCCAAAAAAATATGCAACGTTTTTCAAACTTTTAGTAGCTTTTGTATAAAAAGTAAATGTCATTTAAATCCGTTTTGCTGATAAAAAGAAAGTGAACAAATGCTTCTATGGTAAATGCTTCTGTCAGTAATGGGTTAATTTTTATAAAATTTTTGTTGAATTCTAGACATTATACCAAAATTCTAGGGGCTTTTTCAAAAACAATTTCTTAACATTTGTATGGTGAGAACCGTTTTTTTTATATAAAAAGGACAATTTCTGGTGAGAACATTTCACAACTCGCATCAGAAATTCATTATTTCTTGCAGTTGCATACTCAACTATGGCAATTCGATAGATCAAATAAATTTGGACATCGGCCGCATACATATGGATTTTACAGAATTTGTGTATCCAAAGTAGATCATTGTTGAAAAGGGCACAAAGACAAAGACGTGGACCTAAGATCGATCCTTGTGGAACGTGTCTGCGTTGAGAGGAAATCAAAGAGTTCATTATTTACAAAAGCTGCTTGAGTTCTTCTGTTCAAGTATTCCTGAATGACACCAACATTTTCATCTCCCTTGGGTTATCAAAGGAGAAATTGTATTTTAAGGATTTATACAAGTTGAGAAGAACCATTTCTTGACGGATGTCATCAACTATTTATAAAATTGCTAAGGTGTATCTGTGTTATTGTCTGACGCCAGATTGGGTGGGTAAAAGCAGTCGGCAAGTGCCTACAAAAATGTAATCTGTTCTTTTTACCTTTTCAAAGGCCTAAGAGATGAAAGACAAAATGGATTTAAGTCGGTATACTATCTGGTTTGAGTTGGATTTCTTAGGTACTGGGATTTTGGAGACTTTCCATAGTTTAAAGTAGCAAGAAAGTGGTAAAGATTGTATTGAAAATATGGGGTTAATAATGTGAAAGAAACGAAAGAATCATTGTGATGCATTTAGGATTTATTTTATCCATATCAATCGCATTTTATTGTATCGCTCTAATCGCCTTTCATTTCATTGACCCTGTAAAACCTAAAACTTAATGACGAGCCAACCATAGTGGTACTGCCCCCATCTACAGTAACTTTTTCGATTGGGGAGGAATTCCGTACTATTTCAAGTTGTTCTTCATTGATAACCTGATATATTCTTCTCCATAACCTGATGTTTTGAGATTCCAAAAATGAAAGAATATTTTATTTTCAATGTATAAAAAGATTTAAGTAAATTACAACTCGATAAACTAATTTACATAAACAAAAAGGAATAAGTACAAAGTACAAAATCTTAAATTTCAACAGTTGTTAAGCCTGGGGGAGCAATTGTATCCATTTCTCTCACAGGGTTGTACTGCTTCTTGCTAGGAAGTGACAATTCCTTCAATATTGTCTGTTGTCATGAAAAGTGCTGCTTATTGGAATCGCCAGAAAATTCTAGTCACCCTCTATAATTCTGCTAACACGGATACAGAATTAAATGTGAGTTGTAGCTTTGTACATAAAACTTATAGTACTATCAAGAAGACACGATTGTGGCGATATCTTAAGGCTAGGGACTGCAATTGATAGATTTGTCTTCGCTAAATTTAAAAATAAATATTCTCTTTTTTACTACTTGTTTTGTATATTATACTACCCTCCACTGTAAAAGCGTGCGCTAATTTCTGCGCCACCACCAGGCTAGCATTCGCAATACAAAATCATGCTCCATGATAATACTATAGCTAATACTTTGTGTGATAATGTAGTTATTTTAAGGCAGGCATGTATGGACCAGGGGGGCATTCCGTAATTTTCTAAACGATAATCGTCGACGATATCGTCCATGATTTGCTTCACGTAACTCGACTACTATCGTCTCGTCAATCGATCACAGTTTTAGAAATTTGTATGCATTTCAGAAACTCTCAAACTGTAGTCAATCTGTCAATTCAATAGAAAACAATACAAAATGTCAATTTACAGTGGAAACTCAATCACTCAACTACAGTCACCTACAAAATTCAAAATTAATGCAAGACGATACCTATTTAGCTATCGTCCAAACGCTATCGTTTTGACGATTATCGACTTACGTGAATCGAAAAAAGGCAACGCTATCGTTCAAACGATATAGTCTGACGATAATCGAGTTACGGAATGATCCCCTAGTAGAACACCTTCTTACTTGTGTACATGTAAAAACAGGAAATCTAAGTTTTTCTATTGACTTTTATTTCTAAAATTGGACTAGAAATTTTTTTAACAAATAATTTGCTCTGCTCAATTTTTCCAGCGAGAGATAATCCTAGTTTCGCGGTTAAATCCGAATTTATGTATTCTGAAACGTGTTATTCAATCTTTCGAGTTAACACTTAACAAAGATATCCCAAATGTCGGAAAATGTGAGGTCAAGATAGTCATTTCTTACTGTTAAGTAAAGTTTAAGCCGAGTTTGAACTTTATTAAATGGCTCAGCAAAATTACTCTCTGATGCAATGCATACTATTATCTATTGCATGCGCCCACGCTTTTCATGGGGTTATGAATTGTATGTTATTTTTAACATGGTCTATCTACTTCTTTTGTCAAGAGTTTTGATATTGAGTTCTTCAGTGCAAAATCCATTGGCCTATTTTTGTGAATGACCAACTCCTGGATAGATTAATTGAAATTCAAATTCATAACCTTAATCCATCGCACTTAATAAATCACAAATGCGCAGAGCAAGCGCCACAACACGAATGCATGTGTGCTCGATCGTATCCTAACCTAGATCCACGATAAACTTGGACGATGGACAAGCCCAACAAACGAGAGGTGTTGCTTTTTAGTTGGCATCATATACACATATGTACTCATAGCTGCACCATCGATGAAGTTTCTTCAAAATATTTGCATCGACTTCCATGACGTTTGCTGAATTTAAATTAATCCATATGAATGTGCCTACGTCTTTAGTTGCAAAAATATATCATAGCATTTAATTCGTCGGCGCAATCGACATAACCTCGCTATAGCGTAAATTGTCGTCTCATAATTCTTAAGTGCACGCATTCGAATTACTAAACAGCAACTCCCAGACGAACCAAGCTCTTACTTTCTTATCAATGATCACTGCGATCATCAACCGGTGGATGTCAAAAGAGACGTTCAATGGGCAATGTCAAGATCATGAGAAGAACATCAAGATGGTTTTTTCAAACGTGCATATCTGTCGCCTTGACGAGAACGCTGTAGAGAAATAAATTGTCTGTCAGTTCTTTGGAATATTGCAACCCAAAAGGTTAACTGTACATTCATTTTGTCCAAGAAACATAGCATGGCTGTGTCCCATGCTCCCTGCCAAGATACGACACGACTCCGACGACGACGACATGCTGTCCAGTGAGGATAATTATGCAAAACGATGAAAATGCTGATTTGCGCTCCAATCGCCACCCCCTCCAGAATAAGGTATAAAGGTCAGTTACTGGAGGCATGTCTTTTGGGGCCAAGAGCTGTTGAGCTGTATTAGTAATGCGGAAAATCATTTCTTGGATGAGGTCAAGTTAGTAGGTATAATTTTGCAAACTCATGATCAATATGCGAGAGGGTCTTAATTTACTCGACGTTGTTACATGGATGGCTGCTTCCTATTCCTATACACCATGGCTCTGATGTTGGCTTTGCCAGCTTTTTGTTCACCCACGAAACCACGAGTACCTGCATGAACCTAATCACTCAGAAGTTATGACTTTCCTGCTGAGGGGGAAATTGAATCGATTGAAAAGTCACAATATTTTTTTATGCGCACACGACAAGCATAGGGGACTTCTGGAAGCCTCTATGCGTCCATTCTTCGACTTAAAGAACCCTTTCCGCACTACTTGATTTGCATTCCACTGTTATGGGGAAAATTGGTTTCTCATGGTGGTCGAGTGTGTTGTAAATATGCTCTGTGATATGACGTTCCAAGGCAGCTAATGATGTTTTGTTAGACATTTTACTAATATGAGTTTTTAGGTAGATACTTTTGCATTTTCAGGCTTTGAAAGGCGAGAAGCTTTATTTTTTAGTTAACAAAACCAATTGGGAAACTATAAGTTAGGTGTATTATGATATACAGCTGAAAGAAAAATTCATGAAAATAATTTGAAGATTATTTGAAGATAATTAAATCTAAAACAAGGGTTTTCGTACATCCGGATTTGACTTGTGAAACTTTTAAACGGGAGTGTTTTAGAGAGACCAAAATATGAAATAGCAAAAGTATAATAATCCGTTGAAAATGACTGCCGGAATATGTAACGGGTGATTTTTTTGAGGTTAGGATTTTCATGCATTAGTATTTGACAGATCACGCGGGATTTCAGACATGGTGTCAAAGAGAAAGATGCTCAGTATGCTTTGACATTTCATCATGAATAGACTTACTAACGAGCAACGCTTGCAAATCATTGAATTTTATTACCAAAATCAGTGTTCGGTTCGAAATGTGTTTCGCGCTTTACGTCCGATTTATGGTCTACATAATCGACCAAGTGAGCAAACAATTAATGCGATTGTGACCAAGTTTCGCACTCAGTTTACTTTATTGGACATTAAACCAATCACACGAATGCGTACAGTGCGTACAGAAGAGAATATTGCGTCTGTTTCTGAGAGTGTTGCTGAAGACCGTGAAATGTCGATTCGTCGCCGTTCGCAGCAATTGGGTTTGTGTTATTCGACCACATGAAAGATTTTACGCAAAGATCTTGGTGTAAAACCGTATAAAATACAGCTCGTGCAAGAACTGAAGCCGAACGATCTGCCACAACGTCGAATTTTCAGTGAATGGGCCCTAGAAAAGTTGGCAGAAAATCTGCTTTTTTATCGACAAATTTTGTTCAGCGATGAGGCTCATTTCTGGTTGAATGGCTACGTAAATAAGCAAAATTGCCGCATTTGGAGTGAAGAGCAACCAGAAGCCGTTCAAGAACTGCCCATGCATCCCGAAAAATGCACTGTTTGGTGTGGTTTGTACGCTGGTGGAATCATTGGACCGTATTTTTTCAAAGATGCTGTTGGACGCAACGTTACGGTGAATGGCGATCGCTATCGTTCAATGCTAACAAACTTTTTGTTGCCAAAAATGGAAGAACTGAACTTGGTTGACATGTGGTTTCAACAAGATGGCGCTACATGCCACACAGCTCGCGATTCTATGGCCATTTTGAGGGAAAACTTCGGAGAACAATTCATCTCAAGGAATGGACCGGTAAGTTGGCCACCAAGATCATGCGATTTGACGCCTTTAGACTATTTTTTGTGGGGCTACGTCAAGTCTAAAGTCTACACAAATAAGCCAGCAACTATTCCAGCTTTGGAAGACAACATTTCCGAAGAAATTCGGGCTATTCCGGCCGAAATGCTCGAAAAAGTTACCCAAAATTGGACTTTCCGAATGGACCACCTAAGACGCAGCCGCGGTCAACATTTAAATGAAATTATCTTCAAAAAGTAAATGTCATGGACCAATCTAACGTTTCAAATAAAGAATCGATGAGATTTTGCAAATTTTATGCGTTTTTTTTTTTTTAAAAAAAGTTCTCAAGCTCTTAAAAAATCACCCGTTATGTAGAAGTCTTGATCAGAAGGATCGCGCACCACCCGTTAAATTTAATGGAGTCAACTGTGTCGTCAACAGTCTTGAAAACAGATGACTTGAGATTTTGTACCTGAAACGAGAGAACAATTCATTTTCCAGGTGCTTTTTTTTTTTTTTTTTTTTTTTATAATTAACGCGCACTCAAGGGATTATGACTACCCTTTAAATGTTGGTTGAACACAGTGCGAGCATTTAGGAAACAGTGGGAGGATTGAGTAGGAGAAACCGATGTACATTCGTCTTAAATTTCTGGACATTGAAATGGGGAGGAAAAACAGAGTCGGTTAAGGAATTCCACATTCGAGTCGTACGGCAAAAGAAAGAATCTCTGTACTTAACTGTACGTCCAAAGTTTGGCTCAAGGGTATATTGATGATCATTCTCTGCGTCACGATTATTACGGTGAGATTTTTTTCGGGGGGGAATGCAGCTCACTATTTCAATAGAACACTGTTTATAGAAATAACGATAAAACAGTGATAGACAAGAGACATTTCAAAGATGTTCTAACGAAACAATTGTTTCGGAAATTACTCTGTCACCTATCAGCCTTAAAGCTCTATTCTGGATTCTGTCTAGTAATTGTAAAGATGTTTTAGAATCACCAGCCCAGATATGAGAATTGTATTCTAGTTTGGGACGTATATAAGCCTTATAAATTTTGGCCAGATCCGAGGGGGAGAAAAAGTTTTTACATCGTCTTAGGAAACCTAAGCATTTGGCCGCATTTTTAGCAATATCCAATATGTGGTCATTCCACGAAAGGTGGTCAGTAATACACATACCAAGAATTGATAGCTTTTCAGTTTCTATGATGCAAGCTCCATCCATGAATAGGGTCAATATTCCGCTTTAATGACAAAAAACAGCTATGAGTTTTAGAAGCATTAAATTCAACACGATTTTTAAAAAACCATTTAACGATGCTATTTAGATCGGAATTTAATGAGCTCAACATATATTGCCGTTGCAATTCAACATTCAAAGAACAAGGAATTGAATCAGGAAATGAATATGAAAAGCTGAGGGTGCTGTCATCAGCAAAATAGTTAAGTGGATTAGTAGTTTCGGTAAAAAGATCATGTATGAAAATGAGAAAAAGAGTCGGAGACAAAACAGAGCCTTGAGGGACACCAGCATTTATTTTACGAACTTCAGACTTGAAACCATCCAAAACGACTTGAATTGAACGGTCAGAAAGGTACTTACTAATCCAACGAATAAGAGATACATCGATACCAAACGCATACTTTTTGGATAAAAGAGCAGGATACCAGACTCTATCGAATGCCTTAGAAATATCAAGCGCAATGATCTTACTTTCCCCAAAAAGATGTAAGGATTGGTTCCACTTTTCGGTGAGATATGCCATCAAATTACCAGTGGATCTATTACTGCGAAAACCATATTGGCGGTCATTAAAAAGATTATGTTCTTCAAGATATATCTTAAGCTGCCGATTGATCAGTGTTTCCATGACCAATAATTAGAAGGTGAAGAAGACGCGCCTTTTTTGGGGACTGGTTGGACGAACGCTGTTTTCCAACTCTTTGGGAAGCATCATAGGGATATTCACTAAACATCGATGTATCGAATCCATTCGATGTTCACCATACGAGACATCGGATTGATCCGATGTTTTGCCTAGTAAATTTTCTATTCGATGTATCGATGTTTTTTTTTAAATCGAAAAACTATGACAAAGAACATAAAGACTTATTGATGTGTAAACATCTTTCCCGGCGGTAGAGTGAATCGAAAACGTGTGTAAAACTTATACGTCCCGTGTAACCCGTTACGGTTACACGTTACGGTTACACGTTACGGTTACACGTTACGGTTACACGTTTCGGTTACACGTTCCGTGTAGCAACCTACCTTACCGACGATTGCATTTAACACCCTGTTTACATTGTAAATAATGCGTACTTACGACATCGTGTTTACATTGGAGACTTTGAGTACTAAAATCTCGATTTTATTACTTTCCATTGCTGGCTAGAACTTAATTCAATCCCTCAACATTTCTTTACCTCTCGACCAATTAGGCCTATTCTGCCACATTTGTTATTCTGCTATAGATTTTCTGTTATGAATCATAAAAGATTTCCACCTATAAAGATCTTTTATGATTGGTATTCAGAGGTTCGAACTTTTATAAAAGTCTGTTAGGCTAGTCGCGCACTGGCAACTGTGATTGAAATCAAATAGTTTAATCACCTGTTGAAAGAGAACCGCGCACTGGCAACTCTTTACTCACGCTCACACTCTTTTCTCTCTTGCGCTTATGGAAAACAGCTCAACTATTACGAATTAATTTTAGGCAACCGTTTAGTTTATGTCAAAACAAAAAGTTTTTAGTTGCTCGAATCGTGTTGCTTTAAGTGCGCGGTGTCCCATATAAGCCCATATGTTTCATTTTAGCAAATAAACAGTTGCGAAACTAAAAATTGAATGCGCGCGCCTGGCCATATGCTACTTCGAAAACGAGATCTGTTATAAAACTGAACTAAATCTGTTATGTGTGATTATGTAAAATATTTCATCTGACATAATTTAAATGGATGACGAACAAAAAAGTAAACTCTTAGGCTAGGCGCGCATATTCAATTTTTAGTTTCGAAACTGCTTGGTTCGAGCAACTAAAAAGTTTGTGTTTTGACACAAACTAAATGATTGCGTGCACATTCAATTTTTAGTTGCACAACTGTTTGGTTGCTTATAGAAAACAGATGAACTATTTAGTTGAATGTCCGCGCAGGTGCATATAATTATATGTTACACAGAATAGCGAACTCATTTTAGGCAATAGCTTAGTTTGTATCAAAACACAAACTTTTAGTTGCTCGAACCAAGCAGTTGCGAAACTAAAAATTGAATGTGTGCGCCTAGCCTAAGGCTATTTTGTGTAAAATAATAATTATATGCACCTGCGCGGACATTCAACTAAGTAGTTCATCTGTTTTCTATAAACTACCAAACAGTTGTGCAACTAAAAATTGAATGTGCGCGCCTAGCCTTACACACTAAGGATATCCATACAATGGAACACGATTTTATCTCATTATGTTTCTGGGAATACCAAGGCCATACTCTACTTATTTCTTTATATGATATGTGTTTTGATACATTTTCTTTCATTTGTCTCCTTTAAAGAACATTTGATAGACGAAAGACAAGATAAATATTCATTATTACTTGATGCACCTGTGTAGTGTGTACTTATTTAAATCTTTTATGATAAAAGTAACAGAAGTTTGTCTTTTATTCTTTTATGATTTTTAACAAAAATGCTATTCGTAAAAGATTTTTTCTATGTTCGAACGTTTGACAGTTCATAAAAGTTTTCTTAGCAGATTTTATAACAGATTTTAGCGTGCTGAATACCAAAATTAAAATTCATAGAAGATTTGTTGACAGTTCAAACATTTGTATGGGAATTCATAGCAGAATAACAGAATAGAAGAATAAAAGATCTCGCCGAATAGTCCTAAATATGTGAAAAAGACGAAACACAAATCAACTGGTGTAAAATTTCATAGCGGGTTCATTTAATGTCTTAAAAAATCCACTTCACGTTATTGACGGACGATAACATTTTATTTTATGCTTGCAAAAAATGCATTTTCAGAGTTGAACTTTAAAAATCCAAAAAATGTTCTTCAGGGCAATCAGTTGACATCTGCAATGAAATATTCTCGATACGTCAAAATTTAATTTGTGCCTTATCTGTCATACCATATAATTATTATAATTATTTTAATTATCGAATTAGATATTCTTTATTATATTAAAATATACTTTTAGCATTCACTATATCAAAATATAGATGGTTCTCCATCTGTCAAGCCATGAACTGGATGACGACTACGACTTCAATGTATTAAAAAAATTAGTTTTGCCACTTATAATTCCATTACAAGGTGGGAATGATGTCAATCGGTCTGTAAATCTCTGACAGAGGGAGTAAGATAAAGTACAGAAACCTAAAAAAAAAGTTAAGGGATTTGTTTGATTTTGGTAAGGTGAACGCTCCATCTAGTGGTTTGTCAAAAAAAAAGTTTTGACTTTTTCGCTGCATGACAAGTATATTTGTTGGCGGCGCGGCGTTAAGCCAGGTATACATTGTTCAAATGCATGAAAAGCACGTATAAGTCTATTATTTCAGTGGCGAGAGAACGTTGCCCTTTGTGGTTTTTTTTTCAGCAAAATTGTGTTTTTACGAATTTCTTTGAGAGTTTTCTAATTTTATCCGAGTAATTTGTTTTATTTTGTCTGTCCATTTTATCATACAACTTTCGTTTGCTGTATTAATATTTTAGTCAGTGCTTATGCTGTGCTGTGTTCTCATCTCTTCAACGTACTATACGCAAATGAACCAATAAATACATGATCAATCATCAACCTTGCATATACAATATTTCTATGCAGTACGCTAGATTAAAAAGATTTTGATTTTTCTTCAAGCCTACATCCAATCTATATACGTGTGACTTTTTTACTAATACACTTACAATTGCTGAGAAAAATGCGAAGTTATCGTTCATTCTTCTTTGTGGTTTTCTTTTTTATATTTGGCGTTCGCTCAGTGCAATTCGCTTAACTGAGTAGAGTAAGGAGTGCGAAGACATGACTCCTTTTCGCATGAACAAAGTTAACTTATATTAAAAATCGCTGTGTTTAAAAGCACAGATGCACTCGAAAGGAAGCCAAAACAGAAACAGAGATTAAAATCAGATTCGTGTAAAAACAGTCTATTTTTTATCAGATAACATCTCTGTTTGAATATAAGGGTAAAAATAAAATGCTGTCACAAGCAACATCCCTGGTTAAACATAAGTCAAACAAACTTTACGTTACGTAGCGGAGTCCACTCACTCCTAACACACGAACTACTTCATCGAAGAAGTCGACATAGCAGTGCGAACTCTGGGAATCGAAGTAGTATGCCGACATGGCGTGTAAAAAGGACCGAACTAGTTCGTAGAAACAATTTTTTATGATGTTATTCGGTTTTAGTTGTTAAAATTTACAAATCGCCTGAAAAAGCAAGAATAAAATTCAATCTCCTTAAGCAAGAATTCAATAAAGCTCTGATCAACGCAAAAAAGTGGTTCTGGAGCATTAAAATTCAAATATGCTTCGGTCATTTTCACTTTTCATTTAAAATTTTACAACTCTACCATTTCACAGCTGATTTTGGCATGTACTTCTACGTCGGCGTATTGGTGTGTAAATGCCCATACAAAAGCGAAAGCGAAGTACTTTGTCGATTAGGTTGATCGATGTGGCGTGTGTGATGGGTATATTCTAAAGTCACAAACTAGTACGATTGCATTGTATGTTTATTGGGTACGTTCGATAACAAAAATTCGGCACTCGGACGAACGTTGATGTTTACACATCTTAACCGTGAGTCCTGGCACTCACACTTTTTTTTTTATTAATTTCATTCAGGTCGGTGAATATGAGAATTGGCTCTTTTACGAGTAACTGAGCTGAAAAACTATGACAAAGAACATAAAGACTTATTTTTTATTAATTTCATTCAGGTCGGTGAATATGAGAATTGGCTCTTTTACGAGTAACTGAGCTGAATTTTTTCGAATTTGTAGAAATGACAACTAAGCAACCGAGATAACGCATACTTTTGCAAAAATAGCCGTGTTTTTTTGGAAAGGTTATCCGTAGTGCGGTGGGATTTTGTATGAGTGGCAAATGCATCATCCGCAGTAGGATCACTGCCAATACTCGAATAAACGTCAAATCTCTATCCGCAGCAGGATTTCACTTCTCCTTTTATCGGCAGTGATCCTACTGCGGATGTTGTATTTGTTGTTCATATAGGATCCTACTGTGCTGCGGATGAATTTTCCAAAAAAACACGGCTAATGTGTGCATCAGCTCTTTTTGGTCTTTAGTTCTTGTCTTTGATTAGTTTCTTAGGTTTAGTGTTTCATTTCACTATCCTGCCTGAACTGTACTGCTTCATATACTTGCTCTTACTCTCACTCATCTACAGTGTGAATTGTGAATCGAAATTTGCCTTTTTACGCTAATCTTAATCTAAAACAATTAAACTGATCAAATTTTTTTTGGAATTTTTAAGGAATAGATAATACTTTTGCTAGCGCATATTGTTAGTTTCCATTTGTTAAAGTAAAAAATCATTAAATAAAGTAGGTATTCGATGTTGAAAAAACATCGATGTTCTTAAGCGATGTATCGGAAGACATCGATGCCGGTTTCCGATGTCTAACATCGAATAAACACATCGATGTTTTTCTTAAATGGACACCCCTAAAGCATCATGTAGAATAGGAAAGATAAAAAAGTTTGCGCAGTGGTTTTGCCAGTGTGGAAGAACATTTCTTCAGAACGATGGGTGATATACCATCCGGGCCAGCAGATTTGTGAATATCGAGATCTTCTAATATTCTAGCTACTGCTCGGATGCGAAAATAAATTTTGCTCATTGAAAAGTTTACATTTTCAAGAACCGGTGGATTCATGTCGCTATCGGGCAGTGAAGAATTTCTTGCAAATAGTTCTACAAACAAATAACTCTTATCTATGGAACTAACAACAGGATTATCATTGTAGAGGAGCGTGGGAACCGACGAAGAGGTGGAGTTTTTGATTTTCTTTACGAATGACCAAAAGTTTCTACTGTCTTTAGGGCACTGGATTATTTTTTGTCTTTTGTTCGTGAAAGAATTTGGTTCTTTTGATCCAAGCGTTACAAGCATTCCTTGCTCTCTTAAACTTAATGTGGTTTTCCTCAGAAGGGTTGGCTTTGTATGTTTGGAAGCACAACTCTCTTACCCTAATCACTTCTTTACAGCTACCGTCAAACCAAGAGTTTTCTTTTCGCTTTAAACTTTTTGATCTGTGAGGAACAAACATTTTCAAACCATTTGTGATTATGTTTGTTATATCATATCAGCACACGCATCCACGTTCCTATCGAGAGAGAGGTATTGCTTTTTTCTTTTTTTTTTTGGGTATTATTGTTTTTGCTTATTTTTCTATGTATAGCTTTTTTTATATATTATTTTATTTATTGTACGAGTAGCATTATTGTATTGTAACTCGTAAGTAGGGATTAACGTTGTTGGTATTGCTTATTTTTTTTTTTTTTGTCACTGATGTGATTTTTGACTGAATTTAAATATGTTATTGATACACTAAGATTGCACTGAAAATTTCGCACAGTAAATTTGACTACATTTGGTTGGGATGTAGGTAAATGTACGCAAAAGCAATAGCTTATCCTCCCGCTATTTAAGGCCGATATTACCGCAAATCAGCACATTCTAGAGACATGATCAAGTATGAACAATGCGGCATGGAACTTGTTGATGTTAGTATAAGGAATCACTGTGGGAAACCGGCTAAGAAGTAAAGTTATTGACTATAGGCCGATCAGTGATCAAATTGAATTTCCAAAATACATGCGTGTACAAAAAAAAATTCCGAAAAGAAGACATTTTCTGCAGATTAGTTAGTACAAACACCCTTCAAAAATCAATAACAGATAATGGCTTCTGACTAATAGACTTAGCATCAGATCGTAAATCGGTGATAAGTCTCACTTGACTTTTAAGGATAAAGGTCCCTAAAGGATACTGGTGCCTTATGACCGTGTTCTAATTAAACGTATATATATTTTTTGCGGCAAAACTCATTGCTGGACTGTCCAGAAACAGAAATCCAACTTTGAACTCCGCCTAGCATACATGGAGTTGCCATAGTCTACAGACAGGTCCTGAGCGAGGGTATTTTCACTGTGCACTCGTCAACCACAGATAAATTAATCAGTGGTTCCAGTATCGCGATATTACCAAAGAAGCAGTAGAAATAACTTAACTTTACTTTACTTAACTAAGAAAGTGGCAGAAGATGCACAAGTGAAGACAAGAGTGTCGAAAGAAAATATGAGGAGATGAGTAGAACTAACTGCGTACAAAGAAGGGTGCATAACGAGCCTC
Source organism: Philhelius festivus (assembly GCA_963931855.1). Classification (NCBI taxonomy): domain Eukaryota; kingdom Metazoa; phylum Arthropoda; class Insecta; order Diptera; family Syrphidae; genus Philhelius; species Philhelius festivus. Next base: position 121,701,156 of record OZ007556.1, on the reverse strand, counting down.
CCACCTTAAGGAGATTGAACGGCCCCGCAATAGAAACAACTCCAGAGGTTTTATGTAAAAGTTCTGCAATGGTTTTAAGAAAGATAAGTTTACGGAGGTGAATAACAACCGTAGATCTTTGACCTGTGTCAAGATGAGGATGTAGTCCAAAGAGTATAAGAAACGAACAACATGATGGCCATAGAAGATGTGACAGTAGTACCCCAACCCTTTGGCATAATGGTAAGTGTATTGGACTGTCATCCAGAAGGTCTTGAGCTCGATTCTCAGATCCTGAAAAAAAGTTTTTCAGCGGTGTACTGCCTCTTGCGAGGAATTGACAAACCCTCTCAGAGTATCTCTTGTCATAAGAAGTACTACTCATCGGCAGAAAATTGTAGCTCCCCTCCATTACTGGTATCATGCACACAAAAATGGTTGAGAGTTATAAGTCAGATTAGTTCTGGGTTACTTGGTCTGGGTTACTCAAAGCAGCTTACTTTGGATTGTAGAGGGTGGATTATGACTCAGACATCAACCATTCGTGCATTAGCCCGTCATAGATCTGCAGCTCTTTCCCAAACATACTCAGAGCTCGCCCGGACCTACTTATCAGCCCTATACGTTTTTTCTGAAATTGAAATCACTATATAATAAGTTAAGCTATGAGAGCCGAACGCATCTTTGTTTTTTTTTTAAATAAAATTAATATAAATAACTTTCATTTACTCTTGTTTAAATTAAATTCGATGATCTACTTTCAACACTATCATTCGCTGTACGAAATTCACTTTTATATGGCTTCCTACAAAATTAATAAAAAGTAGATTATGTTTTTTTTTTATTAAAAAGGCGCATCACTTAACTTCTTTTTTATATTTCGTTTTTAATTATGTAGCTACGAGTATGTTTATCATCCAGAAAGACAGTCAAAATCAACTCTGCCTCAAGTAGGCCACGGCATATAAAATTCGCGTTCGTCATGGATCGCGTGTTAAGAAGTTCCCACTCAACCGTAAGTCTACTTTGGGGGGAATAAAATGCAATTTCTCCTCATTACTTAATGATTATGACTTCAAGTTGGACGGAAACGGTCAGCACGCTGACCAAACTTGTTCCAACACCAATTTATCTAAAATAGGAATTCGTTTTTAAAAGAAACTCAACTGTCAAATAACAAGCCATTCAACTGCCCACCCAAATGCAAAACATCCAAAAGATCCTCCAGAGATTGAGAACTTAAGACGAGCTATGGGTAAGGTTAATGTTGAGACGAGGAAGAAACAGGTATAGCTGTATCTTGTATCCCGAAATGAGATAGGTGGCATACCAGACTTGCAACGGTAATTCTATATGCTAATGACTGCAAAGCATAGTAAAGAGTTCGCAAAGCACAAATAGAAATGGAAAATCTAGGTGAACACCTAAGCAACTAGTGTCTTATTATTGCAACTGACACCTCCGATAGACGCCCTGATTTTTCCTTAGATTTTGCGTATGTTGGTGTCTACAATGTGGTGCTAGAGAACACATTAAAATTCACAATGATTGTCCTACAGTAGGTCAGTCGTTGCGGTTGATGTGGATTATCTGCAACTCAGTTGAGTTCTTGTTTCCTGACGTCTTATTGTGATTCTGAGTGCTTCAATCACTAAATTTAAATGGTTTAACCGTTGTGTCATTAGATTTGGCTTGAAAGCGAATCATAATTTCCGTTTAATAGTTAAATACAAAATGGAAGATTATGTTACTCGTTATTGATCTTAAGATGACATGGTTCAGAATTTGTCAACAATAAGTCCATTATCTAGAAAAAATTGAGCCTGAGGGTAAATTCTCTTTTGTTTTTCATATTTCTTAAAGATAGTATTCAAAAAACTGTTGTCAAGATTAAAAAAAAAACAAGCATATGATTTTCGAAATACCGAGACATCAGTTACGAGTTAAGTTCTAAGTCTAAGTTATAACTATAATTCAACGATGAACTTTGTCTTTAGCGACTGCTTTCAACCGGTGGAGTTGTAAACTAATGTTTAAGTAGCTAGCTAAGAAGAAATTGAGAAATTATTTCAGGATCCTTATATTACACATTTTATATGTGCCTACTATGTATTTGAGTCCATTTGAGTATAGAATAATATGACTATTGAAGATAGCCTGAAAAATAACCTAAAACTAATAAGTATCGGTATAAAGAAGAACTGGTACACAATCTTCAAGTGGAAGATAACATTTTAGCTCATTATTTTTTTTTATTCAGAGAGTTAAATGATAGAGAGCAAATCATGCTCGCATCATTATTCAAGGTTATAATTTATAAATATCAATTTTATCAGGAGTGGAGTATTTTCAAGAGCTGAAATACAATAAACAAAACGAGAACTCAATTTTTTTTTCCTCAAAATCAATGTCTACCTACATATACGATTTTTTTAAGACCTACGAGACTGCGGCCGGGCTTCAACAAAGAAACTTCATCAGAAATAGAATTATGTACATATGTAAGTCCCTTTATCTTCTTTAAATCGAATTAACTTTTAATTAAAATTCGTTGCTTATACAACAATCAATAGAAAACAACAAAGCATACAATAGAATGGAAAGAAACGACAAGCATGGTATTAGATAATTCAGAATCATCTTTCAGAATTAGAAAATTAAAAACGAAACAAGTCACAAATAAAAGAAAAATAATTCTAGGGGTCGTCAAAAAAGTTTAAGGATGATAAATAATCTTCAAAAAGATAACTTTCAAAAGGAACGGTAGATTTGACTTTTTCTAAAACTGTATGTACTGTATGTCAAAAAGTGGACATTTAAATGACCATCTTGGCGTTAATAGTGCAAACAAAGCCCGGGAAGAAAACAAGGTGTATGTTTTTTTTTGGATCTTCATCTTAAGGAATATCAACGAAAAATTTTCGTCTATCTATGCCAAGGCCAACACTCATTCTGCGGTATGGACTGGAATTGAAATGTTGGATTATCGAAACTCTTTATGGTGTGAAACAATAATGCCTTCAATCAGCGCTTCTTTCTGCACTCTATATCAAACTAAATCAAATACTTATTATTAATAACTTATACACAGTATCTTATTAAATAGTATATGATTTTCAAGATTTTCTGAAAGGAGGTCTACGAAGGCCTACTAATAGAAAATGCTTAGATAAGGTAACTATTATACGCAGATGATATGGTTATTCTCGCAGAAGACGTCAGAGTTATGCAACAAATGATAAGCCGACTTTAAGCATACTGCGAAAATCGAATTTAGAATTAAATATGTCTACTAAATCAGAGATGATGGTATTTAGTAATGGAGACAGAATATCTAACTAAGAAAACCGAAAATTTAAAGTAAAACAAATACGAATTATTCCGAAATATAAATATCTGGGAGTTCTCTTAACGCCAAATATGACTTTCACTGAACGTGTTGAAACTCGGAAGGAACATTGGAGCGCGGAGTAGTGTAAACATCACTTGATAATGTTTTTAAACAAAGAAACACATACATAAAGTTGGAATCGAAGTCAAAACCCTTTCAAGGTGTGTGCAGAGCCAATTCAATCATTAGATGCGCAAGTTTGGGGTTTCGGGTTTTTTTTGCTGAAGTGGATAAACTTCAGATGTATGCTTTGACGCTAGAAACAGGAGGTGCTAATGGTACGAAAAAATGTATGTCGAGAAAACTATCGTTGATTATAGTAAAGAAAGACTAAAACACCAACTTTCTAAAATCCTTCTACGAAAAAAAAATTGGCTTTACGAACGAACGATTGGCTCCATCAGGCTTGTTCGAAATAAGATTTGACCCTGAAAAGCCTAAACCTCTTGAACTGTTTTAGACTTGAAGGCTGTCAGTATCAGTAATATAAGTAGAACAACTGGGAGCAGCAGCCACATCTATATAGATTGTTGGACTCTACAAGAGGTCTGGGACTATTTCACTGACGAGTTTGATGTTGGTAAACCGGTATGGATTTTCAAGGCAACATATGATCTCATTTAGCTAAACGGAAGCAGATTTGCACGTAATGAATCGTCCGCCTGTAATCTCTGCAATATGGGAGAAAAGAAATATGTATATACATACATATATCTCTTTTTAGGCAGATTTCCCGCACTAAAAGAATTTAGAGTAACATATTTCGGAAAAACTATTTCAAGTGAACAAGAGATAATATTTACGCTGAACAGAGAAAGGATTGGCGATTTGGATAAACTGCTCAGATACTCGTACATAAAAGTACACATTACTTATAGGAAACAACTCATGGATGAATTTAATTATTAATCTATTCAAATTATTTGTTAATAGTGTTGTGAACAGAGCTTTATACTACTACAGCGCCATCTGTTGGAAAACTGCATATCTAATTTATGGAAGAAACGAAAAGCTCTTTTCCAATGTCAAATGTATTTCCCCTTATTCCAAACATCTAGAACATTCCAAGACAAGAACTTTCGAGAACAACTAATTTGAGTATATAAGGGAGTGTTCACGGTGAGCGAGAGACAGTTGATTTTGGATTATGAAAGTGTGCAAAAGTATTGCTTATTGGATTGTGTTATTAAACAAGTGTGATTTAAATTTGAATAAAAGTATTTGAGTTATTTATAAATTGAGATTTACTGTTTTGAATTGGAAAGTGTGAATAAAGAAGAAATACTAAAAAGAGTAATAAGTTTTATTTAACGAACCTAGTAAAAAAATATTACAATAGGTATTAAAAATCTATATATAAAGTATTGCAAACAAAATGTAAACTATATAAATATTTAGAGGTATTTTATGAAACCCCACAGACGACTCTTAAGGTCCCTGTAGAAGGTTTGAATTGTTGACATAAATCTAAAGCAGTCATAAAGAAAATCTCTGAATTTTTAAAACTATGTTTAAAATAAAAACAATTACAAAATAAAATGCACCACTGGATCGCACGTACTTGCTCTTAATATAAAGGACGGATTTAATGATGACGGATCAAATGCATTGAACTGCCGTCTTATTTCTAGAAAAGTATGAATTTATACAAAGAAAGTTTAAAAATCGTTTTATTATTAATACATTTTTTTTTATAAGAAATTTCTTTAAAAATTTTCAAGAACAAAATTTGGGATGCCAATCTTAAGTATTAAGTATATAGATTTTAGGAAATAATTGTTCCCACGTTTTGAAGATATTGATTTTTCAAAATAAAAATTGGATTTTTTTTTTTTTTTCAAAAAACTTAAAAAATATTTTTTCGAATATTTGTATATACGAGTACAATAAATTTAAGGGAGCTCCTGTTAAAAAATTTTGGTAAAAATCGTTAGGGCCGTTAATTAGAAAGTTGAAAATCAAAAAAAAACCGTTCTATATGACAGGTACCCTAAGTAACATTTTTTCCTTAAAATTTTTTTTCACCAAAATGTAGTCCATGGCCATAATAGCACACCTTATTTTTTTTTTATCAAAATCTAATTATGTATAACGGCTGTATGGGGATGCCGTTAGTTTTGGAACTAAAAAAATCAATTTCTCTTCTATAGCTAATCACCAAAGACCCTTATGTTTGAAGAAAATAACTTCAGTAGCTTAGGCTGTAGGTCGAGGTATAGACATACAGACATAGAGACAGAAAGACGGAATTGCCGGACCCACTTTTTTCGTGTTCTCTATCATCGTAATGTCAACTTTGATAAAAATCTCGAATTCGATTTTTGTTTGCAGAACTTTCCCTATATGTAGTAGCTATATTGCAAGTAAAAATACGTTTGCCAAATTAAAGCAAAATGTATACAAACAAAATTTTAATAAGATTGATTTATTTAAAATAATTATAATAAGTTTTTCACATTATTCACATCATTTAATGTGATTTTTCGTATAGAAAATGTCGTACAATATTTTTAAAGCTGCAACAAGATTTTTTTTCTTAAAATCAATTCGATTTCTCTTTGGATTTATCTTAATAATCATTCGTTTTCATTCTAATTAAAGTACCTCAATAAGGCAATCTTATTGATTTTATGTTCTTTTTGTTCGGACTGTGCATAACAAATGCATAAGCTGTTTAATACAAACTCACTTATACAAACAGCTTTCAACAATAAGTACCCATCTCGAAGACTGATATTTAAAATTGGTACAAGTTGACACTGGAAAAGAAAAGATCAACCGTAATATTAATCTATTTCCAAATATTTACTGCAATTGTTGGTCTATAAATGAGTAAGACGAATACTTTAAGGAGGCAGCTACTGGTAAGAGACGTTAAACTGACAGATTGATTAGGCATAGAAAGTCAGTCATAGATATTTGATCAAACGTTCAGCTGGTCAACAGATGATGAAAACGATTTAATGCGTACATAAGGTTTGATATGCATTTGATTTGCATGAGAAAATGGTTCAGTGTAGTGAATCTTCGTCAATTCGGAGATTGCCTAATAAATTTCAACCAAGGATTGGAACCTGCAGTAAAACAACTTGTGTGCGTGCATAGCATATATCAATGTACATAATACATGGAAAATGTTCCAAACTTAAACATGATTATTTGAAATAAGTAGGAGGATACATGGGCAGCGGAAAAACTCAATGGTTAAAATCATTGGCCTCAATAAAAGCGATGACTTTGTCAACTATGCCCGAGGAAAAGATTTTAGTCCTTGATATGTATGTATTTAAAAATATTTACTTTTGCCTATGAGCAAATAATCACGACTGAATTGAAAGAACTTGCTCTTGCGCTTCAAAGCTACAAGTATTTATGTACAAAATTGAAATACAATTTGTCGAGCTAGTATGGAAATATTTGGAAATAATCTTCAAATTCGACAATTGTATCAAAACGTGCTTCAAGGTTATAATTATTTCCGTTGTATGAATCTTTGGCAAGAAACAGATGCACGAACAGATCAATGGAGTTGTGTATGACGAAAACCATTTTGTTGAAGTTCTGCATCATAGTTCCATTAAGTTTGATTAAAACCTTGAATTTATTTAACCGAAACCAATACTTTCGCTGTACAAATTATAGAAACTGTCTTTGAACATTCAAATAAAGATTCTTCAGTGAGAAAAGATTTAGTACACTTCAGAAAGAGCATACTGACAGAGTGACAAATTCCAGTGACATCTGCTTTGTTGATACATCAAAAGTGGAGTGAGATTTAAAACGATTAGTCTTGTTGAATGACCAGACCATGCTCATTCACTCCAAAAATTTGATGTGGGCTCATGGTCTAATAGGACTTCAACCATCTGTACCGACCTTTGTTGCAAGTTTTTCATAATAATTTGCTGGAGACATCCAACTGAATCTCTGCTAACATGCACTTACAAAAAACTCATATAACTGAAATCTATCAATCATTATACAATTACATATCAGTAATGATTCGAACCATGAGAAACCAATACAAAACAATTTATGTCTTTGTCTGGACGAGGTCGATACAAATACATTTGTGACTTCTTATAGCCGCACGATGTTGGCCCATAATTTCCTCAACGCAACCAGATTTAAAGGCTATTCAAAAGGGAAAAAGGATTTAAAGATATTTTAAGATTCCATTCGTTTTAGTGTCGATGTTAATACCGCACCTGGGCATTAGCCTGCACATCAGTGGCATTAAGCTCTATTAGCAGTAGCAGTCCAGTCAATGCTTAATGATAAACCTGCTTCAGAAGGGAATCTCTCTGAAGGTGGACTGCGACTTCGTACCAACGTCAGCGCAGTGCATCGCAGTAAAGCTGGCGTCAAATAGAAGCTGGAATGCAATTCCACTCCTCAACAATTGTTCTAGTGACTGTAATCAATTTAAAATGACCAAACAACTGACAGAGAGTTGAGTGCCATCCATTGACCTTGCTTAGTGGTTAGATACCCGCACTCCCAGCTGCCAACTACATTCATATGAATTCCTTTACAACGCTCATATTAATATCCATATGATTATGTTATTACCGCCACCTGGAGAGTGGGGTGTGCTTAAGTTATCTCTTGGACTAAGGATATAGCTGCGTCATCTCTTTCTTGCCATGCTGCCGTCTTATAATCTCATTTGTCCTCAGCTTGAAGCCTGACTGACATCGTAAACCATCCGTAAAACTGATGTCGGCTTGAATTTGCCTCAGTTCTATGAATTTCATTTCATCCTGTTTTCAGTTCATCCGCTCATCGTTATCGTGCAAGGCTTGGGCATAGCATAAAAGCCGGAGACGTGTTAAGTAGCCGCCAATTATTTGTGTTTGTCCGTGGCAATGCTTCTTCTTCGGGGGCTATCGATGGGTCTTTGTGATTGCGTTAAATGGCCAAGGCGCTTCTCATGTGCACTTTTATTGCTTGGTGCAAGGATTTATGGCGGTTGGCAGGATCAAATGGACTTTTGACTGATTGGATTGTATTTTTATTTTTGTTATTTTCTGTGTGTTTCTGATTGAAATCTCAGAGGAGGAGTTACGAATTGCCTGTAGTATGAAAAATATTATTTTTGCTTTTATGTGCATAGGTGCAAGCCTATAGCTATACACTGAACCAAATCGCGTAGGTGATATTGAAGAAAATATTTTGTTAATTTTTGAAGAATCAATTATTCAAATCAACAATTTTTCATAGTATTTTTCTTCATATTGAAGACTGAATATTCAAAATGAATAAGGTTTCTTCAAATGATGAATGATTTAGTATTTTATTCAAACGAATGAAATTTTGTCATATCTACGAAAACAATTTGTTAATTTTTGATGAAGCAATTATTCGAAAAGACAAATTTGTATTAATAGTTTTTTTTTACTATGTATGTATGTATTTACATCACAAGTAGCACAAAATGGTATAATTTCGGTATCAGATTTCTTAATTCATACGAAAACACGAGAGAGTTATTTGAGTAGCACTTTGAGACAAGATATTTTATGTATCACAGTGGCACAATAGGTAGAGCACAAGCACGGCAAGCGAGAGGACTTGGGTTCGAATCTCGGTAGAGGCACAGAGGTAAATTAAAAAAAAATAACATTTAAAATTCTTTCATTCCAGCAAAAAATCACATAAAGAGGCGAATATAGTCAGAAAAGGAAAAATGAAGAGAACTCCAAAATAATCAACAATAACCAAACAGTTAATAAAAAACTTTATTTTTATTTATATAATTTCAAGAAAGAAGCACGAAATTTAATCAATTTCACAAAATTTTGTGGATTTAACACCATAACGAAAAATTTTATGCATTTCTTCAAAATGACAATATTTCTTGAATATAACAAAATTTTCTTCAAAACAACGGATAGGTTTCATTGACCGTATATTGATCACCCTTTCTTCAATTCTACCTACTTTTTCTTCAATATGACTACCAAATTTGGTTCAGTGTATAGATGCGCAGATGGATAGAGGGACTTCAGGAATTTATAACAGATATATAACATTTGCTTAAAAGCAGCTTATTAAATCAACTGTTTATTATGTAAATTATAGCTCAATAAACAATAATGCTGAGAAGTGTTCGAAATTATTTCGATGAAACCATATAGGTATCTACATATACATATTTTAAAGATTGGTTTAAAAAACTTAAATTGCCAAGTTTAAAAAATCGAGCATGGGGTTTTCGAAATATTGAATTTTAAAATAAAGTAAATTTTGAAATCCAATAATAAAATTTTAAAACTTAAATACTATATAAACTTTTGGTGAGCTTTAGCATAACGAAATAATCGAAATCAAAATAAAATAAAATGAACGACTGGGTCGCACGAACTTGCTCTTATGTAAACGACTAAGAATTTCAAAAATGAATGTTATTAGAGAAAAACTGTTCATAAGCATAAAATTAATTTTTTTAATAGACTAAAACAGTAGAATTTGAAAATAAGAAAACAATATTCAATATGAAAAATTGTATATATATATATTTTAAAGGAAGGTAGAAACATAAGAAATGTGATTTGTTCAATTATTAACTGGGAAAATAATCCAGGTTCAAAGATTTCCTACTAATGCCAATACATTTGGTTTTCAGGAGATTCATTTAATCCAATGAGACATTTTTTCTAGGTCCTGATTAATTTTATATACGCAATTTTGAATTAGTTCTGGGAAAAAACTTTTGTATCAGTAGATATACATTTAGATCGAGGAGTTAGTTTTCTTCGTCGGAAGTTCATTTATATAAAGAGGAAAAGAAGAGGCCCTAAGATGGAATCCTGAATCCACCTCTAGTGGTCGGAAGGAAACTATCCTATCCCGGAGCTAGGATAACAACAAAAGAACTGCAGAAGATGACAAACCATACAATGAAAACACTTTGTAACAAGGATTATTATTGTCAACGGTGTCGAATGCTTATGAAAAGTCAAGCAGTTAGTAATGTCTTCCATTAAATAACTGAAGTAGTCTAGATCCGACACATGCTTTGGAACAGTGAGCAGCGTGCGTTTGACATCGAGATCTACTTTGGAAAAGCGCAACGTGTTAAAAAGGTATATGGTTATGTATACCCGTATCTAATCTATATGTATCTATTATGTTCATTTTCTCGTCCATCTAAAGTTTTGAGATTTAAATAAAATTTCTTTTATCAACTTTTTATAATATTTTTAATAAATATAGATTCTACTAAGGTTTCACCAATTTTTCGCGGTGTAGTCAGAAAACTCAAAATTTGTTAAGTATTAGACATGAGAAATATTGAAATATTGTTGAAAACTAAAATTCAAATAAATTATGAGTTTTATCCTTCCTTCTTATTCCTACATTTATAATATCTATGAAACATCACTTTTAAGGCACTACTGGATTTCGCTAATATATTGGAAATAAATTTTGTTGCAAGCAAATATTTTCTTATTAAAAATGCGTACCTAGCTTAAATTGAACTGAACTTACTGAAAAAATGACTGACTATCAAATCTTTGCACTTTCTAGAAATCATAGTAATAGTAAAAGATATAGTAAGCGAAACTGTGCAACTTTATCAACTCAGTGAAACCTGACTTTTAATAAAAATTAAATTAGAAAATCTTTTTCATTTTTATAGTGAAACGTGTTTCAATTATTTTATTTGCCACACTGTCACAATACGCACAAGAGCAAGTGTCAACTTAAGAGTACAGAGCCAATGAGTAGATTAATTTTTTTAATCCGTCTCAGTCCGTCTGTAGAATGTGTGTTAGCAGAATAATATATTTTTATTTCTTCATCGGCTCTTGTTTTTATTGAACTCACTTTCATATTCAATATTTAAGATACTTACACACATATTTATTATAAGTTTGTCGAGTAGCTATTCAGTTTGTCAGTTTTTTTTTTTTTTTTTTTTTTTTTATACATTTCTTTTTTTTTTCATAAAACTAGATTGCACAATTTACAGAGAAGCGGTATTTTCTACCTTACTACTGAAAAACATATAAAATTTAGTTAAATAGTAATAATATCACAGATTCAAATTATAAATAGAAGGAAAAGCTACTAGAAAAAACCTTCATTTAGATAAGAAAATACATTTTTCAGGAGATGAGAGAAGTGGGACCGATTTATAACAAAATAAGATGATGTTTACAATTGTGTAATTGACATAATTAAAAATAAATAAATTAGAAAACTAAGTAAATAAATAAATATAACTATAAGTAAATAAATGAGCAGATAATAAATATTTATATTATTTTTTTTTTAAGTTTTTATCACAGTTTTTGTTTTTTTTGTTTTTTTTTTTTTTTTTTGAACGAAACATTAAAAAAAAAGTGTGAAACTTAACTAATATATTTCATGGAAATTGAAAACAATTACTACAGAATTCATCTTTTATTTGAAATGTTTTAATCAAATTAAGATAATGTAACATCGACAGACCAACAACACATGAAGGATCAGGGCCTATTGACTTTCAACTCATAATCTTTTAGATATAATTGTCTTCAACAGGATTGGATAGGGCTACAGTTTTTTTTGTCGATTCCGAGGTGCTACGGTGAGACTTTTCACTTCCTAACGAGGAGTTCTGGTGAAAACTGTTTGGGTTTAGGTGGCAGCTGCCACCGCCCTTCGGCGTAACAGTCAAACGTACTCGTACTAAGCAATGTCGATTTGATCTTTGTAATATTTAATGAATTCCTTAAATATTTTAATTGTAATGTAATGTGTGTGTACAATAGGAGATCATATTGTACTTACATATCACAAGTAGCACAAAATGGTATAATTTCGGTATCACATTTCTTAATTCATACTTTATTCCTTCTTTATTAGGTATGTAAATTTATGCCTACTTAATTCCATCTTAATATGATCTTTATTAGGTATTGTTTTAAAGAACTTAACATGGTGTGTTTACTTCTACTTAAAGCATTCTTAAATACTTCTTAAATGCGCATTTCTTAAATCGGTTTTTTTTGTTACTTAATTCCTTCTTTAATCCTTCTAAAAACATTCCTTTTTTATTTTGGTATTAAATCGGTATTTTTCAGATTCTTTAATACGTATTTAAGTCTTCTGAAACAGTATGATTTATAACGCCGTTTTCGTACTTTTAGTTTTAGATGGAAAGCAAAATGTGTAAACCGAATTTATTAAATCTTTAAAAAAAGAGATTGTTTCATTATTGAAGACAAACAACAATTAAAATAGCATTTGTGAAGTTAACAATCAAAACGGTGCTAAAGGCACTTTTTTCAAAATATGGAGTGTGGTATACCAAAATTTGCGTATCAAAGAGAGCAATAGAATGGTGGAAAAATTGTATTTTAAAACGATCTAGTTTAGAAGTTATTACTATTTTAATGTTGAGTTAAGGATAAAAACGAGGCTATTTGTTATTTTTTAACAAGCTATTTTTCATACAATGCTTGTAATTTTCAAAACAGCTCTATTTTTCTCTAAATGAAATCAAATAGATAGGATTGTTTTTCAAAAGGAGCTAAATAATTTTGGGCGCTAAAATTGTTGACCCTTATAAAAGGATCTTTAGTTTACCTATCGTATTCTTTGTTATCATTGTTAAATAAGTTTTGATGAATTCCAATAAAAAGAACTTTTCCTTACTTAAATGTTCTCTTATTTTTTAATTTTACAGGCATTTGGGAATCAAAATTTAAGAAACTTATTTTCAAAACGCGCTAAATATATTTTTAACAAACAAAACTGCCTAAAAAAAAAAACATTTCACTAAAGGACGAAAATAAAAGGTCCCTTTAGTATTTTTTTGGTCAATCTAATAAAAAAGACTTCTACAAATTTTACAAAATTTACTGCATTGAATTAACTTAAATATTTTAGGAATTATAGTTTCCCGCGCTTTTGCGCGGTTTCATGTTCATTTTTTAGCCTCTGTTTGATTGTTAACTTCACATTTATTTAAAATGTGACTTTTTTGATGACATCCGTTTATGTAACTGACAAAATGTCCATACTTAATTCATACTTTATTCCTTCTTTATTGGGTAGGTGTGCTAATTTATGGCTACTTAATTCCGTCTTAATTTCGTCTTTTTTAGGTATTGCTTTACAGAACTTAACATGGTGTGTTTACTTCTACTTAAAGCATTCTTAAATACTTCTTAAATTGGCATTTCTTAAATCGGTTGTTTTTGTTACTTAATTCCTTCTTTAATCCTTCTAAAAAAAATTCCTTTTTTATTTTGGTATTAGATCGGTATTTTTCAAATTCTTTAATACGTATTTAAGTCTTCTTAAAGAGTATAATATTAAAAACACGAGAGAGTTATTTGAGTAGCACTTTGAGACAAGATATTTTAAGTGTCACAGTGGCACAATAGGTAGAGCACAAGCACGGCAAGCGAGAGGACTCGGGTTCGAATCTCAGTGGAAGCACAAAGGTAAATTAAAAAAACTAACTTTTAAAATTCTTTCATTGCAGCAAAAATTCACATAAAGACTAGAATATAATCAACAATAATAAAAAAACAAACAGATAATAAAAAAAATTTATTTTTATTGTTTCTAATAATTTTTTTAAGAATTGCCGTAGCTCTTTAAGAAGGATTTAAGAAGTATTTAAGAAGATGTAAGGAACTATTTAAGAAGGAGTAATGAAGTATTTAAGAAGAATGATATCCCGATTTAAGACCATTTTAAGACTCAATTTATCTTCTTATTTCCTTCTATCGGACCGCCCACTTGCGCCTTTTCTCTACTTAATAGGAACTTAAATCCGTCTTATAGAAGATGTCAGATACCGATTTAGAATTCTTAAAGACTTCGTTAAGTAATTCTGTGCTACTTGTGATACATACGTAATACTTAAAACAATCAATTTGCGATTTAGTTTATGTTAGGTTAGGTTAGGTGGGTTGATAATGAGGCAAGCCGTATCACCTCATTCTGATCTCAATGCATCCGTTGTGTTCCCGAGAGTGTGGGAAATGTACGATTGAGAAGGGTAAGAGGAAGGATTTAGTGAAAGTCTTAGATATGGGGTGCCTCCCTGAACCAGGAGTTTCTGAATGAAGGAAGTTAAGGATGATTTTAAGTCGCAAAAATGAGACTACAGTCAGTTCGTCGAAAAAGTATTCTCCTAGTTCTGGCTACGCTGAGGCATTCACAAATGAAGTGAGATGAGTCCTCTTCCACCCACCTCTTCGTATTGACACCCACTGCATAAGTCAGGCGCACTGTTGCCCATTCTGCTCATGTGGGTTCCTATTGAGTTGTGACCCGTGCCGTAAGGATTCCAACCAAGAGAGACAATTGAGGTCTGCTAACCTTCAGTGAACACTCTGTTTTTTTCTTGGAAATATCTGGTCAAAAATTCCATGAAACCCGACTTCCCAGCTTCCGTTTTGGAACCGTCTGTAAAGACCGATACAGGATTTGCGTTTAGGACCCGGTTTTTTATCCATATCTCCCTTGTTGATATATTTTATAGTGTAACTGGGTTAAAATCTGTTTGAATGTCTATGTCAGTTAATTTTACAATGGTTCTGTGACCACGGTGGCCCCTTTTTCAACGTTTACATCCTTTAAGTCGTAGATCCCTTTTGGTCGCCGATTCGCTCGAGAAAAGATCGAGTTGGGCAAGCGAGAGGAAAGTTTATAGGGCTGCGGTTGGCGTGGTTCTCATGGCACTAGTTATGTCAGTACATGATAGCCTCTGAATTTTTGTCGTGGCCTTAAGATTGGTTCCCTTATCCAAAGCTGGCCACTAAACTAAACAGGCGTACGCCTGAATTGGCCTTAAAATGGATATGTACATCCAATGAATAGTTTTGGGTCGGGGTCCCCTTCTCTTGCCAAAAATTTTACTACAGCTGTAAAATGCTATTGCAGCTTTTTTCCCTTTCTTTGATGTTCTCTTTCCAGTTTATATTTCGGTGTCCCATTTATGGTTGGGCGGTTTAAGTTTGGAGTGTTTCGTTCTATCTCAAATAGAACCAGTTCTGATTAAGAAGCTTGACATTTTCGCAATTACTGGACCAAATACTGGACCAATTACTGAGCTTATCAAGGCCTGTTTGAAGAAGCCCGCGCAGAGTGGGAAATTTTTTTGATGCCATTATCAATTTACAGCACGTTTTTAACGAGGCTTTGCCCTAATTTAACGAAAATCTGGTTTAGACCAGAAGCCAAAGAAGGCGATATAAGACACCTCCCTATTGCGTACCCCTAACGTCCTAACTTTAAACTTGCTGTCAAGTGTTAACCCGTTTTGCATTAACAATTCAAGTTTGAAGCATGGAGTCAATCCAGTTTGACAGCATCGGGCCGAAAACGGCTCTAACTATTTGGACAGCAAAATTTAGTGTGCTATTATTGGCATGCACTACATTTTGGTCAAACAAAATTTGAAGAAAAAAGTTATCAACTGTTACTGTCATAGGACCGTTGTTTTATTTTCGACTTTCTCATTTACGGCTCTAACGATTTTGACCAACATTAAAAATTTTCGAAAACATTTTTTTTTTTGGATTTTTGAAAAATCAATATCTTGAAAACGAGTGAACGAATAGTTTTTGAAATTAATTTCTAAAATATATACAATTAAATAATTAAAATTGACATCCCAAATATTTATTAGAAAATTCTTTGAGAAATTTGTTATATAAGAAATATAATTAATAGTAAAAGGAAAAAAATGATGTATGATAATTTAAGAAAAGTATTAAATTTTTCAATATATTATGTTTTATGTTAAACTACATTTATTTTAAAAAATCAATTTAAGTTTAAATCATTTACTGCAGCGAATACAGTTTGGTTTGATTATATTATTATTCACGTGATTAGTTATTTATTATTATTAACAAAAGACTATGTAGGTCTCCCTAATTTTCTTACAAATTCAACAATCTATTTGGGAAATTGATAAAAGAAAACCCCGCAGGTTAAACCGACAGTTTTTTTTTGTTAAGAAGTGGGTATGGTGTGTATTGGAACCTTAATTAAATAAAAATAATTAGTCAGTCCCCTTGAGTTACCTGAGTGACAAGAATAATGAGCATTTTTTTGTTCTCTTTCTGATTTTTTTTTTTTGTTATAAAAACATTACCACAGTTGATCTATTTTTATGGAGAAATTCAAATGCACTGTTGATAACTAAAGAACTGACACGGTTCTAGGTACAAGACTAGTTATAAGCTCTGAAGTGAAAATTACAATTTCATTTCATTTCTAACAAATTGTAGGAGGATGATAGAAATTCAACTTTGAAGACTTATGGTGTCAGATGTACCTCGGTATCATTGCGAACGAGACTTATTTAATTTAACGATTCGTCTTAATTATTACAAACGACAGTGAAACATTTTTCATTTATTTCGTAGTAAGATACGTGCATGTTCTTGTAAATACAAATTAAATATTTTTAATTTTAATACTAACCTAATTAAAGATATAGATTTTTCTAATAACCAGTTTACTTTTTTTATTTCTGAAACTAAGCAATTAAGTTTTTGAAATGTGGATGAGAATTATAAAATAAACCAAACCATAAACGTGTTTGTTTTTTTTTTGTTTTAAGTTGACTGGCTCTCCACTTTCGAATCAAATTAACGAACATAGATTTTGAAAATTTTGGAAGAGATATGAAAACGAATTTTCGGTTTTGCTTATACATTAAAATTAAAACTTATTAAAATTAAAAAAAAATTAACTTATTACTAAATTAAATCATGTTGGCACAACAATAGGGGTGTCGCGACGGCGACGTTCGTGGTCTTATAAAGGGTGGGCCAAATACAAGTTTCAATAAAATAAACAAAATTAAATTTTTTTGCATATATTATGGAATTATGGAACACAACGTCGGTCGTTCAAGTGGCTGCCTCGGCTGGCTTCGCAGTAGCGCATTCCGTCACTCCAATTTTCCAAGATCTTGTTGATGATTTTGGGCTGTAGCTCGTTGATTGCTTTGATGATATTGGCCTTAAGTGCTTGAATAGTTTCCGGATTGTTGGCATTTCATCGGTCCATCAAGATTCCTTACAAAAAAAAAGTCCAAAGGACCGCTCCGATGTGGTCAAATGACTTTACCAAGATGGCTGATAACACGATTCGGGAATTTGGTGCGTAAAAGATTGATTGTGGCATTGCGCGACATCGTGCAAGAATCAGAGGTCGTCCAAATCAATCTCTTCAACATCAAGTCCGCATGCTTCTTGAATTTCAATTTGTTGGAAAAGTTGATTCCCAAGTACTTCTTTGATAATTTGACTGTTACTTCAGTATTTGCTGAAAACTTTTGTTTGATTGCGTCACAGCGTATTTAAAGCCGACATTTTGCAAGCCTCGGAGAGAGATTGTGAGATAGACAGAATAAATGTCAAATCATTAACTACAGGCTGAGTTCATAATTGTTAACATAGAGTAACACCACCAGTATAGCCTTCAATAATGTTTAACACCAACATTATTTCGGCAGAAATTTAGCATTACTCATGTATCATGTTCATTTTTGTATTGATACTGCAATACTATAATACTCGTAAAAGTATAGTAAATTTAAGAATTTTTGGCTGCTTTCCTTTAACTTGAATTTTTAACAATATAAAAATTGAGACCAAAAGATCTCGACTGAAAAGGTAAAGTATCTTAAGTCAATTTTGATGATTTTTCAGGAGAGCAAAAAAAACACTTCAAAGGTGCCTCCCAAAAAATCTTTAAAATCTAGACTTTATTCAACAATGCATTTATATGTAAAATTTTATGTTTTTTTTTTTTTGAAATTAATTTCAAAAAGATATTTTTAATATTTCGGCCGTTATAAGGAAAAATATGACTTAAGTTAGTTTGGCTTTTCTTTAAATTGAATTTTATATTAATTTCCAAAATCTTAAGTTGAGATAAAATATTTTTCCTCGCGTTTTCCAAGCACATTTTCAATTCTTATGTCCATTTAAGATGAGTTGCGTGTGCAAAAATGGAAAAAAAGAGATTTGAGAAGATATTTTCTGGTTTTTATTTAAGTCCTTAATATGAAAAAAATCACTTTTGAATTTCTTTAAAAAAAATTAACTATTGGACAAAATTTATCTAAGGGACTCAAGGGCCTTTGGTGATTCCCTAGAGGAAAAATTGAAAATTGGTTTTACTTCCAAGACTAACCGTGCCACACCCGTAGTGTAAGATCTCATTTATCTCGAAAACGGCTCTAACGATTTTGATAAAATAAAAATTAAGTGAGCTAATGGGCATGAACTATATTTTGGTTAAGACAAATTTTTGAATAACATGTTACGACTTTCTCATTAACGGCTCTAACGATTTAAATCAATTTTTTTACCAGGAGCTTCCCGAAGTTTAAAATAATATTGTATATAAGAACATTGGCAAAAATATTTTTTGGTTTTTTTTTTCAAAAATCAATATCTTCTTGAAATTATTTCCTAAAATCAATGGCTCAAAATTTTATTTTGAATTAGTACGATGTTAAAGTCGTTTTAATATGAAACTAAGTTATAGCAAATTTTATTCGAATATAGCATCATACTTTCTCCACCCTTTTATTTAAGTTAAAATCATCGTAAAAATATCATACTTTTAGAAATGCCACAAAAGGTCTGTCTACTTAGTTTTTTGCACGAACTGTCATTGTTTTAGGTATGTTCAGAAGCAATTTATAAAGAAAATTGGCTAAGCACGATACTAGTTAGAAAATGTTTAAAATTATCAATACTGAACCAAAAAGGTACATGATTCCATGGAAAAACTGCATGTTTTTAAAGAAAAAACTTCATTAAAAACGGGCCAAGAATCGAGTTCATTAAAAAAAGAAACCATAAACATGCGTTTTATGAATCGTTCATATTTCAAATGTAAAGTTTTTTACTTGGAATTCGCAACAATAAAAATGTTTATGAATGTGGTTTCATGCATTTAATGATATTTTGCATGTAAAAAATGTATGGTTTCAAGAATTTAAACTAATTTTTCATATAATGTCACTTGCTCATGTTGATGAATGTGGTTTCATATAATCAGTCACTTTGTTCCTACAATAAAAGAACTGTTTCAAGCATTTTAAGAAATTTTTCATAAAACTTTACAATAAAATTTGTATGAACTGTTCATACTTCAAATGTAAAATATCATAATCTGATTTTCCAACAACAATTCTATTGCTTTGGATTTTATGAATGGTTTTTCATGAAAATCATGACTTGGTCATAAAACAAAAATTAATTTTTAAGAATTCTTGCATTATTCGTATGAATATTCTTTAAAAATTAATAATTTTGGCTGAATGATCGCCATTCATAAAAAGAATGTACAAAATTTGTTTCAGTGAATGAGTTAGTAAACTACTTTAAAGTTAGCAAATTATTAAGTAGTACCATACTAAGAAATTAATAATAATAGGCTGTTTAAAATTTTGCGCCAGTCTTTTTAGAATTTTGCGCCAATGCTACTATGTTATTACTTAAAATTGGTATCCCAAATTTTATTCTTAAAAAATTTTAAAGAAATTTCTTGTATAAAAATTCTTTTAATAATAAAACTATTTTTGAGCTTTGTTTGCAAAAATTCTTAGTTTTCTGGAAATCAGACGGCAATTTCATACATTTGAACATTTTTATCTCATTAGATCCATGTTTTATATTTATAAAATGTATTTTAAATTCCAAAGCACTTTTACATAAGAGTAAGTTCGTGTGATTCAGTCGTGCATTTCACCTCTTTTTTGTTGTATTTATGTTTTCATTTGTAATAATTTTTCAATCGCGTATGAAACAACACTGTCTGAAACACTAAATGAAAATAGAACTGAATTATCAACTCATCCACTAAAAGAAAAACGTTCGCACAAAACGAAATCCAGAACCAAACTACGCTTAAAAATATCTTATGTCCTTGTTATTATGGGCAATTGTTTAGGTTTCCAAGCGCTAAAATATCCTATGACTACTTAGGGAGAGAAAAATTTCAGTTTTAAATTTAAAAAATCATTTTATGTTCACATAAGATGATTTGCGTTTTCACACTTTTGCGGATTTTTTTTTTAAGTATTCTATCTTATGTCGACTTAAGGATGACTTTTGTTTCTGTTTGCACACGCGAAAATATCTGAAGTCAACTTAATATGATTAACGATTTCACAATAATAAAAAAGTCTTAAGCCAATATAATCTTAAGTCTATTTTAGGTTTTAAAATCAAGCAGAACACACAATCTTATGTGGACTTAAGATATTTTACCTCGTGTAGAGATGTGTCTTTTGAACATAAGATGAAATTGTTTTAGCCTATAAAAAATATAGAAGGATTCCGATAAG
The DNA here is from genome assembly GCA_963931855.1 of Philhelius festivus. NCBI lineage: Eukaryota > Metazoa > Arthropoda > Insecta > Diptera > Syrphidae > Philhelius > Philhelius festivus. The sequence continues at coordinate 121,680,454 of OZ007556.1, read as the reverse complement.
ACAGAACAGCCCTTTAGAATGGCACTGAGGTTCAATAAAAAAACGCGAAATATCTTAAGTCGACTTAAGATACTTTACCATTTCAGTCGAGAGATAATGCTGTGATGGCTAGAGAGAGTGAGAATTCAGAGCCTTCAAGTTTTGCTGTTCTCTTTTAGTAGTTTTTTCGTCGTTCCGACAGTTCGCCGCGTGTCAAATAATTGTCTGTGCTGTGTAAATGTGTGTCCAAATTTAATTATTTTATTGCAAAAAAGTATCGAATTATTTGTTGAACAATGCATTTTGCAATTTTCAATACTTTTGTTGCGCATTTCGACAATTAACTCGATATAATTATGCAAATTATCCTCATTTTCAACTGCTTAAATTGTTGTTGGGATATGGGAAACAACAAAATCCCTATACTCTGTCCACCAAAAATTGTCAGTACAGTACAGGCCTTATGGGAGAGCTTTTTCTAAAGCAGTGGCGCCTGATGCACCCTCACTACAATGCGTTAGGAAAAATTCCACTAAAAAAAGAGCAAGCCACTGACTTTTCTTAAGGAATTATTGTTGTAATTCTTTGCAAAAAGTTGTACACCCCAGCACGACCGTCGTATCCCACTGCTGATGACATACTGTCAAGATCAAGACAAGAGTGTCAAGTGTCACTCAATACGATCATGCGCTCTTTATCTACATCAAAACAGAGTTACCATTATCATTTTCAATTGCAAGCAAAGAGCTTTTTCAGTGGTTTTTATTAAGGAGCTTTTGGGATTTGAAGCTTTTGAGAACACATTTTAAGTATGAGTATGAGTATATTGAGTGTTGTCGTAATGTCGTATTGCTTTTCAACTTAAAAAAAACGCGCCTATTATCTTACCGCTTGGCGTTGTGGGAAAAGGTAAATTGAATATTGTTTTCAGTCGTTTTGAATCGGCAGACGGTAGCCCTACGCGTTTTTTACTTTCATTTGCGCCGATTTATAATTTAAACTACGGAATCCCTGTGAGAACCTTTAAAGGCGACACACTTATGCATGACAATTCAACCAGAATGAGAGACAAACGTCCTATCTTCCCTGTACTGACAATTTTTGTTGAACAGAGTAAAGTTAAAAATAAATAATGTATAAGGGTGTCAGGGATTTTATTTCTCCATGGATTTTTCAGTGGTAAATCTACTGCAAGAAATCTTACATTATTCACAAATTTCTGCGTGAATTCAATGGAAAGTGGCAGTCAAGTAGATGTTGTGTCACTAACTTTTCGAAAGCGTTTGACTGAGTGAACCACAACATATTGTTAAGAAACCTTAAGTCATTAGGTTTTAATTCTCAGCTAGTTGTCTGACAGATCGGCTTCATTATGTGAAAATAGGTCCAGAAAAATCAGACATGGTTTATAATCACCCATATTCTGAAACTTGCATTTATGACTCGTATTCGACTACAGTCGTAGGAACAGTCGTATGCGATGTTTTTCGTTTCCCAATATTAGCACAAGAAGTGAAGTCGGATGTTCGACTTCTAGAATAACAACACACGACTGTAGACGAATACGAGTCATGAAAACGAGTTTCAGAATATGGGTGAATGTCCCGCTCTTGTCCTTATTATTTATAAACGACTTGCTTCACTTCTTCATTTCATAGTGTTCATTTTTAATCCTTGAAGATTATTATTAATGACAAAAAAATTCTTGAAGCAAGAATGAAATTAATAATAAATAATAAAATAAATATATATAAACTATTCCTACGAATTTTTAAAATGCATCTTTACATCCAAGACTATAAAGTAAGGTTTTAAGTTCTCATAGGCGAACTATAAAGAAGCGGTATTTTGTTAACAAACAACATACATATATCTAAAAACAAGCCATCGTTTATCTTTTGGTATAAGTGAAATAATGAAGTCGAGAATCGAGAATAAAAATAAGATTTCAGCGGTGACTTTGCTGATTGCAGGTGATTAAATTTCTAGAACACTAGTAATCACTCACGAAAGTAGTTCAGTCAGTTCGAAAACACATGCTGTTGTAATCAACAGAATGTGCGGTTAATTGAGGAAATGTAGTTCATTTTAATGTATCCATCAGTTAGGGAGATACTATTTGGATTTTAAATTGAATTGTTATAAGAACAATCTCATCTTCGTTGATAAGTATGTTTAAAGGGAAAAAACAAGTTTGGTTTTATTAATAAACTAGCCGACCCAACAGACGTTGTCCTACCGAGATTTTTAATAAACTTTGTTTGTTATAATTGCCAAACAAAATTTAAAAATCGTTAGAGGATTTTTATTAATTTTACTTTCATTTGTTGTATAAATTAATTCCTTAACAATTTTCTAAAAGAAATATGGTTTGTCAGTTTTAAGTTGTGAATGATTTACATTGTTACTTAGCTATAGGTTGGTCTTTTGAAATGAAAGATGTTGGTTGACCTATGTCCCTATGCAGCTTTTAGGCACGTGTGCTCGTACAGGCATTATAGCTCGATCCTGGCATTATAGTGGGATCCTGCTGCAGCATTCCTAAGCACAAATATTTATCGTGCCTGAGTATATGGCTTAAACAAAAAAAGGTAAGTTTAAAAAAAACAGAGTTAAAAGAGAGAAAGATAATAAAAGAAGTATTATAGAGAACAACTGACAATATTTCAGAAGTTGTGAAACCATAGGATTTCCCTACGTACCAAAAAGATACTTCTTGACTTGACTATCTTTTACCAAAATGTTAAGATAATAAATTTGATTGATACTCGAAAGTTTGGGTATGAGCATATTTTTATGTGTATATGAAAATACGGTTCCAAATACAATAAGAATTTTATGTAAGGTTACAATAATATTTTAATTGTTTAGAATTTTTCAATACCTATAGCAAATGAGGTACTTTGTATGTAATTAATGTTTCGACATAAATTTTAAATATAATTTAATACAAAAAATATAAAGGATGTAATAATAGTTGCTGTTATTCCTTTAATACTTCAGAAGCATTAACACCTCCCACTGCTGTCAACGTCAAGCTCATTTGAGTAACAAGGATTAGGTTAGGATAAGGTGGCTGCTGACCGGAAATGGCCAACACACTTAGACCAATATTTGGTCCGCTGTGATACCACAGGATTTCTAAAAATCACCCTTACTCGTTAAACCATTTTGAGCCAACAATGAAGCGTTTGAGACAGTGAATGTCGGAATTATTTAGATCACTAGGATCGTTATAATAGTAGTCTCCCAAGTGGAATCTACGTCTTTGTGCTGGGGCAGGACAAGAACATAGAAGGTGAGGAACTGACTCCTCTTCTTCTTCATCCATATGCAGCTTCTGCAAAAATCATTTGCAGGAACTCCAAGACGGAAAGCACGCCTTCCTATTAGGCAGTGTCTAGTAAGGACACCTATAACGGAGCTAATATGCAATCTACAAATAGAAATTAATTGTTTTGAGCGTTTAGCATCAAACTATCAAAACTCAACTGATAAATCGATTTTGACTCTCTTAATTTTACTGTTTTAATTCTTTTTGTACGTTCAGTACTTTCATCAAATGAAACACTAGGGCGAACACGACCGACGCTTAAGCCTTCTTTTCAGGGAAACAAACAAATGAAAAGTGTTTTACTTAAACCAAATACTATCGAAGTTTCGTATTCGTTTTTTAAACTCTTCTCCTAGACAAACAAATAGCGCCTGTAAATTTGTAATTTAATATTTTCAGTACACCGAATTATATAAACAAGCTCCCTACTGGTTATAAAAACCGTATTTCAACTCGTAACCAAAAATTAAAACAAATGTCCGAAAAAGACATTACCCAAAGAATTTTTTTAATCAAAACCGTAAAAATCCGCAAAATTTGCTAACAGTTCCTTACAAAAGGTAAGACAATCCATCAATGTTTTCTAAAAGTAGGACAGAATCAGTAATTTTAAAGTTTTTTTCCACAAATAAAAGATACACTTAAATAGCCTGATACGAGTACATACCAGAACTTGAAAGCTCCATACCGAAAATTTTAATTTTTATAATCTCCACATTCTGTATGCAATTCAAAACACCTTGCAAATTTCTTCACAACAAACCCGAGCTGTCTGCGAACAAGAATGGCTTGCGCCGATGCCTGTCATGCAAAATATGTTTATGATAAAAGATAAATAAATAGGAGGAGTGACTTCAAATGGAGAAGACCTAAAATTTTCTGCCGATTCCGAACGGCTAATGAGCAGCACTTCTTATGACAAGAGATACTGTGAGAGGATTTGTCAATTCCTCGCAAGAGGCAGTACTATGAAAAACTTTTTTGAAGCGGCTGAGAATCGAAACGAAGACCTTCTCCATGACAGTCCAAAGCACTGACTTTTACGAGTATGCCAAGGAGTATGTGTTTATAATAAAGGTTTTAAACTTTTACAATATTAACAGTGAGGTATTTGAATATTAAAATAAACTGCACGACTGGATCGCAGGAACTTGCTCTTATGTAAAAGTACTTTGGAATTTAAGACACATTTTATAAATATAAAACGTGGATTTAATGAGATAATAATGTTCAAATGCATAAACTTGCCGTCTGGTTTCCCGAAAAGTATGAATTTATGCAAATATTATTATTATTTAATAACAAAACGATTTTTAAAGTTTTTTTATATATAAGAAATTTCTCTAAAATTTTTCAAGAAAAAAATGTGGCATGCGAATTTTAAGTATTAAATAATATTGATTTTAGGAAATAATTTCAAAAAATAATCGTTCATAGGTTTTGAAGATATTGATTTAAAAAATTCAAAAAATACCCATTAAATATTTTTTCGAATATTTTTATATACAATATTATTTTAAACTTAAGGGGACTCCTGCTGAAAACTTTGGGTTAAAATCCTTAGAGCCGTTAATGAAAAACTCGAAAATAAAAAAAAACGGGTCTATGGCAGGGGGTATCATTTTGCCCCAAATTTTTTTTGTTGACCAAAATGTAGCCTAATTTTTTTTATCAAAATCGTTGCCGTTTTCATGATAAATAAGATTTTGCATTACGGGTGTATGGGGGGTACCGTTAGTTTTGGAGTTAAAAAAAATTTCAATTTCTCCTTTAGGGAATCACCGAAGACCCTTAACTACCGAGTTTAAAGAAAATACCTCCGGTAGTTTAGGCTGTAGTTCGAAGTACAGACATACAGACAGACGGAATTGTCGGACCCAATTTTTTCGTCTTCGCTATCATCGTAATGTCAACTTTGATCAAAATCTCGAGTTCGATTTTTTTCCAAATGCAGAACCTGCCCTATAGTACCTATATCGCAAGTAAAAATATTAACTAAGAGACATACCAACTATGGAAAGCTTTTCAGTTCCTTTGATGCGGCAAGTGCCATTAAGGGATAATGGCATGGGTGGTATATTTCGCTTGGCCGGAAGAACATAACTTTGTGTATCATGTTGTCACATCCGAAGAACAGGGTTGTGAGTCAATAAACGAATAAGAAAAGCTGATACAAAAAGCATCTGAATTCCCAACTCTTGGCACAAAATGTCAAACATTCATAGAGGGAATTCAGAGTTACAACTAGAAAATTTCAATCTCTAGGTGAATCATAATCAATTTTCATGAAAGAAGGAACACTATATAACTCATATTTGTATTTCTTTAGTAATAGAGAGAATCTGATTTTTTTTTGTCGGTGGAAATCTTCAAAAGACACTTGGTAATATTCGGTACCAAGTATAGTGGGAATCTTACCGCACCAAAACCACCGGGATCAGAACCAATCTATAAAAGATGCAAATAATTTTGTTTTCTTAATTTAAAATCACATTGGGGGAAGTTTAAATTGTTAATACTTTGCCAAAGTATTTAGATCATTAGCACATGAGGCTTGGTTCTTCTAAATCTCCGAACAGTATCTCATACATTTAAGACGGTTTTCGTCTCACAGTTGGTATGACTTCGCAGTCGCTGACTATGTGATACACTTTAACCACTTCTGTGACCATTTCTAATTGAAGGTCACGAGGGGCATTTATTATTTCACGAAGGACTTTATTTTGGAATTTTTGGATCGGTTCAGCATTTGTTTCCTTTGCAAAGCCCCATAGCTGGGTTACCATACGTCCAAACAGTTTCAACACTTGCTTTTATAACATAATTTTGTTCTGGATAGATAAGCCAGAGTTCTGTTCTAGTAACCGATACATTTGTATGTACTTTAAGTTCAGTTCTTCTTTTTACTTGCGATATAGGTACTATAGGGCAAGTTCTGCATTTGGAAAAAAAAAACCGAACTCGAGATTTTGATCAAAGTTGACATTACGATGATAGCGAAGACGAATAAAGTTGGTCCAACTATTCTGTCTGTCTGTCTGTCTGTCTGTCTGTCTGTCTGTCTGTCTGTATGTCTGTATGTCTGTACCTCGGACTACAGCCTAAACTACTGGAGGTTTTTTTCTTCAAACTTGGTACTTAAGGGTCTTCGGTGATTCCCTAGAGGGGAAATTGAATTTTTTTTAGCTCTAAAACTAACGGTACCCCCCATACACCCGTAGTGCATAATCTTATTTATCTCAGAAACGGCTCTAACGATTTTGATAAAAAAAAATTATGTGTGATATTATGGACATTGGACATGGACTACATATTTGTAAAAAAATGTTTGGGCAAAATGTTATTAATGGTAGCTGTCATAGAACCGTTTTTTTTTTTTTTTGATTTTCGACTTTCTCATTAACGGCTCTAACGATTTTAACCAAAAATTTTCACCAGGAGGCCACTTAAGTTTAAAATAATATTGTATATAAAAATATTAAAAAAAAAATATTTATTTTGTTTTTTGAAAAAATTAATTCCAATCTATTTTTTGAAAAATCAATATCTTGAAAACGTGTGACCGATTAGTTTTTCAAATTATTTGCTAAAATCTATAATACGAAACACTTAAAATTGGCATCCCAAATTTTGTTCTAGAAAAATTCGAAAGAAATTTATGATATAAAAAATTACTTTAATAAAACTATTTTTAAATTTTCTTTGCGTAAATACTTTTCCGGAAATCAGACGGCAATTCCATGCATTGTATTTAACGGGTGATTTTTTTGAGGTTAGGATTTTCATGCATTAGTATTTGACAGATCACGCGGGATTTCAGACATGGTGTCAAAGAGAAAGATGCTCAGTATGCTTTGACATTTCATCATGAATAGACTTACTAACGAGCAACGCTTGCAAATCATTGAATTTTATTACCAAAATCAGTGTTCGGTTCGAAATGTGTTTCGCGCTTTACGTCCGATTTATGGTCTACATAATCGACCAAGTGAGCAAACAATTAATGCGATTGTGACCAAGTTTCGCACTCAGTTTACTTTATTGGACATTAAACCAACCACACGAATGCGTACAGTGCGTACAGAAGAGAATATTGCGTCTGTTTCTGAGAGTGTTGCTGAAGACCGTGAAATGTCGATTCGTCGCCGTTCGCAGCAATTGGGTTTGTGTGGTTTGTACGCTGGTGGAATCATTGGACCGTATTTTTTCAAAGATGCTGTTGGACGCAACGTTACGGTGAATGGCGATCGCTATCGTTCAATGCTAACAAACTTTTTGTTGCCAAAAATGGAAGAACTGAACTTGGTTGACATGTGGTTTCAACAAGATGGCGCTACATGCCACACAGCTCGCGATTCTATGGCCATTTTGAGGGAAAACTTCGGAGAACAATTCATCTCAAGGAATGGACCGGTAAGTTGGCCACCAAGATCATGCGATTTGACGCCTTTAGACTATTTTTTGTGGGGCTACGTCAAGTCTAAAGTCTACACAAATAAGCCAGCAACTATTCCAGCTTTGGAAGACAACATTTCCGAAGAAATTCGGGCTATTCCGGCCGAAATGCTCGAAAAAGTTACCCAAAATTGGACTTTCCGAATGGACCACCTAAGACGCAGCCGCGGTCAACATTTAAATGAAATTATCTTCAAAAAGTAAATGTCATGGACCAATCTAACGTGTCAAATAAAGAATCGATGAGATTTTGCAAATTTTATGCGTTTTTTTTTTAAAAAAAGTTCTCAAGCTCTTAAAAAATCACCCGCTATAAAATGTATTTTAAATCCCAAAGTACTTTTACATAAGAGCAAGTTCGTGCGATCCAGTCGTGCATTTTATTTCTTTTCGATGTGCTCTTTCCATTTTAGGTTTGCATCCAAAGTATTTGGCAGTATTGGCGTTAGGTATATTATTTAGTTTTTTGTTTGTAAAGTTATAATATACGTCGATATTGTTTCGATTAATTTGATACCACATCGTCGCGTCCAATCTCTAATTTTATCGAATGCATTTTTTAGTTTTTCTCTAGCCTTGTAACTGATTTATCAGGCACCAATGTCGCAGTATCGTCAGCAAAAGTGGCCAGGATAGCGTTGACGTCAACTGGAATATCGCTAGTATATAACAAAAAGTAAAAGTGAAAGCCTTTAAGCGTATGCTAAAAAGTATTACTAAAATTGGTATAACAAATACAGGGACATTTTAATTTTCTCTAGTTCCGAGTAACTCTAAAGAGTGGGTTTGTAACGTAGCATGTTAGTATTTCGTAGTACTGCCTGGGAAGATCCCTTTGCAGTAAGAATAGAGCTGAACATACTTGTTTTTCTTTAAGTGCTTTTTCTACAACATCCGTACTTCGATGCACTTGATCTATCGTGGAATGTTTATTTCTAAACATCCAAACTGATGGTTCGGAATAGTTGACTTTTCAGCAGCAGTTTCTCGAAAACTTTTGCCACGATTTGTATAGCGATAAAGGTATGTAAGATGTTACTTCTGTTGATGGCTAACATTGTTTAGGTATAACAATGAATTCTCGAATCTTCCAATGATGTGACACATATCTTAGCTTAAGGCATGCCTTTATTATAACTCGGAGTTTCTTGAAAATTAATTTGAGGCATTTCTTTCAAAACCTGAGCAATAACTAGATCGTACCTTCGTGATTTTTTGTTAGATAACCTATGTTGCTAACACATGCTTTGACAATGTGAATTTCATATTCGTCACTTCTATCAACAAACTTATTTCATCTGTGTCCGTATTTGCTGAGAATGGCTTAAAGACATTCAAGAGAAGATATCAGCTTTCTGTTTCGGGTTTTCGATCCAATTTCCATCTTGAGATTTTATTGGCGGGTTTTGTGTCTGCGGTCCTTTAGGTACTTGGCGGCTTTCCATAAGGTATATTCGGTAGAAGAATCCGTCGTCAAACTTTTCAGGAATCAAGTGAATTATTTTTGAATTCACTGATTCTTTTTTTTAGTTCATTGTTAAGATGGCTGAATACTGCCTCATCGTGTGGAAATCTCGTAGTTCGCCTTTCCTTCGAGCTCTTCTTTTTTCCAATATCAGCTCTTTTATTTCGACATGATATTTTGTTTTAACTTTCTTCTGCATTCTGTTGTATATTATCAACAAATTGCTCTACTTCATGATCAAGTTAATCAATTTTTTTCAAAGGTGATCTGAGATTTATACAACTTCCAAGCTTATCTCTGAATACGCTCCAGTTTGTTCTCTTACTTTTTTCTTTCATTTCTACCTCACTTAGTGACAAAATTACTGGAGTATGATCTGACGATAAATTGAAATTACTTTCGACACTTATAAAAAGTCAATAAGATCTGGTCTGGAGAATCTGATGAAAATAAAAATATTGATATGACTACATACATACGAGTACATAATCATACCAAGTTTTTGTTCATGCTATGCTAAACTCATATTCCACAAGGTAAAGGTTATTCTTAATAACGAATCAAATGAAATTAAACTTTAACCGCTATATACTTCAAAGCTATTCACTCATAAACCTAAGACAATATAGGTTACTAATTTGTTTAAACTAATTGGTGTGACGGGAAAAGTTTGACATTCATTTTAAACAAAACATAACTAAATTTGTTTATGAGGTGCAATATTTGAGTAGGTACTGGGAAGGAATTTTAAATTATTTTTCAAGAAAATGACCTGAAAACTCATAATGCGACTAAAATCGATTTAATTCCAGTTTTATGTTTTATGCATGAATTAATTGACAATGAGAAAAAAAATATTTCGATACTGCTCCGATTTCTAAGCGCACACCGCTAAGGTTCACTGCTCATAGAGCTCACCAAAACTTGTGAAAATGAATTAGTCTTTGGCAACGCCAATGCCAACAACAGTAACGAAAAATCTCTCCATTATTCAAATTACCCCACTCCCCAATCTGGGTCATTGGGGAAGAAGAGCTATTAGACAAGAACTAAATCTGCACCACATATGTATGTATATGCCAAGAACCCCATCATATCTACAGTAATTAGTCGTTCCGAAGCTTTGTTAGTTCTTTTCATCATCAAGTTATCTGATCCTAACATCATAATCGTCGGGCTCTAGATTCTTGCAGAAGCAGAAGTCAATTAAATGTAGTTTCAGATCTCACCTGGAAGTAATGTTAAATTAATTTGAGTTCAGCCACAAGATGACTCTGATGAGATAATTGTTATCTTGATACAAAAAAGAAGCAGGAAATTATGCGAACACAGCATAGGCGAACTTTGGAAAAAGCGGAAAAGGATTCTGATGTCATTTATGATGCGAATACGAACCACGCTCAAAGCAGGTATCTGTGCTAGTGGGTCAACGGAAATTTGCATCGTACGTGGAAGACGGACTTCCAAGTCCAGCCAAACATAGAAGGCTCCCAATTGTTAATTCCATATAAGGAAAGATGTTGACACCATAAAGATATAGGACCCGACGCGACGCGACGACGACAATAACAACCACAACAACGACAAGATGAATATGGATTAAGAAATGGAAATTAGCTTAGAGTTTAAACCAACTCCAATATGGATGCTCGCGCCAATCGAGAATCTAATTTTCGTGCGGTTCGAGTATTAGGGTCAGAGTCGGTGAATCGAATTGAATCTGAACGGAGGAAAACAAATCAATGACCGGCTTTCTGCTTTCTTGTTCGATTGTATCTGGATTCAATAATGGTTGGTGATGGCGGTTTAATAAAACGAGTTTGTAAGACAGTTTTATGGGCTTACAATGGTGATGGGTTTATTGATTGAACTGGTTGGTTCGGTGGCAATGCAAGTGAATGGAGGAAGAATTATTGTTTGGAATTCTACTGGAATTCTCCACACATCTGAGATTAGCAACGCAGCAGAAGTTGATGAGATTTGAAACGACAAACGGCGATGACGCCACTTCAATTTGTTTTACTGCTCAGAGATATATGGTGATGTGTGTGTGTGTGGTATAAGAAATCGGAAGGCCAAATGGAAAGCTAACCTGTGACAATCGAATTCCAGAATGTTTCAATTTTCTTTTTTGGCGGCTCCGCAAGAAAACTGAATTAAATAAATACAAAACTGCACAACAAATCATGGATACCTTAAAAATAGAAACAATGTAGATATAAGAGATGTAAATCGTAATGCATTTAGACCAGTCCAATTAGGCTTGATTTAAATTCATCAAATTGGATTAGCAGCACGGTATGCTTTGAGAGCTAAGACATTAAAAGCTTGTATGTAATATTGGAATTCACAAATTGAAAAGTCCGGTGGTCGGTTTTTTAGTAAATGTTGGTAAAGAATAATTCCGAAAATCTTATTATTAAACATCAATATCCCTGTTTAGTTATATGTAAGCGGATTTATGTATTTCAAAAACTTATAAGTCCATATAGCTAATTCGTAAATTATATAAAATGTCAATAATGCTTTCCAGAATATATAAAAATTTCTTAGTATTAAATTGAACGTAATTTGCCATATTTCATGATATTTTTGGTAGGTACAAATGCAAGGTAAATGAAAACTAATATATTTTGGAATTTATTCCCAGTTCAAGTTACAATTTTGAAAATTATGTACTATCTTTTCACTTTTCTTTCTTTTGATCCGGATATTTTAAAGGGACTCTTTCTTATATCCAGGTCGTTCAAGTAGCTGCCTCGGCTGGCTTCGCAGTAGCGCATTCTGTCACTCCAATTTTCCAAGACCTTGTTGATGGTTTCGGGCTTTAGCTCACCGATTGCTTCGATTATATTGGCATTATCTTAAAAGATAAACTTAAAACCTCATCTTTTATTAAAAACTAGCTTCTGGCTGAACAATTTTCAGAAAAAATTGTTATTACTGTGTTGGAGTTTGTCAAGAACGGTTCAACTAATATTATTATTTCCAATGGTATTGTATTCAAATGTTGAAGTAAATTTCTTTTTTAATTAAAACAATGTGAAGCTAATATTTATTTATTTAATATTATTAAATAGATTTAGAAAACAGTCGTTCTTTTATCCAAAATAACGGTACCAAAATCCAAATGTTAAAAAATTGGTTCCGAAAATCTTAATTTTTATCTATAGTTGTATCTAATTCAATAAAATAATTTCAAATTAAGACATTGCCAACAGCATATAAGTTAAGAGAACCATTTTTTTGATTTTCTCATTATCGGCATACAAAATCAAAATAAAAAGTTTAGGAATCATTGCACCTTTTTAAAAATATAAAATGTATAAATTTATAAAAATATATTTTTTTCTTGGAATTTCGAAAATATTTTTTTTTTTTTAATTTGAATTTTTATTTTTATTTTAATGAAAACATATGGTATGGTACCAAATTTATTTTCTTGAAAGTTTTGAAAATGGTTGTAGTGCCATCTAGTGGTTTCTTTTTAATTCATATGTTATTTTGACACTGACAGCTGTTTCCAGCAGCAAGTCAGTATTATAACTCCATGGGATTAAATATTAATAATTATTTTTTTTTCTCAAAAACTGTTGGACAGATTTAAAAACTAAAGATGCAACAAAAATTCATTTAGTTAAAGCTAGGTAATGGTTGAATAAAAATTTCCGAAAAATGGTTATTGAGGGTACACACCGTGGAACCATTTTTTTTGTTTTTGATTTTCTCAAAAAGGGTACCATTAATTTTGACTATTTTTTATGATAAGGCTCCCCAAAAATTTAAATAGAATTGTATATTCAAATTTTCAAAAACATTTTTTTTGGATTTTTAAAAAAAATTCAAAATTTCTTTTTGGAAACTCAATATGTATTTCGAAAACCCTATGCTCGATTTTTTTCAAACTTGATAAATAAAAGCTTCCTTATACGAGTATAATCTACAAGATTTGAAAAAAAAAAAAATCATTTTACATAAAAATAAAGGTGGTGGGTACAAATGTTAAAAAATGGTTTTCAAAAATTGTTTTTTTTTTCGAAAATGGCGCCTAGAATTTTGATAAAATTTTTTTCTTTCGATTAATTTTTATGATCTTTAATTTGATAAAAAAAATTTGAAATTAAGATATTATACAGCTTGTACCTACCATAGAACCATTTTTTCTATTTTTGAATATCTCATTATTGACATAACGGATTTCAATGAAATTTTTTGTGGAGATGCTTCTAAGAAGTTTAAAAAATATTGCATTTCAAAACTTAAAAAAAAAAAGTTTTTTGAATTTTCGGAAAAAAAGTCTTTTTTTTTTTGGAAAATTCAATATCTCAAAAATGGCCCAATATTTTTTTTAGAAATTTAATTTTCTTTTGTACAGTAATAAAACTTAAAGTTGGCCTACCAATTTTTTTTTTCTTAAAAATGTTTTAAAAATTTTGTATATAAAAGCTTATTTTTTTAAAGAAACCACTATACAACTACTTATAATTATTGTTGTTCTTGAATAAATTCATATTTGCCTAGCATTCTGTTTTTATCTCTTACTACTAAAAAAATTTTAAAAATTAATTTCATACTTAATAACATTCGTTTTTAAAATTCCCAGTCTATTACATACACTCAAAAAATTTATTAGTAAAATGGCTACGAATGATATTCGTAAAGAAAATATTCGTGCATTGTACGAATATTCGTAAGATGTACGAAGTATTTGTACAGTGGTATATCTACGAATGCATTCGTAAAATATTACTAATAACTGTCGTACTATCTACGAATATATTCGTTTAATACACTAATTTCATTCGTAAACAAGAAGTAAACAATTTATTTGAGTACATTGTACGAATTATTGTGTACATATAACTAATAACATTCGTTAATTTCTCGTACGAATGACTTCGTACTTTAATCTTTTGCATTCGTAGTATTTACTAATAAATTCGTACTATTTACTAAGTAAAACTAATATTAGTAGACAGAATTCATTCGTAGGTTGACCGTACGCATTATGCGTAGAATGTACTAATAACTTCGTATTTTCATGAAGTGCATTAGTATTATTTACTAATCATGAGTAAAAAAAATAATATGTGTTCAGTTCTAAAAATTAAATGTATTCCATTAGTCAACACGTTGAAACGTGATATTAATTTATAAAGTGCTGCAGTGGTGGATCAGACTAACATCTGCTTTTTTCGAAAAGACGAGGTAAGTACCTAGACATACTTACATTTGCTTTAAAGCTTATTTTATATTTAAAATACAGCATCCAGAAGTAGCAGAGCATACATATGTATGTGGGAATTTTTTTCCTAAAAGAATTTCAATGTAAGTACAATTTTTTTCGGAAGTTTTCAATTTTAAATGTTAAATCTATTTTCAGTGGCCCTAAGTACAAAAAATGAGGAGTTTTTAAATATTAATTTGATTGTTAATTATATTTATAACGAATTAATTACTTTTTAACTTTATTCATATACATATATATATAACAATAAAATGAATTAAAAAACTATTTTTAACTTGCAACATAAATATCTTTTGTTATTATTTCTTACAGTAGGTATTTAAGGAAATTTCAGAGAACATAAATGGTAGTAAGTTCTACAATAATATTCGTACAATATACGAATGGAGCTGTATAATTTACGAATGAATTACAAGGGCATTAGTAAATATTACAATGATATTCGTACAATATACGAATGGTATTGGTAAATATTAGAATAATATTCGTACATTGTACCAATAGTATTCGTACAAAATACGTTTGATTTTCTAAGAATACTAATAAAATATTAGTAATATGTACTAATAAACCTCCATTCTACGAATACTATTCGTGGCTGAAAACCACGAATAAAATTTGTAGAATGTACGCATGAATTAGTAATATTTACACACGAAATTTTTTGAGTGTAGAAGCAAGTTCGTGCGACCCAGTCGTGAATTTTATTGTTCATACCTTTCGCTTAGAGAGAGAAAATCAATTTTTTATCTGTCCAGGGATTTGAAGTGAACTCAATTTTAACAATTAAAATTCATTAAAATTATTTCTTTTATACGGGATGTCCGGTAATTCGTGTGCCATACTTTGGGATGTGATTCTTGGTCATATTCTAAGAAAAAAATTGTTCTACAGTAAAGTCTGGGGCCAATTTACCGCATCAGTTATCGAGTAATACGTGACTGAATTATGTAAGTTTGGCATTACCGCTTGCGTTATCGAGCAATAAATTACTCCAATTTGACATTTTCATTCGATTACTGATGGGACTCACTCACTCGTCACTGAAGCGGTAATTCGGCCCCTGATTTTCGACTTTGACATCACTTTTTGACGATTTAAAAAAGGCTAACTTTGGTGTACCCTGACACAAGTTAAGGTCAATTTCTCTGTCAGTACTAATGGTAGAGATCTCATTTTGGATTTTTTTTTCTAACCTTTAAAACTACGTTTAAATTGAGCTGATATGATTTTAAGGTGCCAGATATTCAATTTTAAATGGTGTTCAATTTTTCTGTCCCGAGCAAAATTTAGACTTTGATGTCAATTTGTTCCAAAAAATGCGTAATAAACATGAAAATTTTCTTATTTTTACCCGATGAACAAAACAATAATAAATAAAATGCACGACTGGGTCGCACGAACTTGCTCCTATGTAAAAGACTAAGAATTTCAAAAATGAATGTTATTAGAGAAAAACTGTTCATAAGCATAAAATTCATTTTTTAAATGAATAAAAAAACTTCTTTAGTAGTTAAAGGTAAGAAAAGGATGCCATGTGATTCAAGCAAATATATATTTATGCAAGAACAACAATTATAAGTCTTTGTAGTGGTTTCTTAAAAAATAAGGTTTTATATAAGAACATTTTAAAACATTTTTAAGAAAAAATCTTGGTACGCCAATTTGGAATTTTTACTATTGTATGAATAAAAATTAAATTTACAAAAAAAGTATTGAGCCATTTTCGAGATAATGAATTTTCAAAAAAAAAAAAATGATTTTTTTTCCAAAATTCAAAAAAATATTTTTCTTAAAATTTTGAAATGCAATGTTTTTAATCTTTTTAGAAGCTTCTCTCTACGAAATTTCATTAAAATTCGTTGTGCTAATAATGAGAAATTCAAAATTTTAAAAAATCTTTCTATGGTAGGTACAGTCAGTAATATCTTGTTTTCAAATTTTTTTTTATTAAATTACAGATATTAAAAAATAATAGAAAGACAAAAAATGTAAGCCAAATTCTCGGAAATACGATTTTCGAAAACTATTTTTTAACATTTATATGGAGGGTAACGTTATTTTTAGGTAAAATGAATTTATTTTTCTTATATACTGTAAATTATTTTTCCAAACTTTTATTTATCAAGTTTTGAAAAAATCCAGCATGGGGTTTTCGAAATATTGAGTTTTCAAAAAAAAATTTTGAAAGTTTTTTAAAAATCCAAAAAATTTTGTTTGGAAAATTTGAATACACAATAATATTTAAACTGCTGGGGAGCTTTATCATAAAAAAAATGATCAAAATCGGTCGTACCGTTTTTGATAAAATTAAAAACAAAAAAAATGGGCCCAAGGGGGGTACCAAAACTCCTCATTTTTTAGAAAATTTTTTTCAACCGTTACCTAGGTTTAACTAAATTAAATTTTTTGAATTTTTAACTTCCAATAGGGAGTTATTGTAATCGGTCCGATTTGTCAAATTGGAATTTTTGACATTTCTCGACGTTTCATAGTCCCTAGAGGCCAGCGGCGACGCGTGCCTAAAAAATGTAGTCGTTCAGTTTCAAAATTCTTATTTGCAATGCTAAGAAGTCAAACAAGTCTTTTTTATATAAAGGTACATTATAATGTTTTTATTTTTATGTCAATAATAAATAGGTAGGTGTGTGTTGATTAAGTACCAGCTAGGCGTTTTCCTCATTTCCTTCATTCCACAGTAAAAAAAAGCTTTCCTCGTTCAAAACTGATTTGAACGAAACCGTCCCTATGAACGACGCGCGTCTCATTTCTCATATTCGAAAAAATAAAAAAATTAAATATTGGAATATGTACCTAAATAAATAAATAAACTACTTACCTACGCCCTAGCTACCCGTTTTTCTCATTTCCATCATTCTATGTATTAAAAAAAAAGCTCTACTCGTTCAAAGCAGATTTGCACGAAATGCTCCCTACAACGAGCGAATTGTTTTTTTTTTTTCTTGTATGCTTTCTATGGGTTCATTTCGTTGCCAAATCGTATGAACGACTTGGGTAGATACTGATCGGTTGAGTGAAAAAAAAAAGTAGCAGGTAGCTAGTTCGTTTTGTTTTGTTTGGGTAGTTCAGAGAAGGAATGCGCGAGTTGGAAAATGGAAAATATGTAGGTACGTATACATTAGATATAAATATAACTATAAGGAATGAACGAACAGTATAAGTATGAGGTGTGGGTTAATTAGATAGAAATTAAAATAATGTCGCCTGTAAGCTAGTCGTTCATGCACGACTTGAACAATATGACGCCTCGCCACTGCTAGAGGCTATATCAATCATTTTTAGAGAGATGTCTGTGTGTGTGTGTGTGCGTACGTTCGTACGTTCGTACGTGCATACGTTCGTACGTCCGTACGTTCTGGTACCATTTTTCGTCGTCGATATCTCAAGAACAAGTAAAGATATCGACTTCAAATAAATTTTGTTTAATAGATAATAACTTCAAAAGAGGCTGAAAGAGCGTTTATTAAAATTCAGTGAGTAGTTTTTTCACTATAAGGGTTTAAAAAAAAAGGAAAAATTTTGGTTAGTTCCAAATATCTAACGAAAAAATAATGCTGTTGATTTCAAATAAAATTTAATGTACTCATTATAAGGTCATACCGATTTGGTATGAATTTGGAAAAAATGAACATACCGTTATTTTTTTAAATAAAAAAAAAAACTAAAAAAAAAATTTTCATAACCCAGATATTCTAAGAACGGAAAACAATTTGAAACTCAAAATAATTTTATTTTACGAAAAATAATGTGTTTGACAACTGGTGAAAATTTCAAAAAAAAAATCAGTTTACAGTTTTTTTACAAAAAAAAAAACTATATAAAATTCTATTGAAAATTGGTAAAAATTGTTTTTCGACTCAAATTTCTCGAGAACTAGTAGTGATATTGACTTCTAATTTAGTTTATTTTATACATAGTATAATTTTGTACAATTGGTAAAATGTTTACAAATATTGAATCAATAATTTTTTTTAAATAAAAAAACTATTAAAAATTCTAGTGAAAACTAGTTAAAATTGTATTTTAAGTCGAATTTCTTGGGAATGACCACCGATAGTGCCTTCTAGAGTATGTTGTTTTATACATCGATACCTTCCCGTAAGAATGTATATTAAGCGACATTTCTAAAATTGTTCAGGAAACGAAAAAAACGAAGAAAGTTCTAGTTGAATCATAGTGTGCTAAGAGACAATTTTGGTTAAACTAAGTGACATCTAACATAATTTTTTGTTGCTCACGACAATGAGATCTTTATTAATGTCGCTTAGCATAATTTTTTTGACGGATAATACAAATTTCAGGGGGCAACATTATTTTAATGAGAAAACATGGCAGTTGATATTTTTTTTTATTTGTACTCTAATTTCCTTTTCATACATAATAGGTTGGCGAAACCCAGGCCAAAACGTGGCCCTTAACATATAGTATATTTCCTCATCAAAAAGTCATTTTCGAAAAAAGTGTCGCTTAGTACATTCTTACGGGAAGGTATCGACTTAATACAATTGTTAACATATGGTTAAATTTTGACAAGTATCGAATTGACAGTTTTAACAAAAACATAAAAAAAAATCTACTAAAAAGTGGTAATATTTGTTTTTCGACTAGAATATCTTGAGAACAAGGAATGATATTGACTTTGCCATTATTTAATTTTATACATAATACAATTTCTAACAAATGGTTTATATTTGACATATATCTAGTCTTAGAGCGGATATATTTTGTAAGTACCCTTCCATCAATAACCAAACCATATCTTTTATATTTGAATATTTCGTTTTTAAATTTTTTCAATTAAAATGTTTGGAACCGAAATAATAAAGTAATTTCTATAATATAATACAAGATTTTATAATTTTATTATCAACTTAGTTTTTAGAAAAATGTATGTTCTGTACATACGTATATGAATAAGGTTGTTCAGTTCCCAAGTCCAACATATTCATATTCCATTAATAGCTATGGTAAACTTATACATCAACAATCTCAATTTAAAATCTCTTTAAATAATTAAAATGCTTTTCAATCTTAAAATAAAGTTTGTTTGAATTTTACAGATAAAGTTTGTTTTGATCCCTGCCGTCGTCTGTGTCGTTTTAGTTCCATTAAAACCTTTTAAAATTGTCATCAATGTTGTTCAGGCATAACACTAACAACATGTAATTGAGTTAAACTAGCATGCCCAACAAGGATGAACACGAATAAAATAATGTGAATTATAAGCGACATAGAAATAAGACACGGCATTCTCCGCTTTAGTTCAGCCGCCATCCCTGGAGGTAAAATATCTGAGACAACAACCTCTCAGAACATCGTGCCACACATCTTTCATATCCTTCTTTCTCTTCCTTAACTTCACGCCCGCGCTGTGTTCAAACATTTAAAGGGTAATCATAATCCCTTGAGCGCGTGAAGATTATAAAAAAAAAAAAAATTGAAAAAAAAAAACTAAATATAAAGTTTTTAAGACCAGAAATGGGAAGTTATCAGTGTGGGTCGCACCCAGCCTCTTTTTAAAAAAAAAAAAAAAATCGTTGGGACAGTTTTTGAGAAAAACAAATATTTATAAAATTTCGAAAAAAATCGTATGGCAGGTACCGTTATTTTTGGTCTTAAAAAATCAAATCAAAAAACATCCGGGGGTAAAAAATTAAAACCCATATCTACCAAGTTTGAAGAAAATCGGGCGAGCCGTTTAGCTGTAATCGAACAGACAGACAGACAGACAGACAGAATTGCCAGACCCACTTTTTTCGTCTTCACTATCATCGTAATGTCAACTTTGATCAAAATCTCGAGTTCGATTTTTTTTACGAATTCATAACTTGCCTTATACTTATAGTACCTATAAGTCGCAAGTAAAAAACTGATTAATAAGTGCACCCAAAAATCCATACATTTTATGATACTTTGGAAAATCTAAAACAGGTAAGAAAACGAATTTTGATTTTTTTACCTACTTTTATAGCAGCACTTGGCAATTGGAGTGGTTTTCCAAGAATTTATAATTTTTATGTAGGTATAATTCTTAAGACTGCACACTCATGAAAAGGGTTAAAAGTGTACTTATGCCTACTTGACTTGCTGTCAAAACCCTAATTACTTTACCTCTTCTCAGGTAGAGTTAAATTTGGGGTATGAATGTTTAATGGGTAAATTAACTAAATAAGTGGTATAAAAAAATAGAAAAATAAAATCATTCATCAGATTATCAAGTTAAGTCAAGGTTTCAGTTGGATAAGAGCGCTTTTTGAAATGCCTTCATTTAGGAGAGAAGAATACGCAGACATTTATTCGTTTATGGATTGTGCAATGGAAATTCAAGAAGAGCGCAACGAAGATACCAGGAACTTTATTCTAACAGACGACTTCCTTCTCAAGATGTTTTTGGAAATACCTTTCGAAGGCTTCGAAAAACTGGATCAGTTTCAACTGCAAGACCTAACGCAGGAGCTGCAAGCACTAGAAGAGTTTCGGTTTCAAGAATCACATCCCAAAGTATTTCACCCAAATAACCGGACACCGTATATTGATGAAACTTAAAATATTTAAAAGTCTAACAAATTTAAGCGGATTTTTGATAAAGGTTCTTTTAGTGTTTGTTTTCTGAAATTACCATAAGTCATAAATAAACATAAATGTGAAATTGTGGACCTAATCATTTTATGTTAAATGCTTATGAAATGTTCTATGTATAGGAAATCCCACTGTAACGATTTTTTAAAATCATATAAAATCATATGGCACTTTATTTTTTAAGATTAAAACTCATTTTAGCAACTGAGAAAAGAAATTCCTCACTTTTTTCAAATTGATTTCCACTTGAACGAAAAGATTAAGTTTGTGTATTTCCTTAGTTTGAGTGTACTTATTCGAAATAGTTTAATTTGGGAATGAACATTAAAATACCTTATGAACATACCAGCATAATGTATATCCTTTACTTTTCTACTGTAAACCGAAGAATGAAAATAATTTTTTGATTTATCAAAACAATTTTGAAAAAAAAAGATAAAACGGCACCTCAATTTCCGTCATATGCCATGTAAGAAGTTGCATCATGCATCAATCAATTTGGCACTCAGAATTTTTTCACAACTCAAACACGGAACATCACTAAAAAAAAATATCAGTTCATGGTATAGCAGGTGTGCAATGTACATCTATGCAATATAAACGTACACGACGACGAGGGAAAATGAAGTCTCTATACGTAAAACAGAACATTTACACCCAGAAGAACAGGTAGAGGAACCTCAGATGAAGTTGAAGATGATGCTAGCCATCACAGTGTTCTCGGATCTGTTTAACGTCTTGAGCTGTCTCGCTCTCGGTCCTATCCAAGGTCCCATCGCACCGCCACCATCAGAGAATCGTTCTTGGATGGAAACAGTTAAAATAAAACCCTCAAAACTCATCAAGACAGTTGTCATCTTTATGCTTCTGAAGGTTCTCTAATGATCTTTCTTCCGAACCTCCTCCTTCTTCTCTCGCTTTTTATTTACTGTCGTGCTTTTTCCATTATCTATTATGTTCTTTTTGTATTTTGTATTTTTGTCAGCTCAACATGACGAAGATGATGATGATGATGGAATTCAATTAAAATTTGTTTTGTGACTCTATTCACTTTTACCAGACCAGAATGCTCTGTGTCGCCGTCGTCGGTGTGGATAATCTTTTTCAAAGCTCCAAAGTCACAAAATTACATCCCTGTTGTACACTCAGCGAAAATAAGTATTTTAAGGATGAAACCTTATAATTAGTTATTATAATTATTACAATATTAAATATGTCAGAAGATTAAAAAAAACTTTTGTTGTTCCGCTTAAACTTTTTGTAGTATCAAATCAATCACAGAAACTTCATCAATCTACCCGAAAGTTACTTCGAGTTTTTAAGACATATAATAATAAAAAATAAGTAAAAATACCAAATGTATGCTTACAAGGGATCACCCGAACCTGGTATGTAAACGTTGTTAACTGTCTTTAGTAATTATCAATTTACAAGAGATTTATTTATTCAACCGATAAAAGAAATTAATTATTTTTTGAAATATTTCAAACATATTTAAAAAAAACATTGCGTTTGATCACAATGTTTCTTGGCACTCATTAGGAGTACAAATAAATAGAGAAGATCTTAATGACTTGCGGATATGCAATGGAATAAATCTAAAAAACAGCGTTGGACACCTTGTGGTCAGAGTTTCTTTATGTAAAGTTGACCTGACTTCGCATAACTCAACCACTATAATAATGTAGTTATGTGGTTTGTTATATGTTCGATGGTAAACATTTTTGTCAAAATAGTCTTCAGCAGGGAATGGTCCATTTGGGGGTCAACTGGTAGGTAGTGTACCTCATGTAATTGCGCTTGAAGATTATGTAATAACTAACAGTTAAAAAAGACAAGGCCGTCAGAATAATTTTGCAGTGTGACTTCCACAACGGCGGTCAGCCATCAGACGAATAGGGGGAACAACATGTAGCATACGAAAACATGCACGTGCCGTAACTATTCGGGACTGGTGGAAGTGTGATCATAGCCTCTCCGCGGCGGCCGCTAGAAACAAGCTTTTTAAAAAAGTTTTGGCTAATATGATCAGGCTGGTTCCATAGGTTGGCGACAGGTTAATTCCCTGTCCCGTAAAACTAAGAGAATTTCGAGAACGACAACAAGCCTCGGAAACGGACTGATCACACGACCACAACCCACGCAAAGAAAAAGGAAAAACGATTTACGAATTTTCTTATAGAACGTACGATCGCTCTATAGAGCTCGAGCTGCTCAGCAGCTAACCGATGCCCTGTCAAAATATAAAGCTGACATAACAGCTCTCCAAGATATTAGATGGACAGGGAATGGCATTTTAGAGAAGAAAGAATATGACGTATATTACAGCTGTCCTACAAAACACCATGTGCTCGGGGTAGGCTTCCTAGTCAGCGAAAAAATGAAGTCTACTATCATCGGCTTTAACGCTATAAGCGAAAGGCTGTGCACCCTTCGAGTGCGAGGCCAATTTACGAACATCAGCCTCATTAACGTTCACGGACCTACGGAGGAGTCCTCAGACGAAGAAAAAGAGACTTACTACGAATAAGTCGAGAGGGCCCTCAACGCCTGTCCAAGGTATGATGTTAAAATCATCCTTGGGGATTTGAACGTAAAAATAGGTCGGGAGCCGGTATTCAGGCATTACGCAGGCACCCATAGTTTGCATGAGAACACTAATGACAATGGACTTCGAGTCTTAGAATTGGCAGCATCGAAAAACATGGTCGTTGCGAGTACCAGGTTTCCGCGTAAAGATATTTACAAAGCCACCTGGGTATCACCTGATGGAGTCACTCGTAACCAAATAGACCACGTGTTGATAGACCGTCGCCACTACTCGAACTTGATGACGATACGAACGTACCGAGGTGCCAATATCGACTTGGTATGGTTTTCCGAGGGCGGATTGCCTTGCGAAGACGCATTGCATCCGCCGATCAGGTTCGAATCAACACAGCTGCCCTGCGCAATGAAAACACCAGTAACAACTTTGGTAATGCGTTAGGACTCGCCCTAGAATCACTTGATTTAGGGAGAGTAAGTCCTGGAGCCAGTATGCTGGGCGTAAATGAGAAGTGGACACGCCTTAAGAATATTGTCATTAGTACTGCCAACTCCATCTTAGGCAGCAGTCGTAAAAATCGGAACGACTGGTTTGATGATGAATGCAAGCTAGCGACTGAACGTAAGAATGTTGCGTACCGAGCAATGCAACAATCTCATAGAACGCGGGCACGCGAAGAGGAATATAAAGAGCTCAGAAGAATAGAAAAACGGCTACACAGACAAAAAAATCAGCCTGGGAGAAGAACCTAATCTGTGAAATAGAAAATAGCCGAGGGCGAGGTCCGCACCAGGCGCGGAAGTTCTACCAATCCGTCCGAAACATGACGCAGTACACACCACGCTGCACATACTGCAAGGACGGAGAGGGAAATCTGATCACCGATCCTGAAAGCATACTGGAGCGATGGGAAGTGTACTTTAATGAATTGCTAAATGGTCAGCTCACTGCAGAAGTGGAGGCTCCACTACTTCAAGAAGAATACCCTATGTTGCCGCCACCAAGCATAGAAGATGTTGAGAAGGCTATAGGCCGGCTTAAACAGAACAAAGCCCCGGGAGCCGATGGCATACCAGCCGAATTATTCCATCACGGCGGGCCAGCCTTACGTCAAGCAATTTATGAAATTATAGTAAACGTATGGGAGCAGGAAGAAATGCCAGAAGACTGGCGAAAAGGTTTATTATGCCCCATACATAAGAAGGGAGATGTCACAACGTGTAGCAATTATAGAGGTATCACGTTGTTGAGTACCGCCTATAAGATACTCTCCTCTATCCTACAAGACCGGATAACCCCATACGCTAAAACCGTCATCGGACAATATCAGTGTGGTTCCATTCCAGGCAAATCAACAACTGATCCGATCTCTACCCTTAGGTAGGCGATGGAAAAATGTCTAGAATTTAACATCCTAACATACCATCTGTTTATAGACTTTAAGGCCGCCTATGATAGCATAGCCAGGGTAGAACTTTACAAAGCCATGAGAGAACTCGGCATCCCAAATAAATTGACACGACTATGCAGGTTGATAATGACCAACGTAACAAGCCAAGTAAAAATAGCCGGATTGCTATCCAGACCAATCAACATCTTTAATGGACTCCGACAAGGGGACGGTTTGGCCTGCCTCCTCTTCAACCTGGCGTTGGAGAAAGCAATCCGTGACTCTGGCACGGCAACAAGAGGGACCATCGTCAACAGGTCCAGCCAGTTACTGGCTTACGCAGACGACATCGACATCATCGGAAGAACCGAACAAGCTGTACACGATTCCTTCATCCAGATCGAGCAGGCGGCACAAAATTTGGGGCTGCACATTAGTGAAGGTAAAACAAAGTACATGGTGGCGTCGAATGCATGAGGAACAGTTGGTCAAACAATCAAGGTTTCGGAGCACGAATTTGAAGTGGTGCAATCCTTTAAATACCTTGGGTCAATAGTAGCAGCCGATAACAATATAGAAGAAGAAATACGCGGGCGGCTTCTCAAATCCAACAGAGCTTACTATAGTCTGTCAAAGCTCTTGAAATCCAGAAATCTCACCATAACTTCAAAACTGCTGCTGTACAGGACCATGGTCCTGCCAGTAATCATATATGGATCCGAGACTTGGGTGCTTAGCAAAAGGCACTCCGACCTCTTAGCTGCGTTCGAGAGAAAAGTCTTAAGGAGAATTGTTGGCCCCATATGTGAGGAAAGACGATTCCGGAGACGGTACAATCATGAACTGTACGCAATCTACCTAGAAACAGATATCGTGACAAAAATTAAGCTCGGTAGACTCCGGTGGGCAGGGCACCTAGCTCGCATGAGCGAAGAGGAACCTGCTCGGAAAGTTCTTTGTGGTACATTCTATGGTAGACGACAGCGTGGTAGACCATGCTTGCGCTGGAGAGATGGCGTAGACCAGGACGCCCGAAGCCTTGGGGTGCGCAACTGGATGGCGTCGGCTAGAGACCGGGATAGGTGGAGAGACTTGTTGAAAGAGGCCAGGACCGGAACCCGGTTGTCGAGCCGATGATGATGATGACTTCCACAACACTCAGCGATACTGCGATGCAGTCATTGTTGAAAATTAACTTTCAGAAATCAAAAACTAGTCTGTTTAAGACTTCGATGAATGGAACCTCAAAATATACGAAAAAGAACTGGCACAAGGCACTGGTGAATAAAGGCATAGTAAAGTACTATATTGGCAACTGGTTGAATCAATATTTGTAATTCAATATTTAAATAAGTACTGCACTTACCATGGCTACGGAAGCTTTTCCCCTAACAAAAAAGTCGTTTCATAGCTCCCGGCTTGACAGCAGGGTGAAGATGATTTGCTAAATGTCCCACATACGGACGTTTACTGCCTATGGGTGCCCAGTATGGTTCAAGGTTGTCCCATTCCAAATGGAAAAGACGTTCTTAAATTTTCTTAATTTTTTCATAACATACAATTAGCGCACTAGGTTGTTCGTATATTGTAATTTTTTTTTGTGTACATATATACAATTGTTTTTGTTAACAGCGTTTTTTATTACAGCAAGTAATTTCATGCATAAAATTTGACCATTTGTTATTATTTTTTTAAAATGGAAAGAGCAAATAAAATTCAGTAATAATTTTTGTAAATTTTACTGAAAAATGATGATGCCTTCCAGAATCACATCTTGCTAAGAATCCCTCAAAACTGAAAACTCATTTTCAAGGTAGCTCCTAAACTGTTAATAGTATTGACTTAAACAGGTTAAAAAGAAATTAAATTATTTGTTGAAAAAGACAACATGCAATGGGCGCTCAATAGCTTCAAACCGCAAAAATCTGCAGCACCAGACGACATTGATTGGAAGTTGGTTACCTTTTTGCCCTCGCTGATCATGTTGCCCATTTAGCAGCTAATGGAAATTATACTGAAACCATCTGTTATTCCCTGTGAATTGATGAATAGGTAACTATCGCTGCTTCAAGGAAGCTGCATCTTGGTCTTAAGACCAGCAGCTATTTACTAGACTATTTTATAGGATCCCCGGATGTTGTTTTCAATCGAAAGACTCTTCGATCTCCTTTAATTATGGTAGCCTTCGTACGCCCAATTTTATCTATTTAGGATATTCCTTTCCCCATTCTTCATTCTTCTCTCGATTTTAATGTTCTACGCCGCATCATATTCAGATGTGCATTTTCATCATCATCATACCACGGTTTCCTTCTGCGGAGTAATTGGTAGCCTATCAGGGTAGGTACTGATAGCACAGATTTTTGGAAGTGAAGTCTTTGCTTGTTGTAAGCACAGCGGAGAGTTTCTCGCTCAGGTTCTCTGTTTTATACACTCCGGCAACTTCAATTTCTTTTTGTAGAGAGTGAGGCTCTGAATTTCGCCGCAACTTAAAAATGTTTAATATCGACGTTTGTTCCTCGAAAAACACGCAAATCCAAAACGTCGGACCTGTGCCTTGTGTCAGGTCGATTTGTGAATTGTTAATCTTGGGAAGCTAGCGCTATTTATCACGTATTACGAACTGTCGTAAAATCTATTAGACGGAAGCTGTTATCTGCTTTCGTTTCGCTTAGGGTATGCTTACCAACTTTTCTGCCGAAGATGTCCTCCTTTCCAACATTAGTATTGAAGTCCCCGAACACATTTAAATCGTGCAAGAGGTCATAGAACTCTGCCTTGATACGTTCTTAAGATTCTTCATCAGGGGGGCTCAATAAATTTGTTCTAAGCCAATTTCCGCGAGAAATCCGTTTCTAAATATGTGCAATCTTTTAGCGAAGCTGTATTTTCTGGATGTTATGTATATCTATCTGCCTTATACCTCGTGAGGACAAATTGAATCTTTTAAGTAGTATCAGCGGTATAAGGTGTTCTTAACGTTATCCTTTGATTTCACGGGTGTTGCCATTTGAGTGATCATTGTCCGAGAATCCTCTCCTACGTGTCTCTTTCATAAGAAGTAATTTAACGAGGTAGAGAAGTCAACGTCACGCTATCCCCATATGCAACAAAGCTGTATTCGCCCATAACGAGCTTATCACCCACCATCTCTTTTTCAGCAACCTGGCTTAGTACTGAAAATATTAACCAACCTCAGCTCCCAATTTATCAGAGTAGCTGACGTAAGGCGAACACTAAGTTCGGCCAAAAATTCAAAGTCACATCTGCAACTGACGACAGCTGAAAATTGTATTGGAGTTGCATTATGTTTAAAACCGTCTAATATTTTAATAATCAACAAAGTTTTCATTTTTACAATCGATATTTTGCTGTTAATATCCGTACGACATGTGCTTATTTTTTATTTAAGGTTCAAGGCTTTAAGGTTTGAAGAATGTGATATAGCGGCTTACTATCCATCCTCCTGCCATCTTATCTCATAATTGTAAATGAGAAAAAATAATTTATACCGCTGTTTCAACTGGGAAATTTAATAAGAAGTTTTCGGTGGAACATCTGGGAATCGGACCGTCAACCATTTATCGATTTCATCCTAACTTGCAAACATTTGATCTATTGTGCCGGATCTTTTCCAACAGCCACTTCCGCGGAGTGATACCCTAAAAAAGAAATTTGAATTGTTGTACCTTACCTAGAACGGACAGTTACAAATATTAGTTAAATTGGTGAGACCTGTTATTTCTAAGGTAATAGCAATATTTAAGACTTTATCTCGGGGTTTTAAAGAGGACTTTGACAGCTTTCGTGAAGTACAACTAAAATTGGACTCTTAAACTTTTTGCTTGCGATATACAGTCGTTGGCAAAATTATTTGCAAAACGTTAAATATACACAACATCTCTTCATTGAAGCTTTATAACTCTTAAAATAAAAAAGATATTGTTAATATTTATTTTGATTAATAATGAATACATATTCTCAAAACGGTGCATAAAATATCAAAACCGAACTTCTTACGGATCATTTTAAAAACATAAAAACAAAAGTGGCAAAATTATTTGCACATTATATTAAACCGGCAAAATTATTTGCACATGTTTGAATTACTGCATTTAACACCACTAGAGGCCAAAAAGTATTTTTTTTTATAAATAAAACGAAACGTTGTTATGAAAATAGCATTACCAAGAAAGTTGTGCTTCTTCCTTTTGCCGCAATAACAGCAGCGAGGTGCCTTGGCATTGAGTCTATCAAATTTTGAATTTGTTCTAATGGATCTGAACTCCAAGCTGTTATAAACTCTTCCCAGGTTTCATTTGAAGATGTTCCAATGTCTTGAGGAATTTTTGGTTTAACAAGATGTCAAACATTCTCAATGACATTTAGGTCAGGAGGGGCCATTTTAAAACTTCTTGGTCTACCCCAGATAAAAAAGGTTTTATTGTCCGGGCCGTATGTATGGGAGAATTATCTTGTTGAAGATAAAATTATTCCCGATGAATATTAACCATGCCACTAGTGCAACATCATTGAGTACTTCCAAATAATGCGACTTTGTCATAAGATTGGAGTACCTAACAATTGGTCCCACGCCACAATATTATATGTATCCTCATATCATTATTTTACTTCCTTTGGAATGCCTTGTGGGTTGTGTAACTGGTCGTTTGTTTTTTGATTTGCGATCGGAGTAATAAAATTTTATAAAATAAATTTAGTTACCATCCAACGAACAAGTAGTCTCATCAGTCCAAAGTACACTTCTCCAAAAAGCCGGCGGTTTTTTTGATATGCTCCCTAGCGACTGAGGATTTTATTTTTTCATGATAGGTATATGGGTTTTTTTTTGAATGGCGTAGGCGTTTATTTTATTTTCTTTTTACCTCCGTCGTATCGTCCTTTCACTAACAGCATTTTCACGATCTTTGTTAAAATTATTTAGGACATTTTGAACTTATAAACAGCGGTTACTTTTAAAGGAACGGATAATTTTTGTGTCTTTCCTTTTGGTTGTGGCCCTTTTGCTTCCTCTACCAGCAATAATAATAATAATAATAATAATAGCTTTATTTATTGAACCTTAAACAAATTTTTACAATTCAAACATAATGATAAATAAAATTATGGCCTTGGTTTTGAAACCGTCTGCCAGATGCCATCTCTATTTTTACTGTTAAAAATTACAAAATATATTTTTTAATATTAATAATTCAAGTAAGCTTTTTGATGTGTTTTGCTATTATTTTTACATTGTTCATTTAACAATTAATAATTTGTTTTTTTTTTTTTTTTTTTTTTTTTTTTTATTAATAAAAGAAAAAAGATATAAACATAAAATTAAATAAATTGCAATACAAAAATGGGTTTTATTTTGTACAATATGTACGCTAAAATACTTAATGGATACACCAGCAATATTTTTTACGCTTCCATGAGTTTTTTTGTTTTCTATAAGGTAATAAAAATGTCCTCCGGATACAGCGATATTTAGCTGAAATGTTGCTGCCGAAACACCAGATCGGAACTCAGAAACAATAGCGCGCGCTTTTCTGTTGAAAGTTCATTCTTTTTAGCCATTTGAACAACTTGCCCGACGACAACATCACAACAAACTAAAAAAAATATCTAATTGCACCCTCTACTATTGATTAGTCGGGTAAATTAAACTAAAGTTAGACAGTCTAAGCAGTTCATTGCACTTGTGCAAATAATTTTTCCGATTTAATAGGATGTGCAAATAATTTTGCCACTTTTGTTTTTATGTTTTTAAGATGAACCGTTAGAAGTTAGATTTTGTTATTTTTATTTACTGTTTTGAAAATATGTATTCATTATTAATAAACTAAATATTATCAAAATCTTTATTATGTTAAGAGTTATAAAGCTTCAATGAAGAGATGTTGTGTAAATTTAACGTTGTGCAAAATTTTGCCAACGACTGTACATACGTACATATTTATGTAGGTAATACAGGCCAAGTTTTGCATTTGAATAAAAACTCGAACACGAGATTTTGATCAAACTTGACATTACGATAGTAGAGAAAACGTAAAACTCGGTACTTAAGGTGGTTCACTAGAGGTCCTATTGAAATTTTTGTTTTAGCTCCAAAACTCTTGGTATCTACCATACAGCCGTTATGAAAAATCTTATTTATCTCAAAACGTTCCTTATTTTTTGACGTAAATACCACTTAAGGACATATAATTATCTCAAAAACGGTTCTAACAATTTTGACAAAGAAATTATGTGTACCTACTATTATAAACATAATCTAACAATTTTGTTCAAACAAAATTAAGAAAAAATCTTATTAACTGTACCTGTCATTTTCGACTTTAAATCTCTACCGATTTCGATCCAAATTTGTATACAGCAGCTGGTTTGAATTTTAGGAAATATTGTTTAAGAAAATTGTTGAAAAAGCAATTTTTGGAATTAAAAAGAAATTATATTTTTTCAGTAGTTAACTAATTCTTTCTTAATTTTAGCATTTGTAATGTGTACTGTGCTCAGGCTTCTGAACACATCTAACACAATGTTAGTTTGTGCAAAAAACTGAGTAAACAGACCTTTTTGACGTTTTTTAATGTCAAATAGTCATAATTATAAGGTTTGCATAAATTCATAGTTTTCAGAAATCAGAAGGCAATTAAAACAATAAATTTCATCCATTTGAACGTTTTTCCAATTACATCCATCTACATTAGACTGGGCCAAAAAAATTGACTATTTTTTTTTTGAAAGATATATCGAGAATATCATTCAGAATGACAAAAAAAAATTTTCGTAAAAGTTTGAGCCCTTAATATCAATTTTAAGAGGTCTATCATCGCTAATTTTGATTTTTAGTCATAATTTCATGTTTTGCGTCAGAACTGACAAAAAATTGAAGTAAAAAAAATTTATTTTGACTTACTTTTATATAAAATTAAATTCCCTACAAAAAAGGTCTAATTGAAAATTTTCGTCAGACAAGCCGTTTTTGAGTAATTAAGCTTAATAAATTGTTATTTTTCTTCGATTTTACTTTTTTAATTTGGAATTTTGTAACTAACGAATCAAAGAATATCTCAAAATGATCACAATGGATTTTTAAAGGAAATTTAATGCTCTACAAAAAAGGTCTCTTAATATTTTTGTCTAAATTTAATTCTTCAAAAGTTATTCACAATTAAAATTGAAAAAAATTGAAATTTCAAGTTTTTCTTTCTTAATTCAATTTTTTTTTACTTAAAAGAACAAATTGACTTTTATGAACATTATTAATCATCATTCATCGAAAATCTCTTAATATTCACCATTATTCTAACAATATTATTACAAAAATATATAAATTTAACAATAAATATGAATTTATTTTTGCCTAATTGATCATTTCTCAACAAAAACATGGTTCTACTATCTTAAAGAAATTTTTGAGAAATTTTCAATTAGACCCTTTTTGTAGGGAATTTAATTTTATATAAAAGTAAGTCAAAATAAATTTTTTTTACTTCAATGTTTTGTCAGTTCTGACGCAAAACATGAAATTATGACTAAAAATCAAAATTAGCGATGATAGACCTCTTAAAATTGATATTAAGGGCTCAAACTTTTACGAAAATTTTTTTTTGTCATTCTGAATGATATTCTCGATATATCTTTCAAAAAAAAAAAATAGTCAATTTTTTTGGCCCAGTCTAATCTACATACTCGTAGTATGTACAAGGCGTTTAATCACCTTTTCGGAAAACGTTATTATTTTTCAAATGGTGTCGTACCTCAATCATATTTGACATTATTGCGAACTAGAGAGCTGCAGTATACAAACACACAAGGAATCAATGGAGCGCTATACTCCGCAAGAGCATCAGGGAATAATTGTGTCAATCTTTTTTGACCAATAAATCGGTCGGTGGTATTAGCCCAGCGTGAATTTTGACGTCGCTTTCCTAATCGTATCTCGCCAACTAGAAAACATTTCGGCGATTAGTTACTCGACCCGAACAAACTGGAACCGCAGGAGACCATACAGGGAGTGCCCGCCACGGAACGGAGCGCTGGGCTGAAAACAAAACATATCAACCAGACGACAGGCTACGCAATTGGACATCAGTAGATGGACCCTACAGCGAATTTTAGTATTAGACTTACACATGTTCCCGTAAAGTGAAAACAGTGCGTCAGTTAATGCCTGCTGACCGTCCGTCGCTTGTGAATGAATATTGCTAGATCGCCCGATTTAACCATCCCAGACTTCTTTCTTGAATGATAAATATGAATTTAAATATAAAATAAAAACAAATAAAATTATTATTTTATAAAAAGATCGGGCTAATGCATTAAACTTAAATTAAAAACTTTAAACTTAATAAATAAAACAATAACTTTCTTTTTATAAAAAAAAATAATTTTATTTGTTTTTATTTTATTTAAATTCATATTTATCATAATTCGCGCAACATGGAGACCACACCACAATTAAGTTTTTTCTTGAAGTCGTGGTTTTATGCCAACAAGCCTCAGAAAATCGCAGTCCTTGAGGAGAATATTCGACAGGAATTCAAACAGTTATCACTGGACATTTTTCGGGAAGTCATAGAAAATGTGATAAAACGGGCACAAATGTTTATCAACACTGGCGGCAGCCACTTGACAGATATCATCTTTTCCAATCAACAGAAAAGCTTGTAAATGTCCAAATAAGGATCATAATCACTCAAAATAATTTTTTTATTTAGTAAAAAAGTAATTTGAAAACAAAAATGGATGATTAATCTTGCGTCTCCTGGTATATAACAATTGGAAAATTCCAAAGTAAAGATCAAGTACATACTTACGTAGTAAATTTATATAATTTTGACTTTTTTGCGCTTTTCTGTTATCATTGTAATTGTAATAAACTAATAAAGTACTGTTGTTTTTAATTCATAGTATATTTTCAGTTCAATGTTATAACTATTATATTATAGTTATAAGCTACTCAAAAAATTCTTGAAAAACTAGTCTACATATCAATACCTTACAACTAACTTACTGGCCCTAATCGGGCACTCTAAGTTAAACTATATAATATTTTACCACCGAAACCTATATTAATCCTAATTTAAACTTCTAAACACTACTACGTACTTTAAAAAATTACTTAGATAAATAAAAATACAGATCTAACCAGATGCCAAGGTACTTTACTACATTTTTACTCCAGTGGATGTCCATATGGCCCTACTATTAACAGCTTTCGCCAGTTCTTTCTCGTATCGCTTGGGGCTCCAGCTAACAGAGTCCTTGACAAAATAGTTTCTGATTTCTGAAAGTTGATTTTTAACCTCCAGTCAACACAATACCTCTGAATCTTGTCGAAGTCACGCTACAAGAGAATTCTGATGACCTCAACTATTGCAGCCATTCTGTTCGCAATAAGATTGTCTGCATACGCAATTGCCTGAGTTAAATTACCCAACAGATCGCTGGTGTAAATGCTGAATATAATCGGCGAGTCAGCCCCTCCCTGCTGAAGACCATTTTTAATCGTGAATACTGTGGTAGAAGTTACATTGCCAACAAACTTTCTACCATTGAACATGTCATTCATCATAATTTAAAAACAAGTGGATTATCTAATTACCAATAAGATAACTAACAAGTTAACCTATCTTCAATGCCTAGCTTTGTTATAGATTTGAACTACAAAATAAAGTTCCGATTCCAGGAACGTACATTTTATTTACTCTTAAATAATGACAAGAGGTTCACTTAAAAGTGGATTTACACAAGTATTTTTTGCACAGTGTACTTATCAATCTATAGAATACCTTATGCAAAGAATGTTTGAAAATAATGATGAAGATGGAGTGGAGGTGAACTTTTCAGGTGCTAATGTTGGTTCAACGGTATTTGTGCAAAACATCACCCATTGCGCATGCGCAACAGCAGCACAGTAAACGAAATGTCTTTAAACAGCAACAGCAACAACAACTACAACATGAACGGTTTGGATAATTACTGAATGAGTAATTCATCGTTAAGGTAGTTTTCTTTGCTTAGTAATTAAGGAGCCGCGAGTGTCGTTGGTATAAATAGTGATATTTGTTTTTGTATGAATTTGTTGTACGTTGTACCATTAGACTATCTATATTAAAGAATAGTGAAAGAATGACAAATATTGGGCTGAGGAATGACTTAAGTTTAACGGCACTCAGGCTCATGTTTGTCTAGAGTTTTGACTTTTAGATAAGTATGCTTTGAAAAAAGAGGAAAAACTCATGAAGATTCTTAACTCAAGATAAAACGGATTCTTTGGGAAACAATTGTGTAAGTAAGGCGGTTTGTTAAGATTGTGTGACCTATTTTACGTTCAATGTGTTGAATTTTGTCCCACCCTTGTATAGAATTTTTTGTCTGATTTAATCTATCTATCTAAATGAAAGCCTAAGTTTTTGGAAACGAACGTAAATTAAATATTTTCAATGTACTTCGCCAGGAAAAACGAAACAGGTGTTTAATGAGAACTTAGACGTTATTGTGAAATAAGTCTTAAAGGTTTTAATTATGTCAGGCAGACCTCCGAAACTACATAGCAAATGAGATTAAAAGAGTTGGAAGATTTTAAAGATGAAAACAAAAGTCATTTCATTTCGTGAGTTTTAAGTATAAATATTTTTGGGTTATTGTTGAAATGACTTGTTTAATTTTTTCTTGACATTTTTGTTTTTGTTTTACTTTAAATATATGTACATACGTATTTGGATATGAGTTTAATTTATTTTTTAATTGGATAAGACTTATTACCCGAAAACAGCAAAGCCTGTGGGCTTAGATATTTAAACAAAATATTATAGGTACATACTTAAAAAATAATAAACTTTAACAAAATCAATTTTTGATCTAAATAGAAGAAGCCTGAAACGAGTCAAAAATATACACTGCCGCTCATCTGAATAGGTTCACTGTTTTTCGTAACTTACTGTAAGACTCTCTGCATATATGTACGAGTATGTATACGGCAATGACACGTCTGTGTTATGTATGTAATGAAAGAGGATTATTATGCGATTATTATGCGTTTAGTTTGGGAGAAAAATTTTTTTCTTAAAGCTTACCATTATTTTCACACGCTAGCTAAACTTAATTCATTATAAAAAACTAAGTTTTTTTTGGCTCATCTGAATAGGTTCAAAAGCAAAAAAATCATTTTTAATTGATGTGAGCGGGTGATGATGAAAGTTAAGTTTTTGGGTAAATTGAATTGTTTTAAACCGTTTAACAAGAAAAATGGGTCGCGGAAAATTTTTAAACGAGGAAGAAAAAGGCAAAATAAAAGCATATCGTTAATTAGGGCTAAGCCAAAGAAAAATCGCAAAAAAATTGAAAGAAGCCAAAATTTAATGGGAAAATATTTGCGGAACATCGAAAACTACAGAGAATATATGAAAAGTGGAACTTATAAGGCCACATCAATGGCCTATAGACGCGCAATCATAACAGCTGCTTCTAATTTGTATGATTCCGCGTCAAAAATTAGACTCAAAACTGGTGTTAAGTGTAATTTGGCGACGGTTACTGTTATTAACAGTATTTAACATTTAAAAGGAAAAAAAAAAAAAACACAAAAAGAACACCGTTGAGCGAAAAACGAAAAGAAAATCGTCTTCAATTTTGCAAAAAATACATGTCGTGGAAATCGGAGTGGAGGCGAGTTTTATTTTCAGATGAAAAAAATACAACTTAGAGCGCCCAGATGGCTACTTAACTATTACTTTCATGACCTTCGTAAAGAAAAACATTATATAGGCCGTCTGCATAGCTGTGAAGGCAGTGTCATGGTGTTCGGAGCAATTTCATATTATGGAACCTTTGAGCTGAAATTTCTTACATTGCGAATGAATGTAAATGTGTACAAAGGTGTGCTGGAAAAGATCTCCCCACAAATCTCTGACCTTTTAGGACCAATACTATGGTCATTCCAGCATGATTATGTCCTTATCCATACAGCGAGGTCGGTAAAGTAATGGATCGAGAACCAAAATGTAGAGGTGTAGATATGGGCTCCATACTCACCTGACCTTAACATAATTGAAAATGTTTGGGGACTTCTTTCCCGTAAGGTGTATGAGTCGGGGAGACAATATGAAGGCAAGTTGTCCTTAAATGACGGAATTAAAAAAACGTCGGCAGAGATTTCGCTGCAATTTCTAGAAAAACTGTATGACTCCATTCCAAATCCAATTTTCGAAACAATTTCAAAAGAAAGTGGCAATACACATTATTTATATGAATTATTATGTCCCTGCCTATAATGTGCAAAATAAATCATTTAATTACAGTTATTTTTCTTGCTTTCTTCCAGTTTTTGCTTTTGGACCTATTCAGATGAGCCAAAAAAAATTAATGAATTAAGTTTAGCTAGCGTGTGAAAATAACGGTAAGCTTTAAGAAAAAAAATTGTCTCCCAAACTAAACGCATAATAATCCTCTTTCATTACATACATAACACAGAAGTGTCATTGCCATACACATAGATATATGCAGAGAGTCTTACAGTAAGTTACGAAAAACAGTGAACCTATTCAGATGAGCGGCAGTGTATATAAAATTCATGACAGGATCTGAGGTACTTGCTCTTATTTAAATTTGTTTTGGGATTACGAAATTGAATATAAACTGTTTTTCAAAAAGCGCGTCTTCAACGTTTGGTGGCGAAATTTGAGAAAGCCAGTTCGATGACCAATTAGTCAATATGCGTATGTCAAAGAAACTCAATATCGCCCGAGAACACCGCTGCGGTCTGTGAAAGTGTACAGCAGAACCCAAGGCCTTTCGCAGACTTCAACTTGGCGAATTTTTGCGTTGGGACTTAGGCGTACATCCGTACAAGACCCAACTGTCCCAGGACTTTAAAGTTCATGACCAACAAAAAAAAATGAATGGTTGTGTAAACAAGCAAAATTGCCATATACTCGTATGTTATGACATTAACCCACATAAGGTTCACCAAAAGTTACTTTTAGGTGTGGATTTAGGGTTGAACGGTGTTATTGGTCCATATAAAAACGAAGTTGGTGTGACCGTCATCGTCAATGGCGACCGATAAGAACGATAATAACCAGATTTCTTATGGCTCAAATTGAACCATATGGAGCTATAAAATGTGATGTGATTACCACACGGATAATTTTTCGATGCCATTAAGGTGAGCATAACAAAGGTCATCGGTAAAATTCAGTCGGACCTAAATATGCGGAAGAGTAATTTAAAATTGAACCATGCATATCCGGTGTCACCGTCAGCACCCTAGGCCGGCATTTGAAAAATGTAATATTGCATGCATAATGGCGTACATGGGCCTTTGAAACAAAAAAGGAAATTTGTTAATTTCTTACTGACATCTTGTTTTATTCTATTTTATCATCTACCCGCCCTGATGAACAAGCTTTTATAAAAACATGGATGTAATTGGAGAAAAATATTCAAATGCAAAACATTCAGTATTGAAATTTACAAAACATCTTCTTAAATAGTTTGAGCTCAAAAATTGAAATCACAGGAATCGTTAATATGATTTCAAAAAATTTTGTTTTTGTTGCCCAAAATGTGGAACACATATATTTTTTTTTCAAAATCGTTAGATCCTTTTTCGAGATAAATAAGTTTGTCATAAGGACTATATGTCAGATACCGGAGTTAACAAAAATTTAATTTCCCTCTAATGAATCACCGAAAACCCTTAAGTACAAGTTCAACCTCATATTCAAGCCTCGAGTGCAATTGCCATATTTGGGCAGGTGCTTCATCAAATCACTTGAGTCTCTTGGGTAGAATCCAAAAAAGAGATTTAAAAATGATAAGTGATGGAATTATAACAGTAACATTTGAAAGTCAGTTCCTGTTCTTTAGCTCCACTACACGAATATGGAATGCTTTAACCGCCGCTATTATAATATTCAGACATTTGCTGCGGTAAATTTTACCACAACAAGGTTCACCAGCCCATTCGTTTCCCTTTTTCCTTACAACCCCTCAAGCCTCAACTTTTTAACTAGATTTTGTTGGAGACAGATCGCCAGAGAAAAGCTTTATTGAGAAGAACAAAAAATTCAGTTACCGAATCGTTTGAATTTCATTTTTAACAAATTAAAGATTTTGTAATTGTTTTTGTGGGGAAGTTATTGGAGCTCAGAGAAAATTGAGAGGGTTCAGATAATTTATTGGTGAGGACAAAAAGTCTGGAAGAACGGATCTATTTCAAGAGTTAGGGCAGGTGGGCCAGAAAACTCTAGAGGAAAATTCCATTCTTGAGAACAAAAAAAGTATGTTTGTGTGTAAAAATTTTTGAATCGTTGTTTTTAGTAAGCCAGTTTGGGCAAAGAAATACCCCGCTAGAGCTTCTTTCTTATACTTTCGTGTCCCGAAAATACGGTTTCTTCTTTGTATTTCGGGAATCTTTCCCAAAGTCATCTTCGGTTTCTCTTGCGTTGTACGGTACAAAATAACGTTATCATTCAACTACAAAAACTGTTTTCTATTCAATTTCGTTTTTTAATTCGGCCTTATGCTAATTTTATATTTATAATTACAAATTTACTTGTTGAAAAAATTTATCAAAAAATCAAAAAGGTTTCCCTAATAAATTCATAATTTTTATTTCCAAATTTATATTGTGCCTACTTATTGAACTTAGAAGAGGAAATTCATTTGTTTCAGGTAAGTTTCACCTTTGATAAAAACTTCCTGGCGCCCATTGAAGTACGTAAAGCAGTATAGTTAATAAATAAGAAGGCTTCTATGACCAACAAAAATGTTAACGTAAATTGTTTAACAGCGTAAGATAATTCAATTGAAAATTCACTTGATCTCAATTCCAAAAGCGTTTTACCAAAGTATGACAGTTTAAAATAGTAATAATAAATTTATAATAATTCAATGAAAATAAAATACACACAAATGTTGACATAAGCAAATGTGAATTTTTTTATTCCAGAACATATTTTTCGTAAATGTTTATAATATTATTTATTAAAATTGCATGTATTCAAATTTAATTTAAACACGCTTATTCATATGTGTAGTTTGAAAGTCTGAAAAAGTCTGAAATAAAAAAAATGTTTTATAGGACAAATACGTGTAAATTTAAACACACACCGCAAATTTTATAAAAATCATGGCACTCGTTTTCGAAAGAAATAAGAGTTTCCTAGCCTTGATGACTATTTTCGATCTGTAATGTGTTAAAAAAAAAACTAAGTTTAAGAAAGACGAATACATTGAATTTAAAAAAAATACATACATACATATGTATAATTTTTGAAACTGTTGAAAAGTGGCATGTCACCAATCACGAGTTTTTGATAGCCTTCAATCTGCTAAATTAAAGAGTGCTCATTATTTTAAATAACCCAAAAATCAGCGATTTAAGAACTTTTCTTATTGAAATATTAAAATCATTGTCATTGTAAGTCTTATGATGTTTTTCCCAACTATACAGTAATTGTACATTATCTACTGACTTTTATTTATATGTTCGCTTAAACAAGACATACACATTTATCACTAGTGAAACTATAATCTTTCTATGAATTATTTGAAAAGAAAAGAATGAAAATTCAAAAAATCAATCAGCCTACAAATCAAAGTGTAGAAATAAAATATCAAATAATTATTCCTAGCGTTTCTTCAAATAACAGTAATTAACGTATCTATGGTGTATTATAACCCATGGACTATCATCTATCAGTCAGACGAATTAATTTCTATTCAAAACACGAAATAAATGGCGGTCTACTTTTAACACATCATCGTTCTAAACATATACCTATGTGTGCTTCACTCATTTAAGTTCTGTGAGGAGGGACGTCACACAAGCTTACTCGTTATTCATATTCCAGATACGAACCATATGTAAGACGCGCTCTTAAGACCTCTGTTTTTCTTCTTCTAATTCACCTCTAAATTGCCACAATTTATTATGTCCCAAACCCAAGCATTTTTTGCCTCCTTTGTCTTCTTTTCTATAACTAAGCCTAGCTATTCACTCCGGAA
The DNA here is from genome assembly GCA_963931855.1 of Philhelius festivus. Classification (NCBI taxonomy): domain Eukaryota; kingdom Metazoa; phylum Arthropoda; class Insecta; order Diptera; family Syrphidae; genus Philhelius; species Philhelius festivus. The sequence continues at coordinate 121,639,412 of OZ007556.1, read as the reverse complement.
TGGAGAATCAATGCCATCGAGCCGAGGCATATAAAGAAGTAACAGCAGAAAGTTGAACGGAATTTCCCTAGAAACTGAATCGCATAACAATAATAACGAAACGACTGCAACTGACAGAGCGCAGCGGAGCTGGAACTGCGTTGGCAGGAGGTCGGTCGGTAGGTTCTTGGAGCATCCGCTTTCTACCATTTGGCCCGATGGTGTTTGCTGGTTGATTATATTGGTTGGCTACCGCAAAAATTCCTGCACTATTTTCGAAGACTTTGCCTGTGCATGTGTACGCATCCATCTTGATTTATTATTTCACAGATAGTTTGTGTTGTTGTCGTCATATCATTGTATGAGTAAGTAGTCATTTTCGACTACGTCTGTGTTGTACTGATGAACTTTCATCGTTTTAACAAAAACTGTGCTGGGGTTCTTCCTAGCTTATTTTACAAAGAAGACCTCATATCCAGATGATGAAGGCTTACAACGTGTAAGCTATCCAAAGGTGGACGGATGGAAGAATACGCATCACAATAGAGTACGTGTCCGTGATGATGTGTAGAACAAATGCATGCTAATGAAGAAATCTTCAAACGAAGCACTTAATTACAGTTGGAGCGGAAAAGTTATGAAAACATGAATTTCTTAGGTGGGCGATGAGTAAGGTACCTACATGAATTTTCATTATAACATTCTACATAAATGGTGGCGCTTAACGTGAGAATCTGAGTAATGAACGTCTTGACACACTTTTTTAACATACTACCTACTTTAGGAAAATAGCAGCTAAATAAGTAATACGCTATTCAAATTATTTGATGAAAGCTAAATTCCTTAATGTAAATACAAAATCTTAGATATTTCAGTAATGATATGCAGTGAATTTAAACTTATGGAAACTAATGATTATTGGGTCAGTTACTCAGTTCTTTACCTGAAAAGATCATATGTTTGAGATTCTGGAGTTTAATTCGCTTAAAAAGCAGATTACACATAGAACAGATACATATTGTTTGTTGAAAAGCAAAACTGACTATCTACCAGTGGCGTGGCGTCCATATAACACGATTCCTATCGTCTTCCCTTTTATAAAATCCACATATAACACAATCTAACAAATAAACATCGAATAATTAAGTTTTCCATTCTGCTTCTCGTTTGTATCTTATACTTTATCCGAACACATTCCACAATCCACAACCAACATTAACCAAGAGAGTCACAAAAATACCCTGACATAAACTTTTCAATCACCGTCTTATTTATTTGTTTTATATCCCTTTCTTCCCCAAGCATTGTGTTTCGGATCCTCTTTGTTCAACATCCGCGAAAAATAAGACGCTACATTCCGTCTTATAAAATTTTCGATGTATACCAGTAGGAGTTGGAATTATTTGTATTTTATTCTCCCTTTAGCAATTAGCATTGCATTTCAGTAGGAAGATAATACATTGCAGGAGTTCAGGTGCTCGCCTTTTTTCAACCTTGTGTGAGAAATAAGACGGTGTTCTTCGACTTATTTGTTTTTGTTTTTCTTTAATACATACATAGTATGTCATATATGTAAATATAAATATGGCATGTGGGTATTGTTGATTCTTGATTTTGAATTTGATGTTGATTTGCATGCTAAGCTATTGTAAAATGCTTTCATTTTTCTCTCTCGTGATAGTTTATAATATACACGATTGATATTTTAGCAAATTTACTGTGATAATTTTGAATTATGAAATAAATCATGGTAGAATATATGGCAATTTGTCAGCAGTGTAAATTTAGCATATCGCTGAAGAACACTTCTGGTCAAATAAAATGCATTTGTTTTTTTTTTTTTTTAATAGCAATTTAAATTTGGATTCAACTGGCATTCAATAAAAGACTGTCTTGCACAGGTTCAATAACTTCAAATAAATTGAAAAGCCAATTTGAACTTAATTAAAAATAGTGAAAAGTTAGATGTTAAAGTGAAGATTTAATTCCTTTTATTATCCACTATATTGATAAAAAAATTGGCTTCTTAATTTAAGTGCAGTTCTAGATTTTGTTTTTTGTCTTTGATAAATGTAGATTGCTGTTTAACAGATTACCTATCGGAGAAACCAAAGAATTTTAGTAAGGATAGTTGATAGTTTATATTTTATCCTTTTTTCCTTTACACACCAGGGATTTCGATCCCAGATCGAAATTTTTTGTTTAGTGTGCGTGTTTCATGAATACATGTAAATCCCTCTTGATACATAGTATCGCGGCTGTTATTAAATCTGAAATTAAAACAGAAATCATAGAAGCCCGGTTCGTGTCGATTATGATCGACGAAACATCAGATTTAAGTCATAGGGGACAACTGAGTGCCATATTTCGGTTCTTGTCAAAGAATGGAATACAAGAAAGATATCTTGTATTTTTTGACGTTAGGGCGAGTCTTAATGCAGATGAGTTGTGTTCTTGACACAATATGATTGCAAGGAAAAATTAATAGAAAATTCCTAGGAAGGTGCCGCAGTTATGTCCGACGAAAGGGGTGGTGTCTAAAAGGAGGTCCTTTTTTCTTATGTTTCAAGCTCATTATTGATTGAAATATTAATGTCTTGAAGTATAAAAAATATAGCTACACATTTTTTGCTAAGTCAATGTGGAATGCATTTGTAGATACCATATCACTACTAGAAATGTTGTTTTTAAGGTTCTAAGATATTTTATTTTCATTTTTACAGGTGACAAAATCTTATAACGTCTTCCCATTTAAAATTATCCACGCCACGCCACTGCTATCTACCAAAACTGGTCCAAGAAATATTTGAAATCTCATTATACTTTATACGATGTATACATAGCAGGTGATACAGGGAAAGTTTTGGATTTTGAAAAAAAAAAAACAAAAATACAAAAATCATGAATAAGATCACGAAAAATGCAGTCTGTCTGTTGTCTGAACCTCGACCTACAGCCTAGCAGCTGAAGCGATTTTCTTCAAACTTGGTGGCAGGGTTGCGAATTTTTCATAAGTTCTTTCTTTTCTTTTTTCATAAGTTTTTTAAGTTTTTTCAGTCCTGATCAATTTGGTTTTAGAGACGGTCTTTCAACTGAAGATGCGGTTATGTCTATTTGCACATTAATCAACAAAAGCTTAGATGATAAAAAATCATGCGCTGGTCACTTTGTAGACATTACGAAAGCTTTTGACATGGTGAACCATAATATTCTTTTGGACAAATTATTCTGTGCGGGTTTCCGAAGTTTTATATTAAGCTGGTGTGCTTCTTACCTAGAGAATAGATTACAAAAGGTAAAAATTGGTGGAAGTTTAAGTTCGAGCCATTTTCTTAATCTAGGTGTTCCCCAAGGATCTTTCTTGGTCCTATTTTATTTATTGTCTACATAAACTCTCTTTTTTATCAAAGGTTTGTTGTTAAGCTTTTGCTTATGATTTAGGTATTGCATTTGCTTCAGCCAATCCATTGAATTTAATTGCTGATATTAACAATGATGTAAATATATTACGAATATGGTGCGCCTCCCACAAGCTAATTGTTAGTAATAAGACCAAACTTATGTACTTTAGTTTGAATTCCCATGAATGCCCTGATCTGGATGTAATTTTTCATGTTCCGAATTGTGAACGACATTGTGATCTCATTTGTATATGCGACCCTACAAGCTCGAAAATTTGGTTCAGTTCTGATTCCACTTGCCACGCATCTTGCCTCAAGATTGATGTGGTTAACCAATTTAGATACCTCGGTATCAGTTTTGATCAGACATTGAGTTGGTCTTATCACATTTCGAAATTGAAACAGTATCTTCAGTCTACTCTTCGTGCCATGTATCGCCTTGATTAAATAGTAAAACTTTGCGTATAGTGTACTTTGGAATTTTTCACTCTAAAATAGAGTATGAGTTAAGCTGTTGGGCTAGTGCAAATCATTCGAAAATTCAGCTCCTTTTTGTCTTGCAAAAGTACGTTGTTAGAAAGATTTGTAGGAGCAACCGCCTTACACATACATACATTTGAATTATTCAAGAAATTACAAATTTTACCAATAAAACATCTATTCTATTTTAAAGTCTTGAACATTTTCTTTCTGAGAAGTGGCTATTTGCAAAGCCCAATATATGACTTTCAGAATCTACGTAGTGTCTTTAGTTCTGGAGTTTGTATCCCCTATTTCCGAACTACTCATTTTAGGAACTCTTTTTATGCTGTCGCATTTAAGTTATTTAATAAACTTCTTGCTTAGATGCGATCCATTAGATTTTTGCCGATTTTCCTAAGAAAAGTAAAAAGTTGGCTTTTTATGTTTAATCACGAGCAAATTAAGGATTTGCTGCCATTAATTCTTTAACTATACTTGCTTGAATACAGCATTAATGAATTTTTGTTCTCTTTATATCAAGGCTTTTTGGTCTTTTCATTAAATTTTCCGTTATGGAATTTAAAAAAAAGTAATGCTTTATGCATTTTCTTTGGAGTAAGCAAAAACAAAAATATTATGCTAAATCATTAAAAAATGTATAAATTCGCCCACTTAACACTTAATTTTTGTTACTCACTGAAGTTATATAATTCGAACTGATGTGACATTTAACTGTTTTAAAAAAATAAAATATCTACATATAAAATGTCACTAATTTATTTAATTATTCATATTATATATATGTATATTCGTGGTTAACTAAAACTAATTCTGGTAAATTTTAATTGATAATTAAATAAAATAAATAAATGAAAATGAAATGAAAATGAAAAATTATGATTTAAAAAAGATTTAATTCATAAGCGAGTAAGCTATTAATTAAAACAAAAATTAATTCACAACCTACTAAGTGACTCATGAATTAAATTTTGTTTCATAAGTCATAAGTCAGTAACTAGCTGCTGAATTTAATTTTTTCAATTCATAAGTCACCCACTAGCTTGTGAATTAAAGCCAAAAAGTGACTTAAGCTTTTGCATCCCTGCTTGGTGGTAAAGAGGGTTTTAGCTAATTGTGTGGAGGAATTAGGTCTTATTTTAACTTTTCTTGCCGTAAAACAGCCTATTTATCTCAAAAAAATCTAATTGATATTGTATGCAGGTATAGGCTAAATTTAGGTTGAAAAACTTTTTAAAACAAAATTTAACTAAAGATACCTGCCACAGAAACGTTTTCTGATTTTCGACTTTTTCATTAACGAGTTCACCGACTTCGATGAAAACATTTTTGTTTGTGTTAGGTATTAATAAAATAATTTTTTTTTAAAGAAAGGTCCATGCAAGCCATTATGTATGTCGTATCGCATCTTTTAAATGCCAGCTTCGGATTCTTACAGTGGAACGGAATATACTGGTCCAATTTTGAATAACTCTTTCGAATAGATCTGGCTGAATTTGAGCGATAACCTTAACCTTTGTTATGTTCACCCTAAGAGAATCTATCGATTGCGAAACCAAAAGGTTTATCGGGTTCAAATTGCATGACCTTGGTTGTCAATTCACCTTTGCGAGAGATAACCTTACCCTCAAACTTCGTGTGGCTTGGTGTCGTCCCATGTTAGGCAATTTTGCATTTTCTCATAGCCATTAATCTAAAAAAGAGCTTCGTAGCTGAAGATGAGCAACGAAAACGCTCCGAAGCTCTGGGGTTCTGCTGTACATTTTAATGGACCTCGACAATATTCACGACCGATTTCCATTCTTTTGACGTACGAATGTCGGCTTAGTGTCAGTTTTATTAACTTAGGCGTTTCGTACATTTCCAAGCACTATGTTATTCCTCAAGGTTGACATGGCACGATATAGTTCTTCTCATTCACACTGTTATGAGCAGTCATAACATCGTTGATCATGCGGGGTTATCGATATTGAATTCTTGATTCTGGCGATTCATGATCCAAGATCTGGGGCAGTGTGAAGATTTTTTCCGTGGTAGATTCTTAGGTATGAAGCCAAATTGATAAAGACCTCTCAGATAATTAGCATAGATCTTGAGTCTTTCACATAAGACACTGGATAGAGCGGTTAACACTTATATGCGACGTTAATATTGCTAATACTTCTGTAGTTGGTGCAGAGAAGTCAACGACTTTTTTGTGTACAATCCAGAAAGTGCTTAGCTTTCAATCACAAACTTCGTTCTGACAATATTGTAGCGAAGAATTGGTGTATGCTCCCGACCAGGTCAAATTAAGTGTTGAGCTCTTAATGCTTCACATAAATCTACATTTATACAAGCTACATGATTTAAGAAGATTCCGAACAGCTAATCAGCAGCACATTTCATGACAAGAGATACTCTTGGAGAATTTGTCAATTACTCTCAATTACACCCCTGAAAACCTTTTTTACAGCGGCTGAGAATCGAACCCAAGACCTTCTGCATGACAGTCCAATGCAATAACCATTAGGCCAACTGGTACTACGAGTAGGTACTACTACTAACATTTTTGTCTTGCAAAATTTAAACAGCATCACCATATAAATAAATTTCATATAGAACTTCTTGAATATTTATTTCAATGCTAAACATTTAGTAAATTTCAAATAGAGAAATTAATATTGTATTTTTCCAGGTAGAGTTTTTACTTTTTTTTAATTTATTTGCACTCATATATTTTTTCATAATAGCCCAGAATATTTCCTTTTATAGAAATATAAAAATAATTGAATTCAAGAACCAACTCTTTGAAACAAAAAATTGACACTTCATCTTGAGTTTTGACAAACGAATAAAACTCCAAAACATTCCGTTGGCCTATAAACTAAAAGACCGAACTTCGATTAATCATTTAATGACCTGAATTCATGGTAAAAATAAAGAAATCCCGTTTGATTTTACTTAAATTTAAGGGCATTCGACTAACTGTTATAAGTGGTAACAAATAAATCTAAGATGACAATTCATCATCAAACAATAACAGTTGCGTTCTAAGAAGCTTACCTACATCTGGATACAGAACACTTTTGCGAGTTCGCTGCTCAGTTCTTTTGTTTAAATATTTGACCTTTTGTTATTTAATAAATTTGTCTTGTGAATTTATCTATCATTAAGTAGATTCAATTTTGAAATTAAGGTTATAAATGAGATCGAAGAACGTGGACAGTATTCAAAGCAAAAGCGGTTAAGAATAGCAGATGACCGAAATATTAAGAAAAAAAAATTATAATAAATATCATTCTGTTGAAGAACCCTCGTTTGAAAAGAAAGATGATTGAAAATGTTATTTTTATAAGAATTATAACTGTATTCTTTTGTCTTTATGTTTACTTTTGCTTATTCGACCTTGGAATAAGGTCAGAAAGCTACAGGCAAAATTCATTTAATGATTGGTATACTCTTAGTTCTATGGGCCAAATAACAAGAAAACGAAAGTTTTTCCTGAAGCAACAAATGAGTTAAGCATTTCAAACACTTAAGCTTGTTATAACGTAGTGCCAAATAAGGGGTAAATAGTTTCTTCTCATTTTTAAGGAGAAATTGATAAACATTTTGTTTAAACAATTGTATTGTTTGAGCGTTTTACTAAATGTGTTAATAAAACGATTGAATTTTTGTCAAACATATAACATGAAATGAATTTAACATAAAATTGCGTTTAAATGATAAACGACAATCGTTTTTCAGATAAAGGCATACACTTTATGAACTGTTTATGGAGGTAATATTTATTTTAGATATTTTTCTTGTTTAAATTGGATAGTCATTTATTTATAGGTCTTGGATTTGAAAATATAGGTTTCCACATATTTCAGAAACCAAAATGTACATAAAGTGTGATTAAGAATATTTCGAAGGATTCAATCAGAGTTCTCGAAGTTATTTTGAAATATTTAAACTTAAGAACAAACTCATTGTGAATAAGCTAAATAAGAATTAAAAAAATTAAAAAAAGAAAGATTAACAGGCCTTAATAATAATTTGGGTTCAGAAGTCATCATTCACCAGATAAACCGCATAACCAACGGTACTAGAGCAATTTCGCATAAGAAAAGAGCACTTAAATGGTTTTATGCTATGCCGAAATGTCATGTTGGTATGTCATGAAGGTCAAACTCCTAGTAGTTGATTTCCACTGTTCTTAATAAAAGTTTTTCATTCTATTTTATCTGAAAGGTCAATAATTCGTTTTCTTATTTGTTTGGTGTGCTCAGTTTTTACTTGCGACTTATAGGTACTATAAGGCAAGTTATGCATTCGTAAAAAAAATCCAACTCGAGATTTTGATCAAAGTTGACATTACGATGATAGCGAAGATCAAAAAAGTGGGTCTCGCAATTCTGCTGTCTGTCTGTCTGTTCGACTACAGCTAAACGGCTGGGCCGATTTTATTTAAACTTGGAAGATATGGGTTTTATTTTTCCCCCCGGATGTTTTTTTATTTGTTTTTTTTAAGACCAAAAAGAACGGTACCTGCCATACGATTTTTTTTCGAAATTTTATAAATATTTTTTTTCTCAAAAACTGTCCCACAGATTTTTTTAAAAAAAATCATAAATTTTCATTTAGTTAAAGCTAGGTACCTAATGAATGAAAAAAAATGTCCAAAAAATTATTATTTTTGATACCCCCCTTTAAACCATTTTTTTGTTTTTGATTTTCTAAAAACGGTACGACCGATTTTGATAAGTTTTCTTATGTTAAGGCTCCCCAGCAGTTTCAATATTATTGTGAAATTATTGTGTTTTCAAAAAAAAATTTTTTAGATTTTTAAAAAAAATTTCAAATTTTTTTTTTTTTTGAAAACTTAATATTTCGAAAACCCCATGCTCAATTTTTTTTTAAAACTTGATAAATAAAAGTTTCTTAAAAGGTATGAGAAAAAAAATTATTTTACCTAAAAATAACGGTACCCTCCATACAAATGATAAGAAATGGTTTTCGAAAATCGTATTTTTTTCGAAAACGGTTCCGAGAATGTTGATTACATTTTTTTCCTTTCGATTAATTTTTAAGATCTATAATTTAATAAAAAACATTTTGAAAACAAGATATTACTGACTGTAGGTACCTGCCATAGAACGATTTTAATGAAATTTTTTAGAGAGAAGCTTCTAAAAAGTTTAAAAAACATTGCATTTCAAAACTTTAAGAAAAATATTTTTTTTTGAATTTTGGAAAAAAAATCTATTTTTTTTTGGAAAATTCAATATCTTGAAAACGACTCCATATTTTTTTTTTGTAAATTTATTATTACCTCGAACTACTAAAGAAGTTGTTTTAGTCATTTAAAAAATGAATTTTATGCCTATGAACAGTTTTTCTCTAACATTCATTTTTGAAATTCTTATCCTATTACATAGGAGCAAGTTCGTGCTATCCAGTCGTGCATTTTATTTATAAAGGTTTTTTCAATTGGCAGGGTAGATTTTGACCATATTAACTTAGTGATATTTCTTAAATCATTATTATTTATTCAATTGTTGATGTTAAATCACCTTGGTAAGTTACACTAATAAATAGTGCGCCCGCAAATGATAAACCCTTATTATCAAAATAAGTGTGTTAGTGCTAACATTGCGAACGTTGCGCGTGTTTTACGATAGACGTGGTGGCTCTTCAAAGTCGACTCTTTATCTTTTAGTGGCCAAATTTGAGATGACTGGTTCGGTAATTGATAAGCCAACATTCTTCCGTAAAGGAAATGCATGATCTGCCGAGAAAATCAACAGAACCTGATGCAGTCGATTCCTTGCCAAGGACAAGAACTCGGTCTTTCGCAGACTTCAACTTGGCGAACTTTGGGGACGAATCATTACTTGGACCTCAAAGTTCGAGTTCTATACCATAACCGTTTTTGCCTAACGGGGTTTCGGTGCGTCTGACAGAGACCCTTTTTTGTCCAAAAAATCATCTTTAGCGATGAAGCGCATTTTTGATGAATAGCTGTGTTAACAAGCCCGGCTCCGTGCCACCGTATGAAACCGAGGCGGGCATGTGAACGATGTCATGTTCCATACATAATGGCATACCATGTTTAATACCTCCCAAACAGCTTGATTTTTTTTGCATTTGAACAATTCACCCTTATTAAAAAGGCCTTTATATTATATACATTTTATTTTACGCGAATGCAAAACAGTAATTTTTGCAGATGATACGTGCATTTATTCATCAGTTTCAACATTAAACCCAGCCAGGGTTGCAAAAACTTAAGTCACTTTTTAGCTTAAGCTTGGCTTTAATTCACAAGCTAGTGGGTGACTTATGAATTAAGAAAAATGTAATTCAGCAGCTAGTTACTGACTTATGAATTAAAAAAATTTAATTCATAAGTCAGTTGGTGACTTGTGAATTAAAAAAAATTAAATCATAAGCTTCTTAGGGACTTATGAATTAAAAAAAATTAATTCGGAACCTAGTAAGTGACTTATGAATTAAAAAAAATTTAAGTCATGAGCCATTAAGTGACTTATGAATTTAAAAAAAATAATTCACAACCTACCAAGTGACCTATGAATTAAAAAAATTTAAGTCATGAGCAAGTAAGTGACTTAAGAATTAAAAAAAAAAATTCAAAAGGTACCTAGTGACTTATGAATTAAAAAAAAATTAATTCATAAGCTAATGGATTAAAAAATTATTATTTGAAAAATTTATAAGCTAGCATGATAATTTTATGAGACACAAAAGCTTGAAATCTACCTTCGTTAATAAATTAATAATTATGTAGTCAAAACAAGCTTAAACATTTACAATTTACCAACTAGCTTATGAATTAACTTTTTTTATAACATAAGTCACATAGTAGCTTGTGAATTAATTTTTTTTTAATTCATAAGTCACTTATAGGTAGTGAATTAATTTTTTTTTAAATCATAAGTCACTAACTAACTTATGACTTAAATTTTTTTAATTCACAAATCATCTACAAACTTATGACTTATGATTTTTTTAATTCAAAAATTCGCAACCCTGAACCCAGCTAGCATTTAGTGTTGTATGTTCGTATTTTAATAAATGGAAAATAAAAATTGATGCTGGGAAAACTCAAAACTTTGAAATGAAAATACAACACCAAATATTTAGGAGTAGATTTATATAAATCACTTACCCTAGTTATTAGCTGCAAGACCATGTATTTTATCAATACTAGTTCATATTGTTCACACCCTTGAGGTTATTTTTCTTTTTTTTCATATATTATACGCGAACCCAAAGAGTTATGAATACCCTTATATAGTTGAGCACAGTGCGAGCAATTAGGAAAATAGTATAGGAATTGTGCTCAAAATGAAATTTGCGATGGCATTTGAAAAAACTCAACAATTCAACTTAGAAAATTTATTTGAAGCCTAATACCTATTTATTTAAGACTATATTTTTTTTTAGTAAATATGTATCTATTTATAACAGGTCTTCTAATATTGAAATAAAGGTTTAAATCAATCTCCATATATATATTTTGTATTCTTTATCAAACAATATTATATTTAGAATAATAAAATAACAAGCTTTAAAAAGTATACTTAGAGCTAGGTATAAAGTATATTATATTGTAAGGTATGTATATAAAGCTTAGAGTAGGTATATGCCTTACATATTATTAATTAATTTATTGATTTCTGTTGTTTTATGTAAGCTTCTTGTTTAATATTGATAACTAATTTAATTAATTTTTCAATTTTGTATTAAATTCTTATATTTAAAAGTTGCAAAACCATGTTTTGACAATTTTAAGAATGTTTTTTCGTGTAAATCTGTCTTCAATTTTTATGTCTATAAAACTGATAATTGCAATACAATTTTTTTATTTGCAATATATATGTACATACATAGGTACATCTATATAGCAGGTTAAGTATTCGTAAAAAAATTAACTTAACATTTTGATCATTTTACAGTTTAACGTTTCCTAATACAATATGCAGGAAAAAAAAGTTTTTATCTAAAATTAACGATACTTATAGTTTTCGAAAATCGTATATTTCATGAAAACGTAACCGTGAATTTTGATACAATTTTTTTCCTTTTGATTAATTTTATGATATATTACAAAATTATAATATTATTGACTGTACCTACCATAGAAACATTTTTTCGAATTTAGAATTTCTCATTATCGGCATAGCGGAATTGTTATGAATATTTTTTTTGTAAATTTAATTTTTAAAGTTGGCGTCCCAAAATTTGTTCTTAAAAATGTTGTATATTAAAGCTTTTTTTAAAAACCGCTGCAACAATTTATAATTCTTGCACTTGTGCATAAACTAATATTGGCATGAAAAACCGAGTGAGTGAATTAAAAAAAAAAACTAATTTTTAAATACAAAATTAATTCAAATGAATTAAAACTTTTTCTAAGCAGATCGTCCCATTTCACCGTATCCATTATTCACAAATAATTAAAAAAAAAAACACTACAAATTGAATTACAAATCCAAAATGGAGTAACAAGTGAAAGAACACGACGCGGACACTAGATTACGTGAGAAAGACATTTACCACCTTCAAATCATAATGCAAATCTTTACTGTTTATGTACATTAGTTAACAGTCTTACTAATTAACTTTATCTATTTGTCCTTTTCTTAACCACAATAGCTCAGAAAAAGTTTTAATTCATTTGAATTAATTTTGTATTTAAAAATTAGTTTTTTTTTTAAATTCACTCACTCAGTTTTTCATGCCAACATTAGTTTATGCGCAAGTGCAAGAATTGTAAATAGATTTTTTTTTAATTCACTTAGTTTGTTTATTTTTTGTTAATTACATTTAGTATTCTTTTTCAGGAAAACAGAATATTTTTTTTTATGAAAATAAACTGGACTTTAATAATAAGCGAAATAAATTAATACTCATTAACGTGTTTTTTTGAATAAAATGATATCAAAGTGAAAAAACAACTTAAAAAACGAAAAAATTGGGTTTGATGCAAAATTGCGGAGAAACGGTTGTCCGCAGAAAAAAAAGTTTTGGAACAAACTAAAACTATAATAAATTCTTGATTGGTTATAATAAAAACCTTACGAATCGGACGTAGTTTGGCAAAGATAAAGTTAGTTAAGACAAAAATCATAAAAACTGTTATAACTGGAAAACGGGACGAAAACGAGAAAATTACCTCTTAAGTTTTTCGACTTAAAATGACCTCAGGAATCCATGGTTTTCATTTGGGGCGGTGACTGTGGGACACCCTGTATATGTGTAGATATTTTAATCTTCTCGATTTATAATTTGGTTTTGGAAATGTAAAGAAATTTTATTTTCATTATTTTATAATTCTTGTTTATAAAATTTATAAATTAAAACTTAAATCTAACCAAATCTAGTTTTCACTAAAGAGTTTAATAACCAGGCTCTGACGTGCGATCTTCAACTATCATAAATTTAATTCAACCAATAACCGATAGGTCAAAGACCACCTGGCGGGGCCTGATTTTACTGACATCACCCCAATAAAGCTATAAAAACTTGACAGATTGAATCTTTTGAAGTTATTTATATCTCTTTCATGTATGCTCACGCATTATTTTAAAATAACCATCCTCCATGCTTGTAGGAACCTATTTAATTGCCTTACCAGTTGTTCGCCTTACAAAACAACCTGGTATTTAATCGGAACGTTCCTTTAAGCCCCATTTAGACTTTCGTTCTTCATTCGTTGTACGTTGTTCGTTCTTCTCTCAACAACGAACAACGAAGAAGCATTCACATTGATTCGGTTTTGTTTTTAGTTCGTTCTTAACAACAAAATGGATAACAACACATTGTTGGCAGTAGCGGAACTATTAATTGTTCAAAAAAAAAAGAAAAAAAAGAAGATCCTGTTGGACGAAGGGTTGGTTGCTGAAAAGAAAACATTTATCACACACAAATATAATAGAAGAGTTAAGACTTCAGCCAGACCATTTCCGGAATTATTAGCGAATGCCCATATTCTTTCTATTCCGGATTAAATTCTTATATTGCCCATCATTGCTTCAAACAATATATCGCCCACTAATTTTTCTGTAATCGTCAGAACTTCTGTAGGGCGTGCTCTTAGCTTACAAGCAAATTTTTTTCCAATAATACTGCACTCATCCTCCTTAGGTTCTTTTTTTAATCGCTTTTGAACTTGCCGCAATACATTGTCCTGAAGGCTTGGATCCCTTTTTTGTTTCGACCTATGCTTTGAGCAAGTGGTGCAGACGATGCAAATTTGGAAGGCGATGAGATATCTTCGAAAGAATAATTCAAAGACGCATCCAAGTCGAATTCATCCAAAATTTCAAATGTTGACTTATGTACATATATTCTGTAAATATAAATGGAAATATATCTTTTCAGTTTCCGAACAGTGAAAGTGGGTGGAAAAAGATTGCAGATGAATTTGAAGCAAAATGGAACTTTCCTAATTGCTTGGGATCAGTCGATGGGAAACATATCCGCATAATTCCACCTTCCAACAGCGGATCATACTTTTACAATTATAAAGTTTTCCATAGCTGTGTACTAATAATTATATGTGATGCGAACTATGATTTTATTTATTGTGACTAATGGAAGGGTTTCCGACAGTGGCGTGATAAAAAACACATTTTTTATGAAAAACTAAAACAAGGTTCATTGAAAATACCACCACCATCAACCCCTCAAAACTCGGCTAGAAATCTTCCAAAGGTGTTTATTGGTGACGATGCTTTTAATTTACGAAAGGATTTCTTAAAACTATTTTCACAACATGGTCTTGATAATTGAAATTGATTATAATCAACGTCGAGTATTCAACTATCGTCTATCTAGAGCACGTCGAGTAGTAGAAAATTCTTTCGGGATCTTAGCTAACAGATTTCAAATTTTTCACACTGCCATAAATTTGAAGCTCGAAAATTTGGACAAAGTGGTGTTATCTTACTGCTACCTTCATAATTTTCTTAGAAGTAAAAGTATTTAACATCCTCACTGGATGCAGAAAATTTTGACACAGGAGCTATTGAAGTCGGACTTAGATCAAACAATTTCATGGATAACATACAAATTGGAAACAACAGAAACGCTTCTAATGAAGCAAAGAATGTTCAAAATGAATTTATGAAATTCTTTAATCAAGAAGGAGCCATCCCATGGCAACATAAATTTATCTACTTAATCTGTATTCCATAAATATTATTGAATGCATTGTTTAATTAAAGTTTTTAACTTGGACTTACCTGTTGTATTGTGTTTTCCTGGTCCTGAATATTAAAAGTATTAGTGCTATTTCTAGGTATTTCCTGGTCCTTCAAGAAAAATATCTTGTCAAAATACCATAATGTTGGTACATAGATATTTCCGATCCTGCTCCAGATTTTTGGGAGGCTATAACTTTTTTATATTCCTTCCGGAAGTTTCCCTCATGGAATCTATTTTTTTCACCACCAACTCTTTTGTGCAGTTAGGAATTGATTCTTTGAGTTTATCAACTAAAACTGAATAAGCTCCTTTTTTTTCATCGCGATTACTATACTCTTTTGATTTTATTTTCCATAAACATGGAAAGCTTTTGTATAAGTCAATAAACTCCTCAATTACTTCTTTTGATAAATTCCTTAAATCAGACATTTTTTAATCAATGCAACATCAATATGAACGTACACGATGAAGGTATTTTAAAAATAATGATTATAAAGAACATGAGATAGGTGTAATTTTTTTTTTCAATTCTCCTCATTGTTTTTGTTCGTCTGCTACTTCAACTGAAGGATAATTAGAAATATAGTGATAGTTATAGAGTAATTTGGGGTAATGTGGTATAGGCAGTTTTCTCAAAAACTAAGCATGTTTCTTCAACGGTTTTGAGCTTAGCGGATGGTAATATAAATAAAACTAAGTACTCGTGTTCAATCAAGTCAAAAATCTTCGTATATCTCAAGCAAATATTTGAAAAGGGTTATTGCGTGAAGTTGAGTTTTTTTTGGTTCAAACAAAAAGTGTTTGTGTGCTCTCAAAATTTGTGTTTCAAGCTAGTTTATAAATTCTTTGCAAAAATAAATTAATCATCTACGAAAAACAACTGTTAGTTTTGTTCAAAGGCGTTTATTTTATATTTCATTATTTATTTTTGTAAAAATATATACAGTCAGCGTCAAAAGTGAGTACACACTATATTATTTTTTCTTGGTCATCAAATAATAATATATACATAATTATAATGAAACATTCAGTTAATAGTACACACGATGAATATTAGGTTCTTATAATTAGGCTTTTACATTCAATTTATTTGATTACAACTAAAATGAAGAAAACAGTAGAAGAACAAAAAAAAATTGTCTAAAATATCGCGTCAAAAGTGAGAGCACATTTACGATATTTAACGCTTTTGACAGTAACCATGCTCTCTTAGCTCTAAAAAAACACCGTTTCTTGAAACAGAATAAGATAACAAAGAATGCGTACGTAAACTAAGAATAAATTGTTTATTTTTAGTGTTCGTGGTGACAAGTCGAATAAACGAAATTACAAAAAAGTAACAATGCGAAAAGAAATCGATCTCGAAACTAAAAAAATAATAGTGAATCTAAGTAAAGAAGGTAAATCCTTACGAAAGATTGCAGCTATAACAAAAAAAAGCTCCAGTGGCATTAAAAAAATTATTGATAAATACAAAACGTACAGAAAATTGAAAACTTCAAACGTAGTGGTCGGCCTCTAAAGTTGAGTAGTTTAACTGTTTCGCGTTTTGTGAGGGAGGTTAAGGAAAATCCTCAAACCAGTGCAGTAAAAGTAGCAGAAAGGATTATCCAAGACACCGGAACATTCGTAAGTGCGAGTACAATACGGCGACGGTTGCATAAACATGGCTTACATGGCAGAGTTCCACGTAAAAAGCCGTTCATATCTAAGGCGAATATAAAAAGACAATTGACTTTGCAAAAAAATATAAAAACTCTGGACTTTCTTTCTAGAAAACTGTTTTATTTAGTGATGAAAGTAAATTCGAAATTTTCGGTGGTGCTAGAAAGACAAAAATTTGGAGAAAAAAGGGTGCTGAGCTTGAAACAAAAACATAATAAAATCAGTAAAACACGAAAGGGGATCAGTAATGGTTTGGGGGTGTATGGCTGCATCAGGAGTTGGTAAGCTGGTGTTCATTGATAATAAAATGAATAAATTAGATTACCTTAACATTTTGAAACACAATGTTGAACCCAGTGTTTTAAAATTGGATTTACCAAGCACTTGGACGTTTCAACAAGACAACGATCATAAACATACAGCTCGAATTGTCAAAGAATGGTTGCTTTATCGAACACCAAAACAGCTAGATCACCCTCCACAATCACCGGACCTTAATCCAATTGAACACCTGTGGGAGTATTTGGACCGAAAAATTCGTCAGAGGCAAATTTCCAGCCAAGCAGCCCTAAGAGAGGCACTAACTGAGGAATGGAGCAATATTGATGCTGAAATAACGGGACGACTGGTGGAATCTATGCCCAGAAGACTAGAAGCAGTCTTAAGAGCTAAGGGAGGCCAAACAAAATATTAATCAATTGTTTTTTTTGATAACTCAAGTTTCTGTTTAATAAAAATTAAAAGTGTGCTCTCATTTTTGACGTCTAAATTGAGTCCTCTTTTATTTTAAATCTTTAAATATCGTCATTATGTGTCTTATTGAAATAAATGAACTTGTAAATATATTTGGACATAATATAACTTTATTTTCATACATTAAAATCTATATATTTTTGCCCTGTGTTTGTATTACCCTGGCATAAAAAACAAAACTTGTTGTGTGCACTCACTTTTGACGCTGACTGTAGTTTCGGCTTATGTGGTATACTACCCGTGGCTTATGTGGTAGTATACCACTTTATCCATCATAAAAGTTTATTTCTTTTTAAAATTGGCTATTTGTGTTTTTTTTCTAAAGATTCATTCGTTAAAATGTCTTAAAGGGTTGAAGTAAGGAAATGAGATTCCAAAGATATGGAATCATGCTGTGAGGAATGAAAAAATGGGTATACCACAATAGACAGCATAGTGTACCACATTACCCTTTAACTTTCAAAAGTGAAGATTTAGAGGTTGTATCAATATTTTGTCTAAATCTGTGTTAGTTATTGTTAGAATTCGATAAAAATAAATCACTTGGTAGCTTATATGTTTTTGGTAAAATCTACAAAATTTAGGAGCATTCGTTTCATAACTTGTTAAGTGAAAAAAACAAACATGTATACCACAATACCCTAACTTCCTCTACATATACATATAAATATATATATATATATAAAAAAAATTTATAAATGTCCCTACAAGTTGCACGCTACTGCTCAACAATGTTTATTTAAACAGTTTTGATATTTAAACACACGTTGCCGGGGTAACAACGAACAACGAATATGGAAATATCCGAGCTCCTTTGAATTTGTACGTTCTTCATTCGTTGTTCGTTTTTTTCATTTACATTCTCGTTGTTCCGTGTACGTACAACAACGTACAACGTACACAGACGACAAGAACGAAAGTCTAAACGACTGATTAATAAACATCTGCGTTCAGGAACAAGAAAGCTTCAGAAGGTATTAAATACGAGTACTTTTCAAAGAAACACTGAAATATATAGAAACACTTGTTCATCTGGAAATATGACTTCCCACAGTAAAAGGTATACAACTACTTTATCAATTCTTAGCAAACCGGAAACATGCAATAACTTCTTTTTTGAAACAATGCCGAAACTGGGAATTTTCGTTTCTTTACACATGCATTCAAGCTCTAAGGCATTTCTCTCAAACATCCTTAGCTTTTCTTTATTTTGTTCCACCGCACTGGACTCATATTAGTCAGAACTAGAATTAATGCTTGGTACCTACCAAATAATCACTTTATATGATCTTTATAGTACTAAAACTTGTCCAAATTTGCACCCGAATGAAAGATTTAAATTCGATCTGAAGACTATTTGAACTCATTATCTTGGGGAGAACCAAGTCATAATGACTTACAAATCTAAACTATTATTTGTGAAGTGTGAGCATTGTAGGCTTTTTTTAAAACAAGAGATAGAATTTTGACTTCCTTCGAAGTGAACGTACTCCTGAAAATAAAGTTGTTTCTTATTTACATATATGACTGCCAGTGAGCGGGAATCGATCAGCAGGCATTCGACGTGACAGTCCGATGTTCTAACCATAATGCCATAAGATACTTCTTTTTTATTAACTGTATAGGTATCTACTATTAAAAGATTTTATTAAAGTCGAAATAAAATATTCAAGAAACAAAATCAGAGAATTCAGAACAATTCCAAAAAGCATTCTATTATTGGAATGTACCATCGAAAGCTCACTTCAATGGTTTCCTATATTCCGTGCTACGTATTTTCGCCATTCGCAATGCACTCGGACCATCGCCTTACATACACTATAACCCGAGAATACCCATACATAAATGTACACGTATTTATAGGTATTCATGTGTTTATATTTGTGTCATAAACAAAATAACAATATATCTTTATCATGGAATGCTTTTATATTCAAATTCTTTTATGTTTTATACAGCAGTAAATAGAAAGTGAGAAAGAACTTCCAGAATAAAAGAAAGAAAGACGATACTGGAAAATTGAGAATATCACTTTGTACCGGGTAACTGGAGAAAGTCGACATCATTGGGTGTAGAGATGTCAGCAGCGAGAGAGAAAGAGAGTGGATCGCAAATACTTTAGAATCATTTAGTGCAAAAAAATACCAACTTCGGACCATGGAAACTGGAAGTAATATGATATTCGCCAACCGAACATTCCATTTAAAATCAAGTAGAAGTAATTGTAAGTGTCATGTCTTCGGCCTGAATATATTTTGTTATTACAAGCAGTTCTTATGTGCTGTAGTTCGCCTGTAAAAAAAACGTTGAAAAGTCAAAATGAGCTTATTGGTGGCGCCTCATTAATTTTCGAAAATAAAAATAACTTCTGGTTTTTGTTCATTTAAAAAGTGGAAATATTGAGGTACCGATTGAGGGCAAATAAGTGTTTTCACTTGTCGAGTCAATGATCTGCCAAAGAGTATGTATAGGTATTTATTATTATTTTAATGACACAAGAAGATGAATTTCACATGTCCACATTATGGAGGTGTTAAAATTAGAAAGCTAATAAAAACTGATGATGGCCACCTGTAACATAATTACTGTAGGTATTATTTGTATGCTAAAAAATAATAACGTGTAGTTCACAATTTAGTCATCAGAGTCACTTAAATGTCTTAAATGACATAATATACATATGTATTTATACACATATTAAAAATTAAATCGGAGTTAAAAATATAATATTAACTCTAGTCGCAAAATCATGTTTAAATGTGATAGGAATGAATATTATAAGCCGGTGAACATTGTTTTGAATTCGTTAGGATTATAATAAGTGGGAAATATCGAGCTAGGTAAAATATTACACATACATACGTGTGGAATCCCTACATTTTACAATGCCTCCGATATTGGGCTTAAGGGTAAGCTGATGGTCATTCTGCTTAGATGTGTTGTGTTGCGTGTGAATTTGTTCAGGGATGGAATGCAACTGGCTACGTCCAAAGAACACTGTTTGTAAAAAAATCGATGAAAAGCGGATAGACCAGAAACACTTCTATGATGTTCGAGAGTGTCTATGGTTGACTAATAGAGATATTACCTAATATTCTTAACGCTTTGTTTTGAAAACGATCGAGAGGATGTTAGGCTGTTAGGAAGTTTGTGAAGCTTTAGCCCAAATATAAGAGTTTTTCTCAAACTTAGGGTTTTAGCGTTTAAGTCTTAACGTTGTACTGTTTACGGGTTACTTGTATATAATAGAGAATCAAAAATAGCATTGAATATAAATAACTTGTATATTGTAGTCATCTTGCAGAACTTTTTGATATTTCAAGTACAGTCAACACTCGCTAATTCGAAAGACTTCGAAGAACTATTAAAATATTGCTAATTTTCAAAAGCTAGAAATGTCAAATGGTTCGAAATTTTCGAGAGAAAAAATATGAAAGTTCGAATTATTGAGTAATAAACAATTAGTATTTATTAACTGGTATTTTTAACAAAATCAAAAGGTTAGAGGTAAATACATATACAATACATAGATATTGTGAATTAGTTATTAGTCTTTCGGAAGAAGTCTATAATGTTAGTTTGCTTCAAAGTACATTGCTGAGACTGATTAATAACTTTTTTTTTATCAAAAATATTGCCATAAATGCTGTTTCCTCAGTGTCGTTTTGTAAAGACAGAAGCTTTGTAATGTGTCGAATGAGGCTCTTGCTTCCTTTACTGACTCCCAAGAAATCTGATGTATCATCCTCATCTACATTGTTGATTTTTACTTACGACTTATAGGTACTATAAGGCAAGTTTTGCATTCGTAAAAAAATCGAACTCGAGAGTTTGATCAAAATTGACATTACGATGATAGCGAAGACAAAAAAAGTGGGTCTCACAATTCTGTCTGTCTATCTTTCTGTCTGTCTGTCTGTCTGTTCGACTACAGCCTAAACGGCTCGGCCGATTTGCGTTAAACTTGGTAGATATCGTTTTTAAGTTTTTCCCCCACATTTTTTTTTTAAATCCAAAAATAACGGTACCAGCCATACAAATTTTTTCTAAATTTTATAATTTTTTTTTTTTTAAACTGTCCCACAGATTTTTTTTTTAATTCGTAAAATTTCATTTAGTTAATGACGTCTCAAGAATAGCTTGAGGATTATCTACACTCCAAATGCGTATCAACATGAGATCAACAGCAATCTCGTTTCGAGCACATTCACCGAATGTACGCTTTGGCCGGTGGTCGTACGCCTTCAATACTTTCGCGAGTTGGATTTTGTAAGGCAGCAATCGAAGATATTTCGGCAAAAGTTTCCATAAAATGGATGGACACAATTGTTGTGCATGATGTGTGATGGACTCATTTGGTTCTTCCTCGATGTTGTGCGCTAAAGCAGCAATAGCTTCTTCGGTACGCACTTTACGATGTATCAGATGATGAGTATTATCATTGAAAGTAAACATGGTGTGAAAACGTTCCATCATTAATAGAATTAAGTGCTTTAATGGACGATTGTGTCGACCATAAAATGGAAGTAGTGCGCGATGCGTCTTACGAACAGAACCATGTTTTTCAAAGTAAATCTGGACAATTTGCATACGTTGTTCAGGCGATTCATGATGAAATGCCAAACCAAGCTAAAACTAAACAGGGCTGTCAACTTCAAATTATATACCTTTAGAAATACACCCCAGTGCAAACCATAATATTTTCTACTCGCCCCAACAAAAATATGTAGTTATGTTGTTTTTCTTTTGAGCTGAAATTCTTATTATTTTCTTTGTAAATTGCATTTGTAGTTACCTATATTTGCACGTTTCTTACTTGTTCAATATATTTAATATTTAGTAGTTTGTTAGGCTGAATTTATATTTCCTAACAACTAACAATATGCTAAATGATGACTGTGACAAGTTGATATTTCCTAGTATCTAAAGGTGAAAAAACTCTAAGAGAAAAGAAATAATGTTACAAGTGATGACAACTAGCCGTACAAACTAGCCGTACAACTGTACAAAAATAAGCAAAAATGACTAGCCCTTAGAAGCAAGAAGATTCAACGTCGTTATGAAGCTAAAAGTCCTGGAGCATGGGCCTTTTGAGACTTGCTTCTCCATTTGATGATTTTCGGCATATCATCGTATTGTGTTTATATTCAAGGTCAGTGTGTCCTTTTTGATCGACAGACTCAATATTATTTGACTAAAATATTCAATTCCTGTTCAATATTCAAAGCTGTTAACTTTTACACCTACATTGCCTAAGTCTAGTAGGCAATTGGTTTAATCAGAATAAAAAATAAGCAGAATATTTTATTTGTATGGTATACCTAAGAACGCGATACGTGAGTTGTATGTTCTTCCTTTACTACACCGTCCTTCCGGACTGATTCCGGACCAGAGTGCTTGGGTCCATTCGCATGATTACGTTATCTCAGTTGTTGAACTTTACAGCACGGGGTTATATCTTCTCTTCTAGTCGTCAACTGTGCAAACAGCACCAAAAATCATCCAGAAAATGTTCTTTCCAAACCATCCAGGACCACATTTGATCAAGTCCATTCATCTGCACCATATATAGAAACCGGGACGGTAAGTGTCTTTTAAAGGCACACTTTAAAGGATTGCCATCTCAGCACAAGTTCTTCCAATTATTTCAATATCTTCGGCGTACCCGAGTAATAGGGCGGACTTTTGAAAACTTGTGCTTCTAGTTTTGAAGTGGGAGCTTAGGACTAATACTTCTAGAGATATATTGAAGAAACCACATGAGAGTACATATCGCCTTGTCAGGAAACTTTTTTGACATCAAATTGCATCAGTGAGAATGGTACAGCGTCCTTCATCATCATCCTGTATAAACTGACAAGATTGCCAGAGATGCAAAACCTATATAGTTCGTCCCTATCATACGTGACTTTTAAATTGATGAAAAGGATGAAGTGTTGATTTGAAATTTCTGAGATTTTTTCATAAAGATCTGCCTTGCTATAAATATTTGGTCGACATTCCTGATCTAAGGCCACACTGGTATAGACCTGCCAGAAAAAATCTTGTAAACGATTTCTTTATCAATGGCGGAGTTCAGATAGTCTTCTTTCTTGAGGAAAGGGCAACCAATGCTGAGGTTCAAGCATCAGGCCTGGTTTATTGCGACTACCAGCAAATGAGCTGGTGCATGCTGCTAACCTAGTCAATACCTTCCACTTTGAAAGATTCTGTAGCAAGGAATTCAGATCCAGGGGATTTGTTGGACTTAAGATTTGATGTAGCTATCTTCAGTTCGTTGGGGTCCTTCTTTTTCCTTTTGACAAGCCAATATTCTTGTCTGTTCGCAGAACTTATGACCAGCTCTGGTTCATCTCTAACAAAAAATATATTATATTTTAATTTTGCTTCGAAAAAAAAAAAGCTTTCAATGACAATTCGCACTTAATACTCCCATAAACATCAAAATATTATTCGTTCTCCATTTGCCGAACCACCAAAGGATAGCTCTCATAAAAATCACAAAAACTGTATATCCTCCAAAAAACACTCAACCATTGTAAAAGATCAACTCAGTGATTAAAAAAGAACTGATTACCTTTGGAATGATCCATTACTGAAACAAGATGACCATTTATGACCATTAACTGACCTCTAAGCTTGCATGTCGTTTTTTAATCTCCCAAAAGAGGTGCGGAAAAGTTTTTCTGTGACCTTGAAAAAATTTAAAAAATATCCCACAAATTAGGTGCCAAAAAAATTGCTCTTGACCGTGAAAAACTTTAAGCCTTGATTAAATTTTTTTTATGACTGACCAATTTCTAACATTCTTGATGACATTTTTTGAACAATTAGATGATATATTTCTTTGCGAATATCACATATATGGGGTGCCAAGATCCCATAGCCCTTTCAACTTTTGCAATAGAATGGCAGAAATCTTTAAAAGTACCCGAATACTCGGTGGATATTGAAGCCTTTCCACTAGACATTTTTTCTTATATCAGTGTTTCTTTTAAGGAAATTTTCTTTTTTAAATTGCTCTCTGAAATTTCTGGGATACTAAAGATTCTTTGAGATACTGAATTTTTCACTCGGCTTAGCCAAAATAATTATTAATAAATAATTTTTTTAAGATAATTCAAAAATGTTGATTTAACACATCCTGAAAACTGTGTCTTTTAAAGACAAGTGGAAACCTAGCATTAAACTTAATGGCGCAAAATTTTAAACAGTTCTCGTTTAAGGAATAAAACCGGCTCTACTTAACGCAGTCGTTTAGCTTGGAGACTTGGTCTATGCATAATTTTAAACACATTAGACAACTCTTCTAACTGATGTGGGTTTCACAACAGAACCTAAGCGAATTTGCGTTGAACAACCCTTAATTTGGCAGATATATAACTCACACAACTACAAAAACACAAAAAAAAAAATAAAAAGAACAGACAACTTTAAACCAAATAATTTTTCGCCGAAAAAAGTACATTTTATATACTACCTCGGTACAGATTTTGATTGTTTATAAGTTATTTACATTATTTTAGATGGAAATAAAGTATAAATCGCAAATTCACAGCATAAAAACTCAATTTGTTGTTGCAAGGTGCAGATTCATACATAAGATATGTATGTACCTACATACATTTTTATTTGCAGATTTGTTCATCGTAGAGCACTTTCGTACGATTATTTCGAATTTATAATATTCAGTTATTCAGTCTATTTACAAAAAACATCTTTAAAAAATTGAATAAAACATCAGTAAACATTTTGCTTCCATTTGCTTTGGTATGAAATGACCATTGTCAATATGGATAAAGTATACTTTTAAAAGATAAACTAGCTATTTGCTGCTGTTAAAGTAAGACGAGCTCTTTAACGTTAAAGTATAGTTTATGTCCTTTAAAATTAACAAAAAGTCGGTTCTCGTTTTATACTCAATATTTAGAGTCGACTCCCATTCTAAAATTGATTTAGAGTAGGTTTTAAATGTTTAAAATTTTGCGCCAATATTTTTTGCTTCAGTTTGTTAATTCAAATGCGTTTGGGACCGAAAAGCAAAGCCACTGAATTTGAGATTTTGGGTTCACCAATACTGTTAACTTTGCCTTTATGGCAAATATTGTTTTAACGTAAAAAGAACATTTCCTGTCTTTAATCAAACTCAACTTTACGATGATTGATTGATAAGTCCCAAAAGCGTCTACAGTCTGTGCGTCTGTAAGTCCACTGTGTAATGTATATATCGAACTAGAGCCTTAATGGATAGACTGATTTGCTAGCTCATCTAGGACGGGTACGGGTAGCTCTAACACAATTCTTTTGATATTTTAAAATTTTATCAGAACCGGATCAAACGATTTTTATAAAACTTCTTTCCTGTAATACCCAGAATAATTTGTTATTCTTTTCCATAATCTTGTTTTGGCACATGTCTAACAAAATTTCATACTGTAGTGCGTTCAACTTCAACACCTTGTCCTACACCGAGGTTCGCACCTCCTTTATGCTTTTTTGATTCCCCTAATAAGTATAATCAGAAAACCTCTGCAAATTTTCCGAAATAATCCAAAATAGCTTTTTTTGGTCAACAAAAATTTTGTTAAATTCAGTTCATTTTACATCGGTTTTTTGACAAAAATCCAATGTGAACTATACCCAACCAAGATTAAAATTGTAATCATTAACGTTGGAAGATTTTGGCCTGGCATTGATTCTATATGAAGGTTTTTAAAATACAAATTTTATATAGGTACTACTGAAATAAATCAGCCAAGTAGAAGACTTAGACTTATTGATTCAAAAAATCGAAATAATCTATTAAAGTCATTTTCATTAATTTCTGGCCGTTTTATATAAAATTTTGATTGTCGCACAAGACATATTCGCACTTCAACTTAAGAGAATTCTAAGACTAGTCAAAAAGAGGTTCAGGAATCTTGATATTTTTGTAGCTTTTACTATAATATTCTATACCAAATTTTTTTCTTATAAATGTTTTAAAATTTAAATTTGAAATTTTTAGTTTTTTACATAACAGCAAGTTCATTCATTTTTACTCAAATTTATTTATATTATTTGTATACGAATAGCTTAACCTGCTTTAAATTAAATAAAATAATAAAAAAAAAGAGACAAAATAAATACCCTACGAAGTGGCTTTTTTCTAAACGACTTTAATCATATGATCGAAGTTTAAATAGGTAGCGCAAATGAGTTGTGGATTATTCAACAAAGTTCAACTAAGCATCTATCAACTTTTATTTACATACAGAATTCTCTCTACTAGCTGCGTGTATGATTGAATGTTGTAATTATTTCCCATAAGAAAATGTGTGTTACATAGATTACCACTAAAGCATATTCTAGCAAGTGCTATGAAAGTAATTCCAAATATTTATCCAGAGCTTAAAATTTGTATTCATCATACCCATGGCCTTGACGGCCTTAACAAAAACAAAATATATAATCTTTTTCACGATATTTACGATTTTAAATCCCATTGATAGCTTGTTCTCCACTGCAATACAACTCTAAAATTCAAAATTGAATCTACAATATAGAGCTTTTTTTACAGCTTTTCAAATCAACAGTTAAGAAAAAGCTTCTTTTCATATTGACACTGCAATTGTAACCTTGATCTTACTCAATGCTAAGGTCTTTGACGTTTCTTTCCATTGAGAGCCCAAGAGAACCAACCTTCTCTCATACTCGTGATTATTGACGCTATGAATCTCTTTCCCCTTGTCATCTCAAAAAATACTATACCAACTGGCTGTTGCAAAAACCGCTCTTGTAACTGGTAGCAGGAAACATTTTCCATTCCATCCAACTTGAAGAAGGGGAAATAATAGAGCTTGAAGAATGTTCATAGTTTTTCTTTACAAAGAATCTAAAAGCAAAGTTGAATTCCCGTGTTAGGCACCACACACTACACACTCACTGGAATGGTAAATTGATAAATTTCTCCAGCACATATAAATAAAATGCAGAAAAGAAAACAACTGAAAGAACGTAGGCAACAATCATCGTTGTCATCATTTATATCGTTCTATACTTCTTCGCGCTGTAATTATATTTGTTTCTCCCCTTTTTCTGACTTTTGGTTTGCCTCACACACTCATGTGTAGTTTGGAGAGTCTTTGGAAAAGGCATAAAAGAGGAACGTTTACAGGTTCAAAGTCATTGCCCATGATGCAACTAATGTAGTAACATCTTTACCCAATTACCACCAAGTTTGGAGAAACCTTGTTTTTTGTCTGCTCCCAATTTAGTGTGTTTTGTTCTTTTGTGAAATCTCATTGTTGGATATTCGTCTTCCTAAATAAATCCGGGCATTAAGAAATTTATGAATTATTCGAATTTGTTCGTTCAGTTTTTTTTTTGTGTAGCATCAGAGGCTTACGATCATAAATAAGGATTTAAAAGGATAATTTTAAAAGATCGAAAAGAAGAAAAGCAGTGAAAAAATCATAGTGGATTTGTGGAATAGTGGATTTTTATACGCAGTTTTACAAGAGTGGATTCTTTTAACATAACGAAAAGTGCAGTTTAATAAAAATCAGACAGACTTGTGGATAATAAATAATCACTACAAAAAAAACAAGAAAATAGTTTTTGGAGTCCAGATTTTGGGATCATATTGGATATATTTCTACACCAAAGTTGACTTGAGTTTCAGTAAGTACGAGTAGATTATGTCAATTAAATCAATGCAAATGGATATCAAAAGCTAGGTTAAGAAATCAAGTTGAAAAACTCTTCATTAGAAACAGAAAACCTACTTACAAATACTTGGCAAAAACAATTTTTTAAGAATCAATTTTCAATATTTATCGAATTTCTCATTCTTGATTTGTATATAATTGATTAGCTCATTTATATTTTGAACCACCTCCAACGAACCAAAATTTCAAATTCTTCTCATATGCTATTTTGAACACAAAAACAGGACATACGAGTATCTATGTGTCATTCCCATAATAGAAATAAATGTTTGAACAATTAAATTAAACTTAAAACGACAGATTTTTAAATGGTGAACACAAAACAAAAGAGCTGAACAGCGAACTCTTTTTTTTCTTTTTCGTGTGATTTTTAAAGTTATGCGTATGGGCTGTGTTTAAATAAATTGTATTTGTAATTATAATTTATATACAATTTGACATTTACAATTTTTATGATTTTCATGATTAGTCTTGAGGTTGATTTTCAACTTCTTTCTTAATTTATTTTTTACTGATTCGAAAGTGAGACATATTTGTGTTGAGAACAGTTCTTGAAAACCAAACCATTATTCAAAAAAAAAAGCTAAAAACTGAACTTTTACAACATTTAGAAAGTTATTTATTAATCAGTTCAAAATCTTATAGAAACCTTTAAAAGGAAAACTCTATACTAAATTTACTTAATTAAAGCTTAATGACTTTGAACCACTTATCAGTTAAACTTATACTGGTCATCGGTCAACAACATTTGTGTCTGCAAACTACTTACTTAGTTAGTTTTACCTTGAAAATTTTGCGCTTAAGCTGTGTTAGGACTGAAATTACAGAATTTAAGAATATTATTGATTTTAGGAGAAGGAGTATTTGTTATAAATATTAATTTATTCTTATTTGGTATGTAAAAAAGTTTCAAGTATGGAATTAAAATAAACCAAATAATTAACGAAATTACTTTTTTTCGAATTTCTAACGCAATTATTAATGATTTTTCTCTTATTAGTTTCTCGACTTTGGTTTTAACCCTAAATGGTAGTTTAAAATAAAATTATAAGTTTTAGAAAGTTTAAGGTGAATTTAATTTGGTATCTTTATTTATAATAGATTGGTTGACAATATATCACCAAATGGTTATTTATAGCTTTATAAGGCCGGTTTTGAATATTCGGATAATTAATTTTGTACTGTTTTGAAAGAACACTTTTAAAATACCTATAAAATAATAAAGTGTATATATAGTTATAATTTAAAATTTAATCAAGGAACTCTTCAAATATAGTTAATTTAAATGTCCACCTTAAATTTTCATTTTAAAGTCTCTTAAAGTCAAATAATAAATTAAAGTGAAACGGATCGTTGAGAACTTGAACATAGGGACCATTAATTTGTGTGTGTTGTCGGTAGAAATGGTACAATTTTGCACGGAGTCCGAATAAATAAAATGAGAAGCAGTTTTCATATTAAGAAATACTGTGGAAGTATGTCACTTCCTCGCACGAAGCAGTATCCCTGAAATTTTGTATTTCTTATTCTAAGGTGGCAACGACCTCTGGCATGATAGAACAAGGCACTAACCAAAAGATTGCTTCATTTTTGGCTTACATTAGAAAACTTGAAACAAATTAATTAAAAAGACGATTTAACTTGAAAAAAAAATGCTGGAAGTTAGTCATAACCAAATACTCGAATTCTTTTTTTTAAATATTTAATTCTATAAAAAACTAGAACTTTATAAGTATAGGCCTTGAATTTTTTTTTTATTGCTTGAAATTCTTTCATAAAATGCATTCTACTGATGGTTCACAGAACCAGATTTTTGAGGAATTTGTAGTCCTGATTCCAAATTTGATCTCTCGCCCTGGTTTTTCACATAACTGATCCGATGGTGAAAAAAACTTTTACTCAATCTGTGGTCGATTCTAGTTCTTCTTAGAAAACCGACAGTCTTCCAAAAGTATCACTTGTCAGGAAAAGCCCTTTTTATCTCAGCCATAAGGACTTGGCAAAGAAATTGCAGGTCCTCTTCATTCCTGCTAACACGTACCTTAATTTATTTCTCAATTTTACTTTATTCTTACTTTGAACAAACCATAGCCAATATATAAAATAAAACAAAAACCCTTGCGATAGGTTAGAGTGTGATGTTTATATAACAGTAATAGAGGTGCACTTAAGTATTAAGATTTGTTTGAGTAAACAAGTTTGCAAAAACTTTTGTTTGTATAATGTAAAGAATTTGTATAATGGTAAGTTCATTAAACTATCAAGCCGGCCGGTGGTGTTTAAATGAATTATCACTCATGGCTTTTTGTATTGTTAGATAATCTCAAAGAACAATTCCGATTTATGATCCGTCAAAGCATAAATCTGAAACAAACAAAAAACACCAAAAGCAAACATTTTCAAACTGAAATAACAAAAATTATATTAGTTATTTTGATTTATTTAACAATTTCCATAGGTCTCAACTGATACCTAATATCATAAGCCCCTTTAAGGTCTTAAAAATATGAGCAAATATTTAACACAATAATTTCCCCACTGCCTTTACCACCATATTTGTCTGAAAGGAAAAACAAATATTACTAAATATATGGTATTCATAGAGATACGATATAGTTCAAGATGTCTACTCATTGTCTATACCTCTCCTTTAATATAAATTTCCATTTAATCTTTCGTCTCAATCTTTTTTTTCTGAACATTTAATTTTATCTAATTATTATATTTTCGTGGAACTAAACCTTTGGTTTGGTTTGATTTATACCTGATGATTAAGCTGATAGCTATTTAAAAAAGTACTTTTGAAAGATATTAATAAATTATAATATCGGTAGATCTAGTTAATAAATTTTTGTCACATAAGAACTAAACTTCAAACATTAGGGCATATTAATAGAAGTTTGTGTTGGATATAATTGTTCCCTTTCATAAATAAATTGCCTTCGAGCAATCGACTTGACCCTCATAGTTACATTTAAAATTATCTAACAATTCATAAACACCATCCATATGTCAACATTTTTTAATGATGTTTCCTAAGCTTTTTAATAATTTTACTTGACTAAATTAAAATGAGCTGCTATTGTCTGCTTGTTCTTAGTTTTAAAAGCCAAAAACAAATTGATTTTTTTTAATTTCGTCATTATTTATCTTAAGATAATTATCCAAATAATATAAGCTAATATTGATTCAAAGAAGCTTTTTTATGGCCTTTATTTATTCATTCTTGACGCTGTACATTGAGTCCAGAAAAATTGGCGTTTCGTCCTGGCGATCTCATATGGACTCATCAGTTGAGTATGAGGGCCTTATCAATACGCAATTTTTATTAAATTCAGTTCATCTTACAAGTGATGAGTCCATGTGAGATCGCGGGGACGATACGCCAATTTTTGTGGACTTAAACGCCATAAAAAAGCTATTTTGAATCAATAATTCAACAAGTCCAATAATAGTGCTAAGTTTTCTACTTGACTAATTTATTTCAGTAGTATCTTTGTATATAAAACTAATAATACTCTCATGAAGACGAACGATAGGGGCGCCATCTTAAGCATAGCGATAGTACTTGTTAGATATGCCTGTGCTCAATTTAAGAATAAAATATTCTCGTTTTTACTACTTGTTTTGTATCTTATCCTACTCTTCACTGTAAAATCGTTCGCTAATTTCAGCGCCACCATCAGGATAGGGTTCGCATCACAAAATCACGCTCCATGATAATGCTATAGATTATTTATACAAAGGTAGTATGTAGAGTTTGTATTATAAAAACCTTCATATTATAAACTTATATTATTATTTCAATTTTCCACTAACATATTAAATCTACGCAGATTATGTGATAGAAGGGATATTTTACTTGCGTACTAACATAAGGCTTAAGTCCACTTAGTGGTCACTTAACTTTGCAATAGTTGATATATACAGTGACGAGCAAAAGTGGTCAAATGTTTTCGCTTACTTGAAAAAATTGATTTAAAGTAAGAGTTTTTAATAGAATTAAAATCTTTTTTTATTTTTTTCATTTTGTTTATTAAACTAAATTTTATTATTTATAATAACTTTTTTCAAAAAATCATATATTATACAAAACAAAAAATATTCCATTAGTTTTTAGACTTGTCCAATTATGCACGTTTAAATTCAATGTTTTTTCTTTAGTATTTAG
The DNA here is from genome assembly GCA_963931855.1 of Philhelius festivus. Classification (NCBI taxonomy): domain Eukaryota; kingdom Metazoa; phylum Arthropoda; class Insecta; order Diptera; family Syrphidae; genus Philhelius; species Philhelius festivus. The sequence goes on along the minus strand of OZ007556.1, from coordinate 121,607,055 downwards.
TCCATAAACCTTTATTTTTAATTACTTGGGAGCAACGCTTTGGCATATTTTCCACCAAATTATGGAGAAATTGCTCTGGAATACGGGCTCATTCCAGCTCCATTCGTTGCCAAAGCTCCTGAGTGTTTGATGTGTGATTTTTGTGCTGCCCCAACCGTCGCTTCACTGTGACCATAAATTTTCCATTGGATTGAGGTCAGGGCTTTGTGCTGGCCATGTCATCGTCGTAAACTATTGATTTCTCAGCCATTCCGAGGCAATTTTTGACGTGTGTTTTGGATCTCCTTCTTGCTGAAAAGTTATTTCACAATCATTGAAACCTGTTGATGCAGTAAAAGGTGGTAAATTTGTCTTTAAAATGTCCAAATATTTTTCTTTGTTCATGATGCCATCGATTTTCACCAAAGGACCAACAGAGTTCCACGAGAAACAGCCCCAAGCCATCACCGAACCTCCTCCATGTTTCACAGTCTTTTGAACTTGATGTTGTTGAAGTGGTTCTCCAGGACGTGACCAATAAAAATATCTACCATCCGTTCCTATTCTATTGACCTTCGTCTCGCCCGACCAAATGACTTTTTTCCATTGGTCAATGGTCCAGTGTTTGTGCTTTTTAGCAAAAGCTAACCTGGCTTTAATATTTTCGCTGAAAGCAGAGGCTTCTTCGGTTTCTCTTTAGCATTTAACCCAATTCTTTTGAGTGCCCGGCGTGCAGTCCATTCACTAACTGGCTTGTCTATGTTTTGGGCTGCCTGCTTAGGTGTTTTGGACCCACAACTTCTCAACTCTTTCCATTCTTCTAGCTTCCAAATCAGAAAGTAGTCGTTTTCGTCCTTTTTTCATTGGGGGACATCGATGTTTTTCTCTTTTTATTAATATTAAGCACAGAAGTTTTTGAAATTTTCAAAATTTTGGACACTTCACGCGATGTTTCACCACTTTTTAGTAAAAAAAATAGCGCGGTCGATTTGATGTTTACAGTTTTTTTTCACGTTTACACGTTTTAAAATGAACAATTTACCCACAACAAACTATCAACAAATAAAATTATCTGAACTATTACTTGTTAAATAACAGTAAAACAAACAAAGCACAATAGAGAGGAACATCTCTCAATGAACAAACAATGTTAAATCTCTTGAAACTAAAACGTGCATAATTGGACAAAACCAGAAAATTATAATAATTTTTTTTGTTTGTATAATATATTATTTTTTGAAAATTTTATTATACATAGATAATAAATGTGAGTCAAACAAAAAAATAAAAAAAATAAAAAAAGATTTTAGTTCTATTAAAAAATCCTTACTAAATCAATTTTTCAAAAAAGCGAAATCATTTGACCACTTTTGCTCGTCACTGTATATAATATTGGTAGGAGTTATGGTTATGATACTGTCCTTATAGTAAACTATGAGGGGATTTACTAGGAATCATCAAATTTCTGTCTATTATATAACAAGGCGAACAGAAATATATGTAGGCAAAGTATTTCACATTCGTGTGGTGCAACTAAAAATTATCTGTACTCAACAGTGCGTCCAAAACTAGGAAATCATGGATATTCATTGAAATGCGAGTATTATGGTAGAATCGCTTAACTGAATGGAATTGGCTATTTTACTGGAACACTACGTTGACGAATATGGTTCAGTATGTTGAAGAAGTAGCTATATGAAAATTGTACTACATAAAGTTGGACTTATATACGATTCATCAGATACAATCAGATTGGAGGGAAAACAAAATTTTGTACTTGAGGAAAATTCTCATACTGCACAACATTTATATATGGCGACATCGAGCATATGATCTTTCCACAAAAGATGTTTGATCTTATAACCCAATAAAAGCATGTATATGACAAATTTTAAATTTTTATAGTTATCCCTCGATTCACGAGGTAAACTTGGAAATCTTTTCGATCAAACTTAGTTTTACCTAAGTACCACAGAAATATATCTACAATTTCTTTAAAGCTAAACATTATTTCTCTCTTTTAATCAATCATTATAGTATACACCTGCAATCATTTCACTTTCTTTAGCTGATTTTAAAGTCTCAAATCCGAGTTTTTATTCCACGGGTACCAACAAAAAATGAGTAAATAATGATTAATTAAATTCAGGCCTTAACTCGATCTGAACAAAACGATTCAAAAGCTTAATTACATACAACATTAGTTCATTTTATTGAACCCGGCGAACACACTCACCTCATGTAGATAACGTCAATCACAGAGAAAATATATATAAAGAAAAATCGTGCAGTGAAAATTCTCTCACAACTTATTTTATTTTTGTTTTCTCGATCGGTTGACCCAAATTCAGTTAATTATTACCACCATCACACTTCTTATTCCCATTCCCAGTCACAGGCCCAGGCAGTTATTTTGACTTTCAGACTGGTTTACCAAAAGTGGTAAAAGTAACAGGAAGAGACAGTCAAAGAAAGCGTCACCATTACGTTGTGTTCGGCGTCATCTCAAAATCAGCACCGCATTCTGTTGTTCTTTCTCGTTGTGGGAATTCTGACAAAAAAGGGCATAAACTGCAGTAGTCCCCCTGGCGTAAGAATATAAATACATAAATAGATTTATCTGTGCCGATTGAATTTAGAACCCACCATCTGAAGAAACTCCATAGTTACAACGCTATTTCCGGCTTTTTTTCTAGCCGATGGCCTACAAAAGAACATGAATAATCATCAGTGATCTTTGATCAGTGTTCTTCTTCTATGTCGACCTGTAATTTTAGTTTTAACTTGTTTTGTTTTTTGCAACTCCAAAGTTGATGGAATATAAAAAAAATCTACAAAAAGTGAAAACATTTTCGTCGTGAAAATCGAAGATACGAGTATGTATATACTTTTGGAGCTTTCAACGACCATAGAGACAGACTTTGGGTACAAATGAAATTCTTGAAGAGATTTAAAGAATTCTTCGGATTTAAAGAAAGAGTCGGTGAAAAGATGACAGGGTAAACCGTTTTGAATAGTAAATTTGGAAAGTCTGTTTCTTATGGTTATTTGTTTTAAGTAAACTTGGTGCACGGTGTTTTAGAACGATCGAATTATTTAAGTACATACAAACAATTATTGAAATTATTTCTTGATACAAAAATGTACACAGTTCTTTAAACGACACTCCTCGGACATTGTTGAGAACTTTTAGAAGAAAGAGTTACGGAAACATCTTGATCTTTCCTTTTCGGTTTCATGGATACCTTAAGACGATGATGAATACAAAATTTAAACTGAAAAGAATATCATAAGAAGCTCGTAATTGGTTATCCATCGTGCTCACGGTTATGTGGCAGATAACTTATGGGGGATTTACGTTGTTTAAAAATAATGTAAAAAAATTATGCCGTCGTATGTCTTCGGTTTTATTGTGTATTTAGGAAGCGGTAGGACCCTATGATTTGAAAAAAGTTTTTCCATAAGACCTGTACTGACAATCTTTGTTAGACAGGATATAACTAGTTTCCATCTGCATCGACTCCAGAGTTGTGCAATTAGTTGGTCTCTCGGGAAAGTTATGGAGAGGGCTAAAAAGTAATGTAAGAAAAGATCACTTCTCTCACCACCCCATTTCCAATGGTTATATATACCCTTTTTTTTGCTTTTTGTTTTGTATTCATTTTTATCTAGTTATCGTTGAATACGAGTTAAGACACTCACCCATATTCCACAAGTCGTATTTTGTCTCGTACTCGTAGTCGAACTCGTCTCGTATCAAAATCGTTATTCTTCAAGTCGTATACGTTGCGTACGAGAAGCTTTAAAAAACAACGTATATTGTCGCCCGTAGTTAATTGTCAAAATCAATAAATTTGAATTGAAAAAGTCATTTGTTGTTTTTTCAATTAAATTATTTTATTTATAATGAAATTCTGATGAGCTCCATTGATTTGAAGTGGCTCTTCTTCTATTTTATTTGTTTTTTCTTTTTGTTTTTTGTCTGTACGAGTTAGACAAAGAGCTCACAGCAATTTTTGGGTGTGATTGATAACAAAAAATAATTAGCATAATTAGATAGGCCTTTTATAGTTATTTACAAATGTGAAAGTCTTGCATACTCTAGTGGAAGCAATAGTGCATCAAGTATGCAGTTCTTTCCAAGTCCAAATAATTGTGATAAGAACCTTGCCAAAATGTAGAGTTAAGCCCCCGATTGAAAATATCGAGGTCCAAGACGTTTTACAGACAGCCTTCTGCCTGCCAGACGCGATAAGAATAGGCTACTTCTTGCACTAAGAAGACCACCTTCAAAACGTTTTGGACCTCGATATTTGCAATCAGGGCACTTAGCTCTTCATTTTGAAGTTATGCCAAATTTTGTATCCCAATTTTTTTAGACTTTGAAAAGAACTGCATACTTAATGCACTATAATGCACTATTGCACCCACTAGAGTATGCAAGACTTTCACATTTGTAAATAACTATCTATAAAAGGCCTATCTAATTATGCTAATTATTTTTTGTTATCAATTACACCCAAAAATTGCTTTGGGCTCTCGGTCTAAGTGGTGTTACTGGCTTGTGAATACTCGTTATGTTCTTGGACTATATCAGTTTCATCTTCAGTATTTATCGTGTCGATTACAGGAGGAGGCTGAAAAACTCCAATGTTTGATCCTTGGGGATTAACAATTTAAATTTAAAATGTTAGCAATGTACTTTTCAAATTTGCTCCAGCATATGGTTGTAATTTTCTGCCGATTCCGAACGGCAAATGTGCAGCACTTTCCAAGACAAGAGATATACTCTTAGAGGATTTGTCAATTTATTGCAAGAGGCATTACACTCCTGAAAAACTTTTTGCTGCGGCTGAGAATCGAACTCCAGACCTTCCGCATGACAGTTTAACGCCTAACCATTTTGCCAAGAGGTACCAATGTACTTATGTACATTGACTTTTTGTCCATTTTTATCGAAAAAAAAACAAGTCTCGTCTAGAAAATTTAATACGAGTAAAAAAGTACACAAATACGACTTCAAGTAAATCGAATACGAGATTCGGAATAACGATAAAATACGAATAGTCGTATGCGATGTTTGGCGTTTCCCGATATTAGTACAAGTGAAGTCGAATGTACGACTTCTGGAATACCAACATACGACTATAGTCGAATACGAGTCATAAATACGAGTTTCAGAATACGGGTGACTGTTTGAGCTTTGAATAAACTTTTTTCCTAATAAAGTAATTTAAAATGATACTGATTCCAAAGTTCGGTATACTTTTCTAAAGAATAAAGTATTTTGTATTCGAAAAATATATACAAGTTCCTATTTCAATATTTATAGATAAAAATTACAACTTGATACATTTCTGTTGAAAAATTTGTGTGGCATTTTACTTAAAAAAATACTGCAATCGTTTCTAAAGCGAAAGTTGATACAGAAAGTTGAATTTTTATCCAGCGAAAAATATTTTTTTGTTGACACAAACCCTGCAAAATAATGTTGGTATGTTTGTACATTAATAAAGGCAATATAATATAAAATTTTCTCAAAATAATTGTATCCATACAGCAGACAATTTGATTTTTTTTAATTTAAAGCGAATTTTCATTCAACAAAATGAAACAAATGTTTTGAAATTATTTATTTCTTCAAACAGATTAACAAATATCTTAGATAACGGAATAAATGAAAATAATCTAGTATTTAGGCTTTTTTAAACAATCACCACACGAAACCATATTAAAATCAAAAATGTCACAAACTTAGTTTTTTAAACAACTAATTAAAAGTTCTTTATAGTAATAATTTGATCCATCTCTAATTCTATATTTTCAAGAGATTGATTGATTGACAAGAAAACAATTCGACATAATTAATAAATATTTTCGGATTAGCCGCGTTATTTTTAAGAGTGCAGTGGGTTCTTTTTATGTTGGATAAACGCAAAGAATTATTCCTACACGTCTGAAAGAGCACATTAGTGATGTGAGCAAAAAACAGCGGGAAAAATCGGCAATTTGGGAGCATTATCTTGGACAATCCAGATGAATCTCACTGGATTCATTTTGACCAAGAAAAGGTTTTAGGTCAAGAAAAATATTATATCCCACGCTTGGTATGAAGGCGATTGAAATCAAGCACCATCAAAATTTTAATCGTGTCGACAGTTTGAAGCTCTCTCGAGCGTGGGATCCTATCATCGCTATGCCGCGGGCATCCCAAATTAAGATTGAAACACCCTGCAATGTAGTGAGTGTCGTTTCCTCCCAACAACCTGCACCTCGACAACAACAACTTAAAGAGATAGAACTGTCTGTAAACAGCTGACTATCCTCAATACAAATTGATGCGAAACGTTCGGGGTGAGTTCTAAATTGCATTCTTAAAAATTTCAAATAACGCGGCTAATCCGAAAATATTTTTTAATTATGTCCAACAACCGCGAAAACCTTAAAAGTTATATAAAACAATTCGAATTATAAAGAGGCTATCAATATTCTAACCCGCAGAATCTGAAAAGCCATTTTAGTGAAACGTTTTTAAATACTTACAATTCTTAATGAATGAACAGTTCCACATGATGCAATAATTGTTTTCCAAAATTTGAAAAAAAAATATATAGATTAAATCTCAAGGTTAAAGTATCTAAAAAGGCGTTTGAATTTCGGTATATGTACAAAACCGAGCATACAGCTGGTTTTCGCTACAATATAGTCAATATGACTATTTTTTCGTCAAAAATTTAATTGATATTCCTTTTTTTCGATGATTTTTGCTAACGAAGTTCCATTCCATTTTACGAAAATGTATTGGAGATGTATTTCGACAGAATTGCATGCTTTTACACTTTGGTCATTATCCGTACACCAATCAGATATTACTTAAATTTTTCTGAATACTAAGGCAAATTAAAGTTGACTTCATTTAAAAGTAAAGTCTTAAATAGTCAGCACATATTAAACACTCACCATAATAAACTAGACTTGAAATTTAATTTATGAATATTAAAAATAGTAGGGGTTCTAAATGGCTTCCTTGGGGAACATCAGAAATAGAATTTTATTGATTTAAAAATGCTTACTTTCGCCAGTTAGGTAGAATTCAAACTATTTTAAAATATTAAAATAAAATTTTTAAGTTTTTTAACTTGGATATCAAAATTAAATGGTTGAATCGATGAAGAGCGAAATCGAAAAATCGGTGTAAGCTGCATCATATTAAAAGCGTTTTTGTACAATACTCACCATACAGTTGCTGAATTCAACGATGTTAGTGGTAGTAGACTTCCAAATAATGAATCCATGTTACAATAGAGATATGACTTCTTGTAGAAGAAATACCAATTATTTATAAACAATTATTTCAAAAAATTAAGGTATTGCAATTACGGTAGTTACTAATTTACTTTTGGAACCCGACTAAAAAACAGTTTTTCTAAGCATCTCAAGGAATTCATATTTACGCAGCGAACGGTTGAAAATAACAGCGAGTGGAGTAGCCAAAGTAATTGACTAAGACCATCAGCTCAAGTTGCTTACCTTTATTTAACAAGTCGAACTCATCTTCGATTTCTTTGATAAAAACTTGCAGCTCACTATTGTTTATTTTATAAGTAAAAATCTCAAATTTACAGTATAAGATTAAAGTTTTGTACACTAAACGAAAAAAGGTTACACAAAAATTACCGATCGTTAAAGGGTCACAAAATATTTCATCTTGGCATACCAGTAGATCGCTTTAAATCATTTATGAATCTCTAAAAAAATGTAAATGAAAATTTCATCAAAATCCATCAAGCCGTTTTAGAGTCCAAAGGCAACATCCACACATCGATTTTTATATAAATACAGTGTGCGTCTTACGTTCCAGGTTGATTTAATTCGGTTGCTATTTTTGTCTGAATGAAATTTGTCAGTTGATATTTGACAGGCTGGAGAGAGTGCTCGAAAAGAACTTATTATTATTCTACCGCATCAAGAACATGTTGAAATTGTTAAAACATTTTATTTAAATAATTTTTCAATTGTAAATACGTGGAGAAAATTGCATGACTTTATTGGTGTTAATCTTGTTCCGAACAAGTCCATCATTCAGGGTACAATTTTTAATTTTGAAGATTTGAATACGCTGGGAGATAAAGAGTTAGTAAATTGTGCGCCATCTAGGGCTGCGATGTCATTGGCAATATTTCTTTGAGGATCCCATAGGCAATGTTGTACCACTTACTGGTGACCGCTATCGGCACATGTTGGAAAAGTTTCTTGTGTCAAAATTGGATCAATTAGTAGTTCCAGCAAGACGGTGTCACATCACAAAATTTTAAAATTTTTTGCTTAAAGAAAATCTTACACAAGGTCAACATAATTATCAGAATTAGCTCTTGCAATGCTCACACTCAATTCGTTTTCCATTAAATCTTAAACAATAAATCGATTAAAATTATAGCTCGATCTAGACCTGGAAACAAAAATGGACAGACAGAAGCTATGAAGAAAACTACGTTTCTTGTAAATCTATATGCATGACTAATGTCTAAGATACGTTAAAATGAGTTGTACCAAAATGAAAGGAAATCTGTTCACCCATTTAAGGTTAAGCTCAATGAATAGTTTGTGTACACATAATTTTCATGAGTGTTTGTTCCTTAGCTCAAGTGTATTAATATAAGAAATAGTTCAATTTATATAAAAGATTTCAATTAAACCGCAAACAAAATTATTAATAACGGAGACGAAATATTTTTAAATCCCAGCATTGTAAATAAGTCAAAATTTTAGAAAGCAAAAAGTTCAACCAGGCGTAGTGATTTCACCGAGACCATAAAATCGCTAGTCTAGAACATAAACCATCAACACAAAACTCCGCTTTCCATAAAAGTTCCCAAGGCATCTTACGAGTATATTCGAATTTCTAGTTTGAGTAAACCTTTGTAATCCAAACCATTCTGCAGAGTAAGGAATTCTTTAAGCTCATAAACTAATAAACTATATAAATATATATAGTTAGCAAAATGCAGTACTTGCTAGTCTAACATCAATGATAATTAAAATTCCTATAATGCAGTTTTAACTATAAGGAGTATTTTGTACTTATGTTTGCATTATTGTTGCTCTAATGCGGTAACCACAATCACAGATAGATATAAAAGCAAAACCATCTCTAACCAACGCAACGCGGAAAACTATTTCAAACTGTTCCCTTTTTACAGCCACATTACATGTTCTCATGTTCATTCACCTGTAAATTTGTATGATGTTGATCTTGATGACAAAGATGAATTAATTCCATTTACATCAGAAGCTAGTTCCCATAATGGAGATCTTACTCGCATTTATTTGCTACAGATATGTTATACATTGAGTTTCCATTCACGCAGTTCCTCTGGGTATCAAATTACGCATCAGGAAAGTCAAAACAGAAGAAGAGGATGTAAAAATGTTGTTCCGTTATGCGTAATACCACACCACCATAATGACCGCAACGACATCATCATCGTCATCTCATCATTATATCAACATCCCCTTCCCCTACTAGTGTAGACGACAAATCTAAAAGACGAGGTTTCTGGACGGATTGTGGACTAGATAATGTATTCACCCAATTGGAGCTCATTGATCTTGTTATGTGATATTTATAATCTTCTCTCGTTCTTCGTTCAATCTGTTCCTCCGTAGAGTTATGCTTGGTGACTCTTGTACGTATTAATTGGAGATGCTTAATTATAAAATGGGGCTCAGTTTTGTATCATGCAAGATAACTGCGAATATCATTTTTAATAATAGATAATTCATGGCCGTTAACCTAGACTTTCAATGTAAGAAGCTATGATTGAAGATTGGTTAGTTTTATACAGTAAAACAAGGGAACTTTTCGTCAAGGGAAAAATTAATTTTAAAATAATTTCTATATTTTATGAATTACCAATTCAAAATCTGATTAAAATAATCATTTGTTATTGTTGAATTCCCCACAAGTTTTCATTCGAACGATTTTTTTTTTTTCAAATAAACTAAGCTTGAACTCTTCAAATACCGGCAGAATCATGAAAGCTATTGAATGGAGTTAAGTAACCTTCTCTCTTGGAAACATTTGTTCCGCATTTTTCTATTTCTGCACACAACTTAATCCGGTTAGTCAAGCTAATCTAAATACTCGATTCTTAGTCAGGATCATCTTAGATTCAATAACTGTTCGAAAAATGTGTCGAAAACGTGGTACATATGTGTAGAAATATTAATTCCTCACCTTTCTAATTCCTTATAATATCGACGCAGCACGCACTTAAAATAGACAAAAAATTGTGAAAAAATCAGAAAAACTACAATTATCACATGAATAATGAAGGAAAAAAAGTAAAAAGTAAAAAAAATGGAATGATAATCTCACCAATTATTAAGCTTCAGTAGCCGTCAAAGTTTCCAATTTTAGGTTTGCTATTTTATTTAGACGACCATAGAAAACCCCGTGAATTTTCTAACTGGGCACTGGAAATTTGGCCGGAGATCCGGATTTTGTCCAAAATTCATCTTCTCGGAATAATTTTTGGCTCAGCGGCTATGACAACAAATAAAATTGCTTCAAGGCAAAAATAGCAGCAAACAAAATACATCAACAAAAATTTGATATATGGTACGGTTTATGGCATCATCGGACCTTATTTCTTTGAAATTTGGAACACCGCACCGTTACCGTCAATGGTCTTGGATATAGGGCCTTGTTAACCAACTATTGTGGCAAGAGCTCGATAACATCGATATATTCGAGCTATGGTTTCAAAAAGACGGCGTTACATTCCATACAAGCAACGCAATGCTCTATACATGATGTGAGGGCAGTGGCGGCGAAGTTAAGGCCATTGCAATAATGTGCTATTCCATACAATATTCATGAATGTAGCTTCAAAAACGCAATGAGGTCTATATTGTCGCTGAAGCAAAATGTACCCATTTTGCCATTGTCCTTAAATGGCACTTGCATCGAAAAAGCTGAAAAGTCTCAGTACTCGGTAAGTGTATCAAAGCGATCTTCGTTGGAATGATCACATTCTCGAGACCACCTAAAAAATGTTCACCGCCTGATCCGGCTACAGTTTATAAGGCGTTTATAAATCCAAAACTCGTGTATAACCCATATCTTTGGGCAGGTGCAGTCCAAACTTCTTTCACAAGCAATGTGCACTTGAAGTAGCCAGTTGCATTCCTCCTGTTAATAAGTTCACCCTTGATATCCGTTTTGCAAGGAATGCTCATCATTTCATCTTCTAACCTAATTTTGATCGTACCGTCATTTACAGAGATTCGTGTTTTAGTCGCACATAATTAACCCGACACAGTGTTCCCTTGTCCTTTCAAATTGCAAACATTCAAGACCAATGTTCATCGATAACTCCCTTCTAACAACCCCCAATATTTTAAAAACTCCATGTTCAATTTGTTTAAAACTTAACAAAAAAAGTTTTTGAATACAATCTAAAAGATATCAGAAACAAAATGTAGTTTTATCTTAAAATAACAGTACCCACCATACAAATGTTAAAAAACTGTTTTCGAAAATCGTATTTTTCTTGGAAACGGTCCCTAGAAAAAAGTTGATGAAACACAATTTTAAATTATTACTGACTGCAAGTACCATAGAACAATTTTTTTTTTTTTGAATTTCTTATTATCGGCATAACGGATTTTGATGAAATTTTGTATAGAGAAGCTTTTAAGAAGTATGAAAAACATTACATTTCAAAACTTAATACAAAAATATTTTTTGAATTAAAAAAAAAACATGCTCAATATCTCAAAAAACGGGTTTATAGTTTTTTTCAAAATTTAATTTTTCAAATAATTTTTCAAACACCTCAACGAAAATCAAAAGTGTTGATTTTTTTTGTATTTGATTAAATTTTATACTGAATGATTTGTCGATGGTGGAATGAAATTATCTCCATATTTAAGAAGAAGAATTAAGTTACATCTTGATTCTCTACAAGTTTTTGTAGTTTTAATGTACAACTTTTCTATTTGACCCTATTTTCCAGATTTACTACACCTTTTGTTCTAAAAATACAGCCATATTTGTGCTCATACAAACATAACTAGAACCGTATTATTACACTTGAAGTGTCGACGTTGTAGAAACATTGGAGCTAATATTATTGGAGGTGATAATGTACTCAGTTCCAAAATTAACCAATTAGTTCGCAAACGAATCGCCTCCCATTTTTAGGTATTCATTTAATTTTGTTTTAAAAATTTCCTAGTCCCAAAAATATTAAATGATGTTAAATGAAGTGTTAAAACAAATATAAAACATTCTTAAATAAATGACAGTTTTACTGAAATTATCTCACTATATATATATTTTTCTCGTTTTCAACAGGTCCCCACCGTTAACGAAGAGAAGAGGTGAATACTCTTCTAAAGTCAACGATTGGAGGATTAGCAAATAACGTAAAGGTAAGGATATTCCATTTATATACTCAAATTTGTTTATAAAGTTTTTATGGGTTGTGATTAAAATTACACGTGGCAACAAAAATTAACTTACTTACTCAGACACCGCGCTATACTTTTCCGAAAGTTTTTTGAATGTCATAATACGAGTATATTCTCTAAGATATTCTCTACACATAATTACAATATTACCTTCTTCAAAATTAATTTCCACTGTTTCCAATATTTGTCTACCTCTCCAAGAAATCGTTCCTTTTTTTAATTTAAAAAAAAAAACTTTTTTCATGATAGAGGTTATTCCGCATAAGAGACGTTATGGAATCTGAAAGAACTTCTCGTCTTTAACATCCACTTTAATTTGGGGGTAGTATTTTTTTTTGAAAATTATGAGTTTTCAAAACAAAAATTTTATATTCGGTAATAACAAAAGTAATGAGGAAAAACAATTGATTGGGAAAGTTAAAATGATATTTGAATGAAAGGTTAGTACGAAATAAAGCCTCTTCAATAGTTATGACATAAGTTTTGTCGAAATGATATCAGTTTTTGAAGAAAGGAAGATAAATGTCCTAGAGAAAAATCATTTTTGTTTGAATTTCTATTCAGACTCCGGATTAAAGCTCATGGTTTATCTACCAAAAAAATGTTTCCATATATCGGGTTTTCCAATAGGGACTTGACAACTTTGAATTTAATTTGTGAACGCACCCTTTTACTAATTATTGAACTGTCATTGTCAATTTATTTAATAAACTCAACATTTTCATCATGGTAAAGTACACGAACGAGCAACTTCTGCAAATTATAAAAATTTTCTACCGAAATTCGGAGTCTGTGACCGCAACTCTAAGAGCGCTTAACTCCAATTTTCGGTCGTAATTCTCGCCCTAGTAGACAGGCAATAACAAGTTAAGTGCAAAAATTTGAGTCTACATATCCGTTGTGTGATGTTGGCGTGTCAGTGAGATAACGGGTTGGTCGAAGTGTCGAAAATATCGCTGCCGTTCAGGCGTCCGGTCCGTAGCAAACGACTCATATTAGTCAATTCCACGGGCGTTCTCAAGAATTGGGCACCGCTCAGACCACATTATGGCGTATTTTGCGTAAGAATCTTGGAATACACTACTCATACAAGATCAAGCTGACTCAAGGATTGAAGCCGATATACTCGTACCATTTGAAGCAACTTACGTTCTCCGATTGGGCTTTGAAGAAAATGCGCGAAAATTGGATGACATGTGGTTTCAACAGGATGGTGCCACAAGCCACACAGCACACCTTGCAACCGATTTATTGATGAGTAAGTTTAATGAGCGTGTTATCTCAAGAAATGGGCCAGTCAATTGGCCGTCTCGTTCGTGCGATTTAACGCCTCTAGACTATTTTTTTGGGGCTAAGTTAAGTCATTGGCTTATGCCAACAAACCAACGGCATTGGAAGAGCTCAGAGCCAACATTGAACGTTGAATAGCGGCCGTTTCGGCCGAAATGTGTGGCCGAGTCATTGAAAATTGGGTCCAATGAATCGGCCGCTGCAAATGTGCCAGCAGCGCAGCGATGGCCATATGAAGTCGAGTTCCATTCTTAAATGTTTTGATTGTACTTCAAGCCGATAGTAAATTTTTTTAAATATCTCAAATAGTTTGCGTTTTATTTAAAAAAAAATTGTCAAGTCCTTATTGGAAAACTTTTTATTTTAGCGAAAAAAAATAATTTTTTTTTACTTGTAGGCACACTATTTTCCTTTAGTTATTCTATTTAGAGAGAGTTTAAAAAGTAATAAAATACCTGCGTTACTCATTTATAATCGACGGCACAGCGCGTTGAACCAAAAATCCCAAAAAAAATGCAATAAATATATTTAATAACTATGTACTTCGGGTGGGCAGAGTACGATAACTCAGGCGCCAAAAAATGATAACGTATTTTTGTAGAACCGTTAAATACAAGCATTTTTTTTTTATGGGAGGGGGGGTCTATCTCCCCCCGTTTGGGATGGGCAATTTTATACAAAAAGTACTAAAAATAAAAAAAAAAATATTAAAAAATAACGGTTACTGTTACAATTAAGTTTTGGGTCTTTATTTAAAGACAATACTCTGTTCTATTAGCGGGTTTTTAAATCAAGTGAAGTATGTAAAATTGCCCCTCCCGCCCGAATGGGGGAGATAGAACCCCCCTACCCTAGTAAAAAATGCTTGTATTTAACGGTTCTACAAAAAACCGTTATTATTTCTTGGCGCCTGAGTTTTCGTACTCGTGCCCTTCGGGTTTTTAAGATAGTTAAGTCTATAAAAGTTCAGATATGAATTTATAATTAACGCGACTATTTTTTTCGTTAGTTATGGGTTTTGAGAAAATAATTACAGCTATAATTAATTCTATGAAAACAATACTCGTAGTATACATGTGCTACGCGAAAAACTGCCTTTTAAATACGGATTACGTTTGAAAAGTCAATTTTTCAAATGCTCTTGTATCAAAAGTATTCATAGCACAAGAATAGGCTTCAGCTCAAATGTTCGTTTTGATGACAACTACAAATATTCATTACCATTTTTGGTTTTATAAAGACGGCATGCATTTAAATTTGTTAATTTCAACAATATTGAAAAAGTTAAAAAATTCTCTTACACGCAAAAAAGTTATTTAATTTTTTTTTCTGAAAATTGCACATCAAATTCCTTGGAGATGTAGCTTTGAAATATTAAAATTTAACTTCCGAATCAAGAGAATGATTCGAAAATGTCACGGAGTTGAAGAATATTAAGAATATTAAGTTTTATGCAAATTACACGCTAAATTTAAAGATTTTTCGTTTTTTCTTTTTTTTTTTTGCTACTTAGAATGAAATTAATGTTGTTTTTATATAGTTAATGCATGAAGGCACCTACATTCAATACTTTAACAAAGGAGGGATTTTATTTGAAGGCAATATAAATAAGGCAAGTAAGATTTTTATGCAATTACCCTGAATATTAAAAGTTTTGTGGATATGCCCATATATATTAAAGTCTATTATTCAGTAAGTGAATCTATTAAATAGCAAATATTTTTTTTTTTTTAACTTTTCCATTAACACTTCAACAGATATTTGAACTTTATTTAAAAAACTAAATTAAATTTAATTTAATTTAAAAAATTATAAAAATAAATAATTGTACTACATATATGTATGTAAATTCTTCGGAAAAGAATTCTAGAGGTATAAAAACTAGCGTTTAAAACTGTTACATTGCTTCATAAATAATTTGGACTTATAACAATAAATGAGATATACTTACATATATGTACATACATAATGTACATATTTTCATAATTCTTCATCTATAGTTCAGCTGGTAGGAAAATAATAGAATGGTTAATTTTACTCATTTAATTTTTGAGTCATTAGCGCAACATCTTTTATTTAATTTAAATTCAAAATTATAAAGCTTTTAAGATCAAATGAAAATATTTTTGACAACAATATCAAGTTCAAAATAGCTTATGTATATAAAACAAAACCTTCTGAGTAGTTGGAACTTTGAGTTACTATTTTTTTCCCCACTCATTGTCATTCATAAATTGTACGGTTCCACTGTCGAAAATTACCGCATTCTGAAGAAATTACATGATATGAAGTGGCTGCAGCTCCTTATACAGGGTGATTGGCATAAGGTGTGACAAAAAGCTAGGGCGTGTAGGTTGGACTTAGACAAGAAAAAAATCGTATGGGAGGGGGGGGTCTATTTCCCCCCGTTTAGGCGGGAGGGGCAATTTAAGAAAAAAATCACTTAAAACAGAAAAAAAATTATTAAAAAATAACGATGATACCTACAGAGTAATGCTATAGCATTTTGAAAAGCCAGAAATACATTCTTTAATTTTGTTTTTAAATAAAGTTGTTGGAGTGAATAGTTTTTGAAAAATTAATTTTCAAAATCAAAATTTTGAAAAAAAAAATGGAAAAAATTTTTTTAAACAATTTTTTTTCAAAATTTTACGTAATTAAGTATTATTTTTGTATTCAATATTCAATGCTCTTATTAATTTTTGATCAAACACAAAAAACCGGATGTCAAAATGTTTTGTAGTTTTTGAGAAAATCAAAAATAACAAAAACTACTTTTGTTCTAAGAAAAGCCTTTTATTTTAGTTTTTACGTTTTTGGATTCTTATGTAGGTGAATTTACGATTGAAAGGATTAACTTTCTTTTTACTATTTTTTTAATTATCGTCTTATAAACATACAATAATGTGACAAAGTACTGGATTAACCATATTTCACACATTTTTTCATTGAGAACACCTGCGTGAGAGCATTGGTTTAAAATTGACCTGCCACTTTTTTATTATGGTGGGGTCGGGTTGGCTTAGGTGCATTTACGAAAGAAAGGATTAACTTTAAATAAACAGTAATTATGTATTTTATCTAAATATGCATGTATTTATTATTTAAATTGATTTCAAGATTCAGGAACATTTTTGTTCTTATTTCGCAATTGCATTTTTCTGTCACTAGTTAGGGCGTGTAACGCTGCATTATTTAAAAAACATTCGCAGATCAATATTAATCCAATGCTCTCACGCAGGTGTTCTCAATGAAAAAATGTGTTATTGTATGCTTATAAGACTGATAATAAAAAAATTTTACAAAAAAAGTTAATCCTTTCTTTCGTAAATGCACCTAAGCCAACCCGACCCCACCATAATAAAAAAGTGGCAGGTCAATTTTAAACCAATGCTCTCACGCAGGTGTTCTCAATGAAAAAATGTGTGAAATATGGTTAATCCAGTACTTTGTCACATTATTGTATGTTTATAAGACGATAATTAAAAAAATAGTAAAAAGAAAGTTAATCCTTTCAATCGTAAATTCACCTACATAAGAATCCAAAAACGTAAAAACTAAAATAAAAGGCTTTTCTTAGAACAAAAGTAGTTTTTGTTATTTTTGATTTTCTCAAAAACTACAAAACATTTTGACATCCGGTTTTTTGTGTTTGATCAAAAATTAATAAGAGCATTGAATATTGAATACAAAAATAATACTTAATTACGTAAAATTTTGAAAAAAAATTGTTTAAAAAAATTTTTTCCATTTTTTTTTTCAAAATTTTGATTTTGAAAATTAATTTTTCAAAAACTATTCACTCCAACAACTTTATTTAAAAACAAAATTAAAGAATGTATTTCTGGCTTTTCAAAATGCTATAGCATTACTCTGTAGGTATCATCGTTATTTTTTAATAATTTTTTTTCTGTTTTAAGTGATTTTTTTCTTAAATTGCCCCTCCCGCCTAAACGGGGGGAAATAGACCCCCCCTCCCATACGATTTTTTTCTTGTCTAAGTCCAACCTACACGCCCTAGCTTTTTGTCACACCTTATGCCAATCACCCTGTATATGTACATACATACATATCGCCGGCTGAATACTTAAGTGCCCCATATACATAGAAACTATTCCTCATAAAATGAATTTTAAGGTTTCAAAAATAATTCCATTTTTTACTTGCGACTTTTAGGTACTATAAGGCAAGTTATGCATTCATAAAAAAAATCGAACTCGAGATTTTGATCAAAGTTGACATTACGATGATAGCGAAGACTAAAAAAGTGGGTCTTGCAATTCTGTCTGTCTGTTCGACTACAGCCTAAACGGCTCGGCCGATTTTTTTTAAACTTGGTAGATATCACTTTTAATTTTTCCCCCCACACGTTTTTTCTGTTTTTTCTTAAGACCAAAAATAACGGTACCTGCTATACGAATTTTTTTCGAAATTTTATAAATATTTTTTTTCTCAAAACCTATTCGACAGATTTTAAAAATAAAAATAGAAAAAAAATTTCATTTAGTTAAAGTTAGGTAACGGTTGAAAAAAATTTTCCGAAAAATGGTTATTGAGGCTATCCCCCATTGAACCATTTTTTTGTTTTTGATTTTCTCAAAAGCGTTACCACCGATTTTGATCATTTTTTTTTTTGCTAAAGCTCTCCAAAAACATAAATAGAATTGTGTACTCAAATTTCCAATCCATTTTTTTTTTTTTTGGATTTTTAAAAAAAACTTCAAATTTTTTTTTTTTTCAAAACTCAATATTTCGAAAACCCTATACTAGATTTTTTTTAAACTTAATAAATAAAAGTTTCTCAATATAATCTACAAGATTTGAGAAAAACAAATTATTTTACCTAAAAATAAAGGTATCTACCATACAAATGATAAAAAATTAAAAAAAAATGGTTTTCAAAAATCGTATTTTTCTCGAAAACGGCGCCTAGAATTTTGATAAAAATTTTTTTCTTTCAATTAATTTTTACGATCTTTAGTATAAGACAAAAAAAATTTGAAATTTTGTACCTACCATAGAACCACTTTTCGAATTTTGAATTTCTCATTATCCACATAACTGATTTTAATGAAATTTTTTATAAAGATTCTTCTAATAAGTTTAAAACACATTGCATTTCAAAACTTTAAAATAAATATTTTTTTAATTTTTGAAAAAAAAAATCTATTTTTTCGTTTTTTGAAAATTCGATATCTCAGAAACGGCTTAATATTTGTTTTTGTAAATTTAATTTTTATTCGAACAATAATAAAAGCTTTAAATTGGCGTACCAAAATTTTTTCTTAAAAATCTTTTAAAAAGTTAGTATATAAAAGCTTTTTTTTAAGAAACCACTAGAACGAGTTATAATTTTTGTTCTTGCATAAATTCATATTTGCATGGTATTCTGTTTTTATCTCTTACCACTAAAATGATTTAAAAAATAAATTTGATTCTTATGAATAGTTTTCTCTAATAACATTCGTTTTTAAAATTCCTAGTCGATTACATAGGAGCAAGTTCGTGCGACCCAGTCGTGTATTTTATTTACGTGACAATTACGACTTTTGAATTTTTATATTATATTAATTGAAAATTTCTTTTTTGTATTTCAAAGTCCAGATGTCAAAAAACTTTACGGTTATTTAAAAAAAAAATTAAAGTTTGGTAAAACTCAGAAATGGATATAGAACCCTTTTCCATACGAATGCGAAATCTACGAAAATCAAACTTCAAGTTTCCTATGGATATAGGACTTTTATGCACTGGACATTCGGAAATCAACGAAAGCAAAAGTAGTAAAAAAATTAAAAATTTCTACCATTATTAATTTATATAATTTTACTTTGAGTGATAAAAGCATAAAAAAAAAGTAATATTAATTTAGTGGCTATGTATTCCTCTATACCACTATACCACATTGGATTATTTTTAAGTCCATAAGAAACGTTTGGAAATGGTAAAGTATTTTAACACTTAATTATGAAAAATACTGAACATGAACTTTGGTCCATAAAATTTCTTAGAAAAATACATTCAATTTTATTCGAAATTGGTTTTAAAAATACTTCAACATTCGTAAGAGTAAGTTTTGTTATTTCTTCACATTTTTTTTTTTAAATTAATTAAAATATATTTGAGTTTTATTTGATTTAATATCCATTTCCCATTGCAATGGGGCATGTAAGCATTAAGCGTTTGTCTTTCAAATTTTTCTACAAAATTGTCCCACCTAGCACAAATTTTGGACATACGGCAAATAAGCATCAAAAGAACCCAAAAATTTGTGGTTTATAGAGCAAAAAACGCTTTCTGTAACTTCGTTAATAATGGAGATAGAGCAACGGGGATAGCGCCAAACGATAGAGAATATTCGAATCTTTTACTCAGTTTCCCGAAAAAGTGGTCTGTGGGGCACTTGGGTATTCGGTCGGCGATATGTGGAAGATTTTTCTTTAAATATAATATAAATATAATCACAGAAATAAGAAATCACAATACATACATACATACATACATTTAAAATAAAAAATCCACTGCGCGAAATCAATCCACTTCAAAATTCGTATAATACGTTTTATTCAGCTAAAAATAACTTTTCTGGTATTATTACAATGTACATTTAACATACAATTACCATCACCATTTGTTCAATTAATTATTATCTAAGAAAAGCAAACAATCACGCGGGCACTTTCTTGTCCTGTTTAAACAATTTACTGTGCCCTTAACTCTCAAGATACAAAAAATCAATTTTCTTCGTTTTATCTGTTCTCGCTGCGATAGGTTTTCTAACAAAGCAAAAGAGCAGTCTTTTCATTTTCCGCAGCTAGCGGCCACGTCATACAAGATCGGACCGAAATGTGTATGGAATACATGCATGTTAGCCTTCGTTTAACACAAATATTTGCACAAATTTAAATCTAAAACGTGGCTAACTCATTGATTACATTCTCGGTAAAGGACTAGATCACTAGCATCAGCATATAACCTAACCATGTTACTCTTGGGGGCAAACACCATTCAGTCGACCCTTTGTGTACATTTGTTGTAGCGCGTCATCCTTGTAAAGTTGCATGAGAATGGGATGAGGCTTGATGCCTAAGACCATAATATGCACTGTGTGTTGTGCACAGTTGTCATGTCCCGCATTGCAGCCTATATGATGCTGAATGCTCTGCAATTGCGCATAGGCATGTACATATGTAGGTACTTCTATCGCGCTGGATAGTTTGAATAATAAATACATAAAAATTGTTTTGTTTGCTCGCGAAGGATGATGTTCCGAGAGGGTAATTTACGTGACTTGCACTTTTGTATTCTTCCATTAGGGATAGGGATGTCTTGAAATAGGTTTTACTGAGTGAGAACACGATCACGACTCGCAAGAGCTTAGATGTCAATAATTGCTACGAATATGTACATTTTTATTTCGCATTTAAATTGAAAACAATTTTTAATGCAAGAGGATGTTATAATTGAGAGTTGGGGATTGCTTTTGTATAAAAGTTACTTTTCCGGCGGCCTGCTGTTTAATTAGTTTATAGTCCTTTTGAAACTTAAGGAAACCGCTAATGCAATTATTATAAGATGGTACTCAATCAATACAATAAAATTCCTTAATCAAAAATATTTACCGATGTCATTGGACCCTTACCATCCTCATCAGCTATAACTTATTGTATTCGATAGAAAACACATCAATCGGTATAAGATCTCTGTTTAAAGGGAAGACTATAATTTTTTTATTCCATTTCATATTCGCACTTGAAAATTACCCTTGGTCGGTGATTTTTTTTTTGTTATTTTCTTGCAAATTAACTTTAAGCCTTTTTGCTTGTTACCACACTGAAAACTAAAGCTATTATATTCCCAGTCCAAGATGACAGGGAATAATGCGTTGTTACAGCTGAATTCGTTTCTCGGATGCACTTAACGTTTATGTATATACATATGTACATATTCGAATGTATATATATATATATAGGTTTTAAAACCAGACAGCTACACACTATTAGCAATGATCTTGCAACAGTGGTACTATAATGGCGCGGCAAAAAGCAACAAACAACTCACTTCATTTATGAACGTTTAGGATCTATTTATAAATATTTGTGTGATAGTGGCCTTATTTTGTATGATTTTGTGTTCTTTAATTGGTTTGCTACTAGAGCCCTAGGTAATCTGTATAATATTTTGTTTATATATACGTACATATGTATATATAAAGCCAATTTGTCTCTGGGTATATTTGCCTCTGTAGCACTCAACTAATTACCTAGGTCGATATAGTATAGTGTTGGGAACAGTGTTGTTCCTCTACGTGTCGACTTTGATTGTCTACATTAATGCGTAGACAATTGTGTCGACAATGTAGACAATGTAAACAATGTAGACAATGTCGACTATGATGTCGACAATGTAGACAATGTACACAATAGGTGCGTTTTATTATTCACAAATCTATCTGGATCCGGATCTGGATTAAGTTTTAACATGTATTACAAAAACAATTTGGGATCCTGTTTTCTATCGGGATCTATTTCAAAGATCCAAAAATTAGTTATTACACTGGCGAGTAGATGGCTTTTTATGGTAAGGTAGTGTAAGCTATAGTGTAAAGAAAAAAGACAAGACATAATTTAAAATTTACAAACCCAAGGATAAAAAGAGACGGGCTTATAACAATGCTGTCACTAAGATCCGTATCGTTTTATTTTCAAGGGAAAATCCATATCCGGATCCAGATAGATTTGTGAATAATAAAACGCACCTAATGAAGACAAAGCATGCCAGTCAATCTGTCATCTGTCATTCTTGATTTCTCTGTCACATTGTTTACTTCATTTAAGAAAATTTCAGGTGTTGATTTGAGTTTTTATTCAAATATTGGTCGACGAAAAAATAAAGGTTTCGATCAATTAGGTTTTCCTTTAATACAATAACAAATATGTAGCATATTCTACAAAATACTGCAGAAAGCCGTCTTCGCAGCCACAGATAAATAAAAATTTGTTAAAAAAAGCATATTCATATCCTAATAATAATGCCTTCACATTCATTTACGAAAGGAATGCCTGTAAGCAATCCCAATCACCTGCGACATCTGAATCCGGCGATGTCTCTATGATTGTTTTGATTGATGACAATGATTTTGGCTCGAGCTCTGATTTATTAGACGAAACATAAAAAGAAAAATTGAATGTCTACGTTGTCTACATTGTTGACATTGGCATGTAGACAATCATGAATTGTATACGTTGAATTGTCTACACGTAGACAATCGTGTAGTCTACATTTTTTGTCTACATGGAACAACACTGGTTGGGAAGCTAACTACGTATCATACACATATGTTAATATGATACTTTGTATAAATTAAATTAAGATGTTTTAAACGCAATAAATTTATTCATCGTAATACATTTCTATTCGAAAAATTCATATGCATGTAATTTGTAGGAAATATAGGGCAAGTTTTGCATTTGAACTCCAGATTGTGATCAAACTTGTACTTGGCATTATGATAATAGAGAACACGAAAAAAGGGGATCCTCAAATCTATACCTCTCTGTTTGTATGTATGCATGTTTCTACCATTTTTATCATTAAAATTAAGTATGGTCAACATTTTAGTAAACAAAAATTGTCAACAAAAGTTTTTAACTGTATTACCTGACCCTTTTTTTATTCTCGACTTTCTGATTAATGACTATAGGTACCAATGTCAATCAAAATATTGCATTTAAAAGTTTTACAAATTTTGGGTAGGTTTTTGAGAACAAACAAATTCTTTTTTTTTGAAAATTCAATATCTTAAAAATGATGTTAATTTTTAATTATGTATTTCCTTAAATGTATAAAATTTTGCACAAAATAAATTGATTCTGAATAAAATTGGTCTCTAATTTAAAATTTTGTTTGTATAAAATCACATTTGTTCACCACGTAACGTTGAACACAATAATCTAATATTAAAAGTGGTTTTAGGTTTCAGCTTATATATCTTGAATGGTGCATTTATTAATTCGGGTTTTCAATCGCGATAAGTAGACTTACAGGTTACAGCCCGATTCTCCCACTTGTGAGAAGTCACAAGTTCTTGTGGTTGTGACTTGTGACTATTCCTTGTGAGGATTATTGTGATTCGATAACATTTTGGTATTCTCCCCATAATCGTCACACGAAAACTCACAACGAAACTCACCACAGCTTGGTGAGATTTTTAAGTGTCATTATTTAAACTTACTCGAATAACAAAAGGCAAAGAAGTTGCTTGATTGTCGTAAGGCTTCAAGCTCTGAATGATATCCCAGCATAAAGTTTTCGGAAAGCGAAAAAACTTTATAAATGTATTGTTTTCGAGAGCGAATGGATCATTTGTATCTCTCAAAGTTTTTAAAAGCCGTCAGCGCTGCAAACTTCTTGATACAATTAGTTACCTAAAAAAATGTTTGTTTATGTAAAAACGTTACTTTTCATTTTCGTGGGAAAGATCGGCAATAATAATAGAACAAAGTCCTATTCCATTTTTGTGTAATCACAATTATTCACAAATCTAGAAAATATACAAAATATACTGAATGTCAATCCAAGAAACTTTAAAAATTTATGAGTTGCGACCTGCTCTGAAGGAGATCACAGTTTCGATTGTTTTTGTGACTCTCACAAGTTGTGAGAATTCGAAAAAGTCACAAAATCAATTTCACCTCTTCTTGAGGCATTACTGACTTTGGGGAGAATCGGGCTGTTAGTATAAATTATAAGTTACTGTACATTCATTGTTCAAGAATTCAATTGAAATTTATAGTTCTTACATATCAAATCAAATCATATTTTCGACCATCAATCCAGTTCAGAGTAACCAATTATTAGAAAAATAAAATGCACGTCTGGGTCGCATAAACTTGCTTAATTTTTTTTTTAAATTAATGGCGCAAAATTTTAGTTGAATTAGTAATATGTTAAAGCTGTTTTAGCATGAAACTAGGTTAAAACAACGATTTTGCAAATTTTAATTGATTCTCTACACTTTTATATTTTTTTAGTATCGTGCTACTTACAAATATCGCACAAGGTCTGTTTATTTAGTTTTTTGCACGAAATGTCATTCTTTTAGGTGTGTTCAGAAGCAATTTATTAAGAAAATTTCTTTAGTACGATACTAGCTAGAAAATGTTTAAAATTAAGAATGAGTTAGTAAACTACTTTAAAGTTACCAAATTTGTAAGTACTATCTTATAATAGGCTGCTTAGATTTTTTCGCCAATGGTACTAGAGAAAAATGTTCATAACAATAAAATTTATTTCTTAAATGACTAAAACAACTTCTTATGTAGTTAAAGCTTAAAACAGGATGCCATGTGATTTCTTAAGCAAATATTTATTTGTGCAAGAACAAAAATTATGAGTCGTTGTAGGTTGCAGTAGTTCCTTAAAAAATAAGAAAAAATGTGTGTACGCAATTTTATTATTATTGCGGATAAAATTAAATTTCAAAAAAATATTGATCCATTTTTGAGATAAAAATGATTAAAAAATATGTTTTTTTATAGCGTTTTGAAATGCAGTGTTTTTTTTAACTTTTTGGAAGCTTATCTATGAAAAATGTCGAAAATGAGAAATTCAAAATTTGAAAAAATAGTTTTATGGTAAATACAGTAAAATCTTAATTTCAAAATTTTTCGAAGGGGGGTACCATTAACAACCATTTTTTGGATTTTTTTTTCAACCATTAAACAATGTTCATAATCATATTTCTGAACACCAACATGGTTTCTTGAGAGGAAGATCTACAACTACTAATTTAGCAATATTTTCTAACTACTGTTTAACCCATATGGATACACATTAAGTAAACACTATAAACACAGATTTTTCGAAGGCATTTGACCGTGTTCAACATTGTGTCCTTTTGAAGAAACTTGAGTTGTTTGGCTTTCATTCTTCTCTCCTTAAGTGGATAAAAAGTTATTTAGTAGGTAGAAAGCAAATTGTCAAAATTGGTAATGTGTTTTCTAAAGAAATATTTAACTTTTCAGGTGTTCCTCAAGGAAGTCATCTTGGGCCGATGCTCTAGGGGTTTTATTTGACTCCAAAATGAATTTTTCTTGTCATATAGATCATGTTATTTCAGAAGCAAATTCCATGTTGGGTTTCTTAATTCGAGATTCAAAGAATTTCGAAGATCCATACACATTAAAAACTCTTTATGCTAGTCTAGTTAGACCGCAGCTGGAATATTGCAGCGTTATATGGAATCCCTACACACAATCTAGCATTTATCGTTTAGAAAAGGTTCAAAAGAGATTCACTAGATTTGCTCTACCGAAAATCTTTCGAAACATAAGTGTTCCATCCTTTGAAGCTTGATGTATACTTATTGACTTAAAACCTCTTGTTTTGAGAAGAAAATTAAATTCAGTACCTTTTGCTTTTGATGTCTTGAATTGCGTCTTAGATTGTCCGGTTTTGTTATCAATGTTTAATATTTATGCACCTTCTCGTTCTTTGCGTCCGAGAAATGGAAATTTGTTAAATGTTCCGTATCACGCTCGCCAAAATCCTGTCACTAGAGCTAGTATAGATTTTAACGAAAATTATGATTTTGGTATTGATTTTAATTTAAATAAATCTCAACTAAAGAATACCTTAGTTAATTTATTGTAATATTTTTGATTGTTACAGATTTGATATTATCCTTAAATGTAGTCTAGGAAATGTTTTGTAACTTTAAAGACGAATAAATAAATAAATAAATAAAAAAATTAACAAGCTTTTTAATCTGGTAGTCAAACAGCTTTTGAAAAAACAAAATATTCATAAAATTTCGAAAAAGAATCGTATGGCAGGTATCGTTATTTTTGGTCCAAAAAAGAATTAAAAAAATGGTATCTACCAAGTTTAACGAAAATGGGCCAAGCTGCTTTGGCTGTAGTCGAATAGACAGACAGCATTGGAAGAACTACTCTTTTCGTCTTCGTTATCGTTGTAATGTCCACTTTGGTCAAAATCTCGAGTTCGATTTTTTTAACGAATGTATAAATTGCCTTATAAAGGGTTTTTCAACAGGGACGCTACAAAAGTAGAGCGACAGGGACAGCAAACGACGAGATATTTCTTGCTGCTCTTTTGACATTTCTCTTCAGTAAGGCTTGCCATTTCATGATGGAAAGATATACGAGCCAACAACGAGTCGAAATTATCAAAATTTACTACCGAAATTCGGAGTCAGTGGCCTCAACGTTAAGAGCGCTACGTCCAATTTATGGTCGTCATAATCGTCCTAGCAGTTTGGAGAACGTGTTATCTCACGAAATGGTCCAGTCGCTTAGCCGCCTCGGTCGTGCGATCTGACGCCGTTAGACTATTTCCTGTGGGGCTACGTCAAGTCTATGGTCTATGCCAACAAGCCAGCGACGATTGATGAACTTCGTACGAATATCGAACGTGAAATTGCGCAGTATCGGCCGATTTATGCTTGAAAATCGTCGAAAATTGGGTTCAGCGTCTGGATTTCTGCAAGCGTGCCCGTGGTGGCCATGCAAAAGAAATCGAGTTCCATATATAATGGCATCTAACGTACTTTCACAGGAATAAAGAATTTCATTGATATCCAAAACCGTTTTTGTTTTATTTAAAAAAACCTTTGTAGCGCTCTTATTGAAAAACCCGAAAGTACTTATAGCATTTTAAAAATGTCTGCAATATAGTAATTTAAAATATGAAAATACTTCAATTAAGACCAACTTACTTATTCAACCAGCTTGGAATGTCAAAAATTATAGTTATATAAAATGTAAAATGAAGCGTAATTATTTTTTCAATATTCCAAAAATTATTTTTTTTTTATTATTTTTTCAAAATTCCAAAAAATATTTTTTTTTCTATCATTTTTTCAAAATTCCAAAAATTATTTATTTTTTTTTTTTAATTTTTAAATGAATTATTACTTCAAATTTGAAGGAATTGATGTTTAAAATCAAAATCGGTGCAGAAATTAGTGAAAAAGTCGAAAATAAAAAATAGTTGGGGAGGTATCGTTATTTAACATATTTTGTTATTTTGTATTCACACAAATTTAGATCATATCATATGTACATACATACGTACAATATTTCACATATTTTTGCTCAAATTACTATTTTCGAGTCATATATTTCTGTGGCGTTATTACTTTCACTTAACATCGAGCTAGAACCTTAACGGGTAAATCGATTTTTTTTTTAAATTTGGAACATAATTTTTTTAAAGAATATTCTCATAAATTTTTCAAATTTGAAGAAAATCAGTCGACCTGCTTAGGACTTAGCTCCATGTGAAGTACACGTACAAACGCAAACTATTTTATGGACTTATCATGTTTCTCCCAAACACCACAGATTTAATGTGACCTGTAAACATTACTCGTATTTTACGAGATAAACAAAGATTTCACCTATAGGAACTACGTAATAGCCTTAATCACCATCTTTGACGAAGATCGCTCCGGCGGTTAAGGTCGTCGTCTGGCAAGGTGCAGACATACAGGTATACATGTTAACCAGACAGAAGTAATTGCGGAACCCAATTATTTATGGTTCTCTATCATCGTTATGTCAAGCAGTTCATTTTTTTAGAAATAAAATAATTACCAATTAGCTTTCAAAATGTCTCAAAGAAGAAAATATCAATTTTCAATCATAGTATTCCTTGATAGTTCTTTTAATATTAGGTGCACAATAATTTAAAAATAACAAATTTGCATTAGTTGATCGAGAATTCAAAGAACCTATACCTTTACTTGCCTAAAAGGCTTTAAAATAAAAAAAAACATAAACTAGTTGCCAATAATACAAAATACATCAACCGCATTTTGTGCAAGCAAAAAACTCGTAGATCCATACAAAATATACTTCAATTCTTCTTAAGATCCATTAAAGACGAAGCGACTCAACTAATTGAAAAGGGTACAAGCAGTATATCAAAACACAGCAACTGTCAAAACTGTCTGCATACAAATAAGCATCTATTCTTTTCTAGAGTTTAACCTTTTTGACTTCCTGAGCTCGTCGCAGTGCATTACACTCAAAACGAAATCAGTAAACAGAGGCATCATGGCAAGTTCGAAAAGAATCAACAACACAGACAAAAAAAATTGTTTTCTTTTTTGAATCGTTTGTCTGACCAAACCAGAGGCATTAACAACAACAACAACAACAGGGCACATACAGTATAACAAATAAATTTGTTGCTTATAGCAAACCAGCTAGATCTAGCTAACTACCAACAATGAGGAGGAGGACAGCAGTAACTACAAGAAGACATTCCTCTGCCACTAAGGTCGTTGAATTTTATTAAGACTCCTTTGGAGCAAAAGAAGTGTTCCTTCTGTCCATGTATTCCCTTTAGCAAGGATAAGAACAGAAAACTAGCAATGGCCACAAAGAGGGATTAGCTTAACTTATCTATCAACTAATCTTTATCTGGGTAGATGCAAGCGCTTGTCTGCCAGTGCACGGCACCAAAGTACCTAATCATGTCGTCTACCGTGACTACATTGGCCAGGGCTATATGCTAGTAGAATGGTTAAGTCATTCATTAGTTTGGACAGGTTGAACGGAGGCATACGTCTTTGTCAATGTAGTCTGAGAGTTTTTGACTGCACGTACTCTGAGTTAAGTACTTGAATAATGCTAATTATGGTTCGAATTGAACTAAGAAGGTGAGATGAATTCCAACAAGGCTTCATATCTGTTAAGAAATTGTGACGATTGTGGTTGATTAAGATTAGAGAATTTTGAAAAAAAAAAAATTTAGTCAGATGTATGTACTTATAAGTATATAAAAGGTTTTTCAATAAAGCCGGGTAGATGTGGAAATGGAATAAAGCAAGCTTTGTATGAGCTATTAAAAATGTCTGTTTGAAAGGCCTATACATATATGCCACTGTGTATGAAATAAGACATCGTTCAAATTTCAGCTTCGGCTTCTTCAGGTGGCACTGATCCGAATGGTCCAATTTTGATGACTCTTCCGCATAGATCCGGCTGAATTTGAGCGATGGTCTGAGTTCTTCAGGAAATCCCACAAGACCTTGATGGCAAATTCACGTCAACTCTGACAAACATAATCTTACCCTCAAATCGTTCACGCAGAATGTGAACCGTTTCATCCGCGCTGTGTGGCACTAGCGCCCGTCCCGCTAGAACCAGATGTCGTCTAGGTACATATGGTTCAATTCCTGACATAAGAAATTGGTTATTACTCAAAATTCCAAGAGTGAACTGTGAATGGACACCACGTCTACCGTAAAATGGATGCAACGCGCGCAAAGTTTATACGAGCACTCATTTTGATAATAAAGTTTTATCATTTTGAAATGCTGTTCAATAGTGTTACTTGTTGTCACAGGGCACCGAAATCGTTCTGCGTTAATTGAAAAACCCTTTATAATGACAAATAAATAAATACATTTTTTGCGACGACAAAATCGTGGAGAGCCAGGATCTATTACCTTACAATTCTTAACCATTCATGGATGGCTATTTTTAGTCACCAGGAATGGATGGGAACTAGAATCTTCTGTGGTATCCTAACGACTATGATTAAAAGTGACTATATAACACCCCGCTTAGACTTTTACAAACCGTTCAAGACCGGTCCTGGTAGTGACGAAAGCTGCTAGACAAGTCTCAATGATGGCAATACCACAAGCTGATATCACCTTTTTCATTGATAGCCAAGCGGCAATAAAAGCGATTTCTGCCATTGAAATCAAATCGAAGCTTGTAACTTGCTGTCGCGAAGAGCTTAGGGTTCTTGGTACACAGCACAACATTAGACTCTGCTGGGTTTCTGGTCACAGTGATGTCCCAGGAAATGAAAGCGCTGATGAGCTGGCAAGAATAGGATCAACACTTGATCCTAATCAAGCAGACACAACAGTTGAAGTCCCATCCTGTAATATAAAACAGGTATGTAATCAAGAGTAAAATTCTAGCCTTAGCAAACAAGAGATGGATGTCTCTCGATTCCTGTCTTACAACCAGAAAATTATGGCCTAGTTTCAGTAAACAAAAGACCGAAGTTATCATCCAACTGAATAAAAAGTCTCTTTCTCTTCTTGTGAGCATCATCACAGGTCACAACCAACTCGGTTACCACAAGAAAAAGATGAAACTCAGTATGGACGACTTATGCAGAGTATGCGGTGACGAGGAGATACATGAGGACACTCCTCACTGCCTGTGTCACTGCCCTGCGCTATATCATCTAAGAAACAGACATCTAGGGACACACTTCTTCAGCGACTTGGAGGAGCGCCCTAGTATTCCAAGCAAAATCATGTTAAAATTCGTTAATGATACCAAATGGCTTGAGAATTCCTGATCTATAAAAACCGCCTTCAACTACAGTACGATAGTGTAGTACGAACGAAAACGACAATGACGCACGTGTTCCTTGTGAGAGCAGCACCAACGGAGAATGGGCACTTCGCCTATACACCTGCGGTTACCACTCCTACGTTAAACACGAGTATCAACGGTCGATGGGGCCACCTCTACCTAAGATTGGTAAAATCCTCTTTGGTATGGAAACAGCCTATTCAACTTAACTAACGACCAAGCAAACTAACAATACACCAAACACTGACTTTTTAAACTCATCTACCAGACGTTGCAAGGAGCCACATGCTCCTATACGGGCCTAGTGGGGGAATGTTTGCTCAAGTGGAGGTAAAGGAAAGGAATACCCGCCGAGAAAGCGTATATAACTCTCCCTAGCCAGGCTATTATGTGACGATAGAAATTTCAATGCTTTAGAAATACCCTCTGACATTTCAGGCTAAAGCTTGCTGTAACCCATATATACCCTTAAAGAGCTTGATCGACATAGGATTATCATAGGTTTCAATACAAGCGGTCACAAAACCTAGGGTATCACATAGGTCCTACATTGATCTAAGTGTATAAACTGTCAGCCCACTAACCTAACCTAACCTATGATTAAAAGGCTTTGTTAATATCTTCGTTTCTTGCTCGCAGGTGGCATTGCTCCTGAAATAATGTTCCTTTGTTCATATCCGGCATTGAGTGTCCAGTTAACTTACCATTACCAAAAGAATCAATACTCTAAAACTAAATTCTAGAGAAAGATAAATTTAAATAACATAAACAACGAATAGGTAAGTGTTCATTAAATTTCAAAAAGCCTATACAAAGGAAAGCAAAAAAACATTTGTAAAACTATCTAGGTACACACAACTGCCTCGTCGTTTAATATTTTATTTTATAATTAGGTATTTTGGATTATTTTCTGTCGATAAAATTTAATTTTATATCAATTAAGCACATTATAGATTACATGAATCCCGCATGATCGGGTTCCCCACTCTTGGCAAAACCTTAACAGAAAGTCATTAGTAGTGCCAAGGTGCATCAGTACATCGCCGTCGGCAGAATCACTATTCTATTGGCCACATCTGTACCAGCTAGGAAAAACGAAGAACTTCTTTCATGCAGATCCCGACACACGGAGGTTTGTACTTTAATTACGAAAAGCAGCAACTACTCGTAGTACACATCGAACTTCATACAATCTGTCCGCCAATGGATTTTGTTCTCCTTCCAAGTTTGGGGTCATTACTCCAATACCAACCAGCTGATGATCACATACCACATTCGAGCAAAGTAATTCACGCTATCCTATCCTGTTTAACAGTCTTCTTATACCAACTTTGTAACGTCGTCCCTTCTTCACCTCTTCTCACTATCTTCATCTGGAGAGCCACTTAGTAAATTGTATGCATGCTATGATTTCATAATTCCCAGAACTGTTGGTCGGTGTCCAATTCCATCGACATCCGCACGCACACTGTACATTTGCAAGAATGCGAAACCCAATGTTCTTCGGTTTTCTTCAAGTATAAGTAAAAAGAAGAAAAGAAAACATGTTGCGCATGCCACCCAAAGATGGCGCAAAGTTACTGCCATACTGCCACTCGGCGCACCATAATCTTGTGACAGTTTATTGTCTAGCTATGTCGCCAAACGGTTCTAAAGAGTACTTTCCTTTGCCGGAATCATGTGTGATGACACTATCTGGAGGTTGTATGTTTTGGTTTCTTGAGACGTTTCATGCAAACGCCCGCGCCCGCATGCCAGTGCTACAACTTCCCCCATCGATACAGAGTTCTTAAGTATTGCTGCTAACAAAGAAATGTTAAAGCACCAACACAGCAACGTTCTTATGATCCTGAAAAAGACTTTTATTCTTTAATCGTCTTCAAGAAAAAGCAAGACCACATTTATGTTACAGGTTACAGCAAAAGGAATTGCATCCCCTTGTTACTCTCTATCTACCGTACAGTAGAATCTTCTTAGAAGAATCTCAAAATGTTTAACGGTTAGGCGATTAAAAGGAAAACAAGTTCAAGTTTTGTGAGGAACAGCTTGCCGGTTTTTCTTTACAGTCCGAGCTGGAACTGGCCGCTATAGCCAATTTTCGTTTGGTCATTCATGATTGCTTTGCTCAATTTGGTTCTTCTGGTCTAAGTTCTATTTTCTTCTATCTTTTCAAGATGTGGCTTAGGAGACTCCGATGTAAAAGGTAAAAATATCCAAACCAACGGGAAAGAGAAGGTTGAAAACAACTGCATCTTCATCTTGGCTTCGTCTCCTGCTTATGGCTTGGTGTATATCTAGGTGCCTACATTTATATAAATTGCGGATTTCTAATGACCAGAAATGGTAAATGAGAATAAACTGCGCGCCATTACAGTGTCCAATAGATCGATAAAGCGGTTAATTTAAACAAGTTCTCTTCAAAGCAACTTTTTGGTTTCAAGTTTTTTTGTATTCCTCTTCATATTATAATACAACCACACACTTGGATGTGAATAGACATGTGGTGTACTAGGAATCGTAAGTTCAGCAGATGTATCTTGGATAAGTAAGGAGACAAATACAACTGTGGCCATGGCAATGAATTGGGTAGTTTAACGTATCCACTGAACCCACGTCGAAATGATAATGATACCCATTGAAAAGAATGGGCACTTAACCTACTAGCCAAAGATATCAGAAGGACTGTATCAAATGAAACTCCTTGCGCATGGTATTCAAATCAGTGTCTTTCGTTAGGATTGTAAAAGCAGGTAATTAAAAGTTTAATTATATAATAGTCGAATGGAGAGTTCATAAGTGGAGATTTTTTTTAGACGATGGCATCTGTTCATTTTATTTCATATATCGTCCTCCTTATGCCAGATGCAGGAATGTGAAAATCAATTTTTTTGAGGTTATTATTTGTGTTGAATTTTTTACGGCCGTAAATATCATTCTACGAGTAACACTCTTAATCTGCGGATATCGATGAAGACATAATATTTTAAGATAACAGTAAGTTCATTAGGCAGTTGAAGAATTCGTTCTTGAATTCTAGAAGTAGAATTTTCCTTTTACCAAATTCATGCTTCCGGCATACGGGGACGATATTATCTACGTTTAATAAAAGCTTCGTGAGTTCATAATGCAAGAAAGTTTGAAAGTATTGGGTTCGTGTAAATTAATTAAAGTTTTAATTAATCTTATTATTACGATGATAGATTCTATACTCTGTTCAAGAAAAATTGTCAGTACAGGCCTTATGGGAGAGCCCTTTCCAAAGCAGTGGCGCCTGATGCACTTATTACTACAATACGTTGGGAAAAATGCCACTTGAAAAAGAGCAAGCCACTGACTTTCCTTAAAGAATTGTTGTTGTAATTCTTCGCAAAAAGTTGTACACCCCAACGCGACCGTGGAATCCCACTGCTGAAGGGATACTGTCAAGTCAATGCGATCGTGCGGCGTGCGCTTGTTATATATATCAGAACAGAGTTACCATTATTATTCTAAATTACAAGCAAGGAGCTTATTCAGTGGATTTTATTAAGGAGCTTTTGGGATTTGAAGCTTTTGAGAACAAGTTTTTTGAAGTTGAGTATGTTGAGTCTTGGCGATTTATAATGCAAACTAGGGAAACCCTGTGAGCTTTAAAAGGCGATACTGCACTTATGGAAGCCAATGAAACCAGAGTGAGAGGCAAACGTCCTATCTTCCCTGTACTGACAATTTTTGTTGAACAGAGTATAGTACTCTAATTTAAGCATACAATCTTCAAAACAAATCAAATATTTTCAAAGACAATCAGTTAACGACTTGCTTCAAATTTAGTACTGAGCATTTTCGTATGAATTAAAAAGCAATTTCAGTTGATTCATGAGTTTGTTGAAAAGAATTGAATCGAATTTCATTCATTTGATTTTTTTTTTTTGTTTATATAATCTACACGCGCTCAAGGGATTATGATTACCCTTTAAATGTTTGAACACAACGCGGGCGTGAAGTTAAGGAAGAGAAAGAAGGATAGTAAAGATGTGTGGCACGATGTTCTGCGACTGAAAGTTGTTGTCTCAGATAATTTATCTCCAGGGATGGCGGCTGAACTAAAGCGGAGAATGCCGTGTCTTATATGTCGCTTATAATTCACATTATTTTATTCGTGTTCACCCTTGTTGGGCATACTAGTTTAACTCAATTACATGTTGTTAGTGTTATGCCTGAACAACATGTAATGAGTAAACCAGCAACCCATTGATGACAATTTTAGAAGGTTTTTAATTGAATTAAAACGACATAGATGACGGCAGGGATCGAACCTGTGATCATGAGGTTTACAGGCGAGCACACATCCATCGCGCCACGGCCTACCCCAAAGTCATTTTTTGATGTTTTTGAAATGCTCAGCGCAACACTTGATGATTAACAAAGTTTTTTTGGCCTTCTGTTCAGAGCGAAAACCAATACCGCCGATGTTTAAAGACTTTCGAGCACACCACGTACTACTTCCCATGGAAAAAGCAAGGAAATTCATTTTGCATACACTTTCGACGATTGGCCTTGGTTTATTAATCGGCAAAGCGAATGTAAGGCGATCCGAAAAATGGACACATTGTTTAATAGTTTGGCTTAAACTTCATACTCGAATAATATTCGCATGAAATGCTGACTTTTCGAAAGAACTGTTTTAATTTTATATACTCTGCGTGAAATTTTTCGAGGATCTTGGCCAATGATAAAAGTGGCTCTGATCTCGGTTTTAATTGTGGTAATTTGACCTTGGCTGTTTATATCGAAATCTCAAATCATTTGAATATTGACAAACAGTGCTCATTGTTTCGAAGTCAAACGTTATATTTGCGGCGTAATCTACTATTCGATCGCATCTGAACGCAAAACGTTCATTTCGAGTAATTACGTTGACGTTTCAAATTATTTTATGCGTAAGATCCAACTGAGACAGTCGAACTCGAAAAATTGAGTATTTGCAACACACCAAATTATAAAAACTGGTAGCACAATACTTTCCCTTTAAATTCAATTCTTTTTCTCCAAATATCAATATTCGATGTGGAATTTATTATTGTTGTGAAAACATGTGACAGCAGAACTGTCAAACTAAACGTCACATTTTTAAATGCTTGCTTGAACGTTAATATAATAATCTGTTGTTAAAAAAAACTAAGGTCTTTACACACCTTACGCTTTTTAAATGTCCGATGGTTTGCCTTTCACTCATGTCAATACCTACATATGAACATATCTAATATTCTTGTAGCCAACCTCCATATTTAGCATGCACAATACATATTGCAATCAACTTTGTGCCTGATGCTTTTGAAACTCTAGACACTTTTTTTAAAGTAAGTAAGGCACATAAACAATGTCACAAAAGATATAAATACATACCACACTTAAGACCCAATGTGCAATATGT
Organism: Philhelius festivus; assembly: GCA_963931855.1. Taxonomy (NCBI): domain Eukaryota; kingdom Metazoa; phylum Arthropoda; class Insecta; order Diptera; family Syrphidae; genus Philhelius; species Philhelius festivus. The sequence continues at coordinate 121,570,527 of OZ007556.1, read as the reverse complement.
CATCCATTTATTTAGGTTATTGCAACTTTTACATTACTTATAATCGGGAAGGTAGTGTTGTCTTTTTTGTTTTTATTTTACACCAACCGATTGTATACTTCATTGAACAAATGATGTTACATACGTAAATAGTCTATAATTTACTGGCGTATGTCAGCTGAAAAAAACAACCACTTTGGATTTTTTTTTTCAAATAAACGCCACTAAATAAAAACACGCATAAACCCTGACTTCAAAAAGTGCCAAATAAAAATCAAGATCCAAAATAAAAACTTACTCGCGCAAATACAAATGTATATACATAGTTTCATAATTCCTGTCATATGTGGATATCCGTACTTGTAAGACTAGGCAATTGGGTTCAAAAGTTTATAAATACATCGCTGATTTATCATTTCTTAAATGAAAAGCTATCAATAGCAAAAATAACAACTTCTACCATCTTTAGAATAAAGGCGTTTCTATGTTTTGGAAGCAAAAATATACAAAAAATGAATTTTTGTCTTTTAGTTTTCATAGTTTCATAAAAAAAAAAATGAAGTCATTTTGTCAAGTCTCCTCCGTAGTCAGGGTAGGATCGTTCAAGCCTAATGTGTAAGACTTTACAACCATGTTATTTGCAGTTTTCAAGATCTTAGCAGTTTGAAGCTTTGAACTCACTTCCGAATTAAAGTAAAAATACGTGTAGAAAAGGAAATTTGACAACTTAATAATATTTTCAAAATACAAGTTTATTTTTAAAAATGCAATGAAATATATATATTATGGCTTTATAAGTAAGACCAAACATTCCCATTTATTATGGAACATAACGTCTTTCAAGCGATAACGAAGCGAATGTTTGTGCACCTTCAATTACTGAGTCAATTGGACCTTGTAGACGAATAATCCGATATCTTTGTACAGGATTCTTCTCGGGCTTGTGCATGAATTGTTGAGACCGATGCCGATGGAGAGTTGATGTTCGAGAGTTGAATCTCACACTCTTGGATGTAGCAGCCACTCTCTCGTCTGTGTGCACCGTACGATGACGGGAATCATGTGTATTGTCCACTGGCATACCAGTCTCACAAAATTTTTATCACAAAATCACATACAACAGGCGCGTTGGGTGCTTCATTTCGCCCAAAACTTCTTTTCAAAAAGCCCACTGTTTGGGCTACAAAGCAATTTGGAAATACATTTTCAATATTTCCCAACGTTGTTTAAGCGTAAAGCGACTTATTTCGTTCGGCGAAGGTATAATACTGTCAAGATGTCGAGCGGGAAACAGCTGTCCTATGTTTTAAGAGGAAACCACTAGATAGCCCACCCTGCATGTGTAGAAAATGGAACATATTCGTTAGAATGTTGTTTGAAACAAATCGAGTTTTTGAAGAAAAAAAAAACTAACTACTCCCAATCTATCCTATCCTATATTTCAAGCTGAAACCAAGTATATACATTCACAAAAATTTCATAGAAATCGGTTGGATCGCTTCGGAGATTAACTTGTACGAATACAGTGACAGGTGCTATTTATGTGTTGAGATTTATTCTAAGTACCTTACATTAGCAAATAAGAGTCAAAAACTATTGTACAGCTAACTCATTTAAAACTGTACAAAGTCTTATCACAGTGGGTATATTTTCAGCACTATTTGTTATGCTAGCTACAAACGAGGCAATCGTTGCGGCAACGTGTTGCAGCAACGTGTTTCGTTTGTTTACTACACACGTAGCAACTGTTGTCTCAACATCGAAAATATCAAAACTTCTTGATATTTCTGGCAACGGTTGCAGCAACACAAAATCGTTAGGCAACACAGCTACACACGAAGCAATGGTTGCTTCAACATAGCTGTGTTGCTGCAATGGTTGCCTCGTGTGTATCTAGCATTAGGATTCGCTAAACGGGTGAATAGTTATGCAATGCATAAAGACCTATTCTTCCACTATACAAATTCGTATTTATAAAACATTTTCCTACCCATCATAGTTATAATGAGTTTTTGTCAAATACAGTACCAAAAAGTGAAAATCTATTACATTTTTACGCCATAACACAGAGCTCACGTGTTTTTCAAAGAAAAGAAAAACATCTGATCTGCCGGTCTAATTTATAAACAAAAATGGAATTACCAAAAGCTTAAAGGCTTAACTTGCATTCGTCGGTAAAGGTATGTCAATACTAGTTACCAAATTGATATTCATTTTATCACAATCTGCAAATACTTCTCAGACAACTTATTGAGCACAAAATCTCAATAATCCAAAGTAAAATTGGGACACTATCATGTACTACAAGAAGAAAAATGTGTTAATTTATTTAATTCTGAAGAATTTTTAATTTGATTTGTTTTTAATATAATATGGAATTTTTTTTTAATTAATAAAAATAATAAAACGTTTTTGTTTCAGTAACAACTGAAAGGTATTTTTGTTTTGGTAATCGCAATATTTTAATGTGATGCAAAGTGAAAGTGACAGTTTAATACTAAAATGTTCTTATATAGCCACTATCCAACCTTTAAACTAGTTTAGATTTTAATGCTCCTATTCAACGTTACATAAGTTTTATAAATAACAATTTTGCGATTAGAGGCATTATAAGAGCTGTATATGTACATTTATGTACTCGCTATAATGAAAATAAATATAAATATGGCTATTTCTGTATAGTATTCAAATGTCCAGAATGGAAAATATAATTACCTAGACTGACGTTGCCAATTAAAAACACGCGCACACTTGTTGCGTTGTATTAAGATGTCACGTATTGCTGGTACGCAAATCAATCGCGTAGAGATGATTTTTCCATATCTCCCAACTTTACTTCTCCGACTATAATTTTTTGCAACTTACTCTTTATGGTAAGAGATATACACATAACAGTTGTTGTTGTTGCAGATACAGAAAGGCCACGATTTACAATAACCTAGGTTGGCTTGGAGTGTATAAAAGCCAATTCAAGAAAGTTTGATGTGGTAAGTGTTAGTTCTTTTTGACGATGCTCCGGGGTTAACAATTACACTAGATGTAGGTTAGTCAGTTTCTTCTTGTTACCAGCTCCTTTAACAGTTCGCTTCACATGCTGCATTATCGGTGGGTATGTGATTTAGACTTTTATTCTGTTAAAATATTGAAGATATTTAAAATAATAATATTGATGAAATTATAAATAAGATATTTCTATATATAAAAACCAAAACTTGATTGTTTTTATGGTTGTCATCTTTCCGATTCCCCTTCTTCCCCTACCCTTTCCAGTGAGTCAGGGATTTTCATGCGATCGAGCTGTACAAATTTAATCCTTAGTAAACAAATACGAAATATCACAACTACGCATTTTCAAAATCCCATGTTGGAAAATCTAAAATTTTAATATTGTGGAATTTCGAAGTGAACATTTTTTTTAATTGTGAGAGGTATAGATTATGTCGAATTTCGTCAATGCAAAAATCTGATTGTAAATAGTGGGAAGCTCCTTTAACAATTCTGTAAAGATATTCATCAACCCCCCTTCCATTTCTAGTATCTCCACCTCATTTTTAGATGGGGATTCCCAATGTTTTCGAGCAATATTATTTTTTCAATAAATATAAATATAAATTTCCCAAACGTTAGCAAATTATATTTTTTTTAATTATATTTATTTGAAAGAAACGTCGATGTCTTTAATATTTCAAAACAATTTCGGAACTACATATTCTGAGTTTTGGTCGAACCGAGCTAAATAACTGGGTAAATTGGATATTGTTGAAAATTGAATTTGACCTTTTTGAAAATGGTTGGGGCACAATAGATCAAACCGCAGTGTAAACCCCCTCTCTATATTCATTTGAAAATTATCAAGTTCGAAAAAACAGCTGATATACATAATCCAAGTTACTTATACATATTTATCCAAATGATATGAAATTTATTTAATGGCTCAAATCTTTAACAGAACTTAAAATTGTTTTTTTGAAAAAGAGAATGTAAAATCCAATAAAAGATTGTTCTTGGATTTTTTTGTTTATGAAAAAAGTAATTTGTATAATTTTTGAAATTTCATATTCTTTGAACTACATAATTAAAAATTATTTTTTTGCATTATTAAAATGAAATCGGCTGAGTCTTCAACACGCATACTTATATATGTTAGAATAACCAACACTTTAAAGCAATTTTCTAAAAAAACGTAAAAATCCTATTTCGTTATAAAAACTGAAGGCCCGGTTCTATTTGACATCACAGGAATTAGATTTAATTGAGAACCTTGGAACCGAATAACAAAAAATGTATCATAGCTACCCATAACAAAATTAAATTTTGCTTCTAAAGAGTCTCATAAAAAGCTTGAAGCGAATTGGTTAATCCATTAATCTTACAGATATACCGACAGGCGATATAATGAAAACCAATTTTCTTAACTTCGGTATTGTCGTAGTATTAATTTTCACACGAAAAAACATTTTAATTAACTCCGACTGCCAAATGGTACTCATTAACACTAATTTTTAAAGAAGTGATATAAACTTTAAGTAGCTACTGATTTCTCGAACGGCGAAACTATCAATTTCATCACTTCCCACTCAACTATAAACCAAAAAAAAGTGATAGCCAAGGAATAAAAGAACACATTCAGATGATTTTGTATACCCCCAGCCAGTTGTTCTACCACAACTTCACCATCATCATCAGCATCTTCTGAAGATCGAAATGCAATGCCATGATCATCTTCATCTTTTGCTTGTAGTTAGGTCACGTTCTGGTTTTGCCTAAGATCGTGATGTGTACTTTTCGCCCCCTACTTACGGATACATCTAAATTCTTTATGTGATCCGTAAATTTCACTAATTACCAGTAAGTACCATCTGTATAAGAAAATACCTTGAAAATGCTTAACGAGGTTTAGTAAAGCCCAACAACTTGGGCTAATAGTCCTCTTTGACATCCAAATAAACACCAGACAGACGGGTATTTAGCTAATGTTCATTGTTGTTGCATACAAAACAACAACTATGGCAGCGAAATTCCTTACTGAAGATCATAGACCATTGATTGCTTGTATACTATGTATGTATTTCTTTGGTTTGTTTGGAATACCGTTTGGGGTCCAAGATGAATCTTTCTGTAGTTAGACTTTGACTCAAAACGAATTGGCTATTAGCTATTGTTTTGCCCGAGATGAGACTAGTACACCTACTCGTATAAGACAATACAAAATTCAGCGATTAGGGAGAGGTTTAGGGCCACAAACTCTGGCATTGTTAGTTTCGTCCAACGTCTGAAGTGGAACAAGTTTTAATGCCACAGATGGAGAGCAATGGTTTAATTTGTTTAGTTGGCATTGCCGGGAAAGATTACTTTAATACGAGTACAAACCAAAGAGAGGTTCGCTGCTCTGTTTTACACTTTTGGTCAAAGTTCAGATTGATTGGATGAATAGCAATTGCTTCCCAGATCAAATGTCACTTGTGAATAAAATTTTTGTTTAAAAGGCGGGATAGTAAAAAGATTACTTTAATATTCTAGACGAGAAACTATCTTGATCTATAGAAGGTCAAACCCTTTTTTATTATAAGTGGGCTCTTTGCAAACAATAAAAATGGTTACGTAAAGAAAGTCCAGAATAAGAACAATACAAACAAAAAATTGAAATTCAAATTTTATAATGAAAGCAATTTAAAAGCACATAACTACGAATTTTGAAAGTTGTACACACTTATGTACATGGATGTAGTTCGAGAATGTTTTAAATAAAGGGTTTTTCAATAACTTTAGTTGGCGCTACAGCACTGGGTGCGCCTGGGCCTCAAATAGTAGACACCGCCAGCAGTCTCGATTTCTCGATTGCTGCCTCCAGTTTCGAGTCCCAAGTTGCCTTAAATCTCCCTCAACTTGATCACGCTACCGGAGATGAGGTCTGTCTCTATTTCTCGTACCCTCTGGCATAGCGTTGAATACCTTACGGGATGTTCATCCGCTCTACATGCCCTAGCCATCTTAACTGCTGAATACGTATTTTCTTGACTAGGGACACGTCGCTGTACATCTCGTACAATTCATGATTGTATCGTCTTTGCCAGATGTCATTTTGCCTATCGACACAAACCGGACCATAAATCGTGCGTAGAACCCTTCTCTCGAAAACACCAAGGGAGCTTTCATCCGCCTGAGAAAGTGTCCAGGGATGATCAGGGTTTTGTATAGCGTCTCCTTGGTAATCCTCGATAGGGTTTTATTCCTCAATTGCTTACTTAGTGCAAAGAAACAACGATTAGCAAGAGTTAATCTACGTTTGATTTCAGCAATGATGTCATTTGCAGAGTTCACAGCGCTACCCAGGTAGACAAATTCTCTGACACCTCTATGTTATATCTATCAATAGTCACGTGGGAATCGGCTTTATTTGATGACAGCATATACTTCGTCTTCTCCTCATTGATCACAAGACCCATTTTGTACGCTTCTGACTCCATACTAGAAAAGGTACCCGTAACTGCTCGCTTGGATCTTCCTATTATGTCGAAGTTATCCGCGTATCCAAGATTTTGAGTGGACTTTTCAAAGATAGTGCCATTGTTGTTGGCCCGAGTATTGCGCACTACCCTCTCAAGGACAATATTAAAACAGCTTGTTGAAAGCGCGTCACCTTGTCGAAGTCCTCTGGTGGTTTCGAAGGTTTCGGTTGAATCTCTCGCAATTTTGACGGAGCAACGGGCATTTTCCAACGTCATTCTGATAAGGCGTATCAGTTTGGCAGGGATACCAAAACTCGACATGACACGGTACAGCTCTTCTCTATTAACGCTGTCATAAGCTGCTTTTAAATCGATGAATAGGTGGTGTGTATCGATATTAAATTCTTGGGTCTTCTCCAGGATTTGGCGTAGTGTAAAGATCTGGTCGATGGTAGACTTTCCAGGCCTGAAACCACACTGATAAGAGCCAATCAGTTCATCAGAAAATGGCTTCAGGCGTTCACACAATACGCTAGACAGGATCTTATAAGCGATGTTTAAAAGGCTAATGCCTCTATAGTGTGGATTTGTGGATCGAGCAGATGGTACTAAGGCTCCACTCGTCGGGTATACTTTCCTCCGACCATATTTTGTTGAAAAGTTGGTGTATGCTCCTAACCAGATCATCTCCAGCGTACTTAAAATGTTCCACCTGTATACCATTAAAACCGGCTGCTTTGTTCGTTTTTAACCTGGCGATGGCTAACCTGATCTCACTTAGGTCGGGTGGGTGGAACTTCAGATCATCAACCAAATTAGCTTGACGTGGCTGCACGCCGCTGGCGGAATATTTGTCATCATCTCCATTAAGCTGGTAAAAATGATCCCTCCAGATTTTCAGCATCGACTTCGTTTCCAGGTAGATGTTGAAATGGAATAAAACAAGCTTTGTGTGAAGTATTAACGAAATTATTTTAATATTGGAAAGGTCCATTTACTTCATTATATCGTCGCTTTTCCGGCAGAGTGGCATAAGTCGAAATTTGCAAATTTTCAGGAGAGCATTTTAAAGTTTTTTTCATACTGAACGAAAAAAATTTCGTTGTTCATAAAAAACAAAACTCGAATGTTGAATACGTGAAAAAATTGCATTTTTCGTTTGTTAAGTTTTATAAGAAACGAAATATTAAAAAAAAAAAACAAAAATTGATTTATGCCGTATTTATACGTAGAAAATGAGAGGGATGTTTTTGAACATTGAGAGCGGCGCTTTTTCATAACTCGGAAAGTAGAAAAAGTAGGTTAACGCCGATTACACAGAAAAATTGTGTTTCTTTTTCAGCTCAGTTCTGTGTTCAAAACTAAAAAACGACAAATTTCGACTTATGCCACTCTGCCGGAAAAGCGACGATATGTATATGGAATATGATATCGTTCAACTGCCCGCCCCGCCTTCTTACGGTGGCACAAATCCGAATGGTTCAATTTTCAATGACTCTTTCGCTAAATTTAAGCGATGGCTTGACCTTGGTGGCTAATTTAGGTTCGATCCCTGCCGTCGTCTATGCCGTTTTAATTCCATTAAAACCTTCTATAAAAATTGTCATCAATGGGTTGCTGGTTTGCTCATTACACGTTGTTCAGGCATAACACTAACAACATGTAATTGAGACACGGCATTTCTCCGCTTTAGCAAAGCCGCCATCCCTGGAGATAAAAATATCTGAGACAACCACCAACAGTCTCAGAACATCGTGCCGCACATCTTTCCTATCCTTCTTTCTCTTCATTAACTTCACGCCCGCGCTGTGTTGAAATATTTAAAGGGTAATCATAATCCCTTGAGCGCGGGTAGATTATAAAAAAAAAAAAAAAAAAAAAAATGTCAATTGTGGCATCCGCTGTGTGGCACATAGTGCCGTCCTACTGGAACAACATGTCACCTAGGTTCATATGGTTCAATTTCGGACGTAAGAAATTGGTTATCATCATTCTGAAGTGCTTCCCATTGACGATGACCGCCTCAAGAACTTTGTTTTTGACAAAAGTACCGGCAAATGACGTCGCCGCGCGCCGGCCAAAAATACACACCAAACGGTAACTTTTTGAGGATGCATTCATTGTCACCTGGTGAACCTCGTGTGGTTTGGGTCGTCCCATGTACGACAAATTTTGCAACCAAACAACCATTTTGTTAATAAGGTTTCATCTTTTGGACGTGCTGCTCAATTGTGACACTTGTGATAGTGATTTGACCTCAATAACTTGATAATACGCAACAGGTTTGACAGATGTTACCCAAAAGAAGATGACCGCCACAGCACACCGAAAGCGAGTCAAGTTAAAAAACCCCTTACCTTTTTAAGAAAAAAAAATTCCAAATAAATAATTTTTTTAATTTCAAAAAATATATGTTTGTAAATTACGATATCCTATATAACGAGTATTATACCTTTTGGGACCTCATGTTTGAACATTTTGGTTGATCGAAATCAGCGATGCCCCTAAATTGAAAATAAAAAAAAAAACTTAATAACAATTTTCCGGTAAAATGAAATAATACCCAATATAATACACACTTTTTTTATCATTTTGGAATCCTACACAAATTACGAGTATGTATGTGTGTTGCTAAAATACCTAATCACATTTACAAATGATAATATTTTAAGGTAATAATAAAATGCTGTCTGATCTTAATTTTTAGACCCTGATGATGAGAAACTAAATAAAATTTAAATAGAAAAAAATTTTATTGAACTTAAGAGGCAATACAAAAATAAAACATAAAAGTATATTTAAAAAGTTCAATAATACAAAAATTAAAATAATTATATTTTGTATTCAATTTATCTTGATAATGTTGGTTTAAAGAAGAAAAATAACTTGAATTTTAATATATTGCTTTTGCTGCATCACGCATTGTTTTTATTAACAAATTTTACACAGACTCGGTTTAAACTTTCTTTTGCTTTTGAAATTCCTATGTAATGTTGTGTAAGCAATGTTATCTAGTTCTGGCCATAAAGAGTTTGCAAAAGGATTCAAGTCTGAACTTTATGGGGACCAATCGTCTGATGCTATAAGACTTGGAATTTTGACGCTAAGCTACTTACTAAGATGAATAAATTTAGAAAATCATTTAATGTTCCAAAATGAGTTTCGTTCAGGTGTCTCTAGTAAAAAGGGTATTCGTAAAACCTTACAACCACCATCAAGCACATATTCAATGTAGGCCTATTATCACAAAAATGCAGTGATGTGACATAAGAGTGTGAAATTTCTCAACTAACTACAATTGCAGAATGATGGCTCATAAACCTTTGAAGTATCTATGTTTTTCATGCCTAAACACAACAATCTAACAACAAAATATATCTCCATAGTTTCGATATTTATTACCAAGAAGACCACATCTTTTAAATTTCTACTACTTTTTTTATAATGAATGTTAAACACAGTACGAGTAATTAGGAAAGTAGGATAGGATTAGAAAGGAGATACCAATGCACATTGGTTTTGAATGTCTGCACATTAAAATGAGTGGGAAATATTGACCCGGTTAAAGCATTCCACATTCGTGTAGTGAGGCTAAAAAAAGAGCCTCTGTACTTGACAGTGCGTCCGAAATTGGGCTCAAGGGTAAACTAATGAGCATTCCTAGAAGTACGGGTATTACGGTTGAATTTTTTGAGGGAGGAATGCAACTGGCTATTTCACTAGAGCACTGTTTATGAAAATAGCAGTAAAATAATGACAGACATGAAACATTGTGGCAGTGCTCGAGAGAAAAAAATGCTTCAGTTAGACAACGGTCGCCTATCAGTTTAATAGCTCTGTTTTGAATTCTGTCCAAGAGACTCAAGTGGATTCTTGGAACATCTGCTCAGATATGGGAATTATACTCGAGCTTTGGAAGAATAAAGGCTTTATACAGGGTGTCCCACAGTCACCGCCCCAAATGAAAACCATGGATTCCTGAGGTCATTTTAAGTCGAAAAACTTAAGAGGTAATTTTCTCGTTTTCGTCCCGTTTTCGAGTTATAACGGTTTTTATGATTTTTCCCTTAACTGGCCTTATCTTTGCCAAACTACATCTGATTCGTAAAATTTTTTTCATAACCAATCAAGAATTTATTACAGTTTTAGTTTATCCAGAGACTTTTTTTTCTGCGGACAACCGTTTCTCCGCAATTTTGCATCAAACCCAATTTTTTCATTTTTTAAGTAGTCTTTTCACTTTGATATCATTTTATTCAAAAAAACACGTTAATGAGTATTAATTTTTTTCACTTATTATTAAAGCCCAGTTCATTTTCTTAAAAAAAAATATTTTTTTTCCTTAAAAAGAATACTAAATGTAATGAACAAAAAAATAAACAAACTGAGTGAATTTAAAAAAAAAAATAATTTTTAAATACAAAATTAACTTTTTCTGAGCTATTGCGGTTAAGAAAAGGACAAATAGATAAAGTTAATTAGTAAGACCGTTAGCTAATGTAAACAGTAAAGATTTGCATTATGATTTAAAGGTTGTTAATGTCTTTTTCGCGTGATCTAGTGTCCGCGTCGGCGTCGTGTTCTTTCACTTGATACTCCATTTTGGATTAGTTATTCAAGTTGTAGTTTTTTTTCAATTATTTGCAAACAATGGATTACGCTTATCAAGAATATCTGAAAATGTTATTAATATACGCTGAAATGGGACAACTTTATCTATTTGTCCTTTTCTTAACCACAATAGCTCAGAAAAAGTTAATTCTGTATTTAAAAATATTTTTTTTTTAAATTCACTCAGTTTGTTAATTTTTTGTTAATTACATTTAGTATTCTTTTTAAGGAAAAACAAATTATTTTTTTAAGAAAACGAACTGGGCTTTAATAATAAGTGAAAAAAATTATCACTCATTAACGTGTTTTTTTTTTAATAAAATGATATCAAAATGAAAAAAACTACTTAAAAAACGAAAAAATTGTGTTTGATGCAAAATTGCGGAGAAACGGTTGTCCGCAGAAAAAAAAGTCTCTGGACAAACTAAAACTGTAATAAATTCTTGATTGGTTATAAAAAAATCTTACGAATCGGACGTGGTTTGGCAAAGATAAAGCCAGTTAAGGGAAAAATCATACAAACCGTTATAACTCGAAAACGGAACGAAAACGAGAAAATTACCTCTTAAGTTTTTCGACTTAAAATGACATCAGGAATCCATGGTTTTTATTTGGGGCGGTGACTGTGGGACACCCTGTATATAATAACCAGATCAGATGGGGTAAAAAGCTTGCATCTGCGGAGAAAACCTAAACACTTAGTAGCTACATCAAATATGTGCTGACTCCACAAAAAGATGGTTTTTGATGCACATACCTAAAACTGAAAGCTGTTCAGTCTCTTCGATGCAAGTGCCAACGGTCCGAAAGATAATTTCTAATCCAACGAACAAGAGGTTCATCAATACCAAATGCACGCATTTTCGATAAGAGAGCTTGATGCTAAACTCTATCAAGTGCCTTTGAAATATCAAGTGAAATAATCTTACTTTCTCCAAAACGATGTAAAGATTTGTTCCACTCTTCGGTGAGATATACAAAAACCGATCTCAAGGAATTATAGCAATACTTTTGGGTTCAATGAAACTTACTATTTCCAATAAAAGACAAAAATTTAATTTAAATTTAAATTTAAAAGGAAACTCCTCGAACTTTTCTTCAACTTCTCTTAAATAGTTACACCTCAATTAAAATCTAAATTCATCCACAATAACGCACTTACCTTAACTAAAAGCCACATTCAGCTCCCCTTTACACATTTTGTTTCAAAGGTACATACATACCTCAGAATGTAGAATTATATACATATGTATTTCAATCTTTTTTCGATTCTATCATGCCACTTATATATGCATATATGTGCCCCTTCCTTGATCTTGTAATTCCCATTTTTTTATCTATTTTTCTCGTTCGGTGTTCTTCAAATAGTTCTGACTTTTGCTATGAACCATTAAAGATATGCATTTGTAGCAATTTTCCTATATATTACCTATTCCGTATTCCTCCTCTCTAACGTCTAACCGTATCCGATACCTCTGTTGGAGCAGGAAAAGTGAAATAACGACTAAAGTCACTACGGGACAGTAACAACCTAGTCAGGCATCACAGAAAACTAGGAAGAAAAACTTCTCTGTTAAGAAGGAATTAGATACAAAATTTACAGAATGAGATGGAAAATGGAATACAATAGATATATCCAAAGAACCCCACTTGAAGAAGGACAGAGTCCAGAAGTTACGATCTTTGGTTTTGCTGCCAAGCGAACACATAACCTGGTAAGGCTGCCGCTGCTGCTGCTGCTGCTGGTAGTTGTTGGTGATGTTTTCCTATTGCTACTTTTCGGACCTCGGAGCTCCTCGCCGTCGTCGTCGTCGTCGTTATTGTCGGTAACTAGTTAGAAACGCTTCACTAACAACGATAAAGTGTAAGATGCCATATTAAAGTGGTTCATCGAACTTCAAGGAGCCTACAAAGATATTCCATTGTATAGCTATGCGAAAAACTTGGGATGTGTTCCTCTTGGCCAAGTTAAGAGCGCGCGCATCGGAATAGAACAATGAAATTTATTACTTAGGCGGGTCCGAATGTTGTAGAGAACAAAACTTCAGAGTCAGAAGGACGATTAAAACTTATACATATATATTTACAAAATGTTAGATGGCGTAATCTGTGTGTAGTGTAAGAAAAAGGAACAAAAAGTAAGAGGCACTTCTTCCGTTCAAGGCTTGGATTGAATACGATAAGAAAAGAACGTGTGTGTGAGCTGTGTATTTTGTCAAATAAATGATGGAAAATATTTGTTTTTATTTTCGAAACGATTTTATTTTCAAAAAAAAAAAGATAATAAATTGTGATTAAGATAGCAGTGAGAAATGTCTATTAGTATTGAACATTTTAATAATGATAAAGTATTTAGAAAAGAAATACATCATGGAAAACATATTTTTAAGTTCAGAATGACTTCATTGCCCTTTTTTATCCTAACTTTGCATTTGAATGTAAATATGTAGATTTAATAAGAACACAATCAATAATATCAATAAAGAACCTGAAAAATAAATAAAATGTTATATTGAACGAAATCAATTCTTAGAAGATTATAGTATATTTTTAATCATATTTAATATCCAATATAAGCAGGAGAACTTTTGAAAACGAAAAGTTAGTTCCACCAGTAATATGTCCTTAAGTGGGCTTCAGGTCAATATTAAATATTGATTTTCAATAATCAATAGAGCTGCAACGCCCACTTAATGACATATTATTCATGAAATAAGGTCACGAAAACAAATAACATTTAGTTACTTCCAACTATTTTTATTTAAATACATTATCACCAATACGAATGATATAATGTAAGTTCATTTACTATATCAAGCGCGTTCGTTATATCGATTAATTTTATATAGTTTTTTTTTTTTTAAGTATTTAAAAATTGTATTTATTTAATGTTAAATTTAATAGTTCTGCCATTTATATTTACTAGTTTTGCAAATTACTTTGATAAAATAATCATCCATAAGACTTTGTTATAGGAGTATGTATGTACTTCAAATTGAGATTTCAACCGGGAAGATTTTGCTTGAAGCCGTTTCAATTTGATCGGGTCAGCCATATCAACATGTACTTGTTGTTCCCATCGTAACACAGTGGCTAGGCAGCCTGCTGCTTCATCATGTGTTATTGAAACCCAAGAATACTAATGCCGACATTTAGCACATCCCCGTTTCAGAGTTTAGTCTATCATGTTTCATTTTTGTTTTTATGTGTGCGGTTGTAGTACGTCGCTAAGTGAACTCCTTTTTAGTTCCACAATTCCGCGGTTTTAGCAAATAAAACTCATTAATAATTTTCAATATGTCTTTTATTGGTATTATTACATTTTTATTCAAAATTCCAAAATGGTCACGTAGCGAATCAAAATACAAGAAAGCAAAAGACAAATCAATCATCTACGCACAATTTTTAAGTCAATTTATCTATATGTTCGTTATATCGGATAGCAAATCGTGGCCATCATTCGCTATAAGGTGTTTTTCTGTTTTTAACTCTGAGAAGAGCACTGAGTAGAACTTGAATATGTCGAGTACGCTCTGAGCAGAGCTCTCCGATTTATTTGTAAAACACTCTGGAGTACTGAACTTTTAAAGGCGTTGATCTCTGGCGTTTTTTTGTCTCTGTCACATCACACGAAAAAAAAGTGAAGTTAGACGCGCTCAGCTTTTTATTCCAATTGCTAGGTCATTTTATTCTGAGCTCATCGATCACGTACCGAGCTAGCTCTTATTGAAAAAAGAAACACAGCATGCGCGCTGCGATGTATCTGAGTTAAAAAAGATACACAGACAGCTCAGTTCCCTGCTCTGAGCTTAAAAAGAAAAACGCCTTTAGAGATACTAATGTAAATCTGAAAAGCGTTCGTTATATCGCAAATTCGCTATATCGGATATTCGTTATTATGAACGTCTACTGTATTCACTTAAATTATATTCTTCTACTATGTCCTCAAACTGGATTTTCCAGAAAGATTTTTAACATACTCCAAAAAAATAAATAGAAATAAGCTTTGAAAAATGAAATTTGTTAGTTTAATAAACGAGAAATAAACACCTTTATTAACTTTATAACCAAAGGAGTTTAAAAATAAAAACTTAATTAAAAAGAGTTAAGAACTCCAGGCAAATAAATTTTAACAAGTCTTACATCGTTGCGTTTTCTTGAAACAATTTTCTTAAACAAAATTTATTTAATTTTTAAATAACTCCGCTGTTAATAAATAATTTTTATCGAAAGTCGAGAGTTTTTCACACGAAATTTGAAAATATAAAAACAGGTTTCAAGGTAGCCACCTTCAATAAATTCAGT
Organism: Philhelius festivus; assembly: GCA_963931855.1. Taxonomy (NCBI): domain Eukaryota; kingdom Metazoa; phylum Arthropoda; class Insecta; order Diptera; family Syrphidae; genus Philhelius; species Philhelius festivus. The sequence goes on along the minus strand of OZ007556.1, from coordinate 121,555,183 downwards.
AAATTTCGCTTACCAAAATGCAGATCAACATACTTACAATAAGTCACTGTGATTTGTATATTCAGTTTGTACAGAAATACAGACATGCAACCATACAAACTTAATAACTGGTTAGCTAAATTTACAAAATGTGCAGAAATACTCGCACATATCGATGAACATCTGCATCACAGATATAACTGTGGTACTTCTTGAAAAAAAACATTAAAAACATTTAAAATTTGTTCAGAATATGAAATAATGAATTTCACTTCTGCAATTCATTCGATAAGCCCAGCTTCTGATACAGAAAACCGATGCAGAATATGCCCCTTAGAAAACTATATTTAAAAATATCAAAGCAATACTCTTTTCACCTAATATCATATCGGACTTCAAAATGTTTCCAATAAAAATAATTAAGTTCTTGTTTTTTTCAACAAAAGGTTGTAGAATTTTATGCAAAGAAAGTAAAACCCCTTTAACGGGAACATCACGTTATTTGTTCCGTGAAAGAACACTCATTTATCAAGCTTGAAACAAGAGTCACATCCATAAGCCACCTGCATTTCTGTCTCTCAAATGTGCAAACTACCAGCACTTTCTAATTATCGGCGGTCAATCACCTTTAAACTGCTACTGCTACCATGAGAAAAACATCAGTTTTGCAAACCTACTTTGTGTTTGTCAAATAATAAACTGTCGCTGCCTTAACATATAATTTAGTTCAACTTGTTATTTATACTTTATTGCTAGCTATCACGGAAGAACTCGTTCCATGTCTGAAAGTGAAATTCATAAAATACTTGCCAATTCTAGACACGCACTACATCTTATAATCAAGAAGAATAAAACTAAACGAAAGAGTTAATGTACAAACCTGAAAGAAAATATTCGTTTATGGAGGTTTAAGAGTTATTTTTGTTCTTAATTAACCATATTTTTTTACTACCTTATTTCTTTTAATCTTGATTGATAATAATTTAGACATAATTTTTAATTTTTATATCTTTCTTTTTTTTAGGCGAGAAATAATCTCTCAAGATACTAAAGGTAAGTTGGGATTTCAAACAACATTCCATAATTGGGAAAAGGTTTATGATTCTTTGGAAAGTGTTTTGTGAAAGGAAAGTTATGGTTTTAATGCTGAGTAGATATAATCAAATTCTATGATATTATCAACTTGTATCACGTTCTTTAAAAGGTTTTTTTTCTTTTTTATGTGAATTGTACGTAGGCATGAGACAAATCAGTAAATATGTTGCGCGTATAGAGTCTGTGGCTAGAAAAATGTTGATAAATAAATATATTATGTACATTTTTTGGGAGAATTGTGTTAATAGAATTTTAAAGAGACTTATCTTTGTTTATGTATTCGTTTGAATTTCCTTTTGCTTCTTTACTTTCTTAAAAAAAAGGAAATAATATTGATTCGTATGAGGATATGTCGTTACGTAATTGGCGCGTGTTTGAGTAAAAATAGAAAATCGATGAATAATGTACGTATATCGAGATGAGGTAAGATGATAGATTAAAAAAAAAAACAAATTTCTTGTCAAAATTTTATTTAAATTTTAGTCTTTAAAATAAAAAAAATAGAAACAATTTCTGTTTTTTTTCTTCAAATAATAGTTTTAAAAATAAAGAAAAATACTACTTAATGCTATGTGTCATAAATTCTTGCTTCCAGATTCTTTTTTTTTTTCAAATAATAAATAGAAAATTAAAAATAGAAAAAATCTTGAGATTTTTAAATGAGTTTGATCTAAAAAAAAATAATTTAATTAATTAAGTTTGATTACTAAGAACTGGGTTTAAATAATATATTGTTGTATGCACACAATTTGTGAGACCTTCAAGAAAAAAAAAACAAACAACAAGATTTTGGCTTAAACTTAAAAAAAATCAAACTAAACATTTTTCTATAACATCGAACTAACGGGTGATTTTTTAAGAGCTTGAGAACTTTTTTTAAAAAAAAAACGCATAAAATTTGCAAAATCTCATCGATTCTTTATTTGAAACGTTAGATTGGTCCATGACATTTACTTTTTGAAGATAATTTCATTTAAATGTTGACCGCGGCTGCGTCTTAGGTGGTCCATTCGGAAAGTCCAATTTTGGGTAACTTTTTCGAGCATTTCGGCCGGAATAGCCCGAATTTCTTCGGAAATGTTGTCTTCCAAAGCTGGAATAGTTGCTGGCTTATTTGTGTAGACTTTAGACTTGACGTAGCCCCACAAAAAATAGTCTAAAGGCGTCAAATCGCATGATCTTGGTGGCCAACTTACCGGTCCATTCCTTGAGATGAATTGTTCTCCGAAGTTTTCCCTCAAAATGGCCATAGAATCGCGAGCTGTGTGGCATGTAGCGCCATCTTGTTGAAACCACATGTCAACCAAGTTCAGTTCATCCATTTTTGGCAACAAAAAGTTTGTTAGCATTGAACGATAGCGATCGCCATTCACCGTAACGTTGCGTCCAACAGCGTAAAATCTTCCATGTGGTCGAATAACACAAACCCAATTGCTGCGAACGGCGACGAATCGACATTTCACGGTCTTCAGCAACACTCTCAGAAACAGACGCAATATTCTCTTCTGTACGCACTGTACGCATTCGTGTGGTTGGTTTAATGTCCAATAAAGTAAACTGAGTGCGAAACTTGGTCACAATCGCATTAATTGTTTGCTCACTTGGTCGATTATGTAGACCATAAATCGGACGTAAAGCGCGAAACACATTTCGAACCGAACACTGATTTTGGTAATAAAATTCAATGATTTGCAAGCGTTGCTCGTTAGTAAGTCTATTCATGATGAAATGTCAAAGCATACTGAGCATCTTTCTCTTTGACACCATGTCTGAAATCCCGCGTGATCTGTCAAATACTAATGCATGAAAATCCTAACCTCAAAAAAATCACCCGTTATAATACTTATCTGAGAAAGACAAGTCATTTAACAAAACTGTCAATATCGTATAAAGTATCTGTTCTGTTACTGCTTCTGGCTAACCAAATGCTCTTCAGTTAAACGTTATTTCATCAAGTTATTTTTAAATCAGATTTTGACCCTAGTATATGACGTTACTTTGAATAAACCAAAATAATCGCTAATTCAATCCAAGGACGTTATTTTATTTTATTTAGCTTTTTTATATTATTGTTTTTATTTTATTATTAATTCGGGCCCATAATAGGCACTCCCACCAATTTTGTTTTACATAAAAAAAACTTAAAAATTAATCTTGAATATAAATGAATAAAAAACGAGGGGCTCAAGATAAGGACGAGTTGTAAAAAGAGTTTGGTTCAAAAAGGCCGCGGTTTGCGAGGTGATAAGAAAAGGGGAAATGGAAAGTGGATCTTACGTGGTTACGTTATGGTATTAATGTGTATCATTACCAAAAGAGAGGACGAATCACAACCCCAGCGAGGAGCTGGTGCCCAAAGAGAATGTCAGCAAATTCACCACGTTTTTGTAATTTTAATCGATCTTCATAAGGGGGTAAGATGAGATTATCAGACCAAGGACGACCACGAAGGGTAAATTCTTTGGGAATGAGAGTTCTGATATAGAAAATATAATGATATGGCTATAGAAAATAATTCCGAAGTCTCGAATAGACCAAACAGATAAAATAGCACCATCATAAAATTAATTTGTTCGGGTGGGTAGGGGTAATAGTTTTCGAGAGAAAGTTATGAACTGACATTTGACAACATTAAGTTCTAATCTTGACAAACCAGGTTTGGAATAAATTAAGATCATTTTGAAGTGAAATAGAATGTGCGTTTTATTATCTACGGATCTACATAATATGTGGATCCGGATCTGGATTAATTTTTAACATGTATTACAAAAACAATTTGGGATCCTGTTCTCTATCTGGATCCATTTCATAGATCCAAAAATTAGTTCTAACTCTGGCGGGTAGCTGGCTTTTTATGGTAAGGTAGTGTAAACTACAGTGTAAAGAAAAAAGACAAGAAAAAATTGAAATTCAACAAACATAAGCAAGAGAGAGATGAGCATACAACACAACTGTCACTATAATCCCTATCGTTTTATTTTCAAGGGTTAATCTATACGGATCTTTGGCGATAATAAAACGAGGCTAGAGTCAGAGGGCGAAGAAATGACGTTAATTATTTTCATATCATCAGCATATAAAGAGATATTTAAATCATTAATAACTTAATAACGTCATTTATAAGTAAGACAAAAATCTAAGTTCCGAGGTGACTCCCTTGAGGAACACTTGAAGTAGCATAAACGGGATCGGAAATTGAAAACTTAAACAAAACTTTATATTGATTAGAGCCAAGATATTAAAAAGGGTGGAGAACAGAGGGCTTTAGGTAAGCTTAAGGTAAATAATTTCATGACATATTTTATGAATAACATTTCTATTGCTTAACGGTAAGTCGGAAATTAAAAATGTTTACAAAAATCTGAATCAACTTCTTAATTTCAGTAGCCTTATTACAGAAAACGCAGCGGCACGCTTTTAATGGCGGATTTGTATTTTCCTAAGCTCAAAAGCGATTCGCTACCCAATCCAGAACTTATATAGAAAGCGAAGATCTTTCCATCAAAATTTCATTTGTTTTAAAAGCGATAACTCTGTAGGTGACGGAATCCACACAAAATGAGTTTCTTTTAAACAAAAAACAGTTGAACTTTTAATAAGTTACTTAATTGAATTTATTGTTTTTATTGCCTTTCTTTCATCACCTCCGAGACAGTGGGTTGAGCCCTGGTAATGTGAAAATCTTTCCTTTTAATATGAACCTTCTGTTATAAGCCTAAAGGTAGCGGCAAGCTTTAGTATTGGAGCTAAAGAGCTATTATTTTGGCGTATAAATTATCTTTGATGTCTTCCAAAAATGCAAGAACGATTTCCTCGATAATTAAAATATTTAACCAAACCCTATTGAGAAAAAATAATGTAATAAATTTAAATTGTGATAGATGCCACTCTTTGTGAGAAATATCAAGCGGGGAAGACCAACTTCTCAGTAATTTTCTTTCTATTTTCAAGCTACACGCATCTGCTTCTCTTGCTTCTTTGAAGTCAGCATTTATTAAAAATAATTTGGGAATACATAGAAATCTATTTTTGCTTTTTGAATCAAACCAAATCATTGACTATAAAATAATTTAATTATAAAATAATTGTTTTCCATGAAAAACTTGCCATATTTTTGCAGAGATTAGCCATTTAAATTGAAAGGTTGGAAGAAATAGTGGAATAGTGGAACTGGAAGGATCGTTTTCATTCCTGTTTGCACTTGGGAATTACCCAAAGAGAAGACGGTTAAAAGTGGATTAGACCTACAGACTTCTAAAGACTTTTTTAAAAAGATTAAAATGAAAAAATAATTCAAAATTCAGACAACCCTTACTTGCCTTCACGACTAAATACACACATGAATTTTCTTTATGTATATCTTAAGAACAAATCTTTTCCAATAATGCAGGGTGGGCCATCTAGTGGTTTATTTTTGAATAATAGGTTATTTTGACACAAACAACAAACAACACTCGAAATCTTGACAGAAAGACAGTATCATACCTTCGGTAACAAAATGAGTCGCTTTACACTTGAACAACGTTGGGAAATATTGAAAACTTTTTTCCAAATTAAGTGCTGTGTAGCCCAAGCACGTTTTATGAAAAGAAGTTTTTGCCAAAATGCAGCACCCTCCGCGCTTGCAAGTTTGTTCAAAAAGATCGTGAGACTGGTATGCTAGTGGACAAAACTCATGCTCCCCGTCGCCGTACGTTGACCACAGACGAGATTCTGGCTACCGTAGACGAGATTGTGAGACTCAATTCACGAACATCAACTCGCCATCGATCTCAACAGATCAACATTTCAAGCACTAGCCTGACCAGCCGAGGCAGCCACTTGAACGAAGTTGTGTTCTATAATTAATGGCAATGTTTGCTCATGCTCATAAAACCCTAATACATGGAAAAAATTTAATTTTGTTCATTTTTAAATAGAAACTTGTTTTTTGGCCACCGTTTACATATATAATTTATGCTCGTGTGCTAATGATCTATTTGAAAAAGGATCCGATAGGTTTTCATTCACATATTAATATAACGATGCCAATTCCAAATTTAAATTAATTTTCTTTTTCCTATATTCCAATTCCGTTAATTTAGTACAGCTTTATCTTAATTTTTCAAAATACTTGTTGCTTCAACTTATTTTCAACTGTCTCAACTTCAGAGTGCCCTTTTCATTGCAGCTTCAAAAGTTTTGTATATATATAGCAAAGTAAAATGATACGTTGGAGTTATGACAGTTTATACAAAGAAGCTTTTAAAATAAGATTAAATAATGAGTACTCCAAAAGGATAATAAAAAAGGCAGGAAGAGACTTTCGATAACGAAAAACATAAATGTAATAAATTAAAATTAGGATATACCAGTAACAATTTTTGGAAACATTGGCCCAAACGTTTCAATAATTTTACACGATAATATTCTTAATATGGACTGCTTTATACAACCACAATTAAGATCGAGGCCAACATTTTTAGTATGGGAAAGATTAGGTCGCAATATACCAGACAGCAACAAATAATTCAGAGATTCTTCGACTTAAAACTAAATAATTAGCCAAACGAATCTCCGGCATGACAGCCAAACGCACTTATCATTATCCCAAGGGTTACCACGAAATAATTCAAAAATAAGAAAAGATAAGAAAAGAAATGAGATTTCCAGTTTAGTTTCGATTAATCTTTTTTCTTTAATTTCTTCCCTTCTAAATACTGACTAAAATAAATTGAGTCACTAGGTCATGGAGTAAATTGTTTTATATGACTTCCTCTAGTATTCGGGGCATGAAAATTAATTACCACGTAAATACTTTGTTCTTACTTCTCTGCAAAATCTTATTAGAATTTTCGTTTCGCTAGAATTAGGTTAGAACCTAATTAGTTAATATGTACCTTCAAAATAAAATGCTCTGCCTCACACCGTGTATTGGTTTCATTTCACCAACTTTTTCCAAGCATTATTGTCTTCGTTGTACTAGAGTGACCGATAGAGACCTAATTTAAAAATAAACTAAGAATGTTGGTCGAATTTTCTTGAGGCCATTTCAGCTCTCATAGTCATAACGCATAGGTGCACATCACATGATCCAGTTTGACTTTTTTACCACATTTTTATAATATCAACTTCATATCACACTGGAATATATGTATCTTAATGACCTACCAACTCAGATAGAATATTGGTCATGCCTGACAACTTTTAAAGTTGAAATTTCTTTTTTGCGATATTTTTCTGAAGACAACACGTATATTTCAATTCATAATGAATGACATTTAAAAGTTTACTTTTCGCTTGACGTAAGGGGAACACATGTCAAGTTAGGAGTTGTCTTACAAAGCGTGACAAGAAGATTAAAATCATTTTTTGTTTGTGAATCGATGATGAGGTATTTTTTGCTTGAATCCAAGGTGCAAAGATGGGGGGAATGATGACTCGCGGAACTTGGCTTCTGGCTGATCTTAGCTCTGAATGGAGAACATGACGTGGGTAAAACAACAACTTGCTAACCTAGATAGATCTTTCTCCTTTTTTGTTATGGGAATGGTTTGAATTTTTAATACTGTTGTCATTTTTGTCTGGAAGCAGCTATTTAGATTGTTGAATAGTCGTTTTGTACATTTTAAAATTTTTGATATTGAAGGTGAAGATCGGAATATAGAAATAAATGGAATTTGCTAAAGAACTTTCTTTTTCATTCACTTTCAAATAATTTCCTATTTAAAATTTTAAAAATCAATACGCATGTGAGCGGTTATGTGAGAGAAAAAATTTTAAAAGATTTTCAATATAGATATACAATTCGGGAAGTTGCTCCTGTGTTTTAAAGCTATCATTGAAGATATAAAGCTATAGACGAATGTAACCTATGTACATGTTTCCATGTATTAAAAAGTCTTAAAATTTCCAAAACAATTAAACTTTAAGAGGTTTGACGTGAGACTCAGTCGTGGATTTTACTTTATTCCTATTTTGGTTAGGTTGAAGACTGAGAGATGAAGACCATCACAAGCTCGGTTTTGAATTACACAAATACGTCTCACGTACGAGTACTTGGTCTTGCGCATAGCTTTTTTCATTTCACATTCTATCATTTGAATATGAAACTACGGATTTTCACCACAGAGTTAAACCGAGTATTTAATAATTATGAAATTGAATAGTTTTATAATTTGATAGTCCTGAAGGAAATGCATCTTAACTACTTTTTTCATAATTTTCTGAATCCAGTTTTTTTTTAATTTTCTATACCTCGCCAATCAGATAAGAAACTAAACAAATTAATGCAAAATCAGTCAATTCTTAACGAACATGTTTACTTACAAGGCGAAACAAATCAAAATCATCCAAGAATAAACACAAACAAATGTTAGTTTTCTAAAAACCAACAATCACATTGTTAGTGGCTGCAAACATCATAATACATACACTCTCTTTATCCTCAAATAATAAAAGAAATCAACAAGGAAAATACACCATCAATCACAGAATCCAGATACAGTATCTGTGTGTCGTTGGTAATTGTTTGGATAATCGTGTGCGCAGGTGATGCCAGATTAAGAACCAGAAAAAGAAAATTGGAAAATGCCAAACTAGACGAGTCGACAAGAAACCCGCTAGGTGACCTAGAAAGGCCAACAACTTGCTATCCTCGTATGAGATATATCGTATTGATTTTTGTTCAGTGTAGGTTGCTATCTTTTCTTGTTTCGTATCTGTCTGAAGTCGCCAGAAACTCCATAACTAAAAAGTATATTCGTTAAAATTTCATAGACATAAATCAACTCCTCATGTGGATGTGAGATTCTTTAGGAGCAGATTAAATGATTAAATTCGTTTTATTACGGATGGATGCGCACATTCGTATTCTCGCACTTACATTGCTTGCTGTGGTATAGATTTCCGGTTAACGTTGGATGCAAATAAAAGAAATATACATATATAGATGTTAGATACTCACACTGTAAGATAGAGATACCGGAAAAATACTTGTTCTTGATGATGCTGCAGATGTGCCTTTCATTCACACTCACAAGCACTATATATTTATTGTGGTAGCAGGTGCATCTCGGTAAATTTAGGTTAAGTTTTGGTCTCTTGTGAGATTATAAAGGTTGAACAGTTAGAGACTTTTTGAAGATGCTAATCATTTAGAGAATGAAAAATTGTCAGACTCAGTGCTTGGCACTTAAGAATAAAGATCTTGGTGTACCTACTTAAGATAAGAAGAAAGTCGAGGAAGTCAGACATTAGCAGAGGATAAGGTAGCTTAATATTTTGAGTAACTTATGCCCATTTGCGCAAGTTGACATTTTGTACGCCTGCCAATATATTTACAATATGCTATATAATTATTTAATTGACCTCTACTTTTCAAATTAATACATTTACTTACACCTCAAATTAAACTTCGTAATAAGAGTGACATAAATGTTTGTATCAAACATAAATTGCGCAGACCGTCAGTAGGTTCCGTGGCAACTAGAAGATAGAGAGTTGCGAAGAGAACCGGTTCTACATACATTGTATTAATTATAATTAGATGTCAATGTCCAATCACAAAGAGAAAATTGTAATAAAGTGTAAAACGAAAGCTACGTATTTTGACCTGCATTGATATTTTGATATATCGCAGTGTGTTCCTCTTTAAGACTACCTTAAAAAACGATTAACCAATTTAAGGTGACGTTAGGTAGATTGAGTATGACATCCATAATTTGTTTTATGCTAGAATTATTCAACACAAATTTTCTTATTTAGCTGAAGAAATATCCCATTATACTTAGGTTTCTTTTTATATGTTATTGGATAAAATTTTATTTTTGAGTTCGTTAGGGAAGCTTAAAAGTTGAGTTTTCGACCATTAACCTTTTGCATGGTTGCCACTATCTTGATTTTACCGACAAAATTCCAAAGAAATATTATTTTTGACAAGAAGAATAAATTCAACAAAAATGTTTTATTATACAGGGTGTCCGGTAATTCGTCTGCCATACTTTAGGATGTGATTCTGGGTCTTATTCTAAGAAAAAATTGTATATAAATCCAATAATTTTTTAAATTATTTCTTGTATAGGTAGCTCGTATAATATTTCATGTTTGGAAAAATATAATGTAAGCAATATAGTAGAACAAAGTTTTCAAATATCAAAAGCAGGGTTGTTATTCGTAAAAAAAAATTAACTCACTCCTAATTCTCTTTAATAAGAGATATCTACAACACTGCAAAGCGTTGATGCCTGAAAATTTGAATTTAAATTTATAATTTAGTGTCCAAAAGATGGAGAATTCCAGTTGTACTATAATAATTTTTATACCATAGGGGCCTAATTAAATAAAATCCAAACCATACGTTGAAATTGTGTTCGTTAAACTTGGGTTAACAATGCATTGTTGTTGCTAAGCCTACTGATTGAAGGCTGAAGGCCTACTGCCCTACTGGTGTAAGCCAGCTATTCACCCATATTATATAGAATTCGGCGAATGAGCTAAAGTGACAATTTTAATTAATTTCCAAACTTTTGCTATTACTGAATCCGACGAAAGAAAGTTGAACGAATGTCGGCAACCATCACTGCACCACCGACATTCTGTTCAACTTAACTGGTATTACTAAATCCGCAATCCATTCGCAGTCCATACAATTTCTATCATTTTACATTCTTGCAAATTTCGAGACGAATCTGAAGTGAATTTTTAATTAAACGAACAAAAAAAAAACAAATAAACAATGGAAAGTGTTTGTTTGTTTGTTTAACAAATTTTAATAGAAAACAGAGAACCAATCGGAAACAATTTACCCCCCTATTATGGAAGACAACTCAACTATAGTTTAGTTGTAATTCTTAGAATTGGTATTATCGATCACAACCAGTTGTCTGTCAAAGCTCAACCAAGTTGTCATTTAGCTGACAATTAACAAAATGGCCGACTTTTCAGTTATCTCTTTGTATTATGCAAGTAAGTTGAGTTGTGCTTCGGTTGTAATAAAATCAAAATCAAACAACTGGTTCGAAGCGGTTGTGTAGAACATTTTAATGAAAGAATCTGCATTCGGATAAAAAATATGGAAACAAAACAGTAAGTTAAACAACAATTTTAATAAAAATAGAATGTAATGAGTGTATTTTAGTTTGAAAACTATATGGCCATCACAATTTGAACGACTTGTTGCTTTATGTTAGCTGAGCATTTATCCATTTTCCACAAATGAGTTCCTCAATCACATCTACCACTTTTTTAATACAACTGCCACTATCGATTGAGTCAGTCCTAAGTCCACTTTTGGTAACTTCCTTCGCTCATGAAACGAAGAGCAGTAGCAAGTTTAAGAATTGGTGGAATCGCTGAGGAACTTTGTAGTTGTTTTAGGAAAACTTTATTTCGAAACAAAAAAAAACATACTTTAGGAATAGAAGTGTACATAAGTTTATTAAATATACGGATATTCTTTTTTATTTTGGCTACATTAAGAAAATTCTCATCTTCCAAATCACCGAAAAACATATCGAAAGAACTTTCCATCATACAATTTCTTATTTTTGCTTTTGTATTTTATGTTGAGCAGCTGGGTTTGACAGCAAATCGACTCCTAAAAGACGGCAACGTATTTTTTCATTGCAACTGATTTTAGTTGACTTGCAACTTGTTTGGTTGCCTAAAAGTTGAGTTGTGTTGATGACAATTCAACTAAGTTGAGTTGTAATCCATAATAGGCGCATAAATGTCTGTAACTGACAGCGTCGATAGGAAAGTTCATAAATGATAATGATAAGGTAATTTTGGGAATCGACAATGTAGTTCATCCGGCGAATTTCATAATTAAGTTTTCAGCAGATGCGAAAAGTCAACGGATCAAGTTAACTCACCGGGAGTAAAATTCTGCGAATTCTGTAATCGACATGATTATTTCGAATTTCAATATGTACATATATACTTTAAGGAGAGTCATTTTTCGAAAAAAGATCTTTGAGCTCAAAATTCATTAAGGGAGCATTGATTTTAAAATAGTTTTTTTTTCTGAGTAAATTTTAAAAGCTATTAATCAAGAATTCACTTTGTGATTATAATTTCTATAATTTAAATTTGGTCCGTTTTTTAAAGCCCAGTTCTTATGTCAATGTGAAGCGAAATCGAGCCATAATACGTTATAATATTTCGTGACAAGAAATTTTTAAAGAACATACACGACTCGGTCCCACGAACTCTTCTATGTAAGAATTTTAAAGAACATTTTTCAGGAGCAAAACTTAAACCTTACTCCTTTAGAAGTTGGAGCTAAGAAATAATAGCGCAAAATTTTAGTTGCATTAGTAAAAGATGTTTTAATATGAAACTTGGTTAAAACGACGATTTTTCAATATTAATTCGAATATCGCATCATACTTTCTAGTTCTATTTTTTATTCTTGCGAGATATATGTATGTAGGTACTATAGGGCAAGTTCTGTATTTGAAAAAAAAATCGAACTCGAGATTTTCATCAAAGTTGACATTGTGATGATAGCGAAGACGAAAAAAGTGGGTCCAAAAATTCCGTCTGTCTGTCTGTATGTCTATACCTCGATCTAGAACCTAAACTACTGGAGCTATTTTCTTTAAACTCGGTACTTAAGAGTCTTCGGTACTAACGGTACCCCCATACAACCGTAATGCGAAATCTTATTTACCTCGAAAACGACTCTAACGATTTTGATTAAAAAAAAATAGTGCGCATTGGGGAAAAATGTTATTGACGGTACCTGTCATAGAACTGTTTTTTTTTTTCGGCTTTCTCATTTACGCCTCTAACGATTTAAACCAGGAGCCCCCTTAAGTTTAAAATAATATTGTAAGAATATAAAAATATTCATTAAAATTCCACACCAAATGACAAATAGTGTTGTCACACGGTGTTTTATGAGTAGAACTCATAACTACACTTTGAGTTAACACAACCGAACGAATATTTTCAATGTACAGCGTCACTTTTCGGCACGTTATTTCGTTATTACAAAATTGACGTTTCAAATCCAAATCTACATTTTCATTGCAATATAAAAGATGGCGCACGCGTTTTAAACTAAATAATTAATCGAAATACATATAATCCACATGATTAAAATTCTTAATAGTATAGGTACCCAACTACATAATGCAAACTATACGTGATTATACGTAAGTGAGTATACCATTCGTTAATTTATTTAACCAAATAAGTCAATATAACATAAATATAAGCAGATTCAATCCAAAGGCAAATCGATTTAATCTATTAGCAATTTAATTTCAACTAAAAGCAATTTAAACCGATTTTCGTTTGGATTAAATCTATCTGCGTTAAGTTTAATTGATTCGCTATTTGGCTAAATTAAATTTGGAATGGTATACATATACATAATACATTAATTAATCATCAGCGGAGAACTTTTTTATTTGATTTATTAAATTATTTTTGTTATTGATGGAAATCAGGCAGAAGATTTTTACTATGTATAGTAATAAGAACAATTCCACAGTTTTTTTAAATATAATGTACGAGTACTTCAATCAATAATAACGCTTTTTATTTAAACAGCAAATATGATTTAATAATATATTTTTCTTTTTTTATTTCAGGTAAGCAAAGTTAAAAATTTTGTATAGTAAGTACTAAAACATAATCGACAAACTACACATGCCATTACATTTTGTAAATAAGAATTTTCTTTGAATCTTCTCAAGACTTTATTTCCTGTTTGATAGATCCTTAGTTAGTTTTCTTTACATGCTCCTATTTAATTTTTCAACACTTAGGTTTATAAAAAAAAATCATAAATTTCAACTATAACAATTTCTGCGAAAGAAATACGAAACAGAAGAACAAGTGTATTTCAAATGAAGGATATCTTTTCTGAAATGCCGTTAAGAGTTTCACGAATTTAGTTTATGTAGGGTCAGGCCAATGCACACTTACAACTGGCACTGAAATTATTATAACTTAAGATAAGTGACACTAAATTCGTCAACATGAAAGACTTGTTAGATAAGTTTATAATGGGAAGCGAGGTCTTGAATATATTAACATCCCATTGGAGGTCGATAAAATGGCTTATACTGAATCTAAAAATTATAAAGTGATTATTTGGAGGACTCTAAAGCAAGGCTCGTACTGAAGTGGTGATGAAGTGGTGATGGAGTGGCGGCGAAGTACTATGAAAGTGATTTAATGCGCATGCGGTGGCAAACCACGTATGGTGCCACCGATTCATCAGTTGACAATGTCGTCCTCCGAAAATCAAAATGCTCTTTAAGTTGTACAACTTGCTAACCTTAATGCTAAAAAATCAGGAGAAAAAGAACAACAACAATTGGGTTTATCCTCTCTGGCTAAAAATTAAAAAAAAAATACACATCTTCCCGTAAGAAATCCACTTCTTCACTACTCGCTTGCCACTTGAAAATTAAACTAGTTCGAGAAAATTGGCAACAGACTGCAACTACACCACTTGCAAAATATAACACCACCGCCACTCCACTTTGATGAGCGCGTCTTCATATGCTTACATAGGTCTTAGCAATGCCACTTGCTACTTAGTCACAATGCCACAATACCATTCCGCTCGGTCGCCACTTCGGTGCGCGCCTTGCCTAAGAGAGGGCAATTTACTTGCTTCTATCTGTTCACTTACCAGATACCTGTGTCTTCTGTGCACAAGTGCATAACACAATGCCTTTCTCGTATGTGATCTGGTGTCTAGGCGTTAAGTGGCACTGCCCACTAGGCCTAGAATATTAAGGTCCTATCTTAGTTTAAAATAACCACCGACCATCGTGAGTTCATTACAACCTTTTAGTCAAGACATGAATACTAAATACTAAATACAATGCATTTCCCCATTCCAGTTCACTCCGTTTTACTATGGTGGCTCTCTTGGCAGCACTTTCTATGACCTCGTGTTTTAGAATCAAGTAAAAAATTATCTTGATTCCTCCTTCGAATGTGTTGAATCTTTTTTTTTCCAATTTTGGGAATACAAATGACCTTAAATCTTCTCCATAGACTCAATATGTGCTCAAGTACAACACTCGTTCGAAGTGTATGCATACTAATAAGATAAGGCATTAATCTTCTTTACCATTTTATGGGAGGGGTGGAAAATACCATGTGTCCCTGTTGATTTGAAAGGTTGGAAAGTGTTATGGCACTGAATTCTATTAACTTTATAGATAGCTGCAGCAGTTTTCAAGTAAACCAGGTTTTGTTTGAAAGGTATTCCCCCAATTCCATTGCCTACTATTCAGTGGCGGATTTACCAGCAGGCTGAGTAGGCTTGAGCCTAGGGCGGCAGATTTTAGGGGCGGCAAATTTGAAAACCGATTTTTTTTTCTTAGCCGTCTTACAGAAATCGAAAAGATTTATAATATCTCTCTAGAAGTCCACAAGACACCTTTCCGATGGCGTTTCCCTCTTTTCTTTCATTGTACATTCAACGGTACCGCAAACTTCTATGTTCTACGGTAAGGCTAGCCGCGCACTAGCAACTTTTAGTTGCGAAACTGCTTGGTTCGAGCAACTAAAAAGTTTGTGTTTTGACACAAACTAAACGATGGCCTAAAATAAGTTCGCCATTTTATTGAACATATAATTATCTGCAAATTCACGGACATTCAACCAAACAGTTCATCTGTTTTCTATAAGTAACCAAACAGTTTCGCAACTAAAAATTGCTAGTGCGCGGCTAGCCTAAGACACCCAGTTCACGGCCGCAACCAGAAATCGGTCGTTGCCCACACTTTCTATGAGTGAAATGAGAGCGAAATTGCGGAAAATATATTTCACGCTCTTCCCACTCCCGCTACGTACTCATACAAGTCCGTACGTATTGGTGATTGCGGTATTGGTGTGGTAGATCTGAATAAAAAATTGTTGCAAAGAAAAATGTTTTGTTGGAGATATTCTTCGGTTTGAATGGATCAAAAGATTTAAAAATAATAATCGAATTTTATCAATTTTAATCTTATGTGTTGACTATACTGTTTGTTGAACAGGTGCTAACTTCAGAAAATTTTATTTGACTGCTAAAAAAACTCAAATACTTTTCAGATTAAAAACTAGATACAATCGACGACGCGACGTTGAATATTCGTACGTGTGAGTTCATCTGGAATCTCGTTGTTATTTCTTCAATTTGTTTTGATATGGAAATTACAAATAGTATAATTATCAATATTGATTATATTCAATTATGATGGTGCGTGATACAACGATAGGCTTTCTTTTCAGCACAACAAATGTTTTACCCCGAACGCGGTGTTTTTTTTTACGCTACAATTTAATAAATGTTCCACGTGCAGTTTGCCAGGCACATTCCCATTCCAAGAAAGGTTTGGGTTCCTTTTTGTTTATTTTTGTATTGAATTTACTATTTACAATTTGGCTTACAACTAATAAGATACTACATTACTACATACATATGTATACAAAAATTTACACTTGTTGGCTCATAGGGGGCCTGACCATGACAGTGACCTAAGTTTAATCATTTTTATATAAAATTTACATGACGAAAAAAATTAAATTTAAGAAGGCGGTTGACTGTATTTTCCTCAGGGTGTTCATTCCCGGTTATCAGTGGTGATTTCTGTGGGTTGTGGGCAGGGATGGCGTTTTAGCCGCTTGTTCGGGTGAGAGAAGCTTTTCTTATCTAAAAAGGGTAAAAAATTATCTGAGATCGACCTTAATTCAAGAAAAATTAAGGCTTTAGCCCTTTTGTGTATAGAGTCAGAATTAATGAACAAGATCACTTAGGCTGAAAACACACCGGATAAAGCAAAACGTGTTTTTTTGTTTCGTGAAACAAGAGAACATTGTTTCTTATGAGACTAAACACAACAAAGAAAACAAAAAAAACACACGTTTTTGTTTTGAAATGTTTCGATGGTGGTTGTCGAAAATACATGCTATTGTATACGAGCAACACATACCGAATGCAACAAAACTATTTCGAACAAGGGTCGTTGACGATAATTGCATACTTTCTTATGGCGCAACGCACACCAAATGAAACAAAACATAAAAACAAAAGCAAAACAGAAAAACATGTTTCGTTGCCGATAGCTGACCTATTGTTTTTTGCAAAACGAAATTTTGATTCCGTTCTTTTTATTTTCTTTTTTCATTGCACTTCACAGATTTATTTGCTTCTATATTTACTCTGCGCAAATTTTTAAATAAATATGGACGTAGAAAAATTGATGTTTTTAATTGAGGCAAAAAGCCCTATCTACTAGTATAGTTATAAAAATAAGGAATATAAACTTACTATTGATAAGCTGTGGATTGCTACTTCCTACTGTGACATTTTTGAAGATCGGCAAGATGAAAAGCTTTTCTTTTTTCTTATAAATAAACACATAATGTCTATTTTGTAAACACAAAATTGTTATTTGCGTTTACTTGCCGTAGAGTTATAATTTTTCAGCCGGGGTTAAGCTTTTACGATAGTTCGTATTTTGTTCCATTTCAACGCACACCAAACAAAACAAAAAAACAAAACGTTTTGTTTTGTTTTATTCTATTTTGATTGGTGTGTGTTTAAATAAAAAATGTTTTTTTGACTATCGAATCAAAAACGTTTTGCTTTATCCGGTGTGTTTTCAACCTTACGACGACATTATCGATGATTTTATCAACACAAAATCGCGCAAAAAGGTATTGTAAGAAACTTTGATAAGTAAATTAAAATTATTATTTTTAACTGTTTTTAAGCGCAATAAAGATTATTTAACTACGTTTACCGAATGTACATTATTGTGTGAGTGAGTGGCATACTCCGCCTTATTAGTCGTACATCATTGAACTTTGATTACCTCAAAAATAAACTCAAAAACTATTTCTTGTACAATTTGAACCGAATTGTTGGATTGTAAAGATAATCTAGGAACTGACAATTCAGAATTGTAGAGGTAAGGGCGGCAAAAATTCAACAGCCTATACTTGGGAAATGTGTAAATCCGCCACTGCTACTATTGTTAAATGATCCACAAGTTCCAATGTCTTATTGCTCCTTACTCCAACTTCGAAACTGGCTCTAAGTCACTCAGTAATAAGACATAAATAAACATAAAACTAGTTTTTTAAGAGACAGACGCCTTTAATTAAAAGAATGTGAATAGTTTTATAATTTAAAGTAAGCGTACTGCCGAAACGATTCAAAGTCTCTCGAATTAATCAACCTGATTGACGATTATGAGCACTATAAAACGCACGATACTCCCAACGCACTCCTATAATTAAAAGGTTTTTCGAAATTAATGAAATAAATTTTAACAACTTGAAAACGTTGCTGTGGCGTGGGTTTATTGATGATGAACTGCCAAACCAAACTAATCGCAAAACAACCGAGAACTTTTAAATCTGCTGTCGCAGAAAACAGTGTTACCAATTTAAAGTTCTTCACATCTAAAGAACACTTTATCGTTCAAATTGTATCTTTCTAAAGGAAACATTCGTGATTGAACGCAGAAACTTATAATTTCAAATGAAGTCAAATACCTGATTTGCACATTTAGATTAAAATATGTCGGACCTGAGCTGTTATAACAGCCTTGAATGCCGCATCAGCGCATCACAAACTCTCGGAATAGTATTTAATAAAAACTAGTTTCTTAAACAGAAAGTTAATAAATTACAAAACCTTACAAATAACTGAACTTATAGGAAACGCGGCATCTTAAGATATTGCTGTTCATTATTCATTGTAATTACGAAAAGCGTTAATTACTGCAGCAATTTGTGTTTAAAATTACCCTAAAGTATTCATTTTGTGGGCGCATATAAAATACATTGCTTTGATCATTTAAAACACATCATCTTCTATACCAACATTACGTTTAACGTATACTATTCCCCGTGGCCGTGTGGCCAACATCTTGACGATCCCATGATGGATTACCTCAAGCTTTTCCAATAACAATAATCAATGCAATAGACAAAAGACGAATTTAGGTCACTATTTGTGATGACCAAATAATAAAAACTCCTTAGGACTTGGCATTCTCCAGTGTGATCGCATCTTAGGTATATTCTATCCTGAGGCTATCTTTGAATCAATTTTTCAATTCTCGTTACCACAGGGTGAAAGATATTCTATGTATATCTAACACACTTATCGTTTCGAATAATTCGACATTTCTCGAGAGGCAAACGAATAGATAACTTTATGAATTGATTAAGGCGTATGCATAGCTGGTTTTTAGGTGAATGTAAAGGAATCATTTGAGGGAACACGCGTCCTTATTTCCTGATACTTTTATTGCTAGAAAACACGCAGCTGATTACCTGCCTATTCGGCCTGTGTAATTAATGATGTTTTCTGTATGTCGTTAGTCAGCATTAAAACAAGTTTGAATACATGGAGTAACTAGTATATACATTTCCGTAACTGTTTTTTCGGCATTAGCAGAGTAATGAAAGCGAGAAAAAATTCTAATGGTTATTGGTAGCACTTTTATAAGATGTGAAGACCATGTATTTCAATGGAGGCACTGCTAAAGGAACGATGGTAGGCATGCAAATGCTTGTTAAATTTATATTTAAGTAGTATTACTCTGAAATTTACTAAACTCGTGAAACTAGAAGTATTAGTTTTCTAAGGCTTGCCACAAGAGATCACTTAATACAATGTCGTTTGTTTATTTCCTATAAAACCAACCTTTTTTTTCGAAACAACGGAGATCTGAAATACTAAAAAAAGTATAAAGTGTAGAGACTAGTACGCAGATCGCGCTAAATGTTATCTCCCACATTTTTCTACAAACATCAGCTAAAATCCAAAATCCAAGTCACAGAAAACAGCTGTTATCTAAATGAAATTATTTCAAAGAGAACGAATGAGAATTATGAATATGAGTGATTTTTGTTATGGAAAATCTTGTAAGACTTCCGTTACCAAATATTCTTCTAAATATTATTTAAATAATATTCCATTTCAAATTGAAATTGAAATTTAGCTGGAAAATAAATATGCCAGACAGTTATTTTATGCGCTAAATTTTGACAGATAAGTTATGTACAGTTCGAAAAGCAATTTTGATTTTTTAGCTGGAGCAGCGTACCTCTCGGCTAAAATGCTTGACATAATTTTAGCTTGGCTAAATTTAGGAGAGAATTTTGTATGGGAGATACAATTTAGCGCGATCTGCGTACTAGGCTTAACAGAAAAATTCATGTCTCCATCAAGCCCTCTTTGCCATTTATATAACAGTAGTCGCTGCAACCTTGTCGCTATAAATTAGTTGTAAATATTTGTATAGCAGAAGCATCTCTGTTTGAAGAATTGCTGAAATTATGAGTCACTTTCGGAACTCTCTAAGCAACTTTTTGTATAGAACGTTTTATCATCTTTAACGTTTGGATAGTTGTGTATGTATATGGTAAAGTCGGGGGATATGGTACCCAGTTTTATTTTTTTTATAACGTGAAAAATAAAAAAGATTTTTATTTTAAAAAAATAGGAACGTAGGTAGAATTCTAAGTCAATTTCATAAACATTAAAAAATATATCAAAAAAGAGGAGGGTGATATGGCATTGGTACCTGCATCGTTTTCTTATTTGTGATTTTGTATTGCGAACTCTTGCCAGGTGGTGGCGCTGAAATTAGCACTAAATCTTACAGTGGAGAGTAGGATAAGATACAAAACAAGTAGTAAAAAAGAGAATATTTTATTATACTAAATTTAGCAGAGACAAATCTAGGAAGTGCTGTCCCTATACTTAAGATGTCGCCACAATCTTTCCTCTTCTTGATAGTACTATAAGTTTTATAAGTATACAAAGGTATTATTAAAAAATGTGTAACTTAAAATTTTGTTTAAATTTTTATTCCGTCGATGCTGGACTCAATCAACAGTCATTCTGGTATTACAGGGCAAAATATGCATTCCAAAAAATTAGAACTCGAGTTTTTAATTAAATTTGACATAACGATACTCAATTTTCGTGTTTTTAATTTTTTCAGCGACATTGTTTTTAATCAAAAATAACCATACCCGTCATAAATATTTTTACGAAATTTATAAAATATTTTTTTTTTTTGAAACTGTTCCATAGATTTTTAAAATTGTTTTAGTAAAAACTAGTTCATGGTTTTGTTTTCGATTTTCTTAAAAGTAGAACAATTACTTCTATTCAATTTTGTTTATGCTAAAGTTTCTAAAAAGTTTAAATTATATTGTTTTTGAAACTCAATAAATATTTCGAAAACAACATAGCTGATTTCTTGTAAATTTTATAGGTCACAGTTTTTGATTCAATTTTCTTCTACCATGGGACCATTTTTTTTATCACTTTCCTATCATCGGCATAACGGAGAAAATTAAATTTTCTATACATCAAAAAAGTTTAAAAAACATTGAATGTACCAAAACTTTAAGAAACATATTTTCTTGGGGTTTTGAAAAAGAATTCAAAAATAAAAAACTTAAAATTGAAATATCGAAATTTTTGTTTCGAGTTCGGTGGAATTCTGCGAATTTTCAGTGTAGGTTGGTTTATAATCAACCAAGCAGGCAATTTAAATAAAAATTTGGTTGAAATCGATTGCATAAGAAATACACGTGCTGTACTGTTTTTTTCACTATTATTATTTTATACTTGAGCAACAAAATTGAGAAATTATTGCAAGAATACTTCTTCTCAGAAATGTTTGAAAAAACTTCTGAAAACTTCATTTCTGAGCGCTCATACGTAATTTAAAATTTCTTTTCTTATCTCGCATAGTTGTGAAATAAAAAAATTAAGGTCTTAAACTATTATTTCTCTCCGAATTACATAAAGATTGAATTTCCAATTTCGGAAAGAGCCCTTCCTGCATATTTTACCAAATAAATTTACATTTTTCCGTATCAATGTAATATAAATGCGTTCTTACAACTATTATGCTAAAGAATAGTGCATCTTTAGTATTTATTCTATTGTTGTTATCATTGGCTGTGTTTTCTTTTCCCCTAGATCTGATCCAGATTGGATCTGCATTCAAAATTATATGTATAACAAAAACAACACAAGGCCCAGGTTTGTTTTTATTTGTTGTTTTACATGTTATTTTTAAAACAAAATCCAATCCGGATCAGATCTGGGGAAAAATAAAATACAGCTATTGTTGGTACAGAATTAATTTCAAAAATATCACAACTGTAATAGGAGATGTGTCAAATTTATAGCTTTAAATACTACAAACGAAAGAGATCCTTTGAAAAAATTGTAAGATATGTTTCATTTAAGTATTATGTTTAGTTTTAGATACTAAAATTTTCACAAAAGTATTTTTTTTTTTTTCTTTAAATTGTGTACCGCAAATTTCTAAAAGGACATATCTCATAAGTACACGATATCTAAAAATGAATATAAAAACACAAAACATAAAATCATCATCATCGGCTCGACAACCGGGTTCCGGTCCTGGCCTCTTTCAACAAGTCTCTCCACCTATCCCGGTCTCTAGCTGACGCCATCCAGTTGCGCACCCCAAGGCTTCGGGCGTCCTGGTCTACGCCATCTCTCCAGCGCAAGCATGGTCTACCACGCTGTCGTCTACCATAGAATGTACCACAAAGAACTTTCCGAGCAGGTTCCTCTTCGCTCATGCGAGCTAGGTGCCCTGCCCACCGGAGTCTACCGAGCTTAATTTTTGTCACGATATCTGCTTCTAGGTAGATTGCGTACAATTCATGATTGTACCGTCTCCGGAATCGTCCTTCCTCACATATGGGGCCAACAATTCTCCTTAAGACTTTTCTCTCGAACGCAGCTAAGAGGTCGGAGTGCCTTTTGCTAAGCACCCAAGTCTCGGATCCATATGTGAGTACTGGCAGGACCATGGTCCTGTACAGCAGCAGTTTTGAAGTTATGGTGAGATTTCTGGATTTGAAAAGCTTTGACAGACTATAGTAAAACATAAAATACTTCTGTAATTATTCGATTCATTATTCAATCCTAAATGTAACTCACTCAAAAATGAATTCTATAAATTTTAAACTACTTTGAACATTTTTAATTTTCAAACATATGTAAACCCTTTTCAAATTTGGCAACTCAATAAGCTTTTGCAGAAATCTGTATGTACACAAATAAACCAAATCTCAAAAGGTTCATTCAAGTTTAAAATTGTATCTTTTCTAACCCGAAGATCGATGACACTCAACCGTGTGTACAAACGGGATATGCCTTACATGCAATCAATTAGCATTTTAACATGATATAACATACACTGAGGCGTTCCCGCTAATGATCCTAATCACGGATGAGTCCATGTGCAGTTCATTCTAAGATTAAACAAATTTTGTATACCATTTCACGATTTTCACATGAAAAACCATTCGTTATAGGACAAACAAATTCCCTAGGGATCTATGTTATAGTTGCAATCTGGAATTTAAAGAACTCTTTTCCAGTAAGATAGATGCAGGGCCTGTCGTGCAGATAATGCATACGAATTAACATCTCTCTATATTCTCAAGAACAGTTTGAATTTTAAATTGTATGGACAAAACGAAGACGAATAAATAACAACAAGCCGTTAAGTTCCCATCAAATGCAGATTAGTCTCAATCTTCTAGTGAAAGTTTATTCCAAGATATAAAATAAAGAATTCTAATTTCAAAGCCTAAGGGCTTTGGAAAAATTGATTCTTTCGGCAATCAAATGACAAAGAAAAGAACCCCTTCTTTTGTTTAACTTTATCCAATTATAAATTAAGATTATTGTTCTAATTTAGTTTTTCTTTTCTTTGTGCTTTCATTGGAAATGAATAACATTCATTCTACATTTCACTGTGGTTCTCAAAGAAATTTACATACATAATTACGTGATTATTAAAAAGAACACAATTTGAGCTTTAATTTTGATTAAATGAGAGAATTCAAAACCTTTTCGGGCCACAAATATGTTTCTTATTATGATTAATAATACAGCCGATAACTAAGAGCATTCTTTTTAAGCAGGTTGAAGTTATGGATGCAATTTGTAGTTGGGGTTTTAAATATCTTTAGAAGCCCACGCTCTGTTCCGAAAATAGAATATTAAAATATGTTAAACAAATACACAGCTCCGAGGAATAAAACATTAAAAGATTATTTTCTATTGAATAGAAGAAAGCTTGAAGTCACAGAATAGAAA
Source organism: Philhelius festivus (assembly GCA_963931855.1). NCBI lineage: Eukaryota > Metazoa > Arthropoda > Insecta > Diptera > Syrphidae > Philhelius > Philhelius festivus. The sequence goes on along the minus strand of OZ007556.1, from coordinate 121,530,987 downwards.
GTTAAGTTTGTAAAATGTGTTAAATTGTTGTTTAAATTAGTGTTATGGATTTTTACATGATGACAAATAGTTTTTGGCTCTTTAAATTGATGTGATTTTGATAGTACAAAATTGATTACCGACTTAAGAACTTTAACAACTGTATATTAACAGGTTAAAATATTAAATTATTTTAATATTTTAACATCCTATGTATAACATTTATGAAATAATAGTATGGTTTCAATTCAGTTCAATTCAACATAAAGTGGGACCCAAATACAAGTGTTTTTTAAATGCAATAAAATGAACAAAATTAAGTTTTTCCATGTATATTATGGCTTCATTAGTAAGAGCAAACATTTCCATTAATTCCAATTAGTTCAAGTGGCTGCCTCGGTTGGAGTCAATTGGACCTTGTAAGCGAATAATCGGAGATCTTTGTACAGAATTCTCCTCAGGCTAGTGCGTGAAATCTTGAGCTGTTGAGATCCATGGCCAGTTGATCCTCGTGAATTGAGTCTCACACTCAAGGCTACAGCAGCCACATTCTCGTCTGTGTGCACCTCACGACGACGGGGACCGTGAGTCTTGTCCACTAGGATACCAATCTCAATAACTTTTTGCACAAACTTGCGTACAGCAGGCGCGTTGGGTGCTTCATTTCACACAAAACTTCTTTTCAAAAACCGCACTCTTTGGGCTACACAGCACTCACTTTGGAAATAAGTTTTCAATATTTCCCAAAGTTGTTCAAGCGTAAGGTGACTCAATTCGTTCCGCGGAGGTATGATTCTGACTTTCTGCCAAGATTTCGGGCGGGAAACTGCTGTCAGTGTCAAAATAACCTATAATTTAAAAAGAAACCACTAGATGGCTTATTCTGTAGTTTAACTAAATTGTTTAAATAAAAGTTTGCAGCATTGTGCGTAGTAGTTGGTACGTAATATAAACAGTACAAAGCTTTTATGTGACTTTGCCAAAATAATTCTTGTCGTTACTTCCTCTTTCGCAAAGCACTCTAGATCGTCCCAATATTTTTTCTCCTTTGAATGAGTTTTTATCTTCTAAAATTCGCAAGTAATTTATAGTTTCCCTCACCCTAGTATAATGTCGTTTAATTTAAAATAAAAACAGCTCAGGGTGAAACCGAATTAATTGTTGAACCGAAGTTTAAACTAAAAACGAGGAAGCGTAGTGACCAGTTAAAGGCTTTCTCGTGTTGTTAAAGGGCCCTCTTTGGAGTTTTGTTGGCACGAGAAATTTGCAGATATGATATAAGATGTGCCTAGTGGCAATAATACGCACTTAGAGTATTAACTTTCAAAATTCGATTAGGCTCGTCGACAAGCTGAGTACCTAATGTGATTTCACTCAGCAAAAATCTCAGCGTACATTTCTCTGGTGTTGTCTGGCCAGAAAAGTAGATATTTTAGAATATTGAATTTATGAAAAATATTTGTTAACTTCCCATATGGAGTTATTGTAATCGGTCCGATTTGACAAAATTGGAATTTTTGACATTTCTCGACGTTTCAAGGTCCCTAGAGGCTATATCAATTATTTCTAGAGAGATGTCTGTGTGTGTGTGTGTACGTACGTTCGTACGTTCGTACGTTCGTACGTCCGTACGTTCTTGTACCATTTTTCGTCGTCGATATCTCAAGAACGAGTAAAGATATCGACTTCAAATAAATTTTGTTTAATAGATAATAACTTCGAAAGAGGCTGAAAGGGCGTTTATTAAAATTCAGTGAGTAGTTTTTTCACTATAACGGTTTAAAAAAAAGTAAAAATTTTGGTTAGTTTCAAATATCTCACGAAAAAATAATGCTATTGATTTAAAATAAAATTAAATGTACTCATTATAAGGTCATACAGATTTGGTATGAATTTGGAAAAAAATGAACATACCGCTATTTTTTTTAAATAAAAAAAAAACTGAAAAAAAAATTTCATAACCCAGATATTCTAAGAACGGAAAACAATTTGAAACTCAAAATAATTTTATTTTACGAAAAATAATGTGTTTGACAACTGGTGAAAATTTCAAAAAAAAATCAGCTTACAGTTTTTTTACAAAAAATAAAAAACTATATAAAATTCTATTGAAAATTGGTAAAAATTGTTTTTCGACTCAAATTTCTCGAGAACTAGTAGTGATATTGACTTCTAATTTAGTTTATTTTATACATGGTATAATTTTGTACAATTGGTAAAATGTTGACAAATATTGAATTAATAGTTTTTTTTTAAATAAAAAACTATTAAAAATTCTAGTGAAAACTAGTTAAAATTGTATTTCAAGTCGAATTTCTTGGGAATGAACACCGATAGTGCCTTCTAAAGTATTTTGTTTTATACATCGATACCTTCCCGTAAGAATGTATACTAAGCGACATTTCTAAAATTGTTCAGGAAACGAAAAAAACGAAGAAAGTTCTAGTTGAATCATAGTGTGCTAAGAGACAATTTTGGTTAAACTAAGTGACATCTAAAAAAATTTTTTGTTGCTCACGACAATGAGATCTTTATTAATGTCGCTTAGCATAATTTTTTTGGCGGATAATACAAATTTCAGGGGGCAACATTAATTAATTTTTTTTATTTGTACTCTAGTTTCCTTTTCATGCATAATAGGTTGACGAAACCCAGGCTAAAACGTGGGTCTTAACATATAGTATATGTATTTCCTCATCAGAAAGTCATTTTCGAAAAGTTTCGTGGAAGTTTACCTCCTGGGTCACGTGGAAACAACTTATACTACAACAATCTCAATTTAAAATCTCTTTAAATAATTAAAATGCTTTTCAATCTTAAAATAATGTTTGTTTGAATTTTGCAGCTAGTTTGTTTCGCTGAAAATTTGGTTATTTGAAAAAAACTAAATATAAAATTTTCACAAATGGGAATTTTTTTTTTTTTTTTTTATAATTTACTCGCGCTCAAGGGATTATGATTACCCTTTAAATGTTTCAACACAGCGCGGGTGTGAAGTTACGGAAGAGAAAGAAGGATAGGAAAGATGTGTGGCACGATGTTGAGACTGAAGGTGGTTGTCTCAGATTTTTTATCTCCAGGGATGGCGGCTGAACTAAAGCGGAAAACTGCCGTGTCTTATTTCTATGTCCCTTATAATTCGCATTATTTTTTATTCGTATTCATCTTTGTTGGGCATACTAGTTTAACTCAATCACATGTTGTTAGTGTTATGCCTAAACAACATGTAATGAGTAAACCAGCATCCCATGGATGACAATTTATAGAAGGTTTTAATGGAATTAAAGAAGACATAGACGACGGCAGGAATCGAACCTGTTATATTGAGGTTGACAGGCGAGCACACAACCATCGTGCCACGGCCACCCCTAACATGCCTAAACAACATGCAATGAGTAAACCAGCAACCCATTGGTGACAATTTTTAGAAGGTTTTAATGGAATTAAAGAAGACATAGACGACGGCAGGGATCGAACCTGTGATCATGAGGTTGAAGTTATCATGAGGAAGTTATCAGTGTGGGTCGCACCCAGTCTCTATTTTTGCTTTAAAATTTGAAAATTTCAGTAGTGTCGAATTTTAGCACAAGGGGAGGTTAGTTTTAATTAATAGTTTTTGCAAGAAAATATTTCCAACTTTAAATGTTTTAAAATAAACTTGAATCAAATTGCATACACTCGTACATAAGAACCAGTGTTGCAAAAGCGTAAGTCACTTGTTAGCTTAAGCTCGGCTTTAATTCACAAGCTAGTGAGTGACTTATGAATTAAAAAAAATATAATTCAGCAGCTACGAACTGACTTCTGAATTAAAAAAATTTAATTCACAAGCTACTAAGTGACTTAGGAATTAAAAAAATTCAAGTCATGAGCAAGTAAGTGACTTATGAATTAAAAAAATTCAAATCATCAGCAAGTAAGTGACTTATGAATTTAAAAAATTTAATTCAAAACCAACTTAGTGACTTATGAATTAAAAAAAAATTAATTCATAAGTTAATGGATAAATGCTGATTAGAAAAATTATGAAATGGATAATTTATAAGCTAGCGTGATAATCTTATGATTTAAAAACTAGATTTGAAAGCTTTCGTTAATAATTAAATAATTATGTGGTCAAAACAAGCTTAAAAATTTCCAATCTACCAACTAACTTATGAATTAAATTTTTTTTAATTCACAAGTCACCAACTGACTTGTGAAATAATTTTTTTTTAATTCATAAGTCACTTTGTTGCTCATGACTTAAATTTTTTTTAATTCATAAGTCACTTACTCCCTGATGACTTAATTTTTTTTAATTCATAAGTCACTTGGTAGGTGGTGAATAAAATGTTTTTTAATTCATAAGTCACTTAGTAGCTAGGATTTAAAATTTTTTTAATTCATAAGTCACTTTGGGGGTTGTGAATTAATTTTTTTTAATTCATAAGTCACCAAATATCTTATGAATTAATTTTTTTTAATTCACAAGTCATCTATAGACTTATGACTTAAGGATTTTTTAATTCAAAAATTCGCAACCCTGATAAGAACATTATGTCATCTGAATCTCTCCCAAACTTCTATTCCATTCCAAGAAATCGCGAATTGAAATTATTGTGAGTTTTTTATTATGGTAATTGTGTATTCGAAAATTGAGTTTACCAAATTAATTATGTAGATGTAGTTACCAACTTTGCTGGTGTTTTTCAAACTGAATTACTGGCTATCAGGAAAGGTACTCAAAAAAGATCCAAACCAGAACCGGATTACGCCAATTATCACAGAATGTCTTATCTGAGTTCCGGGTCATTTTGGCATTGATGAGAATAAACGGGCGGAAGAGCTGGCCAGGCAAGGATCAGCCCTTCATAACTATTTTGCGGAAAGAGACAACATTCCGCTCGTAGTTATGAAGTTCAATATTCTCTCAATTTTTCTTAGCAAATCAGACCGTAAGTGAAGCAGTTTAATTAACTGCATTATATCTAGAAAGATTTGGCCCACCTATAATAAATCCCGAACACTTGATCTGATATGCCGACCCAAAAAAGACATAGCCAGGATCATACATAGCAAGCAGCGCAGCTAGAAATTCCTTACAAAATTCACTGTCTTGGGTATGGTGACCAGCGGGAAAAGGAAACAGTCCTCCATTTCCTCTGCAAATTAAGAGCACAATCATTAGGAAGATGATTTTTTGACGATATTGAAGAACTTTCGGTAATGAAGATCAAAGATTTCCTCTCTTTTCTCAACGCGACAAAATGGCTCTAGACCGAAGTTCGGTTACTTCTGAGCCGTGACCTCCGTTTGATTCCTAAGATCCCGAGATAGCGGACTGAGTTCGTTCAGTCCGTTACAGGTTACAGTGCGGGGGACCAGTTTTTCACTCTCGGATCACGGATTGGCTACTGTTCCAGCACCAGTCAACAAGCTGCCTAGCTTGGCACAGTGTAGAAGGTGTCGGATGAATGTGGTCTTCCGGTTGAGTGATACATTAACGAGATTTGTGATATATTAATTGCTGCTTTAACTTAATATCAAAAATTTTCAGTGGTATAGTTAAGGAATAAACTCAAAGATTATAAACATGCAAAGTATAAAAACTAATAAATAGATAAAATATATTTTTTCTCTTAAAATAAAACATTCATTTTGTATTTCCTGAAAAATATTTTCAAAAAAGGCCGAACCATCGCCTGTTCATCGCTAATAAAAGTTACCATTTCACAATAATCACCATATTGATGTAAAAAATATGTAAATTCCTTAAAAATTTATGAAATCGTTAACCACCCAGATTGCGTTTTTTATCAACTCTTCATCATACCATTGCGTTTAATTAAAATGATTTAACATGATTTCCAGTTCCATTATCCAATCTGGAATTCATTAGGGTTTCGTTATGATTTTATTACGCCTTACAGCGCATTATTGTTTTATAATTTTGCACTTGCGTGCTAAGATGAATGTAAGTCTTGAGATAAAAGTTATTTAAGACACAAAAAACAACCTACACAAAACACTTGTAGGAACATGAGAAAGCCTTTCATTTTAACGGCTCGGAGGTACCCGTTGCGTTGGCGCATTTTCTTTATGTTAGCTATCTTCATTCGCCTATCTTTGCAACAAACTGGGTCAACAAAACATAATACAATAATACTCATAGAAAAATCAACTTTTCGGGTGCCAACCTGTAGTTGTGTGTGTTCCACAAAGCTTTACCTATAGTCTTATACTATCTTGCGGAATCCCACTTACTTACTAGCTGTTAAGTATTATTAAATGATAAATAATGCAGTACTGACCGTATTTGGCATTTAGGCAGTATAGAAGAACAAAAACGGCCTTGGGTATGGTCTTGATTTGGATATTCCACAGACATACTTTTTATGCCGACTGACCAAGCGACGAAACGGATGGTAAGGATGTTGGACTTAAAATGCGCAGCCTATAATGGCGGCCTGAAATTATAATTAATGGTTGAGTTGATGACCATAATGCGGTTGGATAATGCATTTGGCGTGCGCGATGGTGCTTTCCTTTTAGTAGTTTATTATTTGACAGATAAATAAATGATCATGCTTAATGATTGTGAGCAGATGAATTAATGGATTTCTGGATCTGTTGAATCTTGGTTGCGATTATATAATATCAATTAAATGAATCAAAAATCAAGCAATCGACATAAAAAATCCTTAGGGTTAACGAATTGCTAAGCAAGTAAGACTGATAACTGCGACTGGGTCTTAGGGTCCACTTGGTCCATTGTTTTAGTAGGTGAAAATTTTTAAGTTTTTAAATAAAAAATAAACTAGACATAAAAGTGGAAAATAAATATGAAAAAAAAAACAAGAAACCGCTTTTTGTTGGTAGCAAGAAAGTAGATGTTACCCATCCAGAAATGCGTCGCTTTATTAAATAAATAAATGTTCTTATATAATTAAATCCAAAAATTAATTAAAAAAACAATATTTTTTTTATTTTTTTTTTTTAGTTTTTGATTTGTATACTAAATTATTAATCATTGTTAATATTGAACTTTCTCATTATAGCTTCCAAGTTCAGCCAGATTCGATACCTGAACCCTTAGGGCATATCAATTTTAGAAATAAATAATAATAAATAATAAATAATAAATAATAAATAATAAACAATAAATAATAAATAATAAATAATAAATAATAAATAATAAATAATAAATAATAAATAATAAATAATAAATAATAAACAATAAACAATAAATAATAAATAATAAATAATAAATAATAAATAATAAATAATAAATAATAAATAATAAATAATAAATAATAAATAATAAATAATAAATAATAAATAATAAATAATAAATAATAAATAATAAATAATAAATAATAAATAATAAATAATAAATAATAAATAATAAATAATAAATAATAAATAATAAATAATAAATAATAAATAATAAATAATAAATAATAAATAATAAATAATAAATAATAAATAATAAATAATAAATAATAAATAATAAATAATAAATAATAAATAATAAATAATAAATAATAAATAATAAATAATAAATAATAAATAATAAATAATAAATAATAAATAATAAACAATAAATAATAAATAATAAATAATAAATAATAAATAATAAATAATAAATAATAAATAATAAATAATAAATAATAAATAATAAATAATAAATAATAAATAATAAATAATAAATAATAAATAATAAATAATAAATAATAAATAATAAATAATAAATAATTAATAATAAATAATAAATAATAAATAATAAATAATAAATAATAAATAATAAATAATAAATAATAAATAATAAATAATAAATAATAAATAATAAATAATAAATAATAAATAATAAATAATAAATAATAAATAATAAATAATAAATAATAAATAATAAATAATAAATAATAAATAATAAATAATAAATAATAAATAATAAATAATAAATAATAAATAATAAATAATAAATAATAAATAATAAATAATAAATAATAAATGATAAATACGCCTATATTTAAAAATGACTTTTTAATAAAGAATACAAAAAGAAGATAAGAAAAATGCTTTTTATCTTTGAAAATCTCAAGTCAGTTGTAAGCAATGTTATTTTAAGTGTTACTAGATATATTATTAATTAATAATTAAAACAAAATAGGCATGAACAAATGTGTAAGCACACCCAAGCCGTTGCAGCTATATGTATATATTAATTATATTAAATATTAGCCTGACGGCCAGATACATATGAAATAAGCTAATTTTTCTGTTTAATTGGAGTTAACTGACTTGAAGGTCGTTATGGTGCGTGCGAGGCTACCTATGTATATCTTATTTATAAATATTTTCGGATAAGACCGGTGACCACGCTCAATGTAATTTATATGCGAAGCGTTCGGGGTGAGTTCTAAATTGCACTCTTAGGCTAGGTGCGCACATTCAATTTTTAGTTGCACAACTGTTTGGTTGCTTATAGAAAACAGATGAACTATTTGGTTGAATGTCCGGACAGGTGCATACAATTATATGTTACACAAAATAGCGAACTCATTTTAGGCAATCGTTTAGTTTTTGTCAAAACACAAACTTTTTAGTTGCTTGAACCAAGCAGTTGCGAAACTTAAAATTGAATTTGCGCGCCTAGCCTTAAAATTCAAATAATGCGGCTTATTCTGGAGAAATCTTTTGAATAAAGACCAGGCCGCTTTGGAACAGTGGGTCCTGATTATTGAGGTATATTGCCAATGAGTATTACGGGTCTAGACACCTCATTTATTGCATATCCCCAATGGCTTTTTTACATGGGAAGTGAGGCTTCTTTGACTCTTTTTTGTATGTTAAGGTTTCCAGTTCAACTTCTTATTTTATATAAAAGCCAAATATTTTGCTTTGTCAGAGAATGTTAAGTGGTATACATTTGCTTCTATCAATAATAGATATGCTACTAAAATTCTCCAAAAGTCTATGTGGGAAATTTTATATATCCCTGAAAAGAAAAGTTCCGGTTTTTTAGCGTTAACATCCATTCTACACCAATCGACTCACTTTTATAGCTTCTTTAAGGGGTGGCCGTGGCGCGATGGATGTGTGCTCGCCTGTGAGCCTCATGATCACAGGTTCGATCCCTGCCGTCGTCTATGTCGTTTTAATTCCATTAAAAACCTTCTAAAATTGTCATCAATAGGTTGCTGGTTTACTCATTACATGATGTTCAGGCATAACACTAACAACATGTAATTGAGTTAAACTAGTATACCCAACAAGGATGAACACGAATAAAATAATGTGAATCATAAGCGACATAGAAATAAGACACGGCAATCTCCGCTTTAGTTCAGCCGCCATCCCTGGAGATAAAATATCTGAGACAACAACCTTCAGTCTCAGAACATCGTGCCACACATCTTTCCTATCCTTCTTTCTCTTCCGTAACTTCACGCTCGCGCTGTGTTGAAACATTTAAAGGGTAATCATAATCCCTTGAGCGCGGGTAGATTATAAAAAAAAAAAAAAAAAAAAAAAACTCACACATACCTGCTCTTATGATTGGTGCAGAGAGGAAAATTACCCTGTCCGATCCGATCTTTGGTCACGTCTAGATGGGGAGTGGAGGAGAACATATAACCATGAACTGTACGGGATGTCCACCAAAGCCGACCTCGTCAAACGAATTAAAGTCCAACGACTGAGATTGCTTTGTATTTAAATATTCTTATATGAAAAATGGTACGGAATATTTCAGTATTTAGTACTGTAAATCTTTTGAATCAGTTCGACGTGCCTGTGTGAATAGAGGCACAGAGAAACAGATCGGCGGATGTCATGAAGAAAACCTTTTTTTTAATTATAGATTTGATTAAAACCTCATTCTTAAAAATCGATTAATGCACAGTTTTGTATTATTCCTCTATTTTTTTTTCAAGCCTTAAACAATGCACTAATAATAGGTCCATCTTCATTTACAAGAACCCACCTGAACTTATATTCATCTTGATACATACAATCTATAAAGTATTTTAATTAGATACCTATTTCGGAGTATCAAGACCATTAATCATTGCTACCAACTTAACTAAGCTTGCTGGCAGCCATTACGTTACCAAACACGTTCCAACTTTTATCTCTCTGAGTGAAGATTTGTAATTTATTTTTAAAAGAATCGAACTCCTTAACAAAAATGTAATTAAAAACCGATAACTTCAATAAATCAATTGCAACTAGTTTCATTTGCTACATTTCTATGTAGGAAGTTATACATATACTTATGCAGCTTGCAAGTTAAAAGTTCTTAAGAACCACATGAAAGCAATCAAATTTGCTTCGATTCCTCAACAGGAAATCGTTGTAGGAATACTTTATGGCCTGTTACAAAGTTCCTGGACGAAAGGGCTATTATCCCTAAACAACATGACAATCGTAATCGATTAACGAATGACATGACAAGCCGGACAGAAGGACTTGGACATGTGCGCGCTGCTTGCCGCAAATAAATGATGTCCCGATCCCGAGTTAGAGGAATACAATTTTGCAGAATTTCGATAAGAAATGCAAATGTGCTGCAACCATCGTATATCATAGAAATAACTATTTGTTAAGACAAGGATCCACCCACGTGCCCACATGCAAAGATGCAATTCAAGATATTGGTTCCTCATTCCTAGGCAAGTTGCATCTATCCGAAACACCTAACCGGAAGTTTTTCTATGCACAGGCATTTACAATCTGCTCGCATGTTGTGGAGAGATGAGTATCTCATCATAAATGTGTGGTGTGCCGCGTGGTCATTTAACCTTGAGGCAAATTTAATCTTCGAATGAGCTTGATTTGCGATTAGTTTATCTGCTAATGGGAGAAGGGATTGCACAAGGCTTGGAGGGAAGATAAAGAACTAAATGTGCAGAACATTTTTGTTGCGAGTTGTTTATGGCCGGAGGATATGAATGACATAGCAAAATGCAAGGTGGAATAAATATAAAAAGGTTTTCAAAAGATTCTTTATGATTCCTGATTTGAGTTTTTATATAGTATATTTTTTAAGAGGGACTTGTTGTGGCATTTATGTTAACTTAATGAACAAACTTGCGGTCTTAAAAACCAACACGAAAGTAAATTTACGATTTGTTTATATTCCTTTAACATTTAGACATAAATATGTAAGACCTTTCTGATGGTGTGAGTCGCATACGCGTTTACAAAAAAGGTACTTTTGTTTAGGTATATAGGCTGTCTTGTAAGAAATGGTTAGTTTTGATCTATAGAAACAAAGCCTAGAATTTAAGTGTCACAAATTGAATGTACAAAATCAGGTTTTTTCTCTTTATGGATAATATTTTAGACGTTATAATGGGTGATTTTTTTGCTATTTTCTTTTTGGCAAAACAGGTTTTGACAGCTTACTCACGTTTCATGTTTTGTGTCACTGTCAAACTTCTTCAGTTTGGTGTATAATTTAACCATGAATCGTCTTACAAACGAACAACGCTTGCAAATTATTTAATTTTATTATCAAAGTGCGTGCTCTGTTAAGAAAGTTCAGTTTAATCGACCTACTAAGGCGGTTATTCGGGCTATTGTGACTAAATTTCGCACCAAATTTACATTGTTGGACATTAAACCATAAACACACTTGAGTAGAGTGCGAACTGAGGAAAATGTCGCAGCTGTATCGGCCAGTGTTAGTGATGACCGTGAATTATCGATTCAGCGCCGTTCGCAGCAATTGGGCCTCTGTTACTCCACTACGTGGAAAATTTTGCGGAAGAATTTAGGTGTGAAGCCTTTCAAAATACAACTGATGCAAGAATTGAAGCCGAACGACCTACCACAATGCCGAATTTTCGGCGACTGGGCTCTTGAAAAGTTGACCGAAGATACACTTTCTTATCGAAAAATTGTGTTCAGCTTCAGCGATGAAGTTCATTTCTGGTTGAATGGATACGTGGACAAGTAAAACTGCCGTATTTGGAGTGAAGAGCAGCCAGAAGCATTGCAAGAGTTATCAATATCCAGAAAAAGTCACTGTTTGGTGAGGATTATGGGCTGGCGGATTCATTGGGCCGTATTTCTTTAAAGATGATGCGAATCGCAGCGTTGTTGTGAATGGTGAGCGTTACCGTGCGATGATAACAAACATTTTTTTGCGCAAGATGGAAGAGCTTGACTTGCATGACACGTGGTTTCAACAAGACGGTGCCACATGCCACACAGTGCGCGTAACAATGGACCAATTGAGAGGCGAGTTCGGTGAACTCGGTTTATTCGGTTTATTACACGTTCGTGGCAGGTCAATTGGCCGCCTAGTTCTTGCGATTTAATGCCTCTAGACAATTTTTTTTTCGGGGTTATGTAAGGGCTTTATGTCTATAGCAACAAGCCCGCCTTTATTGACGCACTGAACGCCAACATTGAAGCATTTATTCGTGAGACACTGGCCGAAATGTTAGAAAGAGTATGCCATTTTAGTCCAATTGAACTAAGCGGATGGACCATTTGTGGCGCAGCCGCGGCCAACATTTGCATGAAATAATTTTTTAAATTTTTTAATTTCCGATAGCTCTTAAGAAATCACTCGTTACTATGTTTATTTAAAAAAAAACACTTTTGTTACTGTTTAATGTCTTATCTTTATTGTTTCGCTTACCAACATTGGCAAGCGATTATACAGTCTAAACAGTAGGGTGTGTCACTTTTGTATGGCCACAAAAAAGTACTCTTATTTTTAAATGTAATAGTGCTCAAAAGTTGTATTAGGGTCTGAGGTTTAAGAACATGTAAAAAAAAAAAGATATCGTTCGACTTTGGCTCGCTCAAATCGGTCGAAGTTGAAAAAAAATTTTAATTTACAGTACTTTTTTTTTTACGTATAAGTATTACAAAAAAAAACTCAACAAAATACAGAAAGAATTTTTGTCTTTACAAAAAGATATACCACGATATTGTAGGTGGTTCCGTTGATTTTTAAGAATTTTGTTTGTAAAAAAAAAAAACGATTTTACATAAAAAAATGATTTTTCTTCTTTCTTTTATTATTTCATAGCTTCTTTATCAAGTGTTCAATTTAAACAAATATAAGCTTTAAAGTGTTTACTTGCAATTATCTTTCACTTGAAAGCCTAAAAATATTTTATATATTTTTTTTTTTGTATCCACACGGCGCAATTTAAAACAACACATATTTAAAAAATCTCGAAAAATCAAAATTTTTTTAATTTCATCCTATTTTTGAGCGAGCCAAAGATATTAATTAAAATGAAAATTGTAAACGCAGGATTTAATTTTGATAAGCAATGCAACTTTTAAAAGCTATTACATTTGAAAATACCATAGTTGAGCACTTTGACACACCCTACTAAACAGTGAAGGCCGTCGACGTGACATTTGACTTCTAACCTTTGTTTGGTTAGTTGAACGTTCAGAATATTCGATACACAAATTTTCATAGAAGCATTGCTGTTTGCTGTATCTGCTTATATTCCAATAATGACTATTGATTAGTATTAAGGAAATATTTAAATGATTATAAATACTATTTGAATAAGGGCGGGTAGATGTTGTAATGGAATAAAACAAGCTGTGTGTGAAGTATTAATAAAATTCTTTTTTTGGTTTGAAAGGCCCTTGTATGCCATTATGTATGATATATGACACCGAAGTGATCCAATTTTCAAGGAACCCTCCGCATAGATCCGATCGAATTTGAGCTATGGCCTGTGTTATATTCACCTTACGGGCATACGCCAATTGTGTTTTATTCGCTGTGAATTCAGGAAACCCCACAAGAAAAAGTCTAGTGGCGTCAAATCGCATGACCTAGGTGGCCAATTCACGTCACCTCTGCTAGAGATAACCTTACCATCAAATCGTTCATGCACAATGTCAATCATGGTGTCGGCTGTGTGGTACGTACGTATCGCCATTCTACTGGAACCACATGACTTCAAGGTTCATATGGTTCAATGTAGGTCATAATAAATTGGTTATCATCGGTCTTTAGCGCTCGCCGTTGGTGGTGACCGCTTTACCAAAGTCATTTTCCAAGAGTAGGGACCAATGACGCCGGAGGCCCATTTACGACAATTTTGCTTGCACACACAGAAGAACCCAAACACAGAAGCCCAGGCCACCAACTAACGGCGTTGTTTAGGGTCATGAACTTCGAGCTCCTGGGTCAGCTGGATCTTGTACAAGTGTAGGCCCAAGTCTCGACGCAAAATTAGCCAAGTTTAAGTGTTCGAAAGTCCGAGTGCACGGCGATGAATCAACTGATTTGGTATCTGCTGTACATTTTAACGGACCTCGACTATGTGCTCGGCCGATCTTCCGTTCCTTTGACGTACGAATGTTGGCTGATTGATTATTACCGAACCGGCTGTCTCCAGTTTAGCTACCAAACGTTGAAGAGTCGACTGTAAAGGGCCACCGCAAACTTCGAAGACACCTAAGTTTACTTGGTATGGTAAGCAGTGTGACTTGCAGATTCTGTAACATGTATGAGGAAACACCGGACCACATACTAGGAAGATGTTGTCCACTCATGCACCAAAGGAAAAACCATCTGAGATAATACCAGGTGGAAGTGTGCGATTTATCCTCTCTGAAGGTGCCCCAAATACTAATATTCCTAAGAGAAATAGATTTGGAGGAAGTGCAATACCCCTAAACATAATTCAAAGGGCCACCACGTCTACCGCACTTACAAAAACTCATTTTGATAATTAAGTTTTATCATTTGGAGGTGCTATCAAATCGTGTAGCTTGGCATGGTAATTTGGCATTAGTAACTTAATAATAAACAACAGATTTGAAAAATGTCACCAAAACAACATGGCTGCCATAGAACACCAAAATCATCCCGCTCCAATTAAAAACCCCTTTATATTATATCATTATATACAGGGTGTCCCACAGTCACCGCCCCAAATAAAAACCATGGATTCCTGAGGTCATTTTAAGTCGAAAAACTTAAGAGGTCATTTTCTCGTTTTCTTTCCGTTTTCGAGTTATAACGGTTTTTATGATTTTTCCCTTAACTGGCTTTATCTTTGCCAAACTGCGCCCGATTTGTATGACCAATCAAGAATTTATTACAGTTTTAGTTTGTCCAAAGACTGTTTTTTCTGCGGACAACCGTTTCTCCGCAATTTTGCATCAAACCCAATTTTTTCGTTTTTTTAAGTAGTTTTTTCACTATATCATTTTATTAAAAAAAAACGTTAATGAGTATTAATTTTTTTCACTTGTTATTAAAGCCCAGTTCATTTTCTTAAAAAAAAATATTTGCTTCCTTAAAAAGAATACCAAATGTAATAAACAAAAAATAAACAAACTGAGTGAATTTAAAAAAAAATAGTTTTTAAATACAAAATTAACTTTTTCTGAGCTATTGTGGTTAAGAAAAGGACAAGTAGATAAAGTTGTCCCATTTCAGCGTATATTAATAACATTTGCAGATATTATTGATTAGTGTAATCCATTGTTCGCAAATAATTGAAAAAAAACTACAACTTGAATAACAAATCCAAAATGGAGTATTAAGTGAAAGAACACGACGCGGACACTAGTTCACGCGAGAAAGACATTTACAACCTTCAAATCATAATGCAAATCTTTACTGTTTACATTAGTTAACGGTCTTACTAATTTACTTTATCTATTTGTCCTTTTTTTAACCACAATAGCTCAGAAAAAGTTAATTTCGTATTTAAAAATTATTTTTTTTTTTAAATTCACTCAGTTTGTTTATTTTTTGTTAATTACATTTGGTATTTTTTTTAAGGAAAAAAAATATTTATTTTTTTAAGAAAATGAACTGGGCTTTAATAATAAGTAAAAAAAATTAATACTCATTAACGTGTTTTTTTTAATAAAATGATATGAAAGTGAAAAAACTACTTTAAAAACGAAAAAATTGGGTTTGATGCAAAATTGCGGAAAAACGGGTTTCCGCAGAAAAAAGTCTTGGGACAAACTAAAACTGTAATAAATTCTTGATTTGCTATAAAAAAAATCTTACAAATCGGAAGTAATTTGGCAAAGATAAAGCCAGTTGAGGGAAAAATCATAAAAACCGTTATAACTCGAAAACGGGACGAAAACGAGAAAATGACCTCTTAAGTTTTCGACTTAAAATGACCTCAGGAATCCATGGTTTTCATTTGGGGCGGTGACTGTGGGACACCCTGTATATATGGAGGGCTCACAGCTGAACCGAACCAAGTCATAAAAAAAATCCAAAACTAACGCCAAAATTTCCGCAAAATTGCCCTCTATTTAGAGCTGTAATGAACTATGTAGTTCATGTAGCTCTAAATGAACTATGTAGTTCATTACAGCTCTAAATAGAGATCAATTTTGCGGAAATTTTGGCATTAGTTTTGGATTTTTTTTCATGGCCTGGTTCGGTACAGCTGTGCGATAGCGATACCTTCCAAACCAAGGGTGCCATTATTTATTATTTATATTAAAAAAAGAAAGATCTTCAGCGATAAATAACGAACGAATATCAATTACGTTTCAAAACGATAATATATAACTTACTTTTTTTATAACTCACCAATTTTTTCAATTACATTACATTTCAGATGCCAAATTGCCAATTGCCAAATTTGTATTGAGTAGTACCCCTTGGCATAATGGTTAGTGCGTTCAACTGTCATGCAATAGGTCTTGGGTTCCATTCTCAGTCGCTGCAAAAAACTTTTTCATAGGTGTACTGCCTCTTACGAGAAAATGACACATGTTCCAAGAGCATCTCTTGTCATGAGAAGTACTGCTCATTAGCCGTTTGGAATCGGCAGAAAGTTGTACTTAGATCCCCTTTACTAAGTCCTGGGGCCTATTTCACCAACTACAAATTACAAGTACAAATTTGTGATTAAAAAAATTACATATAAAAAAAACTCGATTTTTACAAATTTGTTAAAAAATGCTTGTAATCACAATTTTGTAAGATGGTGAAATAGGTCCCTGGCTGTTGCACCACCAAATTTAAAGTTTGGATTGAACAGATCAAATAAACTTGGAATATGCCACATGTCAGATTATGACAAAATTATCCAGATGTATAAAGTCAATTGCAAATTATCATACACACAAGATTTAAAAGCAGACAAAAACTATTATTTAAGTACATTTTCTTAATATATCGTCCTCCTTATGCCAGACGCATGATTTTGCAATTACATTTTTGTTTCAAGTTGATTAATTGGTTTGATAAATCTTTAGGAACTCCATGTCATCACAGTCCAATTAATTTGTCAGTCTTGTCTGCAGGAATGGAGTGAGACTCAGTAACAAGGACTAAGATGAATGGGTACTTTTCTATGACAAGAGATGCTATTTTTATGATCTGTCACTTCATCGCAATAGGCAGTGCTATTGAAATAAAATGCTATACCGGGTCGTACAAACTTGATGATGTAGGCTTAGATGCTTAGAATCGAAAAAAATGTGTATACATACATATGTAAATGGACCACTAAAACAACTCCTTTAAATAAATATTAATTAAAAAAAAAACAAAAAAAACAGAATAATATGTGTAATTCAAAAAAAAGTAGCGGTTTTCTTAAAATATTTTTTTAAAATATAAAACTTCCAGATGACTTACAACTCTCAACCATTTCTGTGTGCGTGTTTGGAGACTTAGTGGGGGCCCAAAATTTTTTGCCGATTCCGAACCGCTAATGAACAACATTTTTCATGACAAGAGGTAGATACTTTTGGAGGATTTGTTAATTCCCCGCAACATTTTTAACATTTAAAACTAAAGAAATTTCTGATGACATTTGTCGTAAATGTAAACTTAAGCGTTTAATATCAGAAAAATGTATCAACCCATTTTTTGGATATTGAATTAACTAACATAATTTTTCCATTTGAAGCGAAAAACGTAGGGCACATGCAATACATAACATAGTTACCTGTGCAAAAGTCCTTGAGAAATCTTACGCAACAGTTGATATCATTTTCAGTGCAATAAAATTTTTAGTGACTTAGACGATCAAAAAATAGCGGTCGCCATAAATTATTATCATGCTTTCATTTGTGATTTTTTGCCGCGCAGCTATTTAATAGCAAACAAATAAAACATATTACTTTTAGGCTAGAAACGCACTTGCGATTTTAATCGCCCAATTTTTTAATCACAGAAATAGAACACATGAGTTTAAATGAGAATGAAACGAATCAAATGCACTCAAATGGATATGCTCACACTTATGATTTAAATTACTACGACTTAAAAATCGTAGTCGCAATAAGACATTGGCATCCACATACTTATATTATTTTCAATTGCACGACTTTTTAGCCGCAAGAAATAAGACACATGGCGTTCAATGTGAATGCATATACACATGCGACTTAAAAATCGTAGCGATTATAAAAATGAAACAAGTTCTATTTTTTCAGCGTTTTTGTTATCGCTAAATTAAATAGATCAAAATAGATTCAAATAATCCTGCACGCACTTGCGACTTCTTAATAAAATTCTTTTCAGTATTAAAATGGAAAACTAGGGAAGTGATGTGTTGTGTCACTTTTGTGATGTTTTAAATCTACTCAAAACGTAAAAAAAAGTAGGTATTGGATGCATCTGGTTACAAGTGGCAGGCTACTTAATGATCAGTTCCGTAAGATCCACGATAGTTTAAAACAACAGCCACAGAAAAGTGGGCAATGCTAAAGAATGAGTATTGAATGCTTCAAGGAACTACTGCAACTAGTTGAACCCAGAGTTCTGTATAAAAATACAAAATGTACAAAATAGAGAAGTTCAATATCACCTGAGGAAGGATTATCTGTGACATTGAGGTACATCGTACATACAAAACAAATTTCTAAATCGTTGCTATTTATTTGTAGAAAATGCACGCACTCACATTAAAACTGTTGTTTTATTTGTTTATAGGATTAAATAATCGCGCGGCAAAAAAAATCACAAGTGAGTTCATGGTAATAATTTGTTGCGACTGCGATTTTTTAAACGACTCGACAAAAAATCGCAAGTGCGTTCATAGCCTAAAGAAAGTTCTTTGCATTTATGAAACCACACGTGAGATCGAGTACTATCATCAGTGCATTATCATTTCAACTTAAACCAAAACATCTGACAGCAACTCATTATTTATCAGTAATTGAACCATGCCCTCATATGTTGTAGGTATTCAATACATTATAATTTTTAAATTAATGATTTGGGTCTCACAGAATTTCCCCCAAGTTAACACCCCATAATTCTTGGACAGCTAACGATTGACTTCCTTGACCGCCCACTTGCACATTGTACCGTACATACACATTATATACAGCCTACTTGTTAATCTAATGGCATTCATTTATTTATTCATTCATCAAACTGTGTCTTGTGTATATATTTATAAATATAATTATGGACTCTCAACTCACCCGAAACAAAATAATTAAAGAACATGGTTTACGCCAGCTCAGTGTCCTGCGGCGATTTCCAAAACAAAGATCTGATAATACTCGTAGGTACCCTTTAAAGATACAAAGATACAATGATGTACCTTCTAAGGTGCGAGCAAAAGGTGTTCAATGTTCACTCTCAGTAGACGGAGATAAAAAAGATACCTGGGGGTTTGTAACTAATGATTACCATTTCATTCAAAAATTAATAAAACAAAAACTACAAGAATTACAAGAAACCAAGAACAAGAAGGTCTTTATTCTTTTCTTAGTCTCTATAATTCGATCATAAGGGCTAATTAGGAGAACTGATGCATACAGAAAAGAAACAACCAAAGCATTTAAAGTATAAAGAAGGGGTGATGATCGGACGGACAGAGATGAAATAATAATAGAGAATCAACTTGCGTTTTGCTCAATTCTCGCTCTTTCCGAGCAAGGTGAAAGACCTCTACTGCTGGTGCAGTAATACGATGGAAGATGCGTTGCCTACATCCACATCTATAATATATTCCTCAATCAGCTGCGAGTAAAACATCATCCTTGGCGTCAGGGTCAGACTTAACTTACATAGACGCCTTAAAACAGAATACGATTTGATGCCCTTTTTGAATCTACTCGTAGCAATATTTAAACAACATTCGTTAGTCTTCTGCCTTTTTAGAAAAAAAAGGCTATAACGTGACTGTCACAATAATCCTTATTAATTCGTGAACGAATATACTATGTACAATGTACACACATAACATGATATTTTTATAATATTTTTTTAATTTATTTATTTGAATTATTTTATTTTAATAATAATGAAATGGGTTAAAAAACCATCCACCAAGAGAAAACGTATGTGCGCAATTCATTCATATATGTATGTACATAAATTGCATAGATGATTTAGGTACTCAGTACATGATGTTGAAAACTGTACTGGCTACATAAATTTATTACTTATGTAGCTTATACAGAATTATTATAGACTCATAACATAAATATGTACCCAGTAAAGAATTCTATAGATTAATTGAATATATGTATATGTTGTGGGAATATAGCCACTGTACTCCGCACATCGTGTTGTTCGTAATTTTCTTTAATGTATGAAGCTTTTTTTATTACCTTGTTCAATATTTTGAACCTTTTGAGCTCTATTTTAATAGGTTTATATAAATTCCAAGTTTTATTATATAGTTTCTCTGTTGGAAATGTGGTTTTTGTGAGACTATAACGACTTCGAACATAAAGACTTACTATTAAGCTTTGCTCTATCAATGGAATTACGTGTCTGAAAAACTAGCCTTAACATTGAAACACATTATTGTGTATACTGGAGTCCGTATTCAATGTAATAAAATCGGGCCCTAAGCAACACATAGCCCAAATGTAATTGTCTTTTTAATATTACGGATTATCCGTCACTGTTCAGTGTGGATCCTCATTGCCTTCTCAGATGAAAACCGTCTTATTGGAAAACAGGTGTGTTGCACCAGCGCGCGAGTGTAAACATTCCCCATGGGACAGGCAGACAGGTAAGATAATATGATGAATTCCGCAGATTAGTCATTTTATAGGAGGTAACACCATGAAACATCAATGCACGTCGCCGTGCCTGTCGCTCGGTTGGACATTGATAGTTGGTCTCAGAGTATCGGGATAGTTAAGCATGAAGGCAATTTACCTTCAACAAATAAGTATCTAGATCAAGATTTGAATCAAATGTTTGCTTTGTAATTATATGGTTATGGTGTATCATTGAAATTATTATTTTGTTTTGTGTCCACGTCGTCGTCGAGCAAATACAAATATCATGAACTCCCAATAAATAGGGGAGACAAACGTTCCTATGTAACTAAGATTTTGCAAGATTATAAACCTACATTTTTTGAGAGATTGCGGCAATGTTTGAAATGAGCTAAGAAGAAATCTTTGTTTTTAATGGTGAAAGAACGATCAGATCAACTAGGTTTTGCCTTTGGCCAGTTGGCATTTTTAGCAGTAATTGCATGACAGGCATTAGCTATTATTTTCTGCTATTTTTCGTCTTTTTACTTACACTATTCTTTTAATTAATACTAAAACCGTGTGAACGTACAATTTTGTATGACAATATTTTCACAAACGTCATTGTCATGCCACTGCTAGACGTCCATCAGACAATGAAATTTTCGGGTACCTGAAAATCGTCTTAACCCTTAGCTGCCACACTTCTGTAGAATAACATAGCTGCCACACTGGGGTACGAAATGCCCCAACAACAAAACATCGTATTATGAGCCAGCTATTGAATTTTTTTGCTTGAAAAAATTCTGTGTTGATCATATGTGTTTTATAAGATGAAGTAGGTTTAAAGAAAAATATTCATATTTATTATTTTCATATTTATTTATTCTATTTTTTTCATTTTTTAATATTTTGAGCTTAAAATTTAATAAGATACTCTCAAGATGTATACCTTCAAGAAAAAAATACTTCATATTTGTCTTAGAAAAAAAGTATATTTATTTTGTACTATGAAGAGCTTCGACGTAGGTCGACCGCGTGCTCGAGACTGTAAAAGACGTGGACCGAAAGTTGCGTCTTCCATCTCTACATCTAACTCCGATGAAGATGAACTATCAGATACGTTGAATTCAGACTCAGAACCATCATCGACTTCAGCATCCGAAATATTCTCAGCAACGCCATTGTTACAATCATCCTCGATCATTTCTTGTCGCAATGTCCTATTGCGCAAATTGTATGCCATCTAAATGGTAACGAATAAATATACTAATATAAATATTATAAACGTTGTAAAAAAAAAATTCTGAGCAATCAAAATATTATACTTACGATTAATTAAGAGAAATAGAGCCAAAACAGAGCAAAAAAAAAATTACTTAAATAATCATAACTGCCACACTGGGGTCTTAAACGGCACCACACCACTTCCAACGACTGCCAGAACGATGCTAGCGCGCATATCATCGTACTATGTGTTTCAGGGGAAAGAGGTATGCTTCAACTAATAACAGATGGAGCCACAATTCCAATTTTTGAAAATTGTATGTTTTATTGTAATTTAAATAGCGCTGGGGTCACCTGGACCCCACAAGTGCAGCTAAGGGTTAAATCACAATTTTCATTATTTCCAGACATTAAGACCATTGTCAGACTCCTTTGAAATTGTCAGAAGTCTGTATTTGTAGTATCTGATAATTTCTTCTTGACAATGTATGTATTTAAACTGTTAAAAAAACAATACTCTGTTCAATTTATATTTGCAGTACAGGGAAGATTTGCCTTTCGGTCTGACCATTATGGATTTCAATAAGCTATCTTTAATTTAAAGCTCTTACAGGATTGCCGTAGGAGCATTAAAAATTGCCGCAAATCTCAGAAAAATATTTGCTTCCAAAAGCTCGAAAAAGCTTAAATCCTGAAAGTTACATAGCACAAACCAAAGAAAATGCCATATGAATTTCTATCAACTTGGCAATGGTAACTCTGATTCAGTGTTTTTTTTTTGTAATGAACACAATAAGGGTTGGTTGCAAATCGGCGATCAGTCTCCTTTCACCCTAAGAATGATGTGCTTGAAGATCAAAATATGGAAAAAGAAGAATTCAATCTTTTGTAAAATAAGTATTTAATTCTAAGAAGTTTCATTGAAGACTAAATATATTTTTCTAATTAATAAAACATAATATTAAAAGAAACTTAGATTAATATAGTTTTCAATAAATTATTTAAAGTATTTTATACAAAGTATTTAACACAACCATGGTCATGGTGGGCTGTACGTGAGCTCAAAGAAGATTACACAAACAATTTTAATGTAACTCAGTAATTCTCTTTCTTATTTTAGTGGCAATTTCTTAAGTTAAGGTGCCGTGCAAACAGCAGCAGTCACCAGTGTTTCTGAAAAAGCTCTCCCATAAGGCCTGTACTGCAAATATAAATTGAACAGAGTATAAATCTTTTAGACAAAAATAATCCAACGAAATTTTTTTTAAATTGAAATTGAGAAACGACGAAAGATTATAAATTAGCCACGCTTCATACTTCTATTAAGTGACACTACAAAAAAAAGATTTACTTTGTCTGACAATACCCGCCAATGGAAAAATGTATAATAAACAAATATCTGCCAACCGTGTGAACTGACAGTTTTCAACCAACTGACAATGAAATTTCTTCCATCTTCCAACTGTGTGAACTGACATTTTACATTGTAAGTTATCTGGCTATTGTATATGTTCTTTGGCTGCTCATTGTCAGAAAGATCTGGCAATATTGAAGGATTAGACAATCATCTGTATTTAGCTTTATTCTTGTTGTTTCTTCCCGTTTATATTCTATAGTATTTTAAGCATAACATAAGCATAATGTAATTAGTTTACTTGTCTTAAAATATTGAACAAAGGATTAATTTAAGAACCTTATATTACTCGGTTAATAGTCTAGATTATAAATATAAATATCGAATGAATAAATAATTTATGACATTACCGTGAAGAAAAATGTATGTAATCAGTGCATAAATGTTTGTACTTGTCGCTTGGTCATCGGCACACATATTTTATGTACATACTTTATACTGTGTAGCCAATACAAAGTTTTATAAACTTATCATACAAGTATGTACCGAATCAAATAGATACTTACTTACTTAATCGGCAGCTTTCCATCCTCTGCGACAAAAGCACGCTGTTTTCAGTCATCTAGGTCAAGCGTTCTGGCATCCGCGATGGCTTTGTTACTAAGCCGAAAGTTCCGTCTTCCTTCTTCGCCGTGAACCTGGCGGCTGGGATTCAAAGACTCTCTTAGCTGCAGCATTGTTGTCCATTCGCTCAATGTAGCTGAGCCAATATAGTCGACGTGCTTTGGCTTTTTGGACTACATCCACATCTTGGTACACCATTCGTACTCCTCGCAGACAACACCATATATCCGTCGAAGAATTTTTCTCATATCTCCCTTTCTGCTTATAGTACAGTTCATCACGGGGCCGGAAAGCAGGACTGGTGGTATAAGGGTTTTTTAGAGCACTTCGTCTTTCGAGTTAGGACTTTTTAACCCATTTGCTTTTCTAAGCCGAAGTAGCATGGGTTTCCTAGGGTAATTCTTCGTCCGATCTCCGCTAAGGTATCGTTCGTGGAGTTATTATTAACTCCGAAGTAAAGTAAATGAACTCCTTAACTACCTCTTCTTGCTATCTATAGTGACCTTTTGCCCTAATCGGTGGACAGATATTTTTGTTGATAGCATTAACTTGGTCTTGTCCTCATCTACTTCAAGACCAGCAAGTCTGGCCCAATTTTTAAACAGCCTTGAAGGACTCTATTAGAGAACGTTGGGAACGGCAAATGATGTCGATATCATTTGCATACCGTATTAACGCCTGCCCTACGCACAATCTACTCTAGAACAAGATTGAAGAAATCACATGATAGCCCATCTTCTTGCCGAAACCCTGTGCATGTTTGGAATAATTCAGAGGAGTTGCTCGTTAGTTGCATAATGCAACTTTCCAAATGTGTCTATTTTTCAATGTCACGCGACACAGTTGGATCAAGGAAACCAAGTTCGACCATCACCATTTAGAGCTCCTGACGATGAATGCTATCATATGCAGCTTTGACGTCAATAAATAGATGGTGAATTTCTACTTTTCTGCGATTCCAGCTCAGTTCGTTTCCAGGCTTATCAAATCGATCAAATCGTCGTTAAAAAAATAAGAGAAGAAATCTAAAGGTGTTTGCAGTTTTTTCACTTCGGATGGCAAATCAGTTTTTCCTCTGAATACAACATCGTTCACATGCAACTACTCAACTTTAGCCACAGAATATTTCAGTCGAATCTTTATTGATATTGACAAAGTCACCTCCAGTAAAGTCATCTACACAAAGTAATGGGGATACAGCTCGTTTCTTTGGCTGTTTCTGAGTAATGCCAACCTGGAATCAATTCAGGTATTTCAGCAATAGCTACTTCATCTTGTGGGGTTGCTATCACCTTCTGATTGTGGATATTCATTGCGATTAATCAATTGCGTTGAAACTCAAGTTGCTAACGTTCATCGACAAGTTAATTGCATTTACAAATGCTGAAGAATCCATTTGTTGCAGACAATCGGCTATCATTGCATTGGCTGCAGGTTCTAGCTCATCTTAACCGTAATCGAGACCTTTAATGGTGTCATCAACATCGTCGAAGTCATCGACATTATCAATTGAATCCATCAGAACTTCTGGCCATTGCCGTCTTTATTTCTTCCGCTTCTTGGTGACATTTTCTAAAAAAAAAAAAAAACACAAATAAAAATAAACCACCTTTGCTAAGAAGTTTGCCTCAAGTACATAAATTATCAATACACATGCGAAACAACACGAAGGTAAAACTAGGTTTGGAATTTTTTCAACTAAGCCACTACCTTAAGGCTAGCGGCGCACTGGCAACTGTGATCGAAATCAAATAGTTTAATCACCAGTTGATAGAGTACCGCGCACTGGCAACTCTTTACTCACGCTCACACTCTTTTCTCTCTTGCACTTATAGAAAACAGCTCAACTGTTGCGAATTAATTTAAGGCAATCGTTTAGTTTGTGTCAAAACACAAACTTTTTACTCGTAGTTGCTCGAATCGAGTTGCTCTAAGTGCGCGGTGTCCCATATAAGCCCATTATGTTTCGTTTTAGCAACTAAACAGTTGCGAAACTAAAAATTGAATGTGCGCGCCTGGCTTAACCGTCTACAGACTGGCTTTATAAAACCCTCAAAAACCAAACCAGCTACAAATTATAACACAATATATTCAAATTTCTTACCAACAAAATTCTGACAAGATTGAGCTTTATGGGAGTATATTTTTTTAAAGATGAAAACCAATATTTCATGAAGAGAGAGACTCTTATAACAGTTTGTTGCCAATTGAATTTAATAAATTTTATGTTTGTTAAAATTTCAACAGGCAGGTTAATAGTATGTATTTTTAATATGCAAAGAGTTTCGAAAGTATCATCATCATCATCATCGGCTCGACAACCGGGTTCCGGTCCTGGCCTCCTTCAACAAGTCTCTCCACCTATCCCGGTCTCTAGCCGACGCCATCCAGTTGCGCACCCCAAGGCTTCGGGCATCCTGGTCTACGCCATCTCTCCAGCGCAAGCATGGTCTACCACGCTGTCGTCTACCATAGAATGTACCACAAAGAACTTTCCGAGCAGGTTCCTCTTCGCTCATGCGAGCTAGGTGCCCTGCCCACCGGAGTCTACCGAGCTTAATTTTTGTCACGATATCTGCTTCAAGGTAGATTGCGTACAGTTCATGATTGTACCGTCTCCGGAATCGTCCTTCCTCACATACGGGGCCAACAATTCTCCTTAAGACTTTTCTCTCGAACGCAGCTAAGAGGTCGGAGTGCCTTTTGCTAAGCACCCAAGTCTCGGATCCATATGTGAGTACTGGCAGGACCATGGTCCTATACAGCAGCAGTTTTGAAGTTATGGTGAGATTTCTGGATTTGAAGAGCTTTGACAGACTATAGTAGGCTCTGTTGGATTTGAGAAGCCGCCCGCGTATTTCTTCTTCTATATTGTTATCGGCTGCTACTATTGACCCAAGGTATTTAAAGGATTGCACCACTTCAAATTCGTGCTCCGCAACCTTGATTGTTTCGAAAGTATAATCGTTAAAAAATAAAGACACATCGTTAATTATTAACATGGACCATTCAAAAGGTCAGCCACATTAACCAAACCATTCCAAAGGTGTCAAGCTGGGATCCTATTAAAATATACAAAAAGGAAGGTACGTCTTCTGAAACTACTCGTCACACGCTAGCGTACAACTTCTTTTCCATAGGTATAGTTATTTCTGCTCCGAGTTGATTCACTTCAACCCAACAAATTGGTATTTAAGTTATAGTTCTTCTGTATAATTGGTCTTCAATTATATGTTTTATCACAGACTGTTAATTTTCTTGAGCTGCTTCAGATGACACGCAAAACAACTTGCAAAAAATTAGAAAATTATGTTAATGAATGCCGCCATACCGTCAAAGGGATCAATGCAACAAAATTACAAAATAAATGTTTTCTGAGCAAATACTAGCATTTTTTTTGTACATTTAAAATATTCCTCACAAAGTATCTATTATCTTTACTCTCCATTACATGTATGTGCAATGACCAGACCATTAGCCAAGGGCATCTATGAACGTAGCAAAAAGGGAAAAATATCAAAACCCATTAAATAAGAAAAGAAGAAGTTTCCAGGAGTACCTACCTAGGGGAATTAAGAAAATTGAAAATTATATAATTGCGAAGAATTTGTTGCGTACATTAAATTATTGCCTGGAATATAAAGCTTTACCTATATCTCTGGAGATATATGTAAATACATACTTATAACCTTCTCTTCTCTTCTCTTCTCTTCTTACATAAATAAAATACGAACAAGAAGCAGAAACGCATCTTGATTTGAACAACTGATCTGGCATACCTGTAATATAGCAATGTATAAATAATAGGTAGGTATAGAACTAAAGGAGTTATTCTCAGTTGATTGACGCTTTGGTAAAGTTCCATTTACCTTTCATAACTATTCGAATTAATTTGGAATAGAGCAATTTATCAATTATTTTTTTTATAATCATCTGTATGATGTTCCATCTTCTTGTAAATATGGATTTAATTAACTATAGTGAAGCACAAATGGATGTGTCAAATCGAAAATTGTTATACTCAATATAACATAATATAACATTCAACATACGTGGACTTGAACATCCTCAAACGAGATGAGACAATTAAATATAAAATTCCATAATCGTTTCACAAAGAGCTACATACACCACACCCAAATGGATAATTAACTTCCCATAGGGAGTTATTGTAATCGGTCCGATTTGTCAAATTGGAATTTTTGACATTTCTCGACGCTTAAAGGTCCCTAGAGGCTATATCAATCATTTTTACTTGCGACTTATAGGTACTATAAGGCAAGTTATGCATTCGGAAAAAAATCAAACTCGAGATTTTGATCAAAGTTGACATTACGATGATAGCGAAGACTAAAAAAGTGTGTCTGACAATTCTGTCTGTCTGTCGGTTCGACTACAGCCTAAACGGCTCGCCCGATTTTCTTTTTGGTAGATATTGGTTTTGATTTTTTCCCCCCACACGTTTTTTTCTTTTTTTTTTAAGACCAAAAATAACGGTACCTGCCATACGAATTTTTTCGAAATTTTATAAATATTTTTTTTTTCTCAAAAACTGCTGCACAGATTTCAAAAATAAAAACAAAAAAAAATTTCATTTAGCCATTTCCATTTTCCGAAAAATGGTTATTGAGGGTACCCCCCACAGAACCATTTTTTTTTGTTTTTGATTTTCTCAAAAACGGTAGCACCGATTTTGATCATTTTTTTTCGCGAAGGCTCTTCAAAAATTTAAATAGAATTGTGTATTCAAATTTTCAAAAAATTTTTTTTTCAAAACTCAATATTTCGAAAACATCATGCTAGATTTTTTTTTTAAACTTGATAAATAAAAGTTTCTTAATATAATCTACAAGATATGAAAAAAAAAATTTCATTTTACCTTAAAATAAAGCTACCCACCTTACAAATGCTAAAAAATTAAAAAAAATGGTTTTCAAAAATCGTATTTTTCTCGAAAATGGCACCTAGAATTTTGATAAAATTTTTTTTCTTTCAATTAATTTTTATGATCTTTAATTTATTAAAAAAAAATTTGAAATTAAGATATTACAGCTTGTACCTACCATAGAACCATTTTTTCGAATTTTGAATTTCTCATCATCCACATAACGGTTCTTAATGAAATTTTTTATAGAGACGCTTCTAAAAAGTCTAAAACACATTGCATTTCAAAACTTTAAAATAAATATTTTTTGAATTTTTGAAAAAAAAAAATCTATTTTTTTCTTTTTTGAAAATTCGATATCTCAGAAACGGCTCAATATTTTTTTTTTAAATTTAATTTTTATTCGAACAATAATAAAAACTTTAAATTGGCGTACCAAAATTCTTTCTTAAAAGTTTTTTTTAAAAATTTTGTATATAAAAGCTTTTTTTTAAGAAACCACTAAAACGACTTATAATTTTTGTTCTTGCATAAATTCATATTTGCATAGCATTCTGTTTTCGTCTCTTACTTTAAAAGAATTTAAAAAAATCATTTTATCCTTATGAACAGTTTTCTTTAATAACATTCGTTTTTAAAATTCCTAGTCTATTACATAGGAGCAAGTTCGTGCGACCCAGTCTTGCATTTTATTTTCATTTGAAATTGTGAAAATTAATCTAAATACATAATGTGAACATTTATCAAGCTGAATTCATTTTAATAAAATTCGATCATCAAACTTAAATTAAAATTAAAAATATTTTGGAAATTTTATTTCTGACATACATAATTGAATTATCAAACTTGAATTCCTCCGCTCCTGCAGATAGTACATCATCCAATGCTGTGAAGAGCTGGTCTTCCACGCTCGTAAGGCTTTTTCATCTGATGTATTCTACTTGTCTTTTTCTGACTGAATGTAAAACAACATTTCGAATGCTTAATGGAACTAACTAACTCGAAAAAATGATTTTTGGGAAGTTGCAAAAAAAGATCTTGCTATGAAGATTTGTCCTACTTGTTGACGGATAAAATTAAAACTAATTCATGAATTAATCATGAATACTGGTTATTCTTAAAGTATGATAAACTATTCATGAGATCTGAGGCTTGCAAAAGCCTGTATCTGTACGTAACTCAATTTTGACCTATCTCCTAATGGGTCAGTATTCCATTAAGAATGCGATTTGTCCAGTCGGACTGTCTTATGTCTCAAACTAGGTAGGTTGACCACATCGTTTACTTGTGGGGTAAAAGTGAAAGCCTTTAAGCGTTTGTTAAAAAAGTAAGAAAATGAGAGTATTTCTAAAATTAGTTGATAACTAACTAACAGTCGAGCAATATCTATCGTCAAATTGCACTGATAACGTCCCTTCTTTCCAAGGGCATAACAACGATAATTTATCGCCGCCGGTTTCTCAAGGAATATCTCGAAGAACGAATAGTTCTTAATGACATAGTACTGGAACTAATATTAAAATCATTTTGGATAAAATAAAACTATTGCGCTTGGTATTTCAAAAGCATTTGATAGAGCTTGACTCCATAATCTCTTTTCAAAAATGCGTATTTTTGGTATCGATGATCCTTTTTTTCGTTGGATTATGATCTTACTGTTGGGGTATAAGGTTACTAAGCCATAGGGCAGTTTTGAGCTTGAACGTAAACTACCTTAAATCTTTAGATATTTGATAATCGCTACGAACTGTTTAAAATTCCCTTAGTTGGTTGAACTAAGCCGCACATTATACTTAAGTACTTTGTTTCTTCTTTTAATACCTAAAGATAAGTAGGGAACATGTTACAGCTTTTCGCCTTTTATTTGAAAGTATACAAATTTATTTACCTCTTTATTTACAGATTTATTTGATTTTAAAAATTGGATTTGAACTGGAATCCTTGCATTTACTGATATTTCCCCTTACAGAAGACTTGAAAATTATGAGTCCAGAAGTAGTGAATTTCAACAAAAACAATTATTGAAAAAAATATTTGGTGATTTTCAATATTTCGCCTTGATTAGTATACTGCGAAAAAAGTAGTGATTTACGAAAAAAAAATACTGACCTAGTACTGAGAAAATCATCTTACCCCTCAGGTAAGCTAACGAAATATGGAAGAATTATCTTCGACTTTAGTTTTTTTCTATAAGGGCGGGTAGATGTTGAAATGCAATAAACCAAGCTTTGTGTGAAGTATTAACAAAATTCATTGTTTATTGGCCCGCTTCGGCTTCTTACGGTGGCACTGACCCGAGTGGCTCAATTTTTTATGAAAATTTTCATTGGTCGATTGTTGTTTATTCGCATAGACCTCCCATTTAAGGAAAGCCTAAAAGAAAAATTCTAGCGAGTTCAAATCACATGACATTGATTGCCAATTCACGTCTGCAAGACATAGCCTTACCGTCAAATCGTTAATATACTGCATTCCAATCGCGGCGTCCGCTGGCGCTGTGTGGAACGAAGTGCTATCCTGCTTGAACCACTTGGCGTGGTTCAATATGGTGACCGCCTCACCAACATCCTTTTTGAAAATGTACGGACCAATGACGCCACTAGTTCAAAATTCACTCCCACGTATCTTTTTGAGGATGCATTGTCACCTGGTGAACTTCGTGTAGATTGGTATATACGTTCTTTGTTACCACAGTCATTCTACCAAAAATGAGTCTCGTTACTAAAGATGATTTTTCGGAAAAAATTGGGGTTATCTTCTAAATGGTCATGAACTTTTAGCTCCAGGGTCAATTGGATCTTGTACGGGTGTAGGCCCAAGTCCCGACAAAATTCGCCAAGTTAAAGTCTGCGAAAGGCCGAGTTCTTGTCCAAGGCGAGGATGACGGGTTCTGCCACCATGCCTTCATTTAAATGGGCGCAACGAGCGCAGTATAATAATTTTTTTTTTTTTTTATTTAGACGTGTTGTTCGTATAACTTGCTATGTTGATTTTGCAAAAGATCTTGATATAAGCTAATCCGCTGGTCCTGGTGGTATACATCCATTCTTCTGAAGAGGTGTTCTTCATCGCTGGCAAAACCATTGTTTTCGTAAGCTTTTCCATCGCCTCTACTGTTCTGGAATCTTCCGTAGAAAATGGGAAACAGCATTTATCCAACCTGTTCCTAAGACTAGAAACCATTCTCCCCCTCCTCCTACCGACGAATTGCAGCTACGTTTCTACTCACTAAGGTCATGGAATCGCTGCGCTGATCAGTCATCTGATCAAGAAATATCTCGAAAATCGAAAGCTTTCGAATGACCGGCAATACGGCTTTCCCAGCAATCGTTCTACTGGTGATCTGGCTCTCTTATCGAAAAGGCGTGCATTTCATATCAGTGAAACCCTTATTCTTGGAATTTGAAATTATCTTCTATATCGTTCAATACATGTTGTTTTATACGGTTTCAAGTCTGATCTTCCGAAAATTAATGCCGGTGTCTCCAACTCTCTTTCTCATTTTTATAAATGATCTGTTGTCTGAAGCTTTTTTTATCCGCTTTATTTTTTTGCCCATTAATCTAACCTCAGCTTTTCATAATCATTTTCAAATTTACGCCCATCTTGTATCGTATGATGAGCATATTTATTAAACCACGATCTTTAGAGGATTGTGATTGGGGTTTAAAAAATCGTGTGAAGTTTAATGCTTCGAAAGCTCAATGCTGCCTATTGTCGTTGAAACAAAATGTACCCCCTGAGCCATTGTCCTTGAGTAGCACTTACATCGAAGAAACCGAAAAGCTCTCAGTACTTGATATGTGTGTCAACGACGATCTTCGTTCGAATGACAATATTCTCGAGACCGACAAAAACGCTGCCAAATGCTTAGAATCTCTATATCGATATAAGAAATTCTTCACTCCCTCTTATCAGGCTGCAATTTATAAGGCGTTTATACGTCCAAAACTCGAAAACAACCCACATCTTTGGACAGGTACAGCCCCAACTTCTTGGATGGAATCCAGAACAGAGCGTTAAAACTGATAGGATATCATAGATTAATTCTTATCTCTTGAACACCGTCAGAATGTTTCCTGTATTTCCTTGTCCTATTCAACACTTCGAATAAACCCCGATTAAACTACTTTGTTTCAACGTTTTTTTTGGAAATTTCAGCTCACTGTGACTTTTTAGGAAGAAGTTTGAAAGATTTGATAAAATCATTTAATTTAAATGGACTACAGTTGCAAACCAAACAACAATATTAACTGCTTTTAAGTAAAAAATTGTTTTAGGAAGTCAAATCAGATGAAGATCCAGCAATATTATTTTCCTCGGTTCACTGATTGCTTACAAAAAAAAATGAACAAACCATCATGAATAACAACCAACCACAAAATTGAATCAGAATTCTTGTATTCACTTGATCAGGTTCGGTGTTCGGTCCCTAAACTAAATTTTCTCTCTTCCAGGATTATGATGGTGATGGAGAAGTTCGTTCATGGCGTCCATCGCGTCGGACTTTGGTGTGAAACCTGCTGGCGACGAAGACGACGATATGATGATAGAATTATTATTATGATTATGATTACTATTTTTCCTTATGGCAGTGCAATTTTCCCACAAAGTTGTTACCTACTAAGAGTGTGTAACGTCCATTATGGGAAAGACCAATCACAGTATGATGATGCACTTTGGTTAGACCCTTATGGTCAGCGTGAGTTGTTGTAATCAAGAAAAATCTTCTCAGCACGTGATGAATGCAAATTTTTTTCTCATTAGATTCTTGAATTACCTGACCCTATTGCAGTAGGTATAGATAGTGTCACATCAAGTTCAAGTGTTGTATATATCTTGCAAGCATCGTTTTGGTTCATTTTAAATATAAAATTGCATCTTTTTGCAGTGGAAATCACTTGGTTTCAGAGTGAGTTGTCGTTGTAAGCGGATGAAAATAAAGACATAGTCACTTCTACTTATGATTATACTATTATTAAATTTTGGATATAATCTTAAGTGTGTTCTCAACAAATCAGCTTTTTTGATGCGAAATGCAGTACTTAGATTTTACTCTTGGAATGTTGTCTATTATTATTATAACTACAGACAAAATTATAATACTCGTATACTTCAAAGCCAAGCATAGTGGCATTCTTAATCTTTCTGATACTTCGTCTTTAAAACTAAAATATAAATTTTTGTCGCAAGATCTCAGAGATAGAAACATAATTATTGTTACTATTCATGTAAATAAGTTCGCTTTTGGGTTCAGAAATTTGGAGAAATCTCCTTATGTTCAAAAGGCTAAGAATTGTAAACATGGATGTTATTAGGGAATATTTTTTCAAACCCATGGAACTCATTTCTTGCATTGCTTAAACAACTTCTTAAAAGTTTGAGCTAAGACAGAATGTCATACAATTTTTTTAACTAGAGAACGTTTGAAATGAAACTGATATACGCCAGTTTATTTATTATTTTTAGAAGCTAATGCTTAAATCAAACAAATGGGAATATCTACTATTGATACAGGATTTAAGTACAATTTTTTCTCCTCAATGGTAAATATTGCTAATTTTAGCACACAAAAATAATAGGAACAGATTCTGAAAAGAAAACAATGTTTAAAAGTTTTTAACAGTTATATGACAGGTACACTTTTTTATTTATTTATTAATCAAGCAGGAATACTGCTCTTATAGATTACATAAAAATAATTGATAACATATGAAAAATTTAAAGAAATAAATACTAACCACCTTAATTAAGACTAAATAACAACCTTTTTTAAAAACACTCTTTTTACATAAGTATAAATTAAAATCAATAACATTATATATACATGCGTTTAACAGCGAGTTAAGGGTTCATAGGTTCCATAATTAGCCCTATGAAAAGGTACACAAAATTAACGATTACTTCGTAATCCATGACTGGGAACATGAAAACCAACTAACGAAAGCAAATAAGGGCAATTGATTTTATAATTAATTAAATCTCTTACAAATATGACATCAAAATAAGTACGACGTAATTACAAGGATTGAATGCCTAATAACAAACATCTTGTATTATATGATGGTACATCAAAATTCTATTGTAAGATCCGAATTGCAGTTCGAGTGCACCAGTTCTGTATTCTTTCAATTCTCACTGAATAAACGTATATTCCAAATGGAAAAACAGTATTCTAAAATTGATCGTACTAAACGAATATAGTATAAAGATCCTAGAGTAAAAGGGTTTGAGAAGGGTCTGAGAAGTGTTCCAGTAAATAAAGCCAAGCATTTAAGTGGCTTTAGAAATGATGTAGTCAATATGCTTGGAAAACGTGAATTTTAAATCAAATATCACACCTAAATATTTATTTTCTGTAACCTTAGAAAAAGAAAATAATATTGGTGACGCACCACGGTAAAACATCATACTATGACCATTTAAACAAAAAAAATTTATTTGTTGAGTTTTCACTGCACATAAAATGTGGTTTCTTCGAAATAGTGTGTGCTTGATAAAAAAAATTATTAGAAAACAAAAAGAACTATAAATTCATTCAACAGCTATATTGGAAAAACCCTTTACCGTCCACGCGACTACATTCTTAGAAATAATTAGACAGTACACACTGGTTATAAGAAACCTCAAAGCGCAGGTCCTTATAAGAGAACTCGCAGGAAATGCATTTTTTTCCTAAAAAAATTAAACCACTAAATCATAAATGCGTGGTGTATTGGAAAAACCCAAAAACCACGAACGAAGTTTTTTTAATTTGATTTATTTTTCTTATGAGCCACGATTTGTGAGTGAAAGTTATCTTTTAAAAATTTCTCAACATCCCAAAATATCGCCTCAACATCAAAATAAGCATTACCATGTTTCCAGTATGACATGCCAAAGTGGTCTAAAAGCCATGGCGCGTTGAATTTTCGAATTTTCAAAAATTCCAACAGACGTATCAAATGACAAGATACCATTAATTTATGGCAAAATCGGTAAGCTTACAATATTTATCATATTCATAATATATGCTGTTCTTCCAATATTATAAGATAATCCAACTTTCAAAACAAATTTCAATGAAATCCGCAAATTCATTGGAATTTTTTTGTTTTTTGGGAATCCATTCAGTTCCCCAGTTGGATCTTTATTAGTCCAATCAACCAGTATTTCGCTGCGTGATATTATGTGAAAAAAGATGTCAAGGGCAGGAGATCGATTCAAAACTATAAAAGCATATTTACATGTCTGTGATAACCGTAAAATCGATTCCGGCTACAAGTTTGCTAAGACTTCCGACCTGAACAACTTGCTAAACGCAAAATTTAAGCAATTTGGGATATTCGCCCATCATCTTTCAATTGATGATGCATCAACTGTAATTTCCTCAGATTTTGATTTGGGTGAAAACATGTACTGAGGTTACTTTCAAAAGTCGATAAGCCAGGTCAGCATACGGTAATATTCGACAATTTCTTTAATTCACATAAACTTATGTGTCTTCTATCTACACTGGGCTCTTTCGCAACGGGTTATTTATATTACTTATTTTTATATAGAAGTTGTTCGTTTCGATCACATGAAACACACTGTCATCAAAAGAGAAAAAAGTTTTCGCTGTCGGAGTGTTCAAGTCAATTTTTTTTTTTTTTTTGTAAAAAGTGTTATGTAGCGCTTCGTCCAAAATGTTTTGATGGATATCATACAAAAACTTATATTTTATGAGCATACATAGCTATATACATCCCTATAATGTTAAATTCTTTTAATTATAATTCATTATTAATTTATTTTCTGTTTTAATACGCTTTATCAAACAAATATTTGAATAAAGTTGATTTAAACTCCATATCAAAAATAAAATGTTTTCCAAAGATTTTGCTACTACATTCGGCGTATATTGCGAAAACACAACGTTAATTTTCTGGGAAACTAAAAGCTTTTCCAAAAATTTTTTTCAGATTTTCTCTAATTAGACCAAAAATAGACAGTGTGTGAAATTTCAAGTTCCTACCACACCTAGAACTGAGAGCCGCCGGAAATGGGTTAAAAACTTAAAAACCATATTTTAAATATTGGAATTATTTGGGAAAAACATTAGAAACAGTAAGAAACGTTTTCGAAGAAAAAAACAGTTCTATTTAGATAAGCTAAATCAAATTTGAACTAAATCCTTTCATCCGTTTCACTGATTTTGTAGAATTGGAAAAATCTTCAGATTTATTTTTGAAAATTGATTTAATTTTGTTGATTTTCTGTCTCTAAAAGATTCAAATTTTACTTCTGCAACATTCGATACATTTTTTTTTAATTTGACTACTAAAAAAAACGGGTGCCAAATGTTGAGTATCGGGAAGGGAAGTTAACGAATTTACACCAATCGCGCCATGTCACACAGCCCATGCCACAATCGATCTTTTGCGCACCAAATTCCCAAAACGTGTTATCAGCCGTCTTCGTAAGGTCGATAGACCGCCTCAGAGCTGCTATTTAAATCCTTTGGGCTTATTTTTGTGGAGAACCGTGAAGGACCGATGTTATGTCAACAATGCGGAAACGATTCCAGCACTTAAGGCCAATATCATCCAAGCAATCCGTGAGCTACAGCCCGAAACCATCAACAAGGTCTTAGAAAATTAGAGTGACAGAATTCGCTACTACAAAACCAGCCGAGGCAGCCACTTCTGTTCCGTAATTAATGGGAATGTTTGCTCTGACTAATAAAGCAATAATAAATGAAAAATTTAATTTTGTTTATTTTATTGCATTTAAAAAAAAAAACTTGTATAGTTGGTTGAGACCGAAGCTCTTTTGGCTAAGCTCTTAAAATATTTGTATTTCATATTTTGTTTATATAAAAATTATCCAAGTTTTTGTTGGCTGAGTAAAATTGTAATTGATATTTTTTTTAAGTCGTATCCCGTAATCAATTATCTAATTTAATGTCCCCAAAGTATGAATAATTGTAGGTATGTCGTTTCGAAAAGCCGTACAGATAATGCATTTTGTATGACAATAGCAATGCCACCTGTATTTCTTTTCTCTTCCTGATGAAACGCATTCACTGCACTTATCTTAGAAATAACTGAGAATCAATCTAAAGGCTTCTTCGGTTGACAAGTTGCTTGCGGTTGCTGTTTTATATTATTTTATTCCTCCACTATTTATATCTATCATCATCAACTACATACATATACATATATAATATGTCACGTCTTCTAAGTAAAAATAATAAAAAAAAACCACTGATTCTATGTGCGAAAAAGATTCTTTCTTTGGTAGGAAGGTACATTACCTAGAATCTGAAATAGCTTTTGTGTTTGGCTCAGTGAGATATATAATTTTCTATGAACTTGAATAACCTGCACGCAAGCTGCACCGTGGCTGTTGTTATAACGGAACACAGCATTAGATGTTGGTAGATAGAAAAAGACAAAACCACACAACCGCACTTGAATATAGTTGTTTTTTTTAGATTTGTTTTTCTTGTTTTACGGTTAATTAACCATGAAGTTGTGTCAACTTCAAAAGAAATTTATGACATTTTTGAAAGACTGTCAAATCATAATAACAATAACTTATCCTTAAAGAAGAACGGTAGCCGAACTAGTATAATAATGGTTGGTTGATTTTTTTTTTGTAAGGAGTACACTAAATGGCTGCCTATAACTAAGTATACTTCATACAAAATGCAATGTGCTCAACGGAAATTATTACTAAAAGGAATGGGAAGAAAGGAATGGGATTGAAATGATAAAATTAGTAAGATGTAAGAAGAACTGAATTTACCAAAAATTTCGTATTGACTAGGTCCATGTGAGATCACCCGGACGAAGCGCCGAATTTGTGGACTAAAGGCCAAAAAAGCTATTTTGAATTAATAATTCAACAAGTCCAATAATAGTGCTAAGTTTTCTACTTGGCTGATTTATTTCAGTAGTATATAGAATTTGTATTATAAAAACCTTCATATATTTTCTTTTTTTTTTTATAAACGCGTTTTAAGGGTTTATTGAGAGACCCATAATATGTTAAACACAGTACGGGCGTTATGGAAATTAGGGTTAAAAAGAAGGTGTCGATGAACTTTGGTTTTGAAAGTTTGTAAACTGAAATGGTACGGGAAACAGTGCGGGTAAATTACTCCTTAATCGTGTTGTGCGACTAAAAGACGAGTCTCTGTATTTGAAGGTAGGTACGCTGGTACGCCCAAAATTAGGCTCAAGGGTGAACTGATGAGCATTCCTAGCGAAACAGGTATCACGGTTGAACTGATTGAGGGGAGGAATGCAACTGGCTACTTCGAGTGAGCATTGCTTGAAAAAGAAGCTATAAAACAAGGAAATATATGAAACATTCCCATTGTCTCAAGAGATGAGAATGATGCTATGGTAGCATTGTTACCTATGAGTTTAAACGCTCCGTTCTGGATTCTACCCAATAAAGGAAGAGGATTTTGTGCTGTACCTGAACAAAGATTTGGGTTATACTCGAGTTGTAGACGTATAATCGCCTTATGAATTGTAGCCAGGTTAGAGGGCGTGCAAAATTTCTTATATCGATATAGAAATCTTAAGCATTTGGCAGCGTTTTTGGTGGTCTCGAGAATATGGTCATTCAAACGGAGTTCGTCGTTGACACACATACCTGGTAATGAAAGCTTTTCGGTTTCTTCGATACAAGTGCCATTCAAGGATAATGGCATAAGGGGTAAATTTATTTTCAACAGCAATAGACAGTATTGAGTTTTCGAAGCATTAAATTCCAAACGATTTCGCATATCCCATTTAACAATGCTGTAAAGATCGGAGTTTAACAAAGTTATTATACAATTTCGTTGCAATTCCACTTTCGTGGACATGAATTTGAGCACGAGTATGAAAAGCTGAGGATGCATGGTTCCCAATAAGTGTCAGAATCAAGGTTTAGCTCTCAGCAGAAGAACCGACACACTTAGAAAATGAATTGATCCTTTGTGATACTCCATTGAATCTTGAACACTTTCTCCCTAATCATGCAGCTTTCTCCGATGTACGATCGGCTTAAAGATATTTAACACTTGGAGCGCTTCTAGTACAGCACTGATATTGTTCGACCTTATGTTTGTCCTCTGTATAGCATTCTGTTTAAGCATTTAAATAAATTTTTTTGTTCCTCTAAAAATTCGCTTTTTTCTCATACTTATCGCCACAATATATTATTTTTATCAGTATTCATGAACCAACGGGTTTCATAAAATTTTAGTTAACACGTAGCGATAGGGATACATTTATTTGCCTTATCTGGTAATAAAGCTATCATTGTTCCATTTTTGGTGAGTGCATCAGCTTAATGCGGCACTGTTCAAATGCGTGTCATGCATGTATTTTATTGGACGAAACAGATTTGTTTCCCGTAAGAATGTATTAAGCGACATTTTTAAATTTGTTTCGTCCAATAAAATACACAAAAAAAATAACTAAATGAGACGTTTTTTTCGTTTCCTGAACAATTTTAAAAATGTCGCTTAATACATTCTTGCGAGAAGGTATCGATGTATATTCGGGAATGATTGCTGGATTATGCAAGAGCAAGCTTTCTAATAGACTCTGAGAAGGTAACATACATGTAGCGACCAGAACCGGACGTCCACTCTCACCTCATCATTTACGTAAAATTGATAATTGAAGACTCATGCAAGATGTGTTTATATGCAACGTCAAAACGATTTTACTAATACACTCTCATATGCATGACATGCATTTCAATTGGGTATATGCCGTATTATAATTTCCTGAAATGTCCCAGTGGCTCGGCCGGCACCAAGCAGGGGTGAATATTAAACTTCTGCGCTATCTTCATCTGAGATGATCGGCAGTTAAGGTCTGTTATTAAGCTGGTAGATCCAGAATCAAGAGATTTAATGGTTGTTCGGCTGTCCGAAAAGATGCGGATATATTTATTTGATACCACGTTTTCTTAAAGCCAATGCAGAACTTCTTTAATCGCAGAAAATCCGCCCAGCTTTGAATTAAAAATTTTGTTAGTTAGAATTTCATTTATTGAACCTTCTGCATTCAGAAATGACAGAGTAGACGCGATTGCAGATGTTTTGACATTGTCAAAAGTGCCCTGTAAATCAAGGAAGGCAGCAATATTATACTCTTTATGATGGAGGGAGTATTCTAACCTTCTTACCAGTGTATAAAGAGGTTTTTCACCGATTTCACCTTACAGTAATCATGCTGAGCCGTAGACAGAAGTCTAGTGTCATTGCTTGTTCTTGAATAGATCAATCATTAACTCAAAAGTTTTGAGAACGAATGATGTTAAATGATAGTTGTATGATAGATGTAAACAATTGCCCACTTTGGTCTAATTAATTTCATCTGGTCAAACGCGGTCTAAATTTGTATCGTCTGATGAATCGTCGATCATGCTTTAATATCACGCTGCCTTATTTTACTTAGTCTTATGAGTAGCTTAGATGTAATATTAATATTTTCTAAATGTTTCTAACTGAACCAAACCACTGAAACGTCAAAACTTTCAAATGTTTCGAGAACCTTCTACTGAATGACAGAGAACCTTGGAATAAATTTTAGCTGAACTAATTCTTAAATATTTAGATGTACTCTATTTACTACGACGACGCACACTGGGGCCAAGATAAGGAAAGCTATGCGCAAAACTTAGTTAATAAGGTTTTGTTTATAAATGAAGTTGAAAATGCGTGTATTGTTTTTTTTTTTATAATATTTTGTAAATTTAATTTTTTTTTAGTTTTTATTCTGTTTTTAGTTTTAATTTTTTTTTAATTTTGTATATTTTTTCAATTTAAATGTCTTCTTCTAACATGTTAACAACATCAATATCAAACATCTTTTTATCGAACACTGGTACGAGTAATTTACGCGAAAGACTTAACAAAGGATCAGATGAAATAAATAACCTGTTCATAATATCGGTGATATTGTCAACTCTGGAAGTTTTCCTGGCAAAAAATTCTCTGTAATATTTGAAATCTTTATTTCTTGCCTCTTGAGCCTTTTCACTTAACATTCCGATCGGTAATAAAGCCTCACGTACTATAATAGAGCCGTGTATTAAAATTTTATGGAGGGTAGGAGTCATAGGCATCCAAGGATATAATCCAACATACAAGGAAGCCGTTTCCAAACAATATTTTTGAAATTTGTCTGGATTTATTCGAATCCCACTGGATATTGCTTGCAAAATAATGTGAATTCTTCGAATTAGTTCTGTATCAATTTTGGTAATGTTTGCAGAAGTATTGTAGTTTTGGAAGAATTTTCGAGCTACATTACCATCATTTGAATTGCCAAAACCCGGTTTAGGCTTGTCAATGATAAGTCCAAGTTCTGTTTTAAATTGCACTTGGATAGTTTTTTTCGTTTGTTCTACCAAAAGTTTATTTTCACTCGACAAGCGCCAGGTAAGTGTTGGTAGCTTATAACTCAAGTGCAGCAATGATTCGAATGATCGTATCCACGCATGTAGAACGGAGATTCCAAACGACACATATTGGGTATTTATGGGCCTTTGGCAAACGTTTTCAAGATCGTTAAAGTCTTTTGAAGTGGCATTACATAAATAGCATTTTAATGAAGATTTAGTGCCAGAAAGTGAGTTACAAATTTTACCATCTACCATTGTGAACATTAGTTGGTGAGTAACGAAAATTGTGTTGCCATCTATTAAAACTTTTG
Organism: Philhelius festivus; assembly: GCA_963931855.1. Lineage (NCBI taxonomy): Eukaryota > Metazoa > Arthropoda > Insecta > Diptera > Syrphidae > Philhelius > Philhelius festivus. The sequence goes on along the minus strand of OZ007556.1, from coordinate 121,488,308 downwards.
TAGGAGTAAGCAGTTCAATTTGACGGTCAATATTCTCTTTTTTTTTGAAATAGCAAGTTCTGTTGTTTCTTTTTTATACATAAGGCTTATTGGTCTACAGAATCTGGGCGAAGATGGCTTAGGATTTCGCCATAAAACTGAAGACTTACCGTTTTTTTCGCTACTTAAATGTAGTGCGACAAGGCAAGTCAAAAATATATATTTGTCATCAGACGCACCAGATAAAAATTTCTGTTTGAATTGTGGTTGGCTCGAGCCAATCAAATCCCCATTTGGAAAACAGAATTATTTTTTCAAAATTTTCAAAACCTTCTGACTTGATTACAGGACTTTGACTTGTAACAAACGAGTAGCTGTATGGTCTAATAGTGATTGTAAAGGTACTTCAGCTTCAGATTCGGAAACTTTCGCATCATCAGGATAAGTTCTTTTTTTCTCTGCCTGTACTAATTTGTTTGATGGAAATATATTTTTTACATAGTCTCTTATGACGTTATATTGTGTTCTACTAAGCTTAGCTTCAATGAGAATTGAAAGCGTTTCTCGAGGCGTAAGTTTTTTGATTTTTGAATGATTATTTAAGTCTATGCAATCTTTAGCGTATGTTGGCACCGTTGAAACTTTTTTAATCACATCCGCTTCCATAGTTTTTCCTTCAGCTCTCAAACTCATCTGTGCGGCATAAGTCAACAGATCTGAAGTATGTTCAGCACGGATATCAGCTGTTTTCATTCGCTTAGAGCTCTCGCTACTTTCGCCAAAGGAAAGACTCGTTCTACCACCTTTTTTGGAAGTGTAGAGAGTAAACTCGTAACATCCACTTAACCAAATCATTTCATTCTTTTTAAATTTAGTTGCATATCTACCACTCTTTGCCCATTTTGCTTTTAATTGACTTTTAAAATTTCGAAGCTTATTGGACAAGTTTGATTTTTCTTCAACGGGACGATTTGTTTTGAAAGCTACATATTCAATAATTTCGTCAAATTTGTCATCAAAAACCTTTTTAACACTATTATTGAATATGTCAAAAATGTTTTCCGTTTAATAATTATTTTTGGTTCAGTTTCTAAAAGAAAATGGAAACATAGGGTAATACTGTGTAAGAAAAATACTATTACAAGGTAAGAAAAAAAATTATTAAAAAAAAGGGGCAACTCGTTTTTACTTTTGACTTCAGTTTCACATTAAAGATACTCTACTGTATTGAAGAGACTAATAGTTTTTCAAAGTAATCTGCTCTTACAAAAAATAAACCGTTTATATTGATCGAAAAACAAAACCTACTTTATCTCATAGTATTTCCCAAAATTTTGCAAGCTTTCCCTAAAAAATATTTTTTTTTTTCAATTAAGCTTACCTTGGTTCATAGCTGATTATGTTTGATCAATTTTTTAAAAAAAGTAAAAACCATTATATAAATTGATACAAAAATTATGAAATTCGGGTAATGCACTTGACACTCTTGGTTTCACAACTTTATAGCTTTAACCTACGCAATACTTTAGCATTATGAGCATAAACAAATCATAAGAAAAAGCCTGAGAGCATAACTTGACATAATAATAAAGAGAAAATAATAATGGTTATAATTTGAAAATTGAGTTTTGGTTATCTCTCCCATACAGTGGGTCCCACTGTGCGACGGCTACAAAATATAATAAGGCTTACTTAAGAATAGTAGACCTAAGTGGTATGATAGTAACCTCTTTTTAGGACTTTTCCATTATCAAACGATTGTGTCTTAGCTTGGGCGTTAGTAGTAAGTATCTACATATTTAATTATCGGTTGTCATTTGAGCATCCAACCATATGGACATTTTGTTGCTCTGTCATTTTTTGAAAGAATAGAAATCATTAATTAAATATATTAGTATCTACATACCTTACGTGCATGCTAAGCAAATCACACATTCGCTTTGTCATATTCTTTGAGCCTTCTATGTAAAGCTTTATAAATTTATTGTCACTTTATCTATGTTATTCTATCATCGTTAATAGTTGACAAAAAACAATCTTGTAACGTTTTCCACTAAAAAGGTAGAAATTCCTTCAACAATACGCACATTGTACATGCTCACACACCGTACCGACCTTCAACCTTTTAGAATCTTTTTCTTACGTTAATTTTTTGTTTGAATGTTTATAAAAATGTTTTCCTCTATTATCTTTTTCTGTTTACTTTCAGATGCGGACAACGAACTTTGCTTACCGCACTGCGATAGCGTTGGCTACAATTGCATGTTTCGCTTGCCTGCTCCCCACCGCATACGGACGTATGGCATTCGAAAAGCTAACTGACTACGATTTTGCCGGCACGTCATACTTTAGTGTGAAAAACCTGTCACTATACGAATGTCAGGGCTGGTGTCGCGAAGAACCGGATTGCCAGGCAGCCGCATTTAGTTTCGTTGTGAATCCACTGTCACCATCACAAGAAACACACTGCCAGCTGCAGAATGATTCGAGTGCACACAATCCATCTGCTGTGCCACAAAGGTCAGCCAACATGTACTACATGGTAAAACTGCAGTTGCGCAGTGAAAATGTCTGTTTGAGACCGTGGTCTTTTGAACGTGTTCCGAATAAAATCATTCGGGGTCTCGATAATGCCCTGATTTACACAAGCACAAAAGAAGCTTGTCTGTCGGCTTGTTTGAATGAAAAGCGATTCGTCTGCCGGTCGGTTGAGTATGACTACAACAACATGAAGTGCGTGCTAAGTGATTCAGATAGACGCAGCAGTGGGCCATTTATTCAATTGAATGACGCTCAGGGAACTGATTACTTCGAGAACTTATGTCTGAAACCCCAACAAGCTTGTAAGAATAATCGACAGTTTGCAAACGCCCGTATGGGAGTGTCTGATGAAAAAGTTGCCCAATATGTCGGTCTACACTATTACACTGACAAGGAGCTGCAAGTTACTTCCGAGTCCGCATGTCGACTCGCATGCGAGATTGAAACTGAGTTCCTTTGTCGATCATTTTTATACCTTGGTCAGCCACAAGGTTCCCAATACAATTGTAGACTCTACCACTTAGATCACAAGACTCTGCCTGATGGACCCTCGACATATTTGAATGGGGAACGTCCTTTAATTGACCATGGTGAACCGATTGGACAATACTTCGAGAATCAGTGTGAAAAAGCACCACCAGTAGCCCCAGGATCCCCACCACAAGATAACACCCTACCGGTCAGTATTGATGCTACAGAAGATCCAAACCTAAATAATTTGACAAGAACAGATGTGAACTGTGATAAGACTGGAACTTGCTATGATGGTATGTCAATAAAAATAATCTTTCATATCCTTTTTAACTCAAACTGGTCTTTTCTGGCTGAATTAAAAAATATCGTCAAATCAGCAATAATAGGCCTAATTCAAGTGTATGCTTAAAAATTCATTCGTTTCATTTCTGTTTCAGTGTCCGTTCACTGCAAAGACACACGTATTGCTGTTCAAGTTCGTACAAATAAGCCATTCAATGGACGTATTTATGCTTTAGGACGTTCGGAAACATGTAATATTGACGTCATCAATTCCGATGCATTTAGATTGGACCTAACAATGGCTGGACAGGACTGTAATACCCAAAGTGTGGTAAGCACAGTTTTTCATTTTAAAAGGTTTTTATTTAATTTTCTGGTCACGATTTTTCTTACAGACCGGTGTCTATTCAAATACAGTAGTTCTTCAACACCACAGTGTCGTAATGACCAAAGCAGATAAAATATACAAAGTCAAATGTACATATGATATGAGTTCAAAGAACATCACCTTCGGAATGATGCCAATCCGTGATCCAGAAATGATTCACATCAACTCATCGCCAGAAGCTCCACCACCGAGAATTCGTATTCTCGATACCCGACAACGTGAAGTCGAGACTGTACGGATCGGAGATCGCCTCATGTTCCGTATTGAAATTCCCGAAGATAGTAAGTATCAAAGAAAGCGGGTGTGGACCGTTGTTTTAATGAGAACGATTTTCTTGCAGCTCCATATGGAATTTACGCAAGATCTTGTATTGCCATGGCCAAGGATGCTCGTACCAGTTTCAAGATCATCGATGATGATGGTTGTCCCACTGACCCTACAATATTCCCTGGTTTCACTGCTGATGGCAATGCTCTATTGTCAACTTATGAAGCCTTCAGGTTTACTGAAAGTTATGGTGTGATTTTCCAATGTAATGTGAAGTATTGCCTTGGGCCATGTGAGCCTGCTGTGTGTGAATGGAATATGGAATCATTTGAATCATTGGGCAGAAGGAGGCGTCGTTCTATTGAAAGGTAAATCACGATCTAGATCATTTTTTCATCGATTTTTCAGTGTTTTATAGAAATGTGTTTATGGTACGTAGTATTTTTACCAAATATTTTGCTCAACTTAAAATTTACTTTAAATAGCTAAAATTGAAGTAAAAAAAAATAAACAAACACATTTGATGATTGTGGAAAAGATAAAAGTAGAATTTAAAGGGTTCATTAAATGCACCAAGAAAACTTTAGGAATAAAGCCCCACTCAAGGGTCTATCTCACTCACAACAAATCTTTCTACACAATCGAACGCATGCTTTCGCCGAAATTTTGACAAACACATTTTTACCATTATCTCGGGAACGACTTTTAATATCTTGTATTTACTGATCACTTCTAAGGTATGTTAATCACTTGCTGCTACTACTTGTGGTTTATTCGAGATCTCAACGACTAGTAGTCATTATGATTTTAGATTATAATTCAAGACCCTAAGTTACTTCGTTAAGTTTAAATTGAACTTATTCAGCAATTAATATTAAGTGTTAACTTTTTTACTTTTATTTAATACTATTTTAATTCTTTATTTATTTTGAAGTAAAATTTAAAGCAAAGTAATAAAAATTAAATTATTGAATATTTTATATAAAATGTATGGCATTAACATTCTGCCCGCCTTGAAGTATCTTAAGGATATCTTCAATCATCTTTTGGCAGTGGTGCTATCCGATGAATCGATCTGCGAACAACTCCCTTTTTTGTCTTGACATCAACGACTCGAACTTTACCATCTGACGATTCGACCAAATTTGTTATTCGTCCCATTAGCCAGCTTTGCGGAGGAGCATTGTCATCACCGACCAAAACGAGTGTATTGAGTTGGACGTTTTTGAACTCAGTCTGCCATTTTACTCGCTTTTGTAATCCAACAAGGTACTCCTTCGACCACCGGTTCCAGAAATGTTGCTTTATCAACGTTAATCGTCGCCACCTGTTTAACGCCGATATCTTTAAATCAGTGAGCATTGGTTCGACGACGGCATTCATTGGGGCACCAATTAAAAAGTGCCCTGGTGTAAGGACTTCTTCATCACTCGGGTCACTGGACATCGTATACATTGGCCGAGAATTCAATATAGCTTCTACATCTGCTACAACCGTAGATAGCTCTTCATACGTTAGAAAGGCTTCGCCGATGGTACGCACAAGATGTTTTTTGGCTGACTTTACTGCAGCCTCCCAAAGGCCACCAAAGTGGGGAGTTCTGGGCGGTATATGATGGAATTGAATTCGCTCTGTAGCACACCAGTCACTTATCCTTTTCTCCATCTTCTGGTCCAGGAAACTCTGTCTAAAATCATCTAGCTGGTTACGGGCTCCAACGAAATTCGTCCCGTTATCACAATAAAGATCTTGACACAAACCTCGCCTGGCTACAAATCGTTTGAGTGCAGCAATGAACCCTTCCGCTGATAAGTCCGAGACCACCTCCAAGTGCACAGCTTTCACCACAAAACAAACGAAGACTGCTACATAGGATTTTGTAGTTCTCTGCCCTCGCAACTTATAAGTCGTCAGGAACGGGCCGCAAAAATCGACACCAGCTTTTAGAAATGGCCTTGCGTATTGCACTCTGTCATTCGGTAAATTACCCATTATTTGTCCCAACATCCTTGGTTTAAATTTGAAACAGTCCCAACAGCTATCAACGACATTCTTTGCAAGCCTGCGGGCATCTATCACCCAGAACCTCTGACGTACAATGCCAACTAAGGCTTGAGGACCTGCATGATAATTTTTAACATGTAAAGATTTTATTAAGTTTTTGACAAAGGGATTAGATCTAGGAAGAAGGATGGGACATTTAACAGAATAGGGAATGTCCGCATTCAGCAGACGCCCACCCACTCGGAGGAGTTTGAATGAGTCACCATCAAGGAAGGGATTGAGATTTTTGACGGGACTCGTAGGGCTAATCATTTCTCCTTTTTTCAGTTTACAAATTTCCTCCTGGAAATTTCTTTGTTGAATATTCCACACAATTCTCAGCAATGCTTTATCGATCTCTTCAGCTTTGAGAGATGTGCTATAACGAAGTTCATCTGCTTCAAAATATTCAGCTCCTTTTATCTTCTTACGCACCACATCTATCCAACGAAGTATGAATGAAAATATTCTACATGTTTTATTAATGCATTTAAAACGTAAGTAGTGTTTATCAAAATTGTCGTCTATGATTTTTGACATAAGAACGACATTACATTTTCGCATTCCCGGAGTATCTTTTTTTATCAAAGAAAAATCTTTTTGTTCAGGCCATGTATTTTCTGGCAAATTAAGAAATTTCGGACCTGAAAACCATATACTTTCCGTCAACTCACTTGCAAATGCGCCTCTAGATATAATATCTGCCGGATTGTGTTTTGTACTCACGTACTTCCAAGCACCCTGTGGCAAACTCGTTTGTATCTTTGATACTCTATTGGCTATAAATACTTCCCAATTAGAAGGATGGGCTGACAGCCAGCACAAAACAATTTCTGAATCGGTCCAGAGGTAGATATTTTCAACCAAGTGCGAAAAATTTGGTAGGATTTTTGAAATTATTGAAGCCAACATTTCAGCTGCACACAATTCCAACCTTGGTAAGCTTTGTGTTTTGATTGGAGCTACTCTTGATTTTGCTGTTATCAAGTTACAAGATATAATATCTTCTTCGTCAATTACACGTAAATAGACACAACAGCCATAAGCACGCAAAGATGCATCTGAAAATCCGTGAAGTTCAACGTTTTTTGGTCTCAGAGCTAAAACATATCTCGGAATTTTGATGAACTCTAAATCCTTCAGGCCCTTTCGAAATTGTTCCCATTCAGTAAATGTTCTATTTTGAACTGATTCATCCCAATTAGTCTTTTTTACCCAAAGGCCTTGCAACAAAATTTTACCCTTAACAACTACTGGGTTAATTAGACCTAATGGGTCGAATAAAGTAGACAGTTCGGAAAGAATGATTCGCTTAGTTACTTTCGGCTTAGACTTCAATTCCGGTACAACATACTGCAATTCGTCTGATGATGGATTCCATTTAATGCCTAAAGTCTTAATGATATCAGCATCATTTATTCTAAGAGGCTTCTCTCGGTCTATTTCTGGGACTACTTCCAACAACGTTTTTTCATTTGTCCACCATTTCCGAAGTTCAAACCCTGCACTATGCAAAAGAGTTCTAACTTCTTCGTATATTCCAAAAATCTCCTCTGGCGAATCTCCTCCACTAATTAAATCATCCATATAAAAATCTTCGTTCAAAATCTTAGAACCTAATGGAAACTTTGAAGCCCCTTCTTCTGATAAAGTTCTGAGACAGCGAGTGGCCAGATACGGAGCGGAAGTGGTTCCATAAGTAACTGTATTTAGTTGGTACACCTTCAAGTCATCTGAACTCTTTTCCCTCCAGAGAATGCATTGATATTTTCGATCATTCTCGTTCATGAGTATCTGACGATACATTTTCGAAATATCGGCTGTCAATGCAAACTTGTAGCAACGAAAACGTAGGATAATGGAATAAAGGTCATCTTGCATTATTGGACCTTTCATCAAAATATCGTTAAGAGATTTGCCTGATGAAGTTTTAGCACTACAATCGAAAACAACTCTAAGTTTTGTAGTTGAAGAATCTGGTCGAAGTACATACTGGTGGGGGCAAAAGTATTTCATATTTTTGGCTTTATCAAAATTTACTTGTGACATATGTCCAAGATTCTCATACTCCTTCAAAAATTCCACATACTGGTCTCTAACCACGGTGTTTTTTCCAAGTCTCCTTTCTAATGACATAAATCTGTTTTTTGCTATTTCAAATGATTCTCCTAGTGCCATTGGTTCCTCTTTGAAGGGAAAACTCACAACAAATCTACCTTCCGCACTCTTTCCAGTTGTATACATGAAGTGTTCTTCACATTTTTGCTCCTCAGGTTTAAGCAATTCAGAGGTTTTGGAATAGTTTTCTATTTCCCAAAACCTTTCAACCAATTTTTGAAGACAATCATCCTTTGATTGTTCTTCACTTCCTAACAAACACACTGTGTCTTTTGAAACATCCGATAGCTCATGTGAGCCTGAAACAACCCATCCAAAAAGGGTCTTTTGAAGCGTAAGTTTATCTTCTAATTTGATCTGTCCAATTGCTAACAGCTCAAAGAAATGGTCTGCACCTATCAACATATCTATTTTCGCTGCTTCATTGAAATTAGGATCGGCCAATACTATATTTTTAGGTATTTTCCAATTATCTACCTTAAATGATTTGCTTGGCTGAAGATGAGTTATATTTTTCATTACAAGTAAATCCAATTCAGTTTGAAACTCTGAAATTCTTGATTTGCAAGTGGCCTTTGTAGTATGTCGAACATTAGTGATTCCATTTCCTATGCCACTTATTTGCAAATCCGACCTTGATTTTGACAGTCTCAGTCTTTGAACCATACCTTCGGTTATCAAGTTCAGTTGTGAAGCCGAGTCTAGCAAAGCGCGTGCAGGTTGATATCTACCAGAACTATCTTTGACTAACACAACAGCTGTGGCCAGTATAGTTTGATTAGCTGACCTTTCTACTAATGTAGTTGAATTGGATGTGCCCTGACCTGCAGAATTGACTTCAAATCTGTGAAGCAGCTTATGGTGAGGTGAAGAGCAAATGCTGCACTTTGGCTTTGAACAATGTCGAACAGAATGCCCTTTTTCCAAACAATTTATGCAAAGGGATCTTTTTTTTACTTCCAAGAACCTCCTTCCCACTGGTAAGCTTAGAAAATTTGAACAGGAATCAACTAAGTGTTCTAGAGATTGACAATATTCACATTGTATGCGCTCCGCTGCTAAAGTTGTGCCTTTAAATTTCCTAAATTGTTTCTTTCCACTAGTTTGTAAAATTGACTGATCGGATTTGGCATGACTTTTTGTGGGAACAATTGGTTTTTGTACTCTAGACTCTTTAGCCTCTAAGCTTTTGCAACGACGGTCTAAAACCTGGCCAAATTCCTCCCACGTAGGGAGCTTATTATAGTCCATTGCATCCTGCCATTTAGATTGAGTTTCTTCATCAACTCTATCCATAGCTAACGAAATCATAATAGAATTAGCGATATCTTTGTGATTTCCTATTGAAAGCATTGCAGTCAAATGCGTATTAAAGCTATCTTCTAAATGTCGTAAAGAAGAAGCAGATATCTTAGCGATTTTAGGAAACTCAAGCAAACTATTTATATGCTCTTGAAATATAAGAGTTTTATTATCAAAGCGTAATTTCAATCTATCAAGGGCTTTCTGATAGTTTGAGCTTATGACATTAAAATCTCTGACAGCATCCAACGCTGATCCAGAAAGACATCTTAATAAATAATTAAACTTTTGCAGACTATCGAGGGTTTCATCTTTATGAACTAAATTTGTAAATAATCCGATAAAATTTGGGTAGTCTGAAAATTTACCAGAAAACGTAGGTAGCCTTATAGGTTCTAATTTCGATCGCGAGCGAGGCTGCTCCGGAAAATAAGTTGCATTTAAATGCTCAGCAGCAGTAGTATTGCCTCTCAAATCAGACAAAAGAGTCATAATCTTCGATTTGGCGCAAATATATATTTCTTCTACCTCTTCACGAAAAACCTCATTGGCCGTTTCTTCATCCGGATTATTAAATCTCTCAATCGATGTTTGAACATTTAAAATCTGTTTGAAGTACGATTCTAAAATTCCTAATCGACATTCTAGCTCTGGTTCGGATAACGTACATCCCTTCTGCATAATAATATTTTTCGTTCGACTTAAATTGCCTTTGGCCGATGATCGCAACCCTTTCAAGTCGGACAATGTTTTTGCTAAACTATTAGCACCTTGCGGTTGTTCATCTTTGCTTTTTGGTTCCTCATACATTGTAAGTGTTTAAAGTCACAAAAACTCTAATTAATTGAAGAAATTCCAACGAACAATAAATCTGCACACCTCTACAGGAAATCAAAAACAACAAAAATATATTCTGATCGCCTCAACAAATTGATGTGTACTCGCAAATTTATCAGCAACAAATTTTTCCTCAACTCCACCAGCAACAGCAACAGCAACAGGAACAGCAACTGGAACAGCAACTCCAACAACAGCAATTATATGAATCAAGCAATCCAACAATAAACTATCCAACTTAGATGCAGCCCTTTCCCAACAACAATCGTTCTCTTATCAACAAATTCTTTGAATATCCAATAAAGCCTACTCAAATTAATAAATATCTCAACAATGTTTTTTTTTTCAGCAAGATAATTGAACGGCAACAATTATTTCATCTGTTTGTTTACCTTTCCTATCAACAAGTGTTGACTGCTAAAAGCGTATAGCAACTTTGTTTCGATTTTTAATTGTTATTTACCACAGTAATCCTTCCTAGCAACAAGTTCTTATAAATTTGTTTCCCAACAACCTTAGTCAGCAACAATGCATTAGGCAACAAATTATAATTCAGCAACACAATAATTTATAAACAAAGCTTACGTGTTTTATAATTCGATCCTCGATACTTTCCACTCTGCAACACTCCAGCAAACCTTACTCAACTTCCCTTGAGTTCAACTGATGTACAATACGGATTAATAGATTCCACACTGCAATCGACAAGCTGAGCTCTCGATCAAAGCTTCCTCTGCTTGGCTTGACTCAAATAGATGGATTGTTGTTGAGTGACTGATTTGTGTAAGTCCGTATGAGCTTTTTTCATATGCGATGACCTTTTTATGATTTGTAAGTCATCAACGAAACCGATGACAAAAAGCTTTCAGGTACATATATATATATATAATTTTGATGACTCAGATATTTTCTCTTTGTATGAAATGCACTGAAAATATGAGTTAATAAATCAGTATATGAATATTACCAGGCTTTTTTGTTTATGAGAACTTTGTAGGGCAAATTCTCGTTCGTTCTGATGTTCATCCGAATCAATATTATTGCAATGTTAGGTTGCTTCGAGGTGAATTTTATGGTGGGAATCTAAAGGTCCCGGGTTTCGGCACCAATGTTTCTTTTGATAGTTTTCACAAGATTTAAATTTAATCGAAATACAGTAAAAAAAAAAAAACTGTTTTTAATTTCGTATATATTTTATTATTGTTAATCACTTGCTGCTACTACTTGTGGTTTATTCGAGATCTCAACGACTAGTAGTCATTATGATTTTAGATTATAATTCAAGACCCTAAGTTACTTCGTTAAGTTTAAATTGAACTTATTCAGCAATTAATATTAAGTGTTAACTTTTTTACTTTTATTTAATACTATTTTAATTCTTTATTTATTTTGAAGTAAAATTTAAAGCAAAGTAATAAAAATTAAATTATTGAATATTTTATATAAAATGTATGGCATTAACAATTATGTTACAAACCCAAAAATGTAACTAGAGTAAAATTAAATAATATGGTAATAAGAAAAATATGAGTCAATATCTTCCTGCTAATGACTCCCGTTTATTTATGTCGGGTAACAGATTAAGAAAAAAAAAGTAGTTTCTTGTTATGCAATGTAGAAAAATAAAATAATTTATAAAAACAAAGATTTTTCGAGCAGAGATATTAAAATTTGATTTAAAACGTTCAGTTTTTACTTTTTATTTGTTAAAAATATTAGAGTTATAATATTTTAAAAGAATAAATACCTGAAAAAGATGTTAAAAACATGTGTTTCGTATAGGTAGGCGTCTTTTCAATTTGTATTAGAAAAAGGGCACTTTCATCATAATCTTTTGCAGTTTTTTGTTTCCCAAGAATTTCATTTTGTATTTTTCACTTAAATCCAACTTCGGCAGTACTGTTAAATTCAGAGATTCTTTCTTAAACCACACTATACGAATGTGGAATGCTTTACCCGGCACTATATTTTCTTCTCATTACGATATTCAGACATTCAAAACCAATGTGCATATCTCCATTTAAATCCTCTCCAATTTACCTAAACGCTCGCACTGTGCTCAAACATAGTAAGGGTAATTGGGTTTAATTTTTTTTTTAATTCAATATCTCGAAAACGGGTAGACGAATTCATTAGAAATAACGATTTCCTTAAATTTGCTTTGCATACATTTATATTTGATCCAGTTATCACACGACATTCTATTTTATGAGTTTAAACTATTTAAATTATTTGAGTAAGTTAGTTATCTTAGCCTTGGCACAATGGTTAGATCGTTAGACTTTCATGCAGAGGGTCTTGGGTTCGTGTCTCAGCCGCTAAAAAAAAATTTTTGAGGAGTGTACTACCGCTTGCGAGGAATTGACAAATCCTCCAAGAGTATCTCTTGTTATGAAAAGCGCTGCTGATTAGCCGTTCAGAATCAGCAGAAAATTGTAGGTCCCATCCATTTCTTTAAACACGCACACAAAAATGGTTGAAAGTTGTAAGTCACTAGGTTTAGGCTCTCTATGAGCCTTCATGGCCTCTAATTTTTAAAGTATTTTACCAATCAAAAGACTGAATTTTATGCATTTGTATATTTTCCTCTAATAACATCCCTTTTTTTTTAAATTCTAATGTGCTTGTACTTAAAAAATTGCTATCTAATAATAAGATAAATAAACCTGTATAAATCACAGGATTTTTGTGGACTTAAATTAATATACAGGGTGTCCCTTAATTCGTGCATAATATTTTAGTTCGTGATTCTTGAATATATTCTAAGATAAAAATTGTTGGACAGTAAGAGCATATCTCCAATTTTTATATCATATATTGGGGGATTTAAGAAAAGGCCTATTTTGCTGTACCCTAACCCATGTTAACGATAATTGCGCTGTTAGTACTAATGATAGAAACTTCATTTAGGTCTTCATTTTTAGAAGAAAAATCAGCCTTTGTAACAGGCTGTATCAACAAAAATGATATCCGATCTCGGTCTTAAGATATCTAGCATATTCCGTTTTTTTGCCCATGCTAATTTTTTTTTACTTTGGGCTCAATTTTCTCCAGAAAATGCGTAATAAACATACCGTTTTACTACTTTTTACTTGCGACTTATAGGTACTATAAGGCAAGTTATGCATTCGTAAAAAAAAATCGCACTCGAGATTTTGATCAAAGTTGATATTACGATGATAGATAGCGAAGACTAAAAGTGGGTCTCGCAATTCTGTCTGTCTGTCTGTCTGTCTGTCTGTTCCACTACAGCCTAAACGGCTCGGCCGATTTTCTTTAAACTTGGTAGATATGGGTTTTGATTTTTTCCCCCCACACGTTTTTTTCTTTTTTTTTTTGAAGACCAAAAATAACGGTACCTGCCAAACGATTTTTTTTCGAAATTTTATAAATATTTTTTTTCTCAAAAACTGTTTGACAGATTTAAAAAATAAAAATACAAAAAAATTTCATTTAGTTAAACCTAGGTAATAGTTGAAAAAAAATTCCGAAAAATGGTTATTGAGGGTACCCCCCATGGAACCATTTTTGTTGTTTTTGATTTTCTCAAAAACGGTACAACCGATTTCGATCATTTTTTTTGCTAGAGCTCCCTAAAAACATAAATAGAATTGTGTACTCAAATTTAAAAAAAAAATTTTGTTGGATTTTAAAAAAAAAACTTTTTTTTTTTTTTTTCAAAACTCATTCTTTCGAAAACCCCAAGCTAGATTTATTTTAAACTTGATAAATAAAAGTTTCCTAACATAATCTACAAGATGTGAGAAAAAAATTTTATTTTAACTTAAAACAAAGGTACCTACCATACAAATGCTAAAAAATAAAAAAAAATGGTTTTCAAAAATCGTATTTTTCTCGAAAACGGCGCCTAGAATTTTGATAAAAATTTTTTTCTTTCAATTAATTTTTACGATCTTTAATTTAATAAAAAAAATTGAAATTTAGATATTACAGCTTGTACCTACCGTAGAAGCATTTTTTCGAATTTTGAATTTCTCATTATCCACATAACGGATCTTAATGATATTTTTTATAGAGAAGCTTCTAAAAAGTCTAAAACACATTGCATTTCAAAACTTTAAAATAAATATTTTTTGAATTTTTTTAAAAAATCTATTTTTCCTTTTTTTTTGAAAATTCGATATCTCAGAAACGGCTCAATATTTTTTTTTGTAAATTTAATTTTTATTCGAACAATAATAAAAACTTTGAATTGGCGTACCAAATTTTTTCTTAAAAATCTTTTAAAAAGTTTGTATATAAAAGCATTTTTTTAAGAAATCACTACAACGACTTATAATTTTTGTTCTAGCATAAATCCATATTTGCATAGCATTCTGTTTTTGTCTCTTACTACTAAAAGAATTTAAAAAATTAATTTGATCCTTATGAACAGTTTTCTCTAATAACATTCGTTTTTAAAATTCCTAGTCTATTACATAGGAGCAAGTTCGTGCAACCCAGTCGTGCATTTTATTTTTTAAAGGAACGTAACAATAATAAAAATAAAACTCAATGACAAGCTTGCGCAAAAAACCCGTAGATTTTATGATACATGGGAAAACCTGACATGTAAAATTTAAAAAAAAAACTTTTTTTTTTTTGCTTAAAGCTCCAAAGGCTTAATGAATAAAAAATGATTTTGTGTAGGTTTAGATATTTTTTATTTTATGTACATATGTACTAAAACCGGTATAACATGTGTTCAAAGTGTCTTCCTTGGTTTTGAATGTATGATTTCTCTGCGAATATTAATTGATGATAGCTGCTTCTTCACTTATGAGAACGTTTCGGGAATACTGTCTCCTAATTCACCTTAATTTGTTATTTTGGTGGAATAAAAAAGTTATTTTATTCCAAGAAATCCAATATTGTAAGGTCAGAAGATCTTGCAGGCCAGTGAACGGGTCCATTTCTTCCTATCAAAAATCAAACGATTACCGTACTCTCATCTTACCAATTTAAACCTCTCGACCACAGTGTGCTGGAGCGTCATCTAGTTGCATACGTGGAATTTCCTTCAATAGTTCTGGTAAATCATTGCGCAAAAACTTCAGATAGTTTGTATAATTCAGCTTGGAGGAGTTTGTAGGGCACATTAATTTTTTTTTTTTTTCAACTACGCCTGCCTGCGTTAGGTATTGTATTTGAAACTGGTCCCGTTTCTCGAAACTTTCGACATGTAATTTCAAATACTCGTATTCTAGGAAGTCGATGGTTTGGATAAAGTTCCTTTTATCTTCGTGGGTTTTTTCAAAACTTGTCATTGAGTTTTATTTTTATTATTGTTACATTCATTCAAAAAAATAGTAAAACGGTTCATTACGCATTTTCTTGAGAAAATTGATCCCAAAGTCAAAAAATTAGAATGGGCAGAAAAAAAGGAACATGCTAGATATCTCCAGACCGAGATAGGATATCATTTTTATTTATACGCAATTACAAAGGCCTTAATGAAGTTTCTATCATTAGAACTAACAGCGCAATTAGCTGGGTACACCAAAAGAGGCCGTTTCTTAAATTACCAATGTATGATATAAAAATTGGATATAGGCTCTTATTATAGAGACTTTTTTTTCCCTAAAATATACTCAAGAATCACGCCCTAAAATATTATGCACGAATTAAGGAACACCCTGTATAGCGTTGGATGACAGCTGTTTTTAATTTCACTTAAAGTGATTTCGAAATTATTAAAACGAGTGAAATGTAGAACACTGAAAACAAATTCACTCGATTTCGAAATTCGTTTTCATTTCGATTTCACTCGATTTTTGGAACCTAGCTGATAGCAATTACTATTATTTTTATAGAAGAAAATAACTGTTACTTGTTACTGTATTATTTATAGTAAATAAAAAATTTGCTAAAAACACAAACAAAATACAAATATTGTACATAGTAATGTAAAAAAGAAATTTGGATACATTTTATGTTTTAATTGAGATTAATAAAATTCCTATTTTTGTTTCTAGTAACGAAACCAAAGAAGCCGATGATGATATGAATATTTCTCAAGAAATTCTGGTTCTTGATTTCGGAGATGAGAAAAGAGAATTTTTCAAGGCGGATCCAAGTACTGATTTCGCCAAAGGTAAGTAAAATATCATATATTTATAAATGTGCAGCCTTATTCAATTTTATAATTCTCTTTTAGATAAGACTGTCACAATAATTGAACCATGTCCAACGAAGACATCTGTCTTAGCTCTTGCCGTTACATGTGCCCTAATGATCCTGCTTTACATCTCAACTCTTTTCTGTTACTACATGAAAAAATGGATGCAACCGCATAAAATTGTTGCTTAAATATTACGAAAAGAACTACTTAACACATTGCTCCCCCGCATAGTTTTAAAATAGTTTCATTTATATTATAAGGAAACACTTTTGCATTTCAATACACTCACACACGCTCTCACACACACAAAAATGATGAACGGAAACTTAAACTTGCATAGCTTACCGATGCATTTTACATAAATTTTAAAACTAACTTATGCATAGGAAATTATTTATTTTTTATCGGTTAGCATTATTATTAAAAATATCAAGCCACCCACAAGCGTTGGGAAAAAATACACTTTCTATTAAGTTCAAGCTGGTTGGAAGCAGGAATTGTTTTTGGATATGCGTAGTAATTTTTTAAGTTTTTTAGCCGAAATACGGCCGCATTTACAGAATGTAATTCAGACGAAAACAAAAACATCCAAGATTTTCTTAATATTTTAATCCTCTTCTATTATCCGTGTGAAAAGAGTCTTTCGATTCAATTTTACATACAAATTGGATTGAAGTCGACTTGTTGGATCTTTAATGATAGCAGAATAGGACTATTTGTTTTGAAGTCAATCAAACCCTCTTCATCCGACCAATTCGAACTTAAATAGAGACTGTTAAATTATTTATTTATTTTTTGATTAAAATTCTTTTATATTTTCTTAAAAATATTTATTTCAAAAAAGTTAGCCAATATTAATTGTTAAATTTAATTAAGAATACAAACATGGAATGTTGAAAGTAAAAACTCTACATGGGATTCAAGCTTTGATTTGTTTGTGTTTGTATTTCTAAAAAATTACAAAAAAGGTACCCTTTTAGAAAAACACTATACCAGATTTAGATTAATTAGAAATAATTACTTTAAATTAATTAAACTTAAGACGTCAAAATATATATTATGGCAGGCATTGCAATAATTACTGATTTAAAAAAAAAAAAAATAATAATAATTTTAATGAACACAAACAAAATAAAAAAGTTTCTTATAAGGTGATTTTAATAATTTTTTTTTGTAATATGTAAATATCCGCAAGACATTTTTTTATTTATAAATAAATTAAATGAACATTATAGATTGGTTTTATTTTGTTGATGTTGCAAGGCATAAGGATTATAGTAAACGTGGAACACACTCAAACATTACACTTACCCATATTAATAAAAGACGGACAGCATCAAGTTAGACCTTATGGACATGTAAGCTTATAATTGTTATAAATAAGTTTGAATTTAAAAAGCGAATATTACGAGTATTAAGTCACCATATTAGACACCAAAGGCGGATACGAATTCAAGACTACTTAAAAACAACTATACTAGAATATTATGCGGGAGAATTTGTTTAAGTAATAGTCTAGAATATAAAATTTCACCTTTAATTTAAGACTTCGATTTTGTGAGAACGCAGTATTGTATATTTTCTTCCGTGAACAAAAGGCAAAGACGCTTTTTCTTCTTAAAAAAATGTTTAAAACAACTGGAGTTATGGTGTCGTGTTGATATTGAAGCCTAGTCCCACTTTCATACTTATTTAACTATATTGACGGAGTTTTAGCAATCTGTGACATAGTAAACACAAGCTTTAATTTTTTGTGTTCTATATTCTAGCTTAGATATTTGGTATTGTTTCCAATTATCCAAGAATACATGATCCAAGTTTATAAAGAACAAACTAAAAGAAATTATTTACATATAAAATAGATCTCTCTCTCGCTCAAGCCCAGAAATAATTACAAAAGTGCCACTGTTCTTAACCTAAATTTTTCAAAGCAGAATCAAGGTTCTGAGCAAAATGAAAAAGCTTAAAAAAGTGGCTTCGCGAATTCCTCTTCTGCCAACATTACTTACAATTTAAAAATTAGATATTTTTAGAGACAAATTTTCATGCTTCTGAAAAATTCATTTTTAAATGGGTAAAATAACTTGTTTTTAATAACTAGAGCATATAATTATAAATTTTCTCAAGAATAAAAGTTAACACTTAAAAAAATGTTTCTACTCGAATTTAAAGTTTTTATTATTTTGCAAATAAAAATTGAATTTTCATTTTTTTTTTCAAATATCCGAAAATAATTTTTCGTAAGTTTTGATATGCCATGTTTTTTCAACTATTTAGGAAAACTCTATATAATAAATTTCACTAAAATCCATTTTACCGATAGTGAGAATGTCAAAAATCAAAAAAATAAAACGCAACACTGGGTCGCATGAACCTGCTCTTATGTAAAAGACTAAAAAAATTAAAAAATGAATGTTATCAGAGAAAAACTGTTCATAAGCATAAAATTCATTTTTTAAATGACTAAAGCAACTCCTTTAGTAGTTGGAGCTAAAAACAGGATGTCATGTAGTTTATGCAAGACCAAAACTTTTAGGTCATTGTAGTGGTTTCTTAAAAAAATAAGCTTTTATTCACAAAATGTTCAAAACATTTTTAAGAAAAAATGTTGGTATGCCAACTTAAAGTTTTTATTACTGTACGAATAAAAAATATTGAGCCGTTTTTGAGATATCGAATTTTCAGATAAAAATAGATTTGTTTTTTTTTTTCAAAAATTCTAAAAATTGTTTTTTTTAAGTCTTGAAATGCAATGTTTTTTAACTTTTTAGCAGCTTTTCTAAAAAAAAATCCGTTATGCAGATAATGAGAAATTCAAAATTCTAAAAAATGGTTATAGATCGGTGAATTAATCGAAAGAAACAATTTTTATTAAATATCTTGGTACCGTTTTGGAGAAATATACAACTGTCGGAAACCATTTTTAACATTTGTATGGTGGGTACCGTTATTTGTAGGTAAAATAATTTTTTTTCTCACATCTTGTAAATTATATTAAGAAACTTTTATTTATCAAGTTTAAAAAAAAAAAAACAAGAATGGGGTTTTCGAAATATTGAGTTTTCAAAAAAAAAAATTGAATTTTTTTTTTAACTGTCCAGAATTTTTTTCATAATTTGAATACACAATAATATTCAAACTCTTGGATAGCTTTAGCATAGAAAAAAAAATGATCAAAATCGATTGTACCGTTTTAAAGTCATTCAATGACAAAAAAATGGTTCCAAGGAGAGTACCAAAAATAACCCTTTTTACTTGCGACTTATAGGTACTATTATGCAAGTTATGCATTCATAAAAATCGAACTCGAGATTTTGATCGAAGTTGACATTACGATGATAGCGAAGACCAAAAAAGTGGGTCACACAATTCTGTCTTTCTGTCTGTCTGTCTGTTCGACTACAGCTAAACGGCTCGGCCGATTTTCTTCAAACTTGGTAGATATGGATTTTAATTTTTTCCCCCCGGATGTTTTTTTCTTTTTTTTTAAGACCAAAAATAACGGTACCTGCCATATGCCTTTTTTCGAAATCTTATAAATATTTTTTTTTTAAACTGTCCCACAGATTTAAAAAAAATTCAAAAAAATTCATTTAGTTAAACCTAGGTAATGGTTGAAAAACAATGTCCAAAAAATTATTATTTTTGTACCCCCCTTGGAACCATTTTTTTTTGTTTTTGATTTTATCAAAAACGGTATGACTGATTTTGATCATTTTTTTACGTTAAGGCTCTCCAGCAGTTTCAATGTTATTGTGTATTCAAATTTTCAAACAAATTTTTTTTGGATTTTTAAAAAACTTTCAAAATCTTTTTTTGTTAACTCTATATTTCGAAAGCCCCATGCTCGATTTTTTTTAAACTTGATAAATAAAAGTTTCTTAAAATAATCTACAAGATATGAGGAAAAAATTTATTTTACCTAAAAATCACGGCACCCTCCATACAAATGTTAAAAAATGGTTTTCGAAAATCGTATTTTTCTCGAAAACGGTTCCGAGAATTTTGCTTAAATTTTTTTTCTTTCCGTTAATTTTTAAGATCTATTATTTAATAAAAAAAATTGAAGACAAGATATTACTGACTGTACCTACGATAGACCGATTTTTTTTTAAATTATGAATTTCTCATTATCGGCATAACGGATTTTAATGAAATTTTTTAGAGAGAAGCTTCTGAAAGTTTAAAAAACATTGCATTTCAAAACTTTGAGAAACATTTTTTTTTTCAATTTTGAAAAAAAAATCTATTTTTTTTTTTTGAAAATTCAATATCTCGAAAACGGCTCAATATTTTTTTTTATAGATTTAAATTTTATTCGAACAATAATAAAAACTTTAAAATGGCGTACCAAATTTTTTTCCTAAAAATGTTTTAAACATTTATTTTATTATTCTTATTATTTTTTTACGAAACCAATACAAAGACTAATATTTTTTTTTTCTTGCATAAACCAATATTTGCTTGAATCACATGGTATCCTATTTTAACCTCCAACTACTAAAGAAGTTGTTTTAGTCATTTAAAAAATAAATTTTTGGTTATGAACAGCTTTTCTCTAATAACATTCATTTTTGAAATTCTTAGTACATAGGAGCAAGTTCGTGCGACCCAGTCGTGCATTTTATTTGGAATTTTTTTACACAATTACCTAGCTTTAACTAAATGAAATCTTTTTTTAAATCCGTGGGACAGTTTTTGAGAAAAAAAAAATATTTATAAAATTTCGAAAAAAATTCGTATGGCAGGTACCGTTATTTTTGGTCTTAAAAAGAAAAAAAACCTGTGAGGAAAAAAATTAAAAACGATATCTACCAAGTTTGAAATAAATCGGCCGAGCCGTTTAGGCTGTAGTCAAACAGACAGACGGACAGAATTGTGTGACCCACTTTTTTCGTCTTTGCGATCATCGTAATGTCAACTTTTAGCGTTGTCATCTCTAAGATGATCCCATACGAACAATACAAAAATAAATTCCAAATTAATTATTTTTAAATTGATTAAAGCATAAGAAACTGCTGTAAATGTCCTTCTTTCATCATATCCTTCTGTAATGGTATGTAAAGTTTTCATTATTTGTTTATTTATTTAATACGTGAATTGAACTATATTTTGGTGATTATTCGTTCAGTTGTATGATTCGCGCTTGAGGACCTTGATATTTTCTAGCCATATTTGCGCCATTGTCTTACTACTTTCCTCTACAATCTGAAAGTATGAGACCATCTTTGCTTAGTCTGTTAACATTTTTTCATAATTTTTAAGTATGTATTATATTCAAATAATTAAAAAAGCTAAACAATTTTCTCCTATCGCACACTTGCCATTATTTAAAAAAAAATTTCTTTGTGGGTAATATCGGGACTTCAATCAAAGATACATAATAATAAATATATAAAATAATAAATAAAACTAAAATGAAATTTTTACTTTTTTCTCATCAGTTTTTGAGAATAAAAATTATTTTATAAAATTTCGTTATTTTTGGTCTTAGTAAAAAATAAAAACAAATTGTCGAAGGGAGGAGTTTAAAGAAAATTATTTAGGCTGTAGTCAAATAGATAGACATACTATGTATATTGTATATACAGAATTGCAAGATTCACTTATTTCGTTTTCTTTATCATATAGTAATGTCAAGTTTGATCAAAATCTCGAATTCAATTTTTATAAATTCACCTGGCAATACCTACCTTCTAGTGAAAATATATTATTTTATTTACCGTTTAATATTTTTTCATTTATTAAAATCAAATTGCTAATTTAAAAAAAAAAAACTGGTTCAAGAAATTATGTCTTCTCTTTGTAAAGCTAAATTGAAGAAAATGTTAATAGAAAATTCTTCTTAAATGAATAAACATAGTACTCGTATTTATTTGAAAAATTAATTTTTGATTCATTAACCAAGTAATTTTCTTTTTCTTTAAACTAAAAACAAACACCACGTGTTTTGCTTTTTTTGCAGGATCGAAGAGTGTGAAAAACCCTTGTTGAAATTAGTAACCCTAAATTCCATTAAATACATCCCAACTTACCAACAAATTGGGTTTTACTTGTATATATTTTACGATTCAGAAAATTTCAGAATATTTGTACATGCATGTCATAATAATTGTATGATATTAGTTACAAGTGAATCTGATTCACTTCGAATGCAATATTCAAAGAAAATTCCCCCGATCCAAGTACGCAAGTCGGTTGTGCTGATTCACGGGTCTTTCATCATTGTTTTAAATGAGGCCTCGTATATCACCGGCTATTTACAATCTTGTTCACTTGTTAACACGATATTCTTTATTTCAGATTATATAAAATGCACGACTGGATCGCACGAACTTATGTAAAAGTACTCTTATGTAAAAGTACTTTGGAATTTAAGATACATTTTATAAATATAAAACATGGATTTAATTAGATAATAATGTTCAAATGCATAAAATTGTCGTCTGATTTCTAGAAAATTATCAATTTATGCAAAAAACGTTAAAAAATCGTTTTATTATTAAATACATTTTTTATATAAGAAATTTCTTTAAAATTTTTCAAGAAAAAAATGTGGAATGCGAATTTTAAGTATTAAATAATATTCATTTTAGGAAATAATTTCAAAAAATAATCGTTGGTAGGTTTTGAAGATATTGATTTTTAAAAAAAAAAATTTTTTCAAAAAAAAACCAACAAACATTTTTTTTGAATAATTTTATATACAATATTATTTTAAACTTAAGGGGACTCCTGCTGAAAATTTTTGGTTAAAATCCTTAGAGCCGTTAATGAGAAAGTCGAAAATCAAAACAACTGTTCTATGACAGGTACCGTTAATAACATTTCGCCCCAAAATTTTTGTTGACCAAAATGTAGTCCATGTTATTTTTTTCTTATCAAAATCGTTAGAGCCGTTTTCGAGATAAATAAGATTATACATTATGGGTGTATGGGGGGTACCGTTTGTTTTAGAGCTAAAAAAAATTCAATTTCTCCTCTAGGGAATCACAGAGTTTTAAGAAAATACCTCCAGTAGTTTAGTCTGCAGTTCGAGGTACAGACATACAGACAGACAGACGGAATTGCCGGACCCAGAATTTAAAGAATCTAAAGAATTTGTTAAACCGAACTCACCAAATTTCTAAACACTGCATATTTTAGGAATATCCTGGGATACGTCAGTCAGATTTGGTCTCTCTTTAAAATCAATCTCTTAAAATTGAAGCGAATTTTTCGCGATTTTCGATTTTCGGTATACTCACTTTATTTTACCCCATTTAAATAACTTGCACACCCTTGCTCAACGTGGCCGTGTCGCTGACATTATATTTATTCACCAACTTATCGCTGATATCATTGACTATCCAGCGCTTCTTGAATTAATAAATATTTGAAAAATATCTACGAAAACGCCTTTTCGCCTCTTTAATCACCGCACTAAACTACGGCCGTTTTAACCCAACGAACGTGTAGAATGCTGCATTAACCCAACACATCATAATATATGATTGATTTCTACCTTATTTTCTGTCCCCTCAGAAGAATCTCTACGCATCTTCTCCCTAAACCATCGAACAAGTTTTTTTTAAGTAAGTATTTATTGTATTGTATATGTAGACATGGTGGTGGTTGGATGCTGTAGGAACTGGGGGCTTCGAGCTGTATCTTTTCCTACACATCAAGTGCTTACAATACCTCCTCGTTGGTAACCGCCGGATACTGGTCTTGGCTTTATGTCATGACATACTAAACTTGTAAATGCGAGTGTTGACCAAGGAAACAATTGCAACACTAAGCCCATGGCCCTACAGATTGAAGGTTAGTGCGTCGGGCTAACGACCCGGCCACAGTAAAAAACACTAATTGTTATGAGAGAGACGCGAGAAGCCTCGGATAACGACCCCCCTCAAATCGGTCCTATATGCGAAGAGGGCGAATGGAGGAGAAGATTCAATCGTGAATTATACGAGCTGTACCAAGATGTGGATGTAGTCCAAAAAGCCAAAACACGTCGACTACACTGGTCCCCCAGGGACCAGGCGTTTATAGACGCAAGAGCGCTAGGTCCCGACGACTCGAGGGAGCTCGCGAGGGATCGCAACCGAAGGAAGACCGCAATAACTCAGGCAGAGACCCTCCATGGATCGGGAGCCGGTTAAGTAAGTAAGTAAGTATATGTAGACATGTAGACATCTGCTTCTTATAATCTTAATAAAATAAAATTAGCGTACACTAAGGCGTATGCGTACTTTTTTATTTTATTGAATTGTGAACTTTTTTTTCGTCAATTTCTGGTTATCCACCTTGCGATTGTTATAAGATAACCAAATGAAATATTCAGAATACAATGATAATAGTGATGCAAATAAAATGCCTTCAAGTGTAATACCGACGGTTATTTTTAGGCAAATACATACAAGTAATTGTATTTTTTAATTCAAAAAAGATTAAATTTTGAAAAGCTTTAATAGCAAAAAGATATTTGCTAAATTTACTATATGCGAAACTGCTAAGATAAAAAAACAATAAAGGTTTTGAATGAAATAAAGAAACAGTTTATTGGATGGAACGAAATTGCACTTATAATTCAAGGTTATGTCATTATAATTTTTGATTACAAAAAAATAAACATTCCATTCTTTTAAAAAATAAAATGCACGACTGGATCGCACGAACTTGCTCTTATGTAAAAGTACTCGGTACTTAAGAGTCTTCGGTGATTCCCTTTAGAGGGAAATTGAATTTTTTTTTAGCTCCAAAACTAACGGTACCCCCATACACCCGTAATGCATAATCTTATTTATCTCGAAAACTGCTATAACGATTTTGATAAAAAAAAAATAATGTGTGATATTATGGACATGAACTACATTTTTGTAAAAAAAATTGGGCAAAATGTTATTATTGGTACCTGTCTGTCATAGAACCGTTTTTTTTTTATTTTCGACTTTCTCATTCACGGCTAGCTATTTTAACCCAAAATTTTTACCAGGAGCCCCCTTAAGTTTGAAATAATATTGTGTATAAAAATATTTAAAAAATTTTTTTTTTGTTTTTTGAAAAAAAAAAATCCTATTTATTTTTTGAAAAATCAATATCTTAAAAACGTTTGAACGATTATTTTTTTAAATTATTTCCTAAAATCTATATTACTAAGCACTTAAAATTGGCATCCCAAATTTTGTTCTAGAAAAGTTTGAAAGAAATTTGTTACATAAAAATTATTTTAATAAAACGATTTTTGAACTTTATTTGCGCAAATTCATACTTTTCCGGAAATCAGACCGCAATTCCATGCATTTGAACATTAAATCCATGTTTTATATTTATAAAATATATTTTAAATTCCAAAGTACTTTTATATAAGAGCAATTTCGTGCGATCTAGTCCTGCATTTTATTTTTTATTTTTTTTTTTTGAAAAACAAAAATAATTATTTACCAAAAAAGAAGATGTTAAAATTCTTTAAACCAAAAAAAAAAGTATGAAGGTATTTCGTTTGACCACTTTTAGACTTCAAAACATCATTTAGTTGGCGTGACATGGAAACAACAATGTCATCTTTGTTCATGATAGTCCTTTTGCGAAATTTTCCGGTCCAAATAATCGCATAAATGTTCTTTGTCCTTTGAAGTCCTATAAAGTATTCATTCTTTAAGGAACCGCGAGGTATGAGAACCAATTGATAAGCATGCCTATTTTGCTTAAGCTCGGTTGAAGGTTATTGCTTAGGATGTTAAGATAGTCTTGTATATCTATTGTACTTTCAATGAAAACAAGATTCCCGATCGAATATGCTGCCATACATCCCCACACCATCACCATCATGATGTATTCTTTCTTCTGAAGCGTTAAATATGGGAGTATGTTTAGTTTTTATTAGGAAATATTGCAAAAGTTATACATATTTTGAATTTTTATTTTTGTTTTGATTTATCTTTATTGAATAAAACATTTAGTTTTTATTATTAAAATTGTTTGTTCGAATTCCATATAACTCTAGAAATCATATCGGTGTTTACCCACTTTTGGCGCTCTATATGTGTACATTATTCATATGTATGTGTACGCATACACCTTTTGACTTCAAATCGTTTATGGTGATTTTTTCAATCGTCTGTTATCTGGCTGTTCCCATGAAAAAAAGAAAAACATAAGGCGTTTTTCTTTTTTAGTTCAGTATAGAGCTCCGAACAGAGTCCGAGCATGTCGAGCATGTTCCGAACATCCTCTGAACCAAGCGTGCTCTGAGCGCTCTGAGTATTTTTTGAAACACACCTGAACACATAGCTGTCGACATTTTTTTTTTTTAATTTCCATCTGTCAAATGCCTGTGTTAAGCATTGTACTCTGTCTGGTGTCTGCTCAGTTATTTTATTCTGAGCTTATAGAGCGCACTCTGAACACGCTCAGAAAATGCTCAGAACGAAAAAAGAAACACATTTACGAAGCTCTGAACGTTCTGAACTAAAAAAGAAACACAATTTATTTTTTGACAACTCAGGCTCTGTTCTGAACTAAAAAAGAAAAACGCCTATAATTTAGTTTAATCCCCTTTTTGTTGTCAAAGTCAATATAACCCTCTCACTCTGTATTCGCTGCACATCAACTTATCACTAATATACTAGAGTACAAACAGAGTGGAGCGAAGAGCAAAGTTGCGAAATTCATCAGTGAAAAGAACACGAGAGGAGTGCAAGGATGAGGCTAGGCTTCATGAGCAAGGAACAAATGCAAAGTAGAATATAAAGAAGCAAGAGTTAATTCCTTTCTATTTAAATAATTTTATTCGGCGAACAAAAATTACCTAAGAAAAGCACTTTAAAACATTCATGTATTTAAGCAATCGCGAGGTGTCCATGGTGAATTTCATCAAAATCCTGATAAGTTTAAAGAATATTTCCGAACGACCATGAAGAAAACAAATTTCATCGCAAACCCAATCCGACCTAATGAACGTCTTACAGTAACTTTAACAAACTTTAAATATAAAAAACAGTTTGTTATTTTAACCACTTTAACACCACGTCTTGGTAAAAATCGCAACGACGAGAGCGAAGAAATCAAAAATGTTTGAAATCTCCGCTTTGCTTTCTTGTTGACTCTTTGCTCCATCTTGTACAATTAGCCGACACCAGCGTCGCGAAACGTCCGCACATCGTTATTTTTCATATACAAAGCTAAAACAAAAGCTGCGAAAAAAATGTCACCTTCATGAAAATATGCTCTTCTTCAATATTAAAGAACAAACACTTTTTGCTGTTTTTGTATCTTCTAAGTTTTGCTTTTATATGACTTAACGATGAAAAATATCTTTTGAAAGATATAAAGTACATCAGTTGAAAACCCCACATATACCCATTGAAAAAAACACATTTTCACAATAACCTACCATCATATTGTGCCACATACTCGTATGTATGAAGTTTTGTATATAGCGCCAGTATAAATGCTTTCGTTTGGCACAAATTCTGCCGCCCATTATTTACCCCACCCCCAATCCCCTTTTTATGTAGGTTTTTTTATTTTACCCTCTAGGAGTAAAATGTTTCGCGTTACATAATCTTCACGACCATGTTTCTTGACATCCGATACGAAGCACCTTATCGGCAAAACAACACATCGTTAGATCACTTGAAATTATATATTTTCTTTTTTTTTTTATTTTTGTCTTTACTGAATTATAATATTTTTTTTTTTGTTTTCATAAAATACATTCAATGGTATAGTTTTTCTTTGAATAAATGATTTGATACTTAAACAATAATAAAAATTAAGACTATTGTTATATATTATAATATATTATAATGCATTATTCAGTTGTTTCAACATAAACTTACATACATTATGGGCTAAAATTATTTAACGAAACAAAAATAAAAAATAAATTTATTTAACAACAAATACATATAGCAAAAAAATAATAAAATATAAAATTTAACTTGCAGTCTATTTTGTTTGCGTTTTAATTGTATTGTTAAAATAAGTTAATTGCAAGAAATTATTTAAAAAAAGGAAGAGCATAATATAAAAAAAAACATACAAATTTATATATATTTTTGTTTAAACATCTGTTAGGTACACGTGTCAAATTTAAATATTTATTTAATTTAAGACTAAGATTGATATATAGAATAAATGTTTTTTTTTTTAATTTTTTTTGTTTACTAAATGAACAAACCAATATTATATTATTGTTTACATTCAGTTTGGTTTTCGTGAATATTGATTTTAAGTGATATATTATATTCTTTTAATTAAAGATCAACATAAATTTTGTTTTAATATATATGTAGGTATGTATGTATGTATATGTACACCATATGTACAGTACACAGAGAAAAACTTTTAAACTTATTATATAAATGAAACCTCTCTACTTATGACTTTTGTAGATAAATGAAAATAAGATTAGACTAATAAAATTATAAGAAAAAACAGATCTGGGACACCACACTATCAATATTGTGATCAACTTCACTTTACACGATAGGCACTTCGGTTTAAAACTAGCAATTATTTTGTCTCTACTCTAAATAAGAGTTTAATTCAGTCAATCTGTGATTTTTTTTAAATATATTAAATAAAAGTGCGGCGGTCTGAGGATTCGTCGGCAGTGTGTATGCGTGCGAATCGAATTTGAACAGACTATCCAGTTCATTTAATTGTGATGTGTGTTTAATATTACTTAAAATCTTTCTAAAATGCTTATACGACTAAAAATATTAACTCTACAATGTATGTGTGTTTGAATTGTGTCTAAATGTAGAATTGCGTGGAAAAGCCTTATTTTCTAGAGATTAACCATAAAAGTGGAAAAATATTGTGATTGATTGATATCTATTATATTATTGTGATAATTTGTTTGTAGTGATTTCGATTTGGCGCTTAAGGGTTCTTTTGATCCCTTTGTGAGGCCCACCAACATTTTAAAATTGAATATGTTTTTGGAATTTTCTAAAATTTATCGACCCGGTAGACTATGGTAGAGGGTTTCTTTACCCTTATAAACAAAAAACGCAGACAGTTATGGATATTGCATCGTTTTGACTTCCCGTCGCAGAATTTTGTTTCTCAAAAAAAAATTTATTATATTTATATTCAAAAAACTCAAACGTGAGAAACTAGAGGTACGTCAGTTTGGTGCCTGGCCATGAAAATGCAAAGCCGAACGGATTTTGTCATAAAGCTTTGGAACACACATGGAAGCAAAAGGTTTCATCAAAGATGATAGCACCAAATTTAAAAAAGAGTAATCAACTTGATGGCTTTGTGCTACGCTTGAGGTGTCAAATGAATAAATATTTTGCGGTTATCATATTTAACAATCTCAATCCTTCATTTGAAGCAGCTGGCTAAAATATCGAACTTAAACACAAGTGTTGAAATAAATAATTCTTCAAGGATAACATGATTGAATTAAATATTACTAATAATTCCATTAATAACAATAATATTATTAAGAACCATAGTAAAATTATTATTAACATTAATAATCATATTTTTAAAAATAAAAATAATAATTAATAATAATAAAAAGAACATTAATATTTCAATAATTCAAATTATAATTGAAATTTTTAATATTACAATACAGTAAAGGTATGTACGATAATGTCTAAAATTCTACCTTTTTTTAAGCCATTGCGTATTTTTGAAAATAATTGATTTGCAGCATTTTTATCAAACTCAACTACAAGGTACATAAGTTGAAAATTATTGTTCACTATATATTTAATTTTGTCATGGTGTTTTACAATATTTCTACTGTTAAATTGAAGAATATAAGGAATTTAGCAATAAATAGTAAGGACTTATACAAGATTTCCCTCGCGAGGTTCAATGGCCAGCAGAGATATAAAGAATAAAACGACTTCTACTAATACTTATCTATTTTGACATAATTAGAACTCAACATTTAAAATAAAATCCCAGTTTTTGGTAGTTAACGCCTATCTAATTGAACTTTAAAATTAAATCTAAGTAAAGATTTGAAATTTATATAAAAATCAAAAGCAAAAAACACTTGAAAGCAATCAAAAGGCAGCAATACTTTGAATGAGTTTAAAAAGATTTGTAGCAGTCAAAATTTTTTGCAGTTTCTTTAAGTATTTTAGCTCCTTCAAACGAATGTTTTATTCAAGACTTTCAAAAAAGTATTTCACTACATTCTGTAAAGACGAGTTAAATGACTCGGATTTCACAGAATGAAATACCAATCTATTGGATACTTTTAAAATCTTTGCTGGTCAGGCTTTATAAAACTGCTCTAAGTAAAACTGATGTAAAACTTTCTAGAGCCTCATTGATAACTACACGACTTGTCAAGTTATATGTAATTATGGTCCTTACTTAATTTGTAATAAGCAAAAAGGCTTTTTATTTTTACGTTTCTACAATTTTTTTACTAAACTTAAAAAAAATATGGAGCAAAACTTGAAATTCGACTGATTCGAAATGTTTCCGTTTTCATTCTTTTTTTTTTAAGAAGAACAGTAACATGGTTCGGTGGGATTCTGTTTAACGCTTTCATTGTTTGCACTTTAACGAGTTTGTATATATTTTACCTTCAGTGCGGATTTGGATTTTCAAACTTATGTAGTTTTGTATCCTACTGTAATATTATGTCAGTCATAATCACAATAACACGTGGATTCACATGACATAAAATTTGGAAGAATGACAAATAATACTGCAATAGAAATCGACGGACAAGAAAATAATTCTGTGATTAAAAACCAAAATTGGTTAGAAATTTAAAATTTGTTGCTCACTTTAGTAAAATTTGTCATGGAATTTTGAGAGAAATATAAACAAATCAAATTAATAATTAGTGAACAGCAAAAGAAATTTCAAAACGAGGTTATTAGTCACCCTCGTGTAAAACTTTTTAAAGTCTCCTTGAAAAATAGATGGTTTTTTCCAGACAGGTTAGTTAACGAAATACGAACAGTTAATTACTTATACATTCTTATAAGACATCTTTTTATCATCATACAAACCTGATTTAACGCTAATGAGCTTCAGTAACATGCCATTTCCTACATATAATGTATGTATATCCATATTAACAGAGCAATCTTAAAAAAAAAATAAAATTACTTTACATTGACATTGACCTAAGACTCAAAAAAAACTTGCATTGATTGTTTAAACAGAGCTAAGATTGTTGGGGTATGAATGCAAACTAGTTATATTCTTATAGAAAATGCAATGCTATAAATTCTATATAAGCTGTAGATTCTTTTCATTTTTAAAATCTTTTTACCTTGGGTCGATAAATTTAGAAATCTCATTTTGTAATACCACCCATTAAAAAGAAAGATTTCATAACCAAAAAACTACCAGCGTACCAGATAATAAGTACATAGTAGTACATAAACACATAGACATCAAACGTTAAATTAAACTTTTTCTGTGCCGCTTAAATATTTATGAATCTCATTATAAGGGCACCGAAGTCTTCTAGAAAATGGTAACATACGAATTCGAATGCCATTTTCGTTTAATTCTGATTTTCGAGTAATGACTTTTTTAATGAGCGGTATGTAAAGCCGGATAGTGAAAAGGATTGGTAATCAATTTTTGATTCTAAGAACTTTCCCTAATGTTCAGTACCATTTGGTATTACAAGTGCATTATTTTTTAAATGATCATCTTTTGCTTGGTTAGAAAGATGTTGCTGTTGTTTTGGGGAATGAGATATTATTTTATTGTTGCTGGAATATTTGCATACATTTGATAGGCACTTGCATGTGAAATAACGCTGTTTTACGGTCCAGAATTTCTCGCCATAATCAAAGCTGAAAGAGAAAAAAAACCCAAACGTTAAAATAAAATATATTTAAGTAACCTTACTAAAGTAATAATCATAATTAACTATACATACATTTAAATAATTTTTATATTATACGCGCACTCAAGGTGTTATGAATACCTTTACAATGTTAAACACAGTACGAGTAATTAGGAAAGTATGACAGGATTAGAAAGGAGATACCGATGCACATTGCAATGAGTGAGAAACATTGAGCCGGGTAAAGAATTCCACATTCGTGAAGTACGGCTAAAAAAAGAACCTCTGTACTTGACAGTATGTCCGAAATGGAGCTCAAGTGTAAACTGGTGAGCACTCCTAGAATTACGGGTATTACGGTTGAATTGTTTGAGGGGAGGAATGCAACTGGCTATTTCACTGTATGTGAAAATAGCGGTAAAATAATGATAGACATGAAACATTGCGGTGGTGCTCGAGAGATACAAATGTTTCAGATAAGCAACGGTCGCCTCTTAGCTCTCTTTTGAATTCTGTCGAAGAGACTCAAGTGGGTTTTTGGAGCACCTGCCCAGATATGTGAATTGTACGCGATTCGATTCGGAGGGATAAAGGGTTTATATATAACAACCAGATCAGAAGCGATACAAAATTTCTTGTATCCGCAGAGAATACCTAAGCACTTAGCAGCGTTTTTGGAGACGTCAATTATGTGATCACTTAAGAACTAAAAGCTGTTCAGTCTCCTCGATGCAAGTGCCACTCATAAAAAGTGGCATTGAAGGAGGGTTACGCTTTAGCGACAGTAAAAAGCATTGAGTTTTCGAAGCATTAAATTCTATACAGTTTTAGATTCCCCATTGGACAATGCTGTCAAGATCAGAATTTAATGAGCTTATCATACGCTGCCATTGAAAGTTCATACCTGAGGGACAAGGATATGAATCTAGAAACGAATATGAAAATCTGAGGGTACTGTCGTCAGCGAAACAATTTAGTGGATTACAAGTATCAGACAAAGAATTATTTATGAGCATAAGGAAGAGTGTTGGATTGTATTAAGCATTTGAGTAATATTTATAGAAATAAATCGACAGAACGCCCAAATCGCAAAATGACATAGCACCCACAAATTTAAACAAGAAATTGTTGTTTTGTCTCCTATTTCACTAGTTTACAAATTTTCGGTTTGTAGCGAGTACCACAAAAAAAAGTATTTTCTAGACTAATTTGACTCTATGAACACGAAAATGGCACTCATTTATTTTTCCAAAGAAGCGTTTTCGAGATATGAGCAAAAAACCGTTTTTTTTTTGCTCCTTTTCCATGTATGGGCCTTATTCTCAAAAACGGTCGAACTAATTAACATGTACTTTATGTTTTTGAACAGATATTTTGTTTGTCTTTCCAACAGTAGACGAATTGTGTAAATCGGCCCAACAATCATCAAGCAAAAGCCGTTCAAACACAAACAAAATATCTGTTCAAAAACATAAAGTATATGTTAATTAGTTCGACTGTTTTTGAGAATTAGGCTCATACATGGAAAAGGAGCAAAAAAACGGTTTTTTGCTCATATCTCGAAAACGCTTCTTTGGAAAAATAAATGAGTGCTATTTTCGTGTTCAGAGGGTCAAAATTAGTCTAGAAAATACCTTTTTTTTAGGTACTTTTTTGTGTAAACTAGTGTTTTAGGCCCAACTACTTGTACAGACATTATGACAAAAAAATGAAAGAATTTTACCTCAAAACTCACAAAAACGTAAAAAATACAATTTTACCGTATAATATAAACGCTTGATGTAGCTGAATTTCATATTGTGATTTATCTATTTGTTTAAGAATTTTTTTGATTTGTACATTATGTTGAAAAAGGAAATTAAAAAAAATTCTTTTACAATTGGCGATTTGTATATAACATTATCATCAATTTTTTTGTTTAAGAGATTGGTTTTAAATCACCAATTCGAATTTTAAGTGCAAATTTTTTTGCATGGAACATCTATATTAAAGTACACGTACACGCATTGACTTAAAAACTTAAGCCTTTTAAAGTAATTTGAGTCAGTTTGGGTAAGTGTATGCATTAACTTGAAAACCTAAGTCTATTAAAGTGTTTTGAGTCAGTAAATTTTTGTTCACAAATACGAAAGCGTTTGGCAATGTGGATTTCATGTTTTACAAACAAAATCATCTAAGTGTCGTCCATTCCTCTAAACAAACACTTGCAATCGGTCAATTGTTTGGGTATTGTTGCCTACCTACGAATTAAGTTATCACCCTACAAAAATTGCACGGTCCGGTGAGGATGTGGTTATTGCAAAAAATACTTTCAGCTTCTCTATTAAAACTAAAACTGTCAATGGAGTGACCCATCTCGCTGAAACCAAAAACTTGTCAATCATTCAGCAATACACGTAAGCAGCGACTATATATCCCTAATCGAACGAATATAGGCCTATAATCCCTCGAGGAGAAGTTGGATTATGCAAACATTTCTGATGGTGTTCCTTTAATTTGTTTTCACTCAAAGCACTTAGCTCATACACCATCACGTCTAAGTTAGTGTGGGAATGTGTAGGCGGGATAAACGAATTTGGCAAAAACAATAATGTCACGCTTAATTGGGTACCTGGACATGTTGGTGCCCAGGGAAATGAGGAAGCAGATACTCTAACAAAAATAGGTGCAAGGACTCCTTCAATGGGGCCATAGCGCTACTGCGGAATAAGAGAAAAAAGGATTAAAGACGAAATCAAAATAAAGGAGGACGCCAAAAGATCCCCCTCTCAATGTTCATTTATTCATAAGTTGTTCTGGCATCAGTTTCGTTTAGTAACATGGACATCATAATGTGTTTGTCATTATAACTTAATATTGATTGATAACATTTTTCTCAATTCAAAACATAATTTGATATAGTGAAAATTACAGCGATCCGCAAAAGTTTGCGTACTGCGATAAAATATCAGAAAAAGAGGATTTCTCACGAACGGTAAGTGATAAATTTCCTTTGTAAGTATATTTCAATAAAACAATGTTCAAAGAATCAATTTAGTCAAAAATAAGTCCAATATTTTTATTTTTATTTGAGTAAATCAATTTGCATCGTCAGTGTTTTGCTTCATCAACTCCACCCACCAATCGAAACATCTGTTTTTGGTGGCTTAATTAATAATTTTATCACATAAAAAACACTTCGAAACTTACATTTTCTGTTATTTTTTTTAATTAGCACAATACTGATTTTCCATTCAAAATAGACGATTGATAAAACATAATGGTTTAACAACAATCTGTTGGCATTTAACAAAACAATTTTTATTACTTTATTTCTTAGTTGATAAGTGTGACAAAATCTCCCGAAATAGAGGGTTTACTTTAGCTAATAGCTGTATTTGAGGAGCTTGAGATAAGTTATTTTAGTTCTTAAATTAATTGAATTGAATTTAAAATGAAAAAAAATCACATTCTCGATAATTAAATATTATGCGTCTTCCATATAAGCCATGATGCATTTGCATGCAAGAAGTTCTGATAATGTGAAATAATTCTTAATATTCACATTGAGTAAAGTCAACGAAAAACGTCTATAATTTTCATGCAATATTTAACACCATATGAACATAAGATTGACCATTCGCATATCACCACTTTTCTAAGGTCACACCCATAACACAAGTAAAATTTATCCTTTCACTAAACCATTTATTTTTTTAAGTTCAGTCAAGTAATTTATTTAAGAGACACATGTCTTTTATTATTAATTAAAGGTGATTCCTCAGATTCTAAAATTATGCTTTACATTGTATAATTAAAAAAACATAAGCAACTTTCTTACATATATATAAACATGTACACATTTTTTAATCACTGTTTGAATTCGTTGTAATGTTTTGAGGTTTCTTACTGTTCGTATATAAATTTGCTGTTATCACAAACAAAAGAAAGACGCCATTTATCAGATCTGAGAATCATTGATAGGTTAATCTCGATTGAATATGTTAACATTTTGATTGCTCGAATGGGTTTGATAAGATATTTACGCTGAGTCTTAGATCGAGAGCATAAACAAGAAAAATATTTGAAATATATGGTGTAGACTTTTATTATGAATCAAATATTTCAGCAAAGAACTTTTCTCGGTTTAGTTTGGTTTCGATGACGATGTTTGTTTTGGTTATGATTTGTGTTTAAAAAATACGGAAAGTTCAAACAGTTAGAAATATACTTTTTCCGACTTTTATTATTTTTTATTATTTATTAGTAATCATTATTCTCTTTCACAAAATTTTAGAAAATTTGAATAATTTTACTAACAAAATACAATAATTACAATTGCATAGAGAACAGTTAGAGACATTTTATATTCTGGTTATAAAACAAGCGATAATAGTTTTAAATGCCACTTTAAACAAAAATTACAATAAATGGAAAACAAAGTTAATGTGGGGTGACTGTATTTATTTTTTTACCTTCAAAATTAACATGATAGAAAAGTGAAGTAGATATAGAAACTTTAACTGGTCACTATGCTTCCTCGATACTGACGTCGACTCCAGTGCGGAATGAGGAATGAGTAAGTTTCCGATGTTATAAGGCCAACCATACTGAGGAAAACCGGACTAAGTTCAAACAAGCAAGAAAGACCTCTACTGATCAAATCCAAAGAAAACAATTCTTGCATGACCAAAAATTATAGCAAAAAATACTAAAATGTCCCAAAGGTAGTAAAAGGTTTTGGTCATTTTAAAAAAAAAGTAAGAAATACTACTTCCTTTTCGATTTCTGCGTTCGTTTTCAATGACACTCTTATTTTATCTGAAAAGGAAAAGCGAATTTGTCTGATAGTATATTGATTTCTCCTGTATATGGGAGCATTAATGATTTAATGGGACAAATCTCCTTTCGCACTCGAACAGTTGGAAGATTATTCAAAGATCTCGATATACACAAATCAGCTGCCCCGGAAAGTGTCTCCCTATTGTTGTGAATAGGGGTTCTTCAACGCTGGCAAAACCATTGCCTAATCTTTTCCATTTGCCCTACTTTATTGGTCTTCCTAGTAGATGGGAAACAGCATTTATCGTGTCCCTAAAAAAGGCGAAAATTATGCCCCTCTAACTACCGTCCAATTTCACTTCTTTCTAAGATCTTGGAAACGTTGATAAACTATCAGCTCAAGAAATATGACAGGCATTATGGCTTTTGTAGCAATCGGTCCACTGGTGATCTGATGGTATATCTCACCGAACAGTGGCACAAATCTTTACATCGTTTTGGAGAAAGTTTGGCATCAAGCTCTTTTATCGAAAATGCGTGCGTTTAAAATCAATGAACCTCTTCTTAGTTGGATTAGAAACTACTTTTTTAAGTCTGAAATTCATAAAATAAATGCTGGTGTTTCACAGGGATCCGTTTTGACTCCGACCCTCTTTCTGATATTCATTAATGATCTTTTGTCTGAAAGTTCTTATTCAATAAATTGTTTTGCTTATGACAATACTATCAGCTTCTCATATTCGTTTCCAGATGCATGGTCTTGTCCTTTGGATGTAGATGTAGATGATTGTTCAATTGGGAACCATAAATCGCGTAGAATTTAATACCCGACTCTATATTTCCCTCCCATTATAATGTTCAGACATTCAAAACCAATGTGCATCGGTATCTCCTTTTAAATCCTCTCAAATTTTCTATTTATTGAATTTGTCATTACGTTTGTAATAGTTCCACTTATTTTTGTCATTTGTTGTTGATAAAGTGTAGTTTACAAATTTGGAATTCAAAAACTTACTCATAATTTTAATTGTGTACAGCTTTTATTTATTTTAAAATATTACTTACCACAATTCTTCACCAACAGGAATATTCCGGCAGGCGAATAGTGCGATCTTTGGGAAACGAAAATCTTGATGTTCGTAAAAAACCCTTACTGGCACTAAGTTCGCTTCACACGAATGATTGAAGAATCGGCTAACGTTTCCATAGTAGTTTGCATCAATGCAATGATCATGACCAATATCAAAGAAATAACTGTCATCAGTTCTTCGATCAGCTTCAAAATCCGTAAGCATTTCTCCAGTATATTCAGATACAAATGAACCTTTTGGTATGTTAACCAAAGCTCGAACACCCCATCCTTTTGACTGTTCATCACATTCATTGATTTGAAGAGGGATCTTGATGCCGTTCTGAACGACACGGTTCTTGCAAACCAGCTAAGATGAATATATGTAAATACACTTTAAATTAATCAACATCGTTTTCCTAACCTTATTGCACCCACAAACATCATTGCACTCAAAAATCACAGCCGGATCATCGAAGTTAAAATCTGAGTTAAGCCTACCTTCAGCCGTGTACCAGTTTTGTACTGATGCAGCTGTGCACTGACATTGATCCGAAATGCAACTACTCAAAAAAAATAATTTCCATTAAAAATAAAGAGACCAAACTAGTGCAATTCAACTCACCCATCTTGGCAGGAACATATTCTCATCTGTGAAACCCGTTGATCGATTTGTATGGGATTCTGTTGGATGATATTCTTTGTGATGTACTTAAAGTCTGGTAACATTATATCATCTGATTCGTCAGACGATGAAGACGATGTCGTCACCGCCAAAGCCGCAATCAAATTGTACTCATTACGCACAGCTTGAATGGGTCTAAGTTCCCGACCATTCGATATATCACTCGAGACAATACGATTACGAAGTCCTGTAGGGGCAAAAGATCGCATTTGCATATTGAAACCAACTGTTCGTGCACACTGACTGTCTTCACGTGGAATGCAATCATAAGGTAGTTCATCAGCTTTATTTTTAATCATGAGATCAGCTCCGTTCGCAATAAGAGCTAGACACAAGCGGGTAGCTTGGTTTCGACAAGCAATATGTCTAATATAAGTAATTCAATATTAAAATCATTTTCATAATTGGAAATCTGTTTTTTTTTGTTTTGTCCTTACAATGGAGTATCACCTTCTACATTTTGTATATTACAATCACTGCCGGCCTGCAATAGAAGATTGATCGTATCCAAGCTTCCATTATATAAAGTTGCCCAGTGAAGCACCGTATTGTAATCATTGTCGCATATATCTGGTTCTGCTCCATGGTTTAATAAGAGGCTGAACGAAGCAAAGGCTTTACACTACCAAGGGAACATAAATATTTGGGTTACCTACCTAACAATTTCTGTATGTCCCAATTCAGCAGCCCAAACGATTGCAGTCCAGCCACCATCATCTTGAGCGTTAATAAATTTAAGAAAACTCGTCACGCTTCTACTGCCCTTGAAACTCTCCACGAGAATTCGTGTTGCCTCCAAATGTCCAAGTTTTGCCGCAATATGAAGACAAGTTTTACCTTCTGGACCCTGCAAATTAAAATTTGATTTGTTGAAGCTCGACAAATATTTCAACGGTTGCAACTCACTTTAGCCTCTAAATTGGCGCCGCATTGTGTAAATAAACTAAGAATGTCGCACTTATCACTCATAACAGCACACATTGGAGGAGTTCGTAATTCCCGATCTATCATGTTAACAAAGTCTTGTGGAAATTCTTTGCATAGAAGTAAATAGGCCATTTGGAGTGTTCCAGAGTGAGCAACCAAATGTAGGCAGGTGCCATCCAAGAACTCCCGCATGCAACTTGTGACATCGTAACCAGAACCTGCATAAGACACAAAACAAAAAAAAAATATTATTGAAGCGAAAAAACTAATAATTTAATTGAACCCAAGGAATAAAACCTGAGGAATTTCAGCAGTTACTAGGTACATAAAATGAGAAAAACGAATTCTTAACTGTAATCTGGTGACCCTAAGGAATCTTCGCTTCTTTAATTAGTAATAATGGAAAAACAGCATAAATCTAGAAGATTGTTGAAAAACAAAACCTGGAACACTCCAAATGGTTTCTAAAATGGAATCGTTAGAGAGTCTCAAAACGCTACACATTTGTACTCTTTATTGGAGATGAACATGGTTCGCTGTAACGGTGAATTCAATAAGAAGTTTCATATTCGTTGGGTACAAAATAGCGGTTCTCATTCTTCTCGATCCTCGAACCAACTATATTTTTTTTTTTTTTGAAGAGCATGTGCACGAGAATTAAAGTAATAGACCATTTTTTGTTGGCGTTGTTTTAAACTCATGATTTGAAAGTTGAAAGATGTTCAAACAAAAAAAACATTTCTTGGTATCGCTTAAAGTTCGTTTGGAAAAAATCTTCAAAAATAATGATAACATTTTGGCTTACTTGGGTCTTCCCATAAAATTGATTGCAATTCATTTGCACATTATTGATATTCTTTTTCAATATTAACATATTTATTAATTTTTAAAATGTAATATTGCAGTCTTAAATGGCAGAAATTGATTATCAAACATTCGTTATTGAGTTAAAAAAACAAACATTGCGACGCATAAGAACGTTGATCAAAATGATTTATTTATTTTTAAAAGATAAAGGTATTTAAAGATGTCTCTAGAACAATTTGAATCAAAATCAACTCAAAGAACATTTTAAATTTGCCTCCCTCAACGGTAGATAGGCTCATTTCTACCATAATTGCTACGATGAAACTGTTCATAAATTAGAAAACGGCAACGTGTAGTCTTTAATGATGTATTTCCCCCACTAACCAATGACAGAAATGGGGACAGTTAATATGAAAAGTTATAATGTCTGATAAACATCACTGAAAAGTATACCCCGCGATCTTTAAGAGATTCCATTACTTATAACCATTTCATCGAATTTAAATAATTTTTATTGTTAAAATTGTTGGCCAAGTCCAATGTTAGATCTATTCGAGAGTTGATTCTCATCGGCTGTATTGGTCGTTTTGATGATTAAAAGAAAGATTATTTACATTTGCAGAGGAAGCCATTTTTGTAAACAACTCTCCTTTCCTCTAATAAATTTTCGGATGGAGCCTTATTTTTTTGACGGAGTATTACGCTTCTTATTATTTCTATTGGAAAGTTATTGTCTAAGGGGATTTTGATTCAAAATACCTTCTTCATGACTTTTTCCTCATTCAACGCAAAGACTTTGTTTATTGGGTTGGATGCACTATTTATACCAATGTGTTTATCTTGGCTTGATCGGAAATTAGCGAGTCTTCCTGATGCCTTCTCTTTTAATTTTTGCATGGACATCTTTATCCAGAAATGTAAACTGAATTTTCCCATGAAATTATTTGAGGCTTTTTTCAGCACATTATCAATTTCTTATCTGACCACAATCGCAAAAATGTCGTCAACGTATTTAACAATTTCATTTTGGTTTGTAACTCTCTTTGAAACATTCATAGAATAAGAAGTCCAACACCAAATCTGGGATTGTCGGCGAGAGTAAATTTTCGATTGGCATTCCGGCTTCTTGCTTGAACCAATTTTCTTTGAATTGTAGATACATAATTGTTTTCTTTGATACAAAAATATAACAATTCAAGATATTTGCCTCATTTTTGTAACGTTACTTATTATAATAATTACGAGCTGAGTAGGAACATTTATTAAAAAGAGGAATAAATATTGTAATTTATTTACGTGACCTTTTTCTAAATTTTTAATTGGATCTATTTAAAGCGGACTGTAGGTCAATAATAGATGTTATATTTTGTAACGTGTTTACGTTCTTCATCAGGTGAAATTTATGTAACTATTTTTATACAGCAGGTATCACTTAACCACATAATAATTTAGATAATATTATCAAAATTATTTTAAACAAAATATGTGAAAAGCATATCACATATTAAGGGGGAGGGCTATCCTCATAGCACACAGAGTTCAACTTTAGTCAAACAAATGCGTTTGGCCTCTTTAGAGAAATAGTCAAAACAACATCATTTTTGTAAATTTCCAAATGTTTATCTTTGTCATCGATGATTTTGTTGACCATTTCACAATATCATTGTTTTTGAGAAGTGAGAGGGGTTCCCCTTTCAACTCTTTATGTTGTACCGATCAGACAATAGTTTTGTCACATTCTCTTCGCACTCAGTCCGACTCATTGCAACCGTTACATTCCCTTTGTCAACGGGTGCAATATCAATGTTTTTGTGCTTTTTAAGTAAAGAAAGTATCTTTGTGGGCCTTCAAAATGTATTTGTCGAATCTGTCGTTGTGTTTTAGACGTTTAAAAGAGTGAAGCTATTACTATACATTGCTCTTGTAATGTCTTCCATTCCATCTATGAAATAACACAGGATCAGTTTGAGGAATGACGATAGAACAAAAATTCTGTAATGACCTCTTTTTGTTCCTTTATTATGTTTCATTGATTGTTCATGTATTTGTATTTGAAAATATGTAAAAACGACGAGATTTATAATTTTTAAAATTCATGTTATTACAAAAAAAAAGTTCCGATGCATGAAATTTATGAATTATGAACATCTCCTTTAGCAGTTAGAGATAGAAAGAGAGTGTCATGTAATTTTCTATATTTTTTTTTCAACCATTAGCTAGCTTTTACTAAATACAATTTATTTGCATGAAAATTTGATTTTGTTTGCAAGTAAAAACGCTAATAAACTTTTAGTACTACATATGTTTTGATGTTTAAGTTATTACTGACGAGAATTAAGAAAATACGAAAAAAATTAATATTTCAGCCTTATTTATTAGATTTCACTAATGCTCTGTCTAACCTCGGAATAGTTAAACCGAGTTGAAGCACTTACTTCGGGTTTACAAACAAATCCTTATTTATAAAATATTTTCCGTTTCAGTTACACCTTCCTTATGTCAAATATATAAAGGAAAGGCTGAGCTATAGCTATTAATTTCTTCATATTTTCTTCGAAAATCGATACTTCCAGAGGAAATCTGCATCCCTCAGTTTCGTGGGGCTAAAACAAGTTTTCTACTGCTTTGGCCTTCTCCATCTTCAAGTTAGAGTGATTAAAGAATGTAAATCATTTATAAATGCAAAATACATTTTTAAGTTTTTCCAAATCGTTTTGTTCAGGGATGCAAAGTTTATCAGCCTATACAAATGTGTACCAAATTTTCTTCATTTTGAAAGAATATTGATAAAAACTTTTTGCAAACAAGAAATGTATTTATTTGCAACTCACCAAGAATTTCAGCAACTCTTTCAAGATCA
Organism: Philhelius festivus; assembly: GCA_963931855.1. NCBI lineage: Eukaryota > Metazoa > Arthropoda > Insecta > Diptera > Syrphidae > Philhelius > Philhelius festivus. Next base: position 121,445,066 of record OZ007556.1, on the reverse strand, counting down.
TCGTTCTTCACAGCATAGTACATATCCTTGGGAGAAAACTCTGAATTAGTTCGCCGTCCGTTTGTTCTTCCAACAACGTTCATCACTGATTCAGGTATAAGTGTTTCGAGTGACATGGTCTTCCTCTCAGACCCATTATTTTTGTTCTTTTTGCTTGTATTGTTGTTTGTAACTGATATGGGTACATGCACCAACGGCAAGCCCATTTTCGCTGGTTTTCTAAAATTAAACGAACAAAACACATTAACTTTTTATTGACTTAAGCCAACTTGTTCTCTTACATATTTGCTTTTTGACTAGGTAAAAATACTGGCAAAGATTGGCATTTCATGGTAACGGTAGATGTTCGCTCTGGTGTGTCAACCCCACAGTGTGGACACTTTATTACTAATGTTGGGCTTGTGTAATTTCCTGGCGCTGATGGATCGTACGGACTGTTGAGAATAAATTTCTGGGCGCAATCCGGATGAAAAAAGTGCTGCTGCTTACAAAAACTAAATTTACCCTGAAGTATAACGAGGATGGTTAGTTTAGTTTATTTGTTATATTTTAGAATGAAGGACTTACCTGAGTACAGAATATTCCACAGCCAGCACAGCAGTTGTGCGCTCTAAACCGCTTCATATGCTCGTCGCAGAGGATCATGTAGCCCACCCTTGAGCTAGGCCGAACGAGATTCAACAAATCTCCTTCCAACTGATTGCAGCACCCTACTTTCTGTTCTTCAATTTGATCGATAGCGCAACAAAATGCTGTTTCAGGTGTTCTTTGTGTGTAGTATTGCGATTGCTTGTGACACAGACATATTAGATCCTTAGTGTTCTCTTTGTGCAGAGGATTTGGAACAACCATAGGATTTGGTACCTTCAAAGCCACTGTCGTCAGCTTAGCCTCTGTGTTCTTTTCTCTGATTTTTGGTGCTACTTGAAGTTTTTGTTGTATTTTCTTTCCAGTCACTGCCATTGGTTTCGGGGACGGTACACTCCTTACTGGCGGGGTACTCTCCTTTGACCCACGGACTCGCAGTGTCACATTGGTTTTGCCGACTTGCACTCTTTTAGATGGTACAAACTCTTCGTTGTCATCTGAAGTATTTTCTGTATCAGATGCATCACCACTGTTCGTCCGGCGAAGGCCAAGTTTTTCCATATGCTTCTGCTTTTGTTTCATTAACTTATGCTGTTGTTTTTTGCTTAGCTTTTTATCCTCTGGAGATTTGTTGTGATGCCACTTAGCCGCTCTGACTTCGGTAAGAAATATTTGCATATCTGGACATGGTTTCTTTTCAAACTTTGGCCTCTCCGTAGTGTTTTCAGACTTGGTGAAAAGCTTTTTCTTAATCACATTTGAGGGATGATGTGTTTGGCTTTCACTACTATTCTCAGATTTTATATCCCTATGTCTGCTACTACTACGCGAAGAGTTAGGTTTCGTCGAAACATTCGGAATGGCCTCAATTTCATTTCCAATGCAAGATGTTATCCGCTCAATGTTTTTTGTTTCATACTCATAACGAAGCTCGTCGTTTTCTAGGATTTTCGGTGTGGGTTTTATTCGGCGTTGTGAACGTTTTGGGATAACTAATGCTGAAGTTTCGGGGCTATCTTTGGGTGTTGGTTGTTTTCTAATAAATGGTGCATTAGAACTTGGGGGAGTGTCGGTGGGATTTCTGCCAACACTTTCAGGGGTTTGTTTTTCGTTTGAGAGAACTTTGGCACGGCGACCACGTTTCTTTGGAGGCGTTTTCTCGTCTTCTAACTTGCGTCGTTGCACACTTGGCGAATTTATTAAGTTGGATGTATTATCTTGTTCTGCGGCAGGCGGTGATTTTGGTGGAACTATTGGTTCAACTTTAGTTTCATCATCTGAGTGCTGGGACTCCTGTAAAAAAAAGTAGACACAATTCATTTGTTCTTATATTTTGGAGAATAAGTCATATCGACGGTTAAACTTCATAACCTCGTAAGTCGTTTTTGCATGTTTTGCAGGAATCAAAAAAAACCTCTTCCAACAATTATAAAAAATTAAATTAATAGTAAATTTATTGATTTGAGTTAAAAAGTAAACAATTCATTATATTTAATAACATTTATGTGAAATTAATGTATCGTTTGTAATTTATGGACACATACGAGCTACTGCATTAAAATTTTCAATACTTACGAGGTATTGCAACCAGTTCCTTTGTTGAATAAAATAATCTTTCTTTTTTTATGAAACGCTTTTAAACTTCTTTAAATAAGTTTTTTTTATTTCAGCGTTCTATAAATTAATAAATTAAACTCTATTTTAATAGCAAACAAAAAATGAAATACATTGGAGAATACAAAAAAAAAATTAATTAATCAAATTCATTCAATAAGATAAAACACTGTTAGTTAAGAAAATGTAATAGGTGTTAAACAAAAATTGAACGTAAAGGAAGAATTAATTAATTTAAAAAGCATTACAAAGGTAAAAATAAAATACATTTCAGTTGTAGCACAAAAGATAAAAATGTTAATTTTATTATTTATAGTGAACGTAAAATTTTATGAAAAACAAATACAAAAATCAAGTAAATGACAGACAAATTCAAATTATGCTTCATTGACAAACAACATGAAATACATTTTAAAAGATAATTTTAGAAAATTAAAGAAATAGCAGTATGTAGTAAGTACCTCGTAAGTATTTATTTTTTTTAAATAACCCAACGCAGAACCTTGTATTTATAGGTTAAGTAAAAATCTCTAAAAAAACAATAAATAATACCATGATAGGGGAAGATGGCCAAAAATGGCCCACCTATGTAAAATGGCCCCCTTGCTAGAAATTGTAGAATCGAACAGAATTAGAAGGTTTTGGTAATACAATTCTTTAGTTTTATCTGGCATCATCGACATATAAGAAATATAAGCAACTTCAAGCTATTGTTTGAAATTTTACAGGTCAAACTGTCTCTAACCATATACAAAAATAGATCCTATAAAATGTTGTAAAAAGTTTGTTGACAAAAAAAATATAAAAAAACATTAAATTTTGGTGAAAACAATAAATGGATGTAAGTATTAAGTATTTCTTAATTTCTTATAACTATTTCAGTTTTTTCGGAATTAAAACTTAAATAAAAAAACCCTAAATGGGCAAAATGGCCTACTAGGCACTCGCCTAAAATGGCATAGTGTGCCATTTTATACTTTAAGTGAAGATGTTTTAAATGCATTGCTGATTTTTATTTTTTTTTTTTTTTTTTGAGTATTGTTTATGTTTATTTTACTTTGAACTTTGATTTGTTTTAAATAAAGTTTAAATTAAATTGAAAATGGTTTTTGGTTTACTTGCCTAGTTTGTTTACTCGCAAGGGTAAAATGGCATACCAGTATGGCAGTATGCCATTTTAACCGGATAATTTTGATCGTTGGAATTTGAAGAGTTTTTAAAATTAAATACTTTAAATACTTTTGGAAACTTATTAAACTCGTAAAGCAAAAAAATGTAAGCGTTATTGATTTAACTTTGGAAAGAATATAACATTTAAGTTTAAATGTCACTTTTTTGCGAGATATGACATATTTTCCTTAGTGGGTGCCATTTTAGGCCACCTTCCCGTACTAATTTTTTTTTTGTCTTAGATGTTACATTTATTTATAAATATTACCAATTTTAACTTTTTTCTGAAAAAAAAATTACCACTTATGCACTTAAATCCACAAACAATTTAACCCGACATGAACTCAATTCGATTTACTTGCGCATTAAGAGACTTACGAGGTCCTGCTTAATTTTTAATGGAATTTATAATACGAGTTTTTGAATTTTGTCATTCCTGAAAATTTTTTAGAACAATGTTGTTGAGATGAAAATACCAATAGATGTCTGAATTTTCTGATTTTTCTGCATTAATAAAATTTTTTTCGAATTTTTCGACTTACGAGGTTATGAAGTTTAACCGTCGATATGTAAGAATATTATGGAGAATACAAAAACTGACAAAATAATAAGAAGCAAATATATTTCATTTTCGCAAATTACTTATGAATATGGAAATGGTGTTAAAATATCAAAATATACTTTTAATTGATGAACGATTAATTTTAAAGAATATATTCTCGTTATCTTTTGGTTGTTTGGTGTAGAGAACTAAAGAAGGAAATCGATAATATGCATGCTCAGAATAAAATATTCCTCACACAGCTTTTCGCTTTATTTGTCCGTTTTTATTATTTAGAGCTCCTAAAATGCGCTCCGGGCTAGGTTTTTAAAAAACTGAAATACGAGTTGCACTCTTTGATGAAGAATTACAGATTTTTTAGCTCAATGATACGAGGATGGGGTAAGCTAGCTGATTTAAAAACAGAAACACACTCTCTTAAAAAGAAATACAGACTTTTTGTTGGGTCAATGATATTTTCTGATTTTTTTTTTACTTTACTTTACTACTCCGTTATCTGCTGCGATGAAACCAAGAGCTAGGCACTCCTATGGTTGACAAGGCGGAAATCGACATCAAAGCCACCTAATATGCGCACACGCCCCTACTGATGAAGGTGAAGAACCTATCAAGGAGTCTTATGATGCCTGGGGACTTCATTAAAAGTCGGAAAGGAGGACATCTTCGGCGGATTAGTTGTTAAGCATATAATAAGAGAAACCACAACAGATACCAGCTACCCAACGAGCTTATGGATTTGGAGGAGTATGTGAATTTCCATTCTTATAATTACAAACAAAGGCTGAAATTGACAGATATTTAAAAAAAATGGACTTCAAAATCCAACAAGCATCTCGGCTAAAATTTCTTTCACAAAATTTATAACAGAATATAATAGAAGGTAATAATGGTGCTTATTTTGACATTCTCTTTCGTTAGAAAGTGAGTCGAATTCGTTGAAACTTAATTTTGAGACTCGGCGATTAGAATGTTAATCGAACAAATCGAAAGTTCACCCAATCCATAGAAAGTTCATTCATTTGCGAAAGCTAATTCAATTTTGACATTCGAAAGAATAGAATTAAATGTCATTTTTGTGTCGTTTGAATTTTTCTGTCGAGTAAGCAACAAAACATGTAACTTTTTAATTATTTCATGGAAAATAAATTACTTTTATTATTTGTTTTGTTGTTTTATGTTAAAAGGTCGCATTCCAACTGGAAAAACCGCGAACAAAAGGAAAAGTTAATTAAAATAATGGAAGAAAACCCGGAGGTAGCAAAGGGTTTTTTTTTAACACCCGCGTTGATACGGAAAGAAAGAAAGCATCCACTATCCATCTCCTCTGCACTTCTTCAACACCATCTTAGTTTATAAACAACACAAATGCCATATTTTTATTTATTATTTTATGTTTTTATCCAAGAAATTTAAATTATTAAACAATAAACAAAACAATTACAAATAAACAAAGATTTCACCTTTTGGTTTTGACATTTCACAAACACTTCTCTTTTGTTTGTGATATTTTAGTGTGACCAAGTGTATACGAAAAAAAATAAAAATTTAGAACGCGTCATGAACAACTTGTTTTTTTTTAAGAATAGTTTCAAAACAGCTGAGTTGACACAAAAAATGTAATAAATATGTAGTTCTTTATGGTTAAACTTTACTTTATAATGAAAAAGTGTATTATTTATTTTGTTTCTTGATTATTTATCCAACATCTATAAAATGTTTAGAAACAAAGAAAATGTAAAACGGTCATACTAATTCAAATAGAAATATAGTAAATGTCAAACAGCTGACAATGAAAATGAATCTTTTTTGAAGTTCATTTTATGCTATCTTTCGCAAATGAATGTTATTCGTTCGAATTTCAAAATTAAGAAAGTTCATTCGAAGGAATAGAATCATTCTAACGAATAGACTATTCATGAGAATGTCAAAATAAGCATGAATATTCTGCTCTTAATTTCAATTTAAATCTTTTAAATATTCTTATTTCTAAACATTATCATCATAAAATTAAAGAAAAGCTCAGCTACGAGATTTATCTTTTGCATTCAGCAAATTCAATCGATCTACCAGTCTGACATAATTTATTTCATTTGGCTGTAATGGTTCTTCCGGCCTATTTACTTATAGCGTCATTTGTTTGAACCTTACTACAATTAATGTGGTTTTATTGAAAAAACAAACTTGTTCTTGGCTGCGTCTTTTTTTAATTTTGATGGAGTTTTCAAAGAAAACTCTAGGTAGAATAAAAGTGGCAGGAATGATATACCAACACAAATCAAGGAATTAAAAGTTACCCAATTAAATAAAAATAACGAAGATTTGCCAGATTAGATAAAAAAGTTGTTGGAATCCTTACTGAAACTAGTTCAAGTGCTGTTTGTATAGTTTGTGCAGCAAAACCAAAGAAAATGAAGGATACAGAAAAAGAAAATTCCAAACCAGAAAATGAAGAAGCTAACAAGTATCCCGTATCGTGGAGTATTAAGAATATAGGGAAGATTCAAACAAATTTTGAAGGTATATTTAGTAGTTTCATAAAAATCCATTTTTAGAAATAAATGATCTTGAACGATCTTGTTACAAAAAAATATTCAAAAATATTGTTTGCTTTTCAGGAGATATGGGGTGACGTGGTCATAAATGCACTAACCTTTTTTCAAATGGTCATACTTTTTACTTGCGACTAATATGTACATATGTACTATAAAAATCGAGCTCGAGATTTTGATCAAAGTTGACGTTACGATGATAGCGAAGACTAAACAAGTGGGTCTCGCAATTCTATCTGTCTATCTGTCTGTTCGACTACAGCCTAAACGGATTGGCCGATTTTCTTTAAACTTGGTAGATATCATTTTTAATTTTTTCCCCCACAGGTTTTTTTCTTTTTTTTTAAGACCAAAAATAACGATACCTGCCATACGAATTTTTTCGAAATTTTATAAATATTTTTTCTTCTCAAAAACTGTTCGACAGATTTAAAAAATAAAAATACAAAAAAATTTTATTTAGTTAAAGCTAGGTAATGGTTGACAAAAATTTTCCGAAAAATGGTTATTGAGGGTACTCCCCATAGAACCATTTTTTGTTTTTGAATTTCTCAAAAACGCTACAACCGATTTTGCTTATTTTGTTTTTTGCTAAAGCTAACCAAAAATTTAAAAGGTATTGTGTATTCAAATTTTCAAAAAAATTTTCGTTTGGGTTTAAAAAAAATTTTTTTTTTTTTTTTTCAAAACTGAATATTTCGAAAACCCCATGATAGATTTTTTTTTAACTTGATAAATAAAAGTTTCTCAATATAATCTACAAGGTGTGAGAAAAAAAATTTGTTTTACCTAAAAATAAAGGTACCATCCATACAAATGTTAAAAAATAGTTTTCGAAAAGCGTCTTTTTCTCGAAAACGGCGCCTAGAATTTTGATAAAATTTTTTTTCTTCCAATTATTTTTTACGATCTTAACCATTTTTTCTAATTTTGAATTTCTCATTATCAACATAACGGATTTTAATGAAATTTTTTATAGAAATGCTTCTAAAAAGTTTAAAAGACATTGTATTTCAAAAGTTAAAAAAAAATATTTTTTTGAATTTTTGGAAAAAAGTCATTTTTCGATATTGCAAAAACGGCTCAATATGTTTTTTGGAAATTTAATTTTCATTCGTACAATAATAAAAACCTAAAGTTGGCGTACCAAATGTTTTTCTTAAAAATGTTTTTAAAATTTTGTATATAAAAGCTTATTAATATGTATTATAATTTTTGCTATTCTCTTACTACTAAAAGAATTTAAAAAATTTATTTTATCCTTATGAACAGTTTTCTATAATAACATTCGTTTTTAAAATTCCTCGTCTATTACATAGGAGTAAGTTCGTGCGACCTAGTCTTGCATTTTATTTTAATTGAAATTGAATAATGGAACTACGAGTATATGCACCAGTCGTATGTGTACAATCCACCATAAGGGTACTTAATATACCATCAATTTATTAAAGAATTAAAACATTTGAACAAATGAAGCTAGTATATAAAAATCCTATAATAGGCACCGTTATTTATGGTTTTAAAAAGAAAGTGTTTGGGGAAAAATTTAATTGTGTTACCTACCAAGTTTAAAGAAAATAGGTTGAGTCGTTTAAACTGTAGTTGAACAGAGAAACAGAATTATGAGAACCTCTTTTTAAGTTTGGTCAAAATATCGAGTTCGATTTTTTACGAATGCATTACTTGCTATACAGGGTGGGTCATCTAGTGGTTTTTTTTTTTAGTCAGTATCATACCTCCGCAAAACAAAATGAGTCGCTTTACGCTTGAACAATGTTGGGAAATATTGAAAACTTATTTCCAAAGTGAGTGCTATGTAGCCCAATGAAATGTAGCACACACCGCGCTTGCTATACGCAGGTTTGTGCAAAAAGTTCGTGAGAATGGTTTGCTAGTGTTGTCCACTCATGCTCTCCGTCGTCGTTCGGTGCCCACCGACGAGAATGTGGCTACTGTAGCCGAGAGTGTAAGACTCAATTCACGAACATCAACTCGCCATCGATCTTAACAGCTCAACATTCCACGCACTAGCCTGAGGTGAATGCTGCACAAAGATATCGGATTATTCGCTTGGAGTGACAGAATGCGCTACTGCGAAGCCAGCCGAAGCAGCCACTGGAACAACGTTGTGTTCCATAATTAATGGGAATATTTGCTTTCACTAATAAAGCCATAATTCATGGAACAAATTTAATTTTGCTCATTTTATTGCATTTTAAAAAGAAACTTGTATTTGATCCACCCTTTATGCAACCTATATATGTATATATCGCAAGTAGCAAGATGGCGGCAAACATACGACACTAAGAAATATCGAAAATGTGCTACGGCTATTCAAAAACAATAACTGAACCAAACTTTTGGCGCAACATTTATTATTATACTATTATTAAATTTTATTGATTTATAATAAAATAATAATATGAGAGCTTTTTGTTTTTAGTAATAAATTACAGAAAAAACTAAGCGGTGTTGGCCGGTGGAAGTATTTAAAACTTCATTGCTTTAATACATATACATATGAAAAGCGACTCAAGTATGTTTCCGCAAATTAATAAGATCTTTAGGATGAAAATAATGATCAAAACCATCTTCCACGTCTTTAATTTCAGAGAACAACAGACAATAGAGGCGGACTTCTAACGTCGGTCGTTGGAGAATGATTTCTTTATAATCGAAGATCCTCATGAGAAACTATGGACGGTGGATGCTGCTGTGCAGCAAGTGTACATGGGGAATGCAATCATTCCCCCGAATTGCGACCTTGAGTAGAGAACCCTGCTTCACCACCCTTACTTTCGTAACGACATTACGCAGTAGCAATCGGAGAACTTCGGTTTGACCAGGTTCAAAGAAGATCACTTGGCAAACTTGGCGGAACGATACGGGCCCAGTTCCCTGTTAATTTCAAAAGTAGAGCTCATCTTCCATTCACTTAAGAAAAAGAAGTCAACAGTCCAATTTTTTACTATGGCATCTACCAAGGATTGCAGTTGACATCTACACCACACCCTCTCACAACTATCTAAATAATGCATATTATATAGCGCGGTGTAAGTCAGCTATGTACATCCTCTCCCGAAAAAAAAAGGAGAATAACCGCCGATATGTCTTCTTCCAGTAAAGTATTCGAAAAGTTATTATAGGGCTCTGTCCAACTGAGCTACTCAGTTAGGTCTTAAAGCAGGACATGAGACAATTCATGCCATGTCAAAACTGGTCTCCGATAAACAATGGAGAACGATTTCGTCACCGTTTCTTTAGAAGGTTTCTTAGTAAGGCTATCCAGGCTTGACATAAGTAAGCCACTGTTTTATGTATTGTATGTTTTATGTATTCATGGGTCTGCATATTAGGTCATTTTCTCTCTTTCAGGAAATTCTTTGTTCAGCTAGACAGCTGGAAGTCTTCAATCAAATCCATCAAAGCCAGAGTCGCCCAAGAATTGAAACTGGGTCCCTTCCTATATAACCTGATGACGTCTGATCAACCCGTGCCAAGTGACTGCGAGAACCTGCTTTTTGATGACGACTCGCTAACCTACGCCCCATCGATAGCACCAAAAATTGCACTTCAGCAACGAAAGAGTCTACGAAGAAGCCAAAATCAAGCCACTGGAGCAGTTTCTCGTGCAATTAGCAAGGAAGCTTATACATAGCACCGCCAACCACCCAAACCCGCTGATGAGAAGGATGACCAACCAGGAACGACATCCAGAGCATAGATACTTTAGGATCCCAACCGACAACGAAGAAGCAGTTCGATTCTACGCTGACACGGAGTCAGCATACCACCGTGGCTGAAAACACCTACCGACCAACCATCAACAAACCCACCAACTGGACACCCGGGACGGAACAACCCAATAGAAAAACCATACCAACAAATTTTAAATTTTAAATACTTGCCATGCATATTATTAATATTGTAATTTTAGAAATAATGTCATTGTATAAGTTAGGCCCCCTATGTGCCAAAAAAATTTCATTCATTCATTTTATCCTTAAGTTTAAGTTTCCAATTTTATATATATTAAAGTTCAATAAAAAACCTTGAAAATCTTGAAAAATTGGGTCATTTATTCGGGACTTATTATTGGTAGGCAACATCTTTCAAGATACAATGAATGATTCGGTGTGAAAAAATTGCTCTTCAAAAAAAATGTTAACTCCTTCCTGGCCAACCCGTTAATTTACCTCTATTCGACTGTGACTCCGAACCCGGTTGAGAATGAAATTTAGGAAATTTAGGACCAATTTAGAGGATCAAAAATCCGAATCAATGGCTTTTACAGCCGCCTGGCTGTCCGAAAAATGGCTGTAATGACTGTCGATGGCCAAACTGCGACTCTGATAGCTGGGGTATCGAATGGAAGGATGTGGCAAACGACACAGAAAAATATATTCGAAGTCTGGCGTCTTAGCATAGTAAAAGTTGCCAGAGTCTACAGAGATTACCTAAACTAGAAACTTTCTGCTGTGCATTCATCAACGACTAACACCTGCAACCAACCACCCCAGAAAATACTACAGCTCTAACTCAAACAAAGTCAGTTAATTTTTTGCCAAAAGATAGAAAATCATGTTCCTTTTTTTAAATAACCTAAGCTTATCCACAGAAGCAGGAAATATAAGATCAATTTTGTTGACCATACTTTCATCTTAAAATCTTAGGTCAGTTTCCTTATATTGATTATGATATTATCCTATTCACTTGGCCAAAAAAGCTAACTTAACTGGACGTAATTTACCTAGTAAAAAGTTCCCCATAGATTATTTGTATGTAGGTAGTATAACGCCGAATACATGCTTGATAACAAGATACTAAGCTTACCTAAAATATTGGCCTACAATTAATTTAGACTGAATTGGGTGTCAGCAGAAATAAGACCATTAGTAGGTCTATTGTGATATCAAATAAATCTAGAAAACTCTTCTCATACGTGTTCAAAAATTTGAGGCTTTTTATGAAACGTATAAACCTTATGTTGATTATCTTCAAAACTAATATCACTATTCATGCGTAAAACTTCTTTAGATTTTAAAACAAAATAATAGCTTACCACTTTGACTTCGTTGCGATGTTCCAACCGAACACTTCTTCTAGTTTTCTTTCCTTTCTCGGATATATCATCGCTGACTGCATTATCTAATGCTTCGTCCTCTATCCTCGAGCCTTCTAGCTCAACATCAATTGTTTGCTTCCTCTTTCTTTGCAGACGCTTTTCAGCGCTTCCGGAAGTGTTTCCCTCAGTTTTTTCTTCACTTTTTAAAGGAACCACTTTTTTTGACCTCCCCCGACGTTTGATGGGCTCAGCACTACCTCCTGCACTTGAACCCGTAGTTACCTTAGCTTCTGGTGATGATTCTTCTCCACCTTCCAGTGGTCGTGATCGACGTAATCGTCGACCAGATCCCTCACTTGAATCACGTGGCTTCTAAAGTTGGGGAACAAAAACAAAATGAAAAAAACCAGGAGCATACTTTTATCATTTACTTACATTTGGTGAACTCTCCGAAGTATTGTCCACTTGTTCACTGTCCAGCTGTGGTTGCTCTGCATCCCTATCAACTTTCTCTTTCACTAATTGGTGGACAGTGCTGCTCACACAGCCGCTACTAACAACACCCTCTTCCAACTCGACGGCGACGACTTGATGGCCTTGAGTTCTATCGTCGTTGTCTTTATCTGTTTTCAGTAACGAATTTCTATCTATTCCAGCCGTTTCCACAACAATTTTGTCATCATCAGATGAGCCAGAGCCATTATGTGGTCTCGCAGGTGTTGTTGGCGTGGTGTTGAGTTTTTTGGATAATTTCCTACTGGCCTTTTCACCCCAGTTTTTGGCATTGCCATTGTTTTTAAGCGTTCGCCACTTGGCTGTCTTGTCTTTGTTCAAATCCAAAATACCACCTTTTGGAACCACTGATGTGGCCTCCCCAGCAGCGACAGCAGTATTCGCACCAACTCCAGTTCCTCCTCCTCCACCATCATTGTTGAATTTTGTGGACATGCTAGATAGCAGAGTCTCAATGCAATCTGTCATTTTTGATGGACTTGGGCTCATCCGGGGAGGGCGGCGACGACAAGAAGATGATGATTATTTTTTTCCACAATTTTCACACAAACAACACCTTTAAAAGGTTTTTCCCTCGAAATTCTTGGGGCAAATCAAAGGGGCTTAAAGATAAAATAATTCTAGATTACGATTGTGCTGCTTCTCTCGATGCAGATTTTCTTCTTCTTACTTGCTGATTTGATTATTATTGCAAAAGAAGCTATGACGAGAAGAAAAAAACTTCAAATCGCGAGCTCCGAAGAGAATTTTATTCTTTGAATCAGTTTCAATATTTTTTTTCGTCTTTTTGCCTTTCTACATAATTTCCACTTCCACTGAGCAGCAAACTCACTCCCAGCTAATCACTCAATTGTTGGTAGGTAATTCTACTCACTCAGACTCACTACGGTAGACGTTAGGCACCAGGCAATAGGCACTCAGGCAGAGATTTTTCCTTGCGATAAGCGATAGCATAACACGGCGGAAGCGCGGAAGAGACGACCTGAAAGCTGAAGCGCCGAAGATGTCAAAAAGGAAGAATCTCCGCAACAGCGGATCTGTCCACTATTTATTGTTTCTTAGCTGAACGAGCTTTTTGCAATATAGAGGCACTCACACACAAACTATAAAAACACTCGACATGGAGAAGAAGCACCATCAGCAGAAGAAAATAGTGCACCAGCCAGCAGCAGACATTTTTTTTTTGGATAATTTAAACTTTTTTTGTGCTTCTTTCCTATTGTTAATCTTTTACAATCTTGTTATTGGAGAATCGATGGTGCGCGGTGTTTTTTTGTAGAGACAATTTTTGTATCTCACGAATTCACGATGTGTCAAGCAAAAGCAATCTCGCGCGGGCCAGTGAGATAGAAAAACTAAAGTACTCATTTTTTTCTATTTTCTGTGGAAGGTAAAATGAAATATTTAAAAGCAAAATCAAGTTTTTTTGTACTCTTTCTTTTTTTTTTTTGAGAGAGGGGTTTCGGGAGTCAGGAGTATTTTCGTGGACAAAAATGTTTACTGTCAGAAATGAGTTAAAGTGGTAACTGACAGATAGATGGAAACAGCAGTGACTTCTCAATGGTGTTTGTATTGAATAAATCAATACTTTCTTCGTGATTGGCTTTTTTAACGAATTATACGCTACGTTTTTATTATACTACCTTTTCATTTATCATTTATTTATTTTTCATTCATTTAGGGCAACTGCCCTTAATCTTACAAAATTAAATCGTAAATCTAGAAGGTTAGAAATCTTGCTAAATCATCATAGGACCATTAAGTCTTGGAAATCGAACGGCCTGTAATATAGGTAATATAGCATCCCACTAGGACCGTTTGGCAATACGAGAAAGCCAACTGGGACGGTCTTAATAACTTTTTTAGAATTTTTAACTGGTCACTATGTTTCCTCGATAGTGACGTTGATGCCAGTGCTGATATGATCACAGAAGTGATTTTTCTTGGGATGCGTACGTTTATTCCTTACAGAATTAAGAGTATAAAGCCTAAAGAAAAGTCTTGGTTCGATACAAGCTGTAAAGAAGCTATCAGGTTAAGAGAAGTAAGTTTCCGCTCTTATAAAGCCAACCCAACTGAGGAAAATCGGAAAAAGTTTAAACAAATCAGAAACCAATGCAACGCTGTTATAAAGAGAACCAAATTCTTACATGAACAGAAATTAAGGCAAAAAATCCTGCAATGTCCCAAAGGCAGTAGAAATTTCTGGTCATTTGTCAAGAACATAAAAAATTCAACTTTATCTTCGGTTCCAACGCTCATCTACAAAGACAAACCGATAACTAGCTCTTTAGAGAAGGCAAATGTACTTGCAGCTCATTTTGCTGCAAGCTCCAGGTTGCCTGTTAGCAACATTGCCCCTCCTGTACTTGAGAACGTAAATCATTCAATGGGACAGGTATATTTCCGCACTCGTACAGTTGCAAGAGCCCTTCGAGATCTTGATATAAACAAATCCGCTGGTCCTGATGGTATACCCCCCATTCTTCTGAAGAGGTGTTCTTCATCGCTGGCAAAACCATTGCGTAAGCTTTTCCATCGCTCCTACTGTTCTGGAATCTTCCCTAGAAGATGGAAAACAGCATTTGTCCAGCCTGTTCCTAAAAAAGGTGACCCTTCCTCCCCCTCGTCCTATCGACCAATCGCACTTACGTCCCTTCTTTCCAAGGTCATGGAATCGCTGATAAATCATCAGCTCAAGAAATATCTCGAAGATCGAAAGCTTCTTAATGACCGGCAATACGGCTTTCGCAGCAATCGTTCCACTGGTGATCTGATGGCATATCTCACCGAAGAGTGGAACAGATCTTTACATTGTTTTGGAGAAAGTAAGATTATTGCGCTTGATATTTCTAAGGCATTTGATAGAGTTTGGCACCAGGCTCTCTTATCGAAAATGCGTGCGTTTGGCATCAACGAAACCCTTATTCTTTGGATTAGAAATTACCTTCTAGATCGTTCAATACATGTTGTATTGGATGGTTTTAAGTCTGATCTTCACAAAATAAATGCTGGTGTTCCCCAAGGCTCCGTTTTGTCTCCGACTCTCTTCCTCATTTTTATAAATGATCTCTTGTCTGAAACTTCTAATCCACTTCATTGTTTTGCCGACGACTCCACTCTAAGCTTTTCATACTCGTTCCCAAATTCACGTCCATCTCCTTCGGAAGTGAATTTGCAACGGTACCGTATGATAAGTTCATTAAACTCCGATCTTTACAGCATTGTTAAATGGGGTACAAAAAACCGTGTGGAGTTTAATGCTTCGAAAACTCAATGCTGTCTATTGTCGTTGAAGCAAAATATACCCCCTATGCCATTGTCCTTAAATGGCACTTGCATCGAAGAAACCGAAAAGCTCTCAGTACTCGGTATGTGTGTTAACGACGATCTTCGTTGGAATGATCACATACTCGAGACCGCCAAGAATGCTGCTAAATGCTTAGGATTTCTATATCGATGTAAGAAATTTTTTACCCCTTCTGATCTGGCTACCATTTATAAGGCGTATATACGTCCAAAACTCGAGTATAACTCACACCTTTGGGCAGGCGCTGCTCAATCTTCTCTCCATTTATTGGATAGAATTCAAAACAGAGCGTTAAAACTGATTGGAAACAGAGCTATCATGGATTCATTCCCATCTCTTGAACACCGTCGGAATGTTTCATGTATTTCCCTGTTTTATCGCTTCTTTCACAAGCAATGCTCACTCGAAGTAGCCAGTTGCATTCCTCCCCTTTACCAATTCACCCGTGATACCCGCTTCGCTAGGAATGCTCATCAGTTCACCCTTGAGCCTAACTTTGGTCGTACCGTCAAATATAGAGATTCGTTTTTTAGTCGCACAACACGACTATGGAATAACTTACCCGGCACAGTTTTCCCTTGCCATTTCAATTTGCAAACATTCAAAACCAATGTTCATCGACACCTCCTTTCTCTCCCCTCCTAATTTCTTCCTCGCCCGTGCTGTGTTTAAAACATTATAAGGGTCTCGTAACATACCCTTGAGCGCGAGTGAATTATAAAAAAAAAAAAAAAAAAAAAGGTACAGACTGAATGCATTCACTGCAAGTTTGCATCGGTTGTTTTTGATTCGTTTGTCTTAAATTAAATTAAATTAAATTAAATTAAATTAAGATTTCATCGAGGTTTTAAAGTGGGTTTACATGTTTCTGTATCTGCAAAATGCAGAAAAGTAGAGAGAGGTAGATGTAATCGAAGCCCGAAAGTAGGCGAGAATACAAAGGTGGTAACTATTTTTTACTTCCTATAAGTTGCTATAACTTGCTTACTTTTTAATACGAAACAAACGCATCGAAAAATGAAAATAACCTCCGTTTCTCTTCCATTTCGATTTAATGTTTTTTTTTCATATGATGAGCTCGTCAACAAAAATTATAGAAAAATGTGAAAATGTAGCAAATTTACAAAATGCAAACGAAGATGTTATAAAAAGATGAATATGTTCGTCTTTACTAAACTAAACTTACCTCTTCTAAACTGTGTTCTGTATTTAGTTCTTGATTTACTGGAAGTGTGTTATCATCTTGCTTTATTATTGACTATACATGATGCTTATTTATCAGCTGTAGGGAACTTTTGCTTGAATAAATCTAACTATTCCCTGTGGTCCGGTTTTAGGACCACCAGCCAGTTGCTTCATATTTATTTAAAATTGCCTAGATTTCTAGTATCGTCGATGAACTCTAAAGGACTATTCACATGAGAGCGACCAACGACCGACCGACGAATGAACAAACATTCGTCCATTTTGACATTTCGTTTTCATATGTGTTTATTTTATTCGTCGCGAATGGCGTTTACTTAGGCAACAAAATGATTTTGAGGTTAGTCTCGTGCGAACAATTTATTCCTTACAGTGTGGATGGTATGTGGAACGCGAATATTGTTTGACAGTTCATATCAATCGTATTGCAATTCCCGACGACCAATTTATTTTCTCAAATTTCTCTCATTTTAGCAATTACAACGCAATTTTTAATACATTAACATTAAATTAAACTAGATTTCTACCCTTTTGTAAAGTTTTTGTGAAGAATTTAGGCTTATATGTTTTAAATCCCATTTGTTTTTTTTTATTCGTTGGTCGTTGGTCGCTCTCATGTGAATAGTACTTAAAGCAGGATCTTCAATTCCTCTGTCAATTTCTTGTCAACTGTTTTGTTGACAACTAAAAGCAAGAAATATTTTTTCTGTGTTCTGATAAAACTTTAAATTTGTTATAAAAATGAACGAAAACGATTTTGCGTTGTTGCTGAATCATCTGATGAGTAAAACAAGTATTTGGGGGTGGCCGTGGCGCGATGGATGTGTGCTCGCCTGTCAACCTCATGATCACAGGTTCGATCCCTGCCGTCGTCTATGTCGCTTTAATTCCATTAAAAACCTTCTAAAAATTGTCATCAATGGGTTGCTGGTTTACTCATTACATGTTGTTCAGGCATAACACTAACAACATGTAATTGAGTTAAACTAGTATAATCTAGTATGCCCAGCAAGGATGAACACGAATAAAATAATGTGAATTATAAGCGACATAGAAATAAGGCACGGTATTTCTCCGCTTTAGCTCAGCCGCCATCCCTGGAGATAAAAATATCTGAGACAACCACCAACAGTCTCAGAACATCGTGCCACACATCTTTCCTATCCTTCTTTCTCTTCATTAACTTCACGCCCGCGCTGTGTTGAAACATTTAAAGGGTAATCATAACCCCTTGAGCGCGGGTAGATTATAAAAAAAAAAAAATTTAATTGCAAACACAAGCAATAAAATGCAACATGCGAATCGCCAAATGACAACAAAAGAAATAAATATTAAATCTCATATGACTTTTGACAATTTGATGAAAACTCTACTTCAGCACGAGTTCAGGTCTAAAAGAACACAGAATTTACTCACCAAGGTGACTTCAGGTTTTTCAAAAAACGATTTAGGGCGACCCCATGGTGATTTCAGGGCTCAACGAACAAACCTAATACTAAACAGATAAATATGGTATTTATAGAGATTAACGGAAATAAAATGTTAAAGAAAATACTTTGTAAATATGATTAAACTTAGCGAATTGAATCTAGTATCATACCAAAATATCATATTAAAATATTTTTTAACAAAAAACTAATTTGCACTAAGATTTTGCACAAATAACTTTCCTTCCTACGACGAATCTACGTCCTAATAAATGCAATCTTTTATCGCATTGGGTGATCGTTTCTGTCTTATACCACGTGAGGTATATACTTTAAGATTAGAGGTATATACATTTTTATCGTTTGGTGTTCTGGGTGTTTTCACCCTCTAAAGTTAATCATTATCCGAGGTTCAATGAAAAGTTAACCCGGTAACACAACCCGAGGAGCAGAGTAGCTAAATAAAGTATAGTTATCACTAATAATTAGTGTTAAAGACACCAGCGTCGACTCTATTTAGAGAATCCTTCCTCTACCACCTTTTTGAGAAAGTCTTTGTGGAAACAAACTTGAATGTCAGGGTAATTATAGTAGTGGCATCCTGATCCATTTTCTTGTCTTCTTGATTTCTCGCAGTTGACACATTTACACCGTAAGCTCACTCGTTCCGCTGAAGCTTGTCATATTTAAAATATAAAACCTTCTGTATCGAAATGTCCGTGACATTAAATCGTAGGCATCTGTCCCTCCTTCCATTTACAATGTTTTGACTCATGGAGCTAAAAATAAAGCTGTTGTATTATGTCCTATTGGGAAACTGTCAGAAGAAGCACAGGAATAAAGGTACTTAGTTTTCACAAGAAAAATTCAAGAAGTTCTTCTGGCAAAAAAACGATGAAAGATGCTTTAATTGTTTCCTTCTTTGTATGTGTGCGTTGTCAAAAAAAAATATCACAAACGATTTTTCCAGAAACTATGAACATGGCCACTAAACATATTGCCGCAGAATTTTAAAGATTGCTCGTTGAAGGCAATAAACCGCATCCATATGTAGGTGGAGATTTGCTTCGCTAGAATATTGCAAAATTATAGATCGTAATGCACTTTTGAAGAATTCTTTAGCGATTCTAATATTCCATCTGCATACAAAGCACAAAATATCAATTAACATTCTTGCTTCAGTTAATATGAAATCAGAAAACAAGGTGTCGCCATTTTGAAAAAGTGATGACGTACCAATCATCTCCGAGGTAATCGAATTTGGTTAGTTGAAAATTTGTTTTGTATTTTATGTTTTATGCGTTTTCAGTCAAATAAATAAATTTTTAAATTTGAGATACAAAAATATAAAATATAAGATGGTTGTATGTGATGTTTTGGGATGTAAGAATTTCCCACGAAAAGTGAAAACAATGGCACAAAATTAGATTTCACTATTTCCCAAATGGCACAAAATTGTTCCAAATGGGTAATAAAAACGAATATTCCTTCAAAAATAGTCGGGTTTGCTCAGTAGTATAGTACTCAGATAGAGTAAGTTAATAAGGCACAGAGAAGATACATATATATCTACAGTAACTGTTATGTTTTAATTTTTTAAATGAATTTAAATACAATTGCTCTAAGGTTAAAAAAAAAAAACAGTAAAGAGGGAGAATCAGCAGGCATAAAAGGACCAGACTAAAAGAAATATCAACATCATCCCAGAGGACGCAGTTGAATCATCCCAAGAAGAAACCACGATAGAGTGCTGACTTATAATCTACTGGCACCATATAATAAAAACTACTTAGGAAACGAACTTCCCTTTTCCTTCCGCTCAACTTTGTCTAGATGGACCATCCAAATAGATATCAAATTAGGTATCTTAAACAAAAAATTTTAGCTGATTTCTGAGTTAGATTATGATCAAAATGACTGGCTATCTGTACTCTCATTTGATGAGGTGAAGATGAAGTCAACCTATGAATATGACAAGCCTTATGGTATGCTATGTGTCCGAAAAAAATACTCTCGTTTTGTCATGGTTATGTCTACTACGATCTTGATGCACCCATGACTGAAACTATTTTAAAATTTATCATTTCTACAGTAGAAACTCTGGTTTCTGACATAGGTCCAACAAACGTTTCCTTATGGAGAGAACTTTCCATTTCGCAAAATTAGCCTTTTATTTTTCATCCTTGTGACCCCAAGAAAAAGACATTTTTGTCTTGCAGATTTTTATAACATCATAAAACCTTTAGGAAATCATTTTATTAATACTGAATTTATTAATGTCGAACTCTCGACCTAGCAAAGGTAGATTTAAAAATTTGCCATAAGATATCAAAAAAAACACCTACAGCCTTATTTATTAGTTTTCACTAATACTTGGTTGAAGCTCGGAATAGTTAAACCGAGCTGAAGCACTTACTTCGAGTTTACGCCACGTCAAATAAGTCCTTATTTATAATATATTTTCTTAGCCGTTTTAGCTACGCCTTCTTTATGTCAAATATACTACCAAAAAAGTCGCCAATATAAAACTCTGGTTATTATAAATGTAAGCAAATCCCAGCTGATGGCCATTTTATTCATATTCGAAATTGGATATATTTAAAATTAGATTATATAAAGTCCAAATCCTATAAATGAATGTACCGACCACAATATCGTACAATTGTTAGAGCTTTTGAAAAATGTAAATCATTTATTCATGCAAAATATCTAACCATTTCATCTTAGTAACAAACGAAAAAAAATTGCTTATACTCCTTTTTGTAAATTTCACACGATGTCATGTCAAAATGACATTTAGATACTAAAACGGTTTTAAACCTCTTATGAACCAGTTTTAGATTATTCCACCTCTATTCCTAGTGTGTGTTTTTTATAAATAAGCTTTTCAGGATTAGAGTCGTAAAGTCGAAGTAACTTTATTCCGTCTCTAAAACGAGTTAGTAAATAAGGCTGCTAGAGTTTAAGCGAAGTGACAACCAGAAAGTCAAATATGAGGCTTATCTGTTCTCGCATTCCGTTTCTTCATCCTTAAGACGATCAGCCTTAGGAATATCATTACGACCTAATTCCTTGGAATGTGTTGATTTCATCAGAGGGACCAATGATTGGTTTGTTGTTTTTTAAGACCAAATGTCCATCTAATGACTCTCGAATAAGGGTGTGAGTATTTGGACTAGCTTTGAAAGAATAGCGGGGAATAATTGCAGCAATGAATGTAAATATATATTCGCAATATGAGAACACCCAGCACGACGATCACTTCTCCGTTTTCAAAAAGGTATTCTGTTGAGCAATGCTGCCTCTTTTATTCGATTATTTATAGTATGATAGTTTAAAATATATTATTACTAATAAGCTAAATCAGAATGACTTAAATAAAAACATTAAAAGCAACAGTGAAAAAAAAGGTACACATCACTCTTTTCTTTGAATTTCTTTTTATATAGCTTTATTACTGCCTCACTTTTAACTTGAAACTCTAAAAACCTACTGCGCATAATATTCAACTATTTGTAACATTTTAGTATTTTTCTTTCCAGAAAGTTATTAACTTTTCCGTATTTAATTTTTTGAACTACACCGAATGCCATTTATTAAATCTTTTTTTTTTAATTTTTCGCCCACTTAAACAGCCTTATTTATTAGCAGGGATGGGATTTTGTTGACCTAAAAATTTGGAAAAAGGCAAAATAAAACATCCAAATATGCAAAATAGGCACAAAAAAAGGCATTTATTCAAACAAATAAAATAAAAACTGAATTCAAAATGAAGAGAAAATAACAGAAAGATATTAAATTAAAAACTTAATTATATCTCTTAACAGTGCCTTAAAAGAATTGAAAGATCTCTCGATACCAGCAGAAGCGAGTGGAGCCCAATTTAAAAACTCGACGTCGCCAACTTCAATGTTTTCAAGGAGCATATGTTTCAAGCAAATCTTTTTTGTTCTTGCCCGCCGCGCTGCCGTCACGTCGCCAATAGAAAGCAATTATACTCTGTTCAACAAAAATTGTCAGTACAGGCCTTATGGGAGATCTTTTTCCAAAGCACTACGTTGGGAAAAATGCCACTTAAAAAACAGCAAGCCACTGCCTTTCCTTAAAGAATTTTTGTTGTAATTCTTTACAAAAAATTGTACACTCCAACGCGACCGTTGAATCCTACTGCTGAAGAGATACCGTCAAGTCAATACGAACGTACGCTTGTTATATACATCAGAACAGAGTTACCATTATCATTCTAAATTACAAGCAAGAAGCTTATTCAGTGGATTTTATTAAGGAGCTTTTGGGATTTGAAGCTTTTGAGAACAAGTTTTGTGAAGTTGAATATGTTGAGTGTTGGCGATTTATAATGCAAACTAGGGAAACCCTGTGAGAGCTTTAAAAGGCGACACACTTATGCAAGCCAATGAAACCAGAGTGAGAGGCAAACGTTTTTTAGATTAAGAATTTTATTTTTCAATTTGTTTTATATACAATTTGACTTAAAACTAACTTATTACTAAATTAAATCATGTTGGCTCAACAATAGGGGCCCAACGTTCTTCATTTGGCTTTACATAATGCTATTTGCTTACAATATCATATTAATGTTTTCTTAATCTAATTCATGATTTTTTTAATATTAACTAAATAATAATTTTTGATGAGTGGGCGTTTTATCCCCTGTAGTATTGATTGTTGTTCTTCTCGTAAAAGGGTGCGTTGTCGTTATGGATGATGTCTTCAAATTGATCGTCAGTAATGGCTCGGGTGTATAGATACTTGTCACGAGGCTCTAGTTCATGCTGGAGAAGTTGTTGCACTTCTGTGTTGGGATGATCTTCCAGGTTCCTGATGATTTTTCCGGAGAGCTGCAGTAAATACTTGTCCAATGGTATTAACTTTGCTTCTTTATACAGATTCCTTGTTGGTATATATTTCTTCGTCAGTGTGTTACGGTACAGTCCAGTGCAAATGCGGAGCATCTTTCTTTCAAAAAGCTTCATCTTTTTCATTGTTGTAGGTGAAATAGTAAACCAGATGGGAAAGGCGTAGGTCAGAACGGGTCGGATAAGTTGTTTGTATACAAGCAGTTTGGTTTTCTTACTTAGTCCATTTCGCCTCCTGAGAAGCGGATGGACCAAGTGCAAAGAATAGTTGGCTCTCTTCAACATCAAGTCTGCATGCCTTTTGAATTTGAATTTGTTGGAAAAGTTGATTCCTAAGTACTTCGTTGATGATTTGACTGTCACTTCAGTGTTGTCTGGAAGCTTTATTTTGATTGCATCACAGCGTGTTGCAAACGCTCGTCTTCGAATGACAGTCACTGGTGTTCGGAAGCAGATGAGTTCAGTCTTTTCGCTGTTTATCCTCAGTCCCCATTTGACATAGTATTCCCATAGGTTTTTAATGTGCTTTTGCACTCTCCTGGCAGCAATTTCTGGTAAAAAAGCGGTGGCGTATGAGATTGAATCGTCTGCATAAAGCTTCATCTTTGTACCTGATATGTTGGCTGGTTGATCAGCAGTGTAAATGTTGAACAGCAGTGGTCCAAGTTTTGATCCTTGAGGAACTCCAGCGTTAATTCCTTTGGTTAATGACACATGTTTTTCTACCTGTACATAAAAAAGTCTATGGGTTAGGAAATTTTTGATTATTCTTACCAAGTAATTAGCAAGTCCAAGTTCCGAGAGTTTGAATAGTAATCCTTTTATCCAAACGCTGTCGAAAGCTTTTTCGATGTCCAGCAAACACGCTACAGTGGTTTCCTTTTTGTTGAGTCCAATTGTAACATCAGTATGGAGTCCCAGTAATGGATGTATGGTAGAGTGTTTATTTCGAAATCCATACTGAAACTCCGGTATGACATCTCTTTCTCTGCAGAAAACGTTGAGTTTCTTCAATATCAATGCCTCCAGTATCTTACTCATGCAACTGAGCAAAGAAATTGGCCGATATCCTTCCACATTTGCGCGGTTGTTCTTCTTCGGGACAGGGACCACTTTTGCGGTTTTCCAGGCTGCAGGGAAATAGCTGTTGTTCAGGCAGTTATTGAAGATTATAGTCAACAGGAGTACAGCAAGATTTGGTAACTTTTTAAGCACGTAATTAGAAATCTTGTCGCTTCCTGCTGATTTTTTGGAGTTTCCAGTGAAGATAATGTCAGCTACTTCTTCAGGAGAAGTGAAAACATCTGTCAGCGTCGGCTCCGATGATGGGTTTTCCTCGTTGAACAGGGTCACGGTTTCGGTGGTTGATGATATCTCTTGAAAGCGAGTTTCTACATCTTCGATAAAGTCAGGAAGATGTACGGGAGGGCGATGGTGTCTGGAATTGAGTTCGCTTTTCCAACAATCAGATTGATCTTTTTAAACGTGTCAGGTCCAGGTTTGATATCTTCAAGTCTCTTCCTAAAATCCTTTTCCTGATGATGTTTTATTGCCTGGTTGAACATTGTGTTAGTGCACTGTAGTTCTGAGTGTAGTCGACGGTATTCGACACTTTCCCTGTTAAATGTCCTGTGGAATATTCTTTGGAGGCTTTTGCGGAGTCTTTGCCGGTGAGCATATATTAATTGTATATGTTGGGGTAAGTTTGCATATTTATCTCTGTTGGTGCGGGGTGTCTTCTGCCTGTCCAAAGCATTGTTGACAACTGTTTCAAATTGAGCAATGGTGTTGTCGATCTCATTATTGTTGAGATTGTTGACGCTGGAGACTTCTGGTAGGCGTTCTTCAACTTCTGAACGGAATCTTATCCAGTTCAGTTTTTCGTATTGGATTTGGAATTCGGGAATACGACGTTCAGTTGTAATCCTGTAATTCAATCTGACTCTCATTTCAACCGCCAGATGGTCCGAGTCACTATCATGTGCAACACAAGTGAAGTTTTGGAACTCGGGAAGGATGTTCGTAAAATTGGACGTCACTAAAAAGAAGTCTAGCAACGACGGAGTTCTTGGAAATGTGGGCCTATATTGTGATATAACCACCAATGAGTGAAGTTCAGGGTTGTCTTGCAGCCAGTCCACAATTGCTTTTCCTTGTGTAGATTCCCTGGTGTCCATCCAGAGTGGGTGTCGTGCATTGAAGTCACCTCCAAGTACACAGTACGTATATTGGCTAGCCAGATTGTTGATGGCGTTGAGGTCATGTATGATGTCACATCTTGTTGCGTTACACTTGTTGTATACTGAGACGAGAAGCAGCGTCTCATTATCCGACATAATGATCACAACGGCTGTAGTCTCCATGCAGCGCAGTACAGGTACCCTAACGTACTCGCTTTTAAGGTCTGATTTCAAGAGGATGGCAGTTCCTCTGGAGAGGCAAACGTTCTATCTTCCCTGTACTGACAATTTTTGTTGAACAGAGTATAGTGAGATCGTTAAAAAAAAAACCCGTTGCACACTTAGAAATATTCTCATTCATTCAAAATTTGTGTGTGTTGTGCTAATTAGTCAATACATCCGTTGCTTCAGATACCTACGTCAATTGAAAGATTTTTTTTTTTTGTATCTTTGAGACTGAAGACGAAAAATATGAAAAAAGGCAATAACACAAGAAAAGGCAAAATAAAATACATATATTTGGAATCAGGGGGACACAAAACGAGTTTGTTTAGAATCTATAGCGTCATACGACTGCGCAAAAAAAAGGCAAAGTGAGCAAAATCCCATCCCTGTTTATTAGATTTCACTATTACTCGATTCAACCTCGGAATAGTCAAACCAATTCGAATCACTTCCCTACTTCGGGCTTACGCTACGTTAGCCGTGTTTTTTTGGAAAAGTTATCCGTAGTACAGTAGGATTTTATATGAATAACAAATACAATATCCGCAGTAGGATCACTGCCGATAAAAGTAGAAGTGAAATTCTGCTGCGGAAAGAGATTTAACGTTTATTCGAGTATCGGCAGTGATCCTACTGCAGATATTGTATTGTTATTCATATAAAATCCTACTGTACTACGGATAACTTTTCGAAAAAAAACAAGGCTGTTATATAACTTGGATAACTTTAAAAAATGGAATGTATACATTTCATATCCTATAAATGATTGTACCTAACTCATTGTTTCTTAATACCGTATAGCTGCAATCACTTGCAAATCAATTGGAATATGCCCTACTCTTTTATTGCTTAGGAAAGGCCGAGGTAAAGCTATTAATTTCTTCATATTTTCTTTGGAAAATCGATACTTCGCGCAGAAAACTACATCCCTCAGTGCAAGGCGACTAAAACGAGTTTTGTACTGCTTTGGTCTTCTCCTTCTTCCAGTTAGAGCGTTTAAAGAACTTAAATCATTTATAAATAAAAAGGAGTAACATTTTACGCAGCCTATTATTAAGGTATTAAGTATGATACTACTTAACAATTTGCTAACTTTAGAGTAGTATACTTAGTAGTATACTTAGTTAAGCATACTTAATTATTTAATTTGCCTTTAAATGATGGAACTTCAATTCGTATCTATAATCGATTTTTCATTAATTCTTAACTAAACGATGGTTGTGTCAAGTAACGTAAAGGAATGTGAAAATCTAATAAGAAAAAAAATGCTGCTTCATTTTCTACAACATAGCTGTTTTGTTACACCTTGAATAAACAAACATTTGGAAGACACATTTTTATATCTGTGAAATTAAAAAAATACCATGGAACAAACACCCACCTGCGTCGCCACGAACAAAAGAAAAAGATTTAGAAATTGGGATACTTCCGGCATTTAATAATTCTAAAATATCACAACAGACAATACAAACTCACAATTATTTGAAACTACAAAATTTCAAATATGACAATTGATATGTCAAAATAAATTTTAAATTATCATTAAGTGAACTTTAAACATGTTGGATGGCGTTTAATTTAAGAGGCCTTTAAGTAACGTTACTTAAATGTGAAAATTGATTATAGATACCGATTTTATTCTTAAGCCTAGTACGCAGATCGGGAAAAATTTTGTCTCCCACACATTTTTTTTTCCTGGGACAAATTTTATTTTGGATATTTTTCCGAGCAGTACGCAGTTCGCTCGCAAAATTCATACTTTTGTGCATTGCTGTACAAAATGTCTCCACTAAATTTTGCCAGGAAGAAGAATAATACAATCATTATTTTGCGGGACGAATTTTGACAGCCACCGTATTTCCGAAAGTGATTTTTGTCAAAACTGGTTTTATGTAAAAGGTGCTGATGCTTCTCTTGAAAGCATCAAGAGGAGATTCCAAAAAGGTATGAACAACTTTTGTAAGACAACCCGTTCCAGAGATATACTCCAAAACGCATTAAATTATTTTTTATCCTCCAAACTCAAACTTTTGCGCGAGATTCGGACAAGTTTTGTAGAGATTAACAGCCCGATTCTCCCCCTTGTGAGGAGTCACAAGTCACAAGCTCTTGTGACTATTCCTTGTGAGGATTGTTGTGATTCGATAACATTTTGGTATTCTCCCCCTAATCGTCACAAGAAAACTCACAACGAAGTTCACCACCGCATGGTGAGATTTTTAAGTGTCATTATTTGAACAGCTGATTATTCAAAACGAAGAAAATACAAAATGCAAGTTAACATTATTATATTTTATTATTATTATTATTAAATAAACTGACTATCGTGAGGCTTCAAGCTCTGCTATCGCAGCATAAAGTTTTCCGAAAGCGACAAAACATTATAAATGTATTGTTTTGGAGAGCGAATGGTTCATTTGTATCTCTCAAAGTTTTCAAAAGCCGTCGGCGCTGCAAACTTCTTGATACGATTAGTTTCTTAAAAAAAAATTTGTTTGTTTAAAAATGTTACTTTTCATTTTCGTGGGAAAGATCGGTAATAATATTCACTAGAGCACTTACATTTTTGTGTACTCATAATTATTCACAAATCTAGAAAATTTTCTTACAAAATTTGCTGAATGACAATCCAAGAAATAAGAAATGTTAAACATTTATGAGTTGTGACCTGTTCTGAAGGATATCACAGTTTCGATTGTTTTTGTGACTCTCACAAGTTGTGACTGAGCGGCAGAATTCGAAAAAGTCACAAAATCAATTTCACCTCTTCTTGTGACTTGTGAGGCATCACTGACTTTGGGGATAATCGGGCTGTAAAATTGTAGAGATAAAATTTGTCTTGTCTCAATCTGCTTACTAGGCTTTAAGAGCTGTTTGGAGGTATTTTAAAGTTAAGCAACCTTTAAAATTTCTTTATAGATTTGGCTGTAAGTAAACATACCTGTTTTGATGTTTGTAAATGTCAAAGTGTCATATGAAGTTAGTTAATAAGCTTTTCAGAGTTAGACGCGCTATAAATTCATTGGAACTTTAGTCCTTCCCTAAAACAAGTTAATTAATAAGGCTGAGTTGTAAAGTTGTATATCGTATATAATAGATTCTTGTCATTTTTAGATCCATATGTATCAATATGTCTGCTGTTACTTTATTGAAAACAAATTTTCCGACAGCACTGGCGGATGATTCACGTTTTCGTTTTGAAGAGAAAATATCCCCGTGAATAAACGGTTTATCTGTTGTTCTTGTTATGTTATTAGTTTATTTTTATTTTTCTCACTCAGTTCAGTTCAGTTCAGTTCAGTTTTCAGTATTCACTTTTCACTATTCAGTTGGCTTGTCTCTTACTTGTCATTTCTGTTTGCTTCAGTTTGAATTAGAAATCGGTCGTGTGAACATCTATTTATAACCGTGTGATCCACTCACTATTAAATTCCATTGTCGATGGAAACAAATAAGAAATAGTTTTAAGTTGATAAGCTTAATCTATTGAAATAAAGTCCCAAACAACGGCCTCATCGGAGTTTTGAATAATTTGTGAAGAAAAGAATTCCAAAAATCACACCCCTAACTTGCCAATTGTATGTGTGTGGAGTGTGTATGTGTAAAAGTGAATAAAACCCGATCAAGGGTTGAATGCAAAAGGAAATTCATCTCAATTATTCATACCTAGGAAAAAATAAAATTCGTGACGCAGTTCCAGTGTTTTTATTGTCAGTTTAATTTTCAACTGCGTTTTTGCCATTGGTGATTACTTTCAATATAAAATAAGAAAAGTGACCTAATTTTTCTCCCAAACCGTAGAATAAAGCAAAAAGAAATACAACGGTGCGTCTTCCCTTTGTTTTTCATTTGCAATGCGTGATCTCGGTACGAAGATGGCCGAGCTTAAATTTGAGGCTCCTTTAGCTAAATTCGAGGAGTCCGACGAGTGGGGTGGCTGCGACTTCATAACCCAGAATGCGATCAATGACACATTAAATCTCAATCTGAAGGAAGCCGATGCGAAGATTCTCCTCCTCGAGGAGGCTGTGCGGGATGTTCATAACAGCAAGAATGGAACATCCAATTGCAATGAGAACGTCAATATGGGAATGGATAATGCCAGCAGTTTTGGAGGCGGCGGCGGCGGTGGAATCTTCAACAACAAGGATAATGTGGATAATTTTACAGAAACATTCAGCGGAAGTCTTGAGGATTTGGTCAACACTTTCGATGAGAAAATAACTAAATGCTTCGGGAACTACGAACAGAGTGTCGAGGAGTTGGCACCTGTTCAGGTGCGATCTCAGGAGGAGATTATGAATGAATGCCAGTAAGTTTTTTGTTTTTTGCCTTTTGTTTTATCAACGCAAAAATGTTATCTAATTTTCGCAGGTGATACCTATAATATGACATTGTGTTAATTTATTTTTGTACTACATACAAAATTCAGTAGAGGTTGTTCGTGGGGTTGGGTGACTACAAAGCGCATGGCAGGATATTTTTAGTTGCATCGGGTCGATCGATAATAAACTTCCAAGTCCAACACCAACTATTTAGAACTGTCAAAAAATTGGGTCCTTTATCTGGTTTTTTTCTTTTCTGTATTGTTTAGGGTTATTTTATTTGTTTTGTTGATGATGAAGGGATTTTCTATTGAAATAGTTTTCTCTTTGAATTTATAATTTCTAGAAGAGAAAACAGTGCTCACTGATGGGATTGAGTTAGATGAGTACAACTTCAGTAAAATTATACATTTTTTTGCGAAAAATGTCCCTTACAGCTTGGTCCATGTCTGTTGACTGCCAAATTCGACATAATTTCACCTATTTATTTTTTTATGAACTTTTACTTTAGTTTTGGACATGTACACGAATGGGCATAATCAGTTCAGCTCCGTCACGAATTCAATCGTTATCGGAAAGTTGTAACAAATCCAGAAAAAGAACTATCACAGAATCCATCGTAGTGGAAAATCTTATACCTACACATTTCGATTGCGAAAGGATTTGGTGATAGTTTGTTTCTTTTACGATTCGTTAAAGTTTTCGATAACCATGGCATTCTTGATATAGCAGAATATACCTTCGAGAAAATTTCAGATAAGGTGAAACTTCGGATATATGAGGAAATCCAGCGTACTTTAGGATTTTATGTCCCTAGCAGATATAAAAATATAGTTCATTAAAATAGTTGTTATTGGTGTAATTTTTTAAATAGGACTTAAATAGAGAGATGATCTATATGTACATAGATTTCAACACAAAATGTTTTAATTTTGAATATACAGCTATTTTATTACCTGAAAACAACGAAATTTAATATAAATTATTTGTCCCTTTCAATGTTTTTTTTATTTCAAAACTTCGTAACTTTTTGATGGAATGTTTGATCCACCTGAAAATTGAAATAATTATTGTAGTTACTTCACTTAGTATAATCTATGTTGATATTTGGGTGTGCCACTAATAATATTGAAATGGTGAACTAAGAAAAACACGTCCCTCGCTCTTTTTGAAAATTAGATCGTTACACTTTTTCATAACTTTTTGATGCATTTATATATCGTAATAAAATTTTTTGTGCATATTCTATATACAAAAACGAAGAAATTCAGCCCAGAAAAGTTAATGTACCTCAAAAATTTACAAACTTATCGAGGAATTAAAAAAATGTTCGACAGCGTAATTTTTATTTTAGATGTAGAAAATTAAAGAGCACACTCAAAAAAAGCTTAGAAATGCCTAGAAACCTGAAGTTATCCATAGAGTGAGTGCTGAAAAAGTAACTGTATTAAGTATCATTTTTTATTCCACTAAATGGATTATTTAAAATGAATTTTTATTTTAAACGAAAATTTTTTAACTTATTTCATGTACGTTTCTCGGACTTTTATTTTATTATTTTATAATTTTAAACACTAAATTGATGTATAAGTTATGAAATAAGGGCATAATGTATAACAAAAAGTAAGTGATACTTTACTCTCTGACATAGGTACATGCATGAGGAAAACAAAAATGGTCGATGAACTTATCGTAAGTTTTTTACGATTTGAAAAAAAAAAAAACTGGATAGTGGTGGACCAATTCTAACTTGAAATTCAAATACAGCGCGTGAAAATACGTAAGGATATGTAGGTTCGGTTTTTGAAATTAACTACTTTTTTATTTTTTTGTGCACCAGTGTAGAAACTCGACATATTTTTATCAATTAATTTTTAATGCTTTGATGAATTTTAGTAACGCGACTTGATTTACATTTCTGACGTTACTTTGATTATAAAAACATCAACTGTTTTGGTGTGCTAATGATTTGATTTTTTTTTTTAAACGAAAATCTTAAGGTACGCTGGATTTCCTCATATAGGGAAATTATTTATTTATTTATTTATTTATTTATTTACAAAGAAGCTTATAAAATAAATTTTAAAAACTCTTTAGATAAGGCATTGGGGTAATGAAAACCATAAATGCCGTTTATAGTTTCAAAACAAAGCAAAAAAAAATTAATTTAATACAATTTTTTGAAAAGATGTTGGTGATGCACTTATATTTCATTATTTTTTCCATGCAAGGATATAGCTCTTTTGATGTGCTTAATAGTTTGTAGATTTGCAGGATCAAGAAGGTGGGCTAGTTGTTTTGGAACTTCAAGGGGAACGTCTCAAGGATTCGGAGATATTCTGGACTTTGGGCATTCGATAAGAATGTGGGTGATAGACAGAGCCACTCCACAGTCTACGCATTCCTCTTCTAATCTTTGGTTGTATAAGTGTTTGGTGTTGAATATAGTTTTTCCCACTCGAAAACGGAAGAGAGTGATGCAGTCTTGTCTTGTTAGTTTAACGTGGTATGGTATATGAAATCTTTGAGGATTGTGGATTCGTAGAAAACTATTGTTATTAAACCATTTTTCTTTTAGTTCTTTGTTGTGATTCTCAAACCATTCTTTTCGAACAAGTTGATAAAAATTGGGTGTTTCTATGATAAGGGGGAGATATTGTACATTTTTCGCCGCTAAATCAGCTGCTTCATTTCCTGGGATTCCCATATGACCTGGTACCAATGAAAATATGATGTTTTCGTTTACGTCCCTTTTTAAGGAATTGAGAGATGGACATTTACAGGCTGATTTCTTTAGCCCATTTAGGACCCCCAAGTTGTCTATGCAAATAAGAGTTTTCCCGGACCATTTTTTGGATATTTGGATATTTTTTTTAGCCCTGCGAGCTCAGCAATATAATTTCCTGCTGTGAATGGAAGCAGACCTTGGTGAAGAGTAATAATAGAACCTGAGGAAATGAGTTCGGTTACTGAGTATGAGGTGTAATTTTCCGTTGATGACCCATCTGTATAAAGAATTCTATTTGGCTTTATGGAATCGATTATGTTCTTGTGCAGAACCTGAAATACTCTAGCTGGTGTAGAGTTCTTTCTATATTTTGTTAAACTGGTATCAATTTGAAAGTTGTTGAAAAGCCAGGGTGGTTTATCCTTTGTATTGGGAGGTAATTCCTCGGTAAAAGATGTGATTGGCAGGATAAGTGCAATATTGTTTAGTGCTGAAAGGGTTTTTCGTTTGTTTTTTTGTGTATACTGCAGGGTAGTTTGAATTGCGGGATGTAGAGGAAATTAATCGCCATAAAATGCGAAAATAAATTCGTATTTAGTTATAAATCAAACGCAACTGTCTTGTTTGGATTTCATTAATAAGCATCTTGCATTATAGCTTGGTAAATCCTTATTTCAATAACTAAGCTTAAGGATAGCGTACGTAAGATAAGATACGTACGCACATTCATTCAATATGTTGCAGACAATGCTGATATTAATGTCAATACACTAGACGGCAATAATACGCTCCATATAATGGGTCTTATTCAAATTGTTACTCCAAAAGAATCCGTTTTACTGGAAGAACCTATGCCACGAATAAAGCTCCTTCAGATTTATCAAAACGATGGTGTAGTTGGTTACAGTAAAATAAATGTCAAAGATTTTGCATATGGATCTGAAACAGTATCTTTCTCAAAAAAGTTGATGCAGTATGGTTTTATGGGAAATGGAAAAACGCGTCTTTTCCCGGTTGGAATGGTTTTAATGAACGTTTTAATGACGTTTACAACTTTTTGAATCGTTTTATCTCAGAAGCGGTAGCTTTTAGGAAAAAAATTATTGATACCTTTTTTATAGATAATTTTATGATCTACAATTTTTGTCTGAGGTAATTTTACGATAAAACTTACCGTTTTGAAGAAAATCGTGAAAAACCCATTTTTTTAAAGCTTTGACCTTGAGTCAATTTTTTTCCATGGGTCGTAACGATGGGGAATTTTGAAAATTTGTTTTTAATTGTGTTTTGAACAAGTTTACTCAATTTCAGCTTGATGGTAATTTTTGTAGCTTGCAATGTGTAGATTGACCGGACTATTAATAAGCATTTTGCATTATAGCTTGGTAAATCCTTATTTCAATAACTAAGTTTAAGGATAGCGTACCTAGCGCCTTTGGACTCTTTCTATTCTATACGAAGCATTAGTGCCATAAGAGTTCCAGATAATAGAGCAATACTCTAGAAAGGAACGGACCAGTGAAAAATTAATTGTCTTAAGAGTTAATAAATCTGAGAACTCACGAGTAGGTATTTCTTTTAATAAAACTAAGCATAGAATTACTTTTGCCAATAATAATGATCTATATGGGGCTTAAACGATAATTTATCATCTAGAACTATGCCCAGATCTTTTTTTTTTTTTTGAGAAATTCTTTCTATGATAACATTATTCCGTAACTCGATTATCGTCAGACGATATTGTTTGAACGATAGCGTTGCCTTTTTTTATTGGTAATTATCCACGTAAGTCGATAATCGTCAAACCGCTATCGTCAAAACGATAGCTAAATAGGTATCGTCTTACATTAATTTTGAATTTTGTAGGTGACTGTAGTTGAGTGATTGAGTTTCCACTGTAAATTGACATTTTGTATTGTTTTCTATTGAATTGACAGATTGACACAGTTTGAGAGTTTCTGAAATGCATACAAATCTCTAAAACTGTGATCGATAGACGAGACGATAGTAGTCGAGTTACGTGAAGCAAATCATGGACGATATCGTCGACGATTATCGTTTTGATGATTATCGTTTAGAAAATTACGGAATGACCCCCCAGATTTTTTTCCGAGAACAGGTTAGAAACTGACATTTAGATAAATTAAGATGAAGTGAATTGAGGCATTGAGAGCAGAAGTGGCGTAACCCTCATTTGTTTCAATTTTGACTTTATAATACATAATGGTCAAAAATAAAATTTCTTTCAACGCAAAAGTGACGTTACTTATATTTGCTCATAAATCAATACAAAAATGCTGAAACATTGTTTCTGCACGGAACTTTTCCTAGAGCAGAAATGGTGTAAAACACTTGGGCAAAATAGAAACCGTCCGTTTTGTGCCAATATATTGTTTCTCATAGTGACTATCTTGTCAATCAAATCGATCACAAAATTCTTATGAATAGCCAGGCTTACTTAAACCTTGTGACCAAGACTTTCGTCTTATCGAAAAGCAGAAAAAGTATTTTAAAGACATTTTTGGCCCTATGAATTGGCAGAGGGTTATAGCAGCTGCAAGAAAAAAGAATCCATTTCAAATTATTGTTATGGATGAATCTATGATGTTTTTGACGAAAAAATTGGAAAAGAATACAACAAATCGGAAAATTAATGTAAATAAAGGGAAGGTGGAATGGCATAAATTCAATGGCTACAATTTCTGAAAAAGACACCTTTCAATATTTTTCACAAGTACAGTAATAACGAAGGCGTGTTTTTGATACTGTGATTTTGAAAAAAAGAACACCTGCACTCATCACAGATCTCGAACTATTGTTTCCAAAATGGAATGCCGTAAGTGAAGCAAAAAAGAAAAACTTATTGGAGTTACTTAATTTTATCCCACCGAATTACCACGACTTTTATAAAAAATTGAAAACTGTTTCTATGGAAAGAGACGTTGGGCTGGTTGAGTACTTAGATGACGAAGAAGAATGAAAGTACCTATCAAGTAGTGTAAGCTTAAACTTAACTTTCTAACTATTTTGTACTTAAAAGCGATAATAATTTTTTTTTCATACCCTGTTTTTGAAATTATTGGTGTAACCAACTTTCTTTTTTAAATTTATTCCAGTATCTAAGAAGCAGTAGTGGTGTGACCCACATAAAATCCAGTAATTGATAATTTAAAGGGAAGATTAAGGTCTTAAATATAAGATATCCCACTACTTATGTCATAACTGAAGTTTATTAACTATTATTTTAAATAGGAAGCTAATAACAAACATTACTTTTTCGTTGACTTTTTAAACCGTGATTTTCTCAATAAGTGAATATTGGGGTTACGCCACTTCTGCTCTCAATGCCTCAATTTATGTCACACCACTGCGAAAGTCTTTCGAAGTCATTTTGAAGGAGTAAACCATCATGATGAATAAATATTGATATATCATTAATAAATAGAAGAAATAGCAATTGTCCAATGTGGCTACCCTGGGGAACTCCTGAACGCTCATAGATAGGGTCAAAAAAACTTGTATCGATTTTCACAATTTGAACTCGACCCTTTTAATACGATTCAATCCATTTAAGTAAATTAGAAAAATCAAAGACAAGCAAGTTTATGGAGTAAAATATTATAGTTCACTCTGTCGAATGCTTTAGCAAAGTCAGAAAAGATTATATCGGTTTGTAAGTAACATTCAAAATTCGAGATTATATGGTTTACAAAATTAATTGCTGTAGATCTTCTTGGGATAACTGAATTTTTGCAAATAGGTCTGTAATTTGATATGATTTGTTAAGACCCAGAAAAATTGGTGTAAGGAAAGAAATTTCCCATTCCTTCAAAAATAAGCCATTAAGCAATGACTTATTAAACAAAATTGTAAACGTTTCGGCTAAAGAATTTGCTGCATTTTTTAAAAATAGTGGTGAGAAGCCATCGGGTCCAGCCGACTTTGAAGTTTCTATTTGCTTCAAGGCAATTAAAACTTCCTCAGTATCGATATCAAGGCAACCCAAATTAAATCTTTCAGGTATGTTAGGAACATTACAACATAGAGTATAGACGGAGTCGAAGAAGTATTTGGCAAAAAGATTGCATATTTCTAATATATCACTTGAAGTTTTTCCTGCGTAACTCATACAATTTTGAAGGCCTGTATTTTTTCGTTTGGAATTAATAAATTTCTAGAAATCGCCACTATCATTTTTTATCTTAATCTCAGTAGAAGTTTATTTAATCATTGTATA
Organism: Philhelius festivus; assembly: GCA_963931855.1. NCBI lineage: Eukaryota > Metazoa > Arthropoda > Insecta > Diptera > Syrphidae > Philhelius > Philhelius festivus. Next base: position 121,408,493 of record OZ007556.1, on the reverse strand, counting down.
ACACTAAATTAAGAGAAACAAACAATCGTTGCAATGTAAAATACGTATTATGCAGATCTAGATTACTTTTATTAGATTTGTATCTCTTATAGGCTTTATTTTTCTTGTTTTTAATACAAGACAACGAGGCAAGGTACGCATTTATTGCATCAAAACAATTTACAACTTTTGAATTAACTAAATTGCTCTTTTTTTAAATAGCTATGAAAAGTTAGATTTCCCACTAATGCACAATGATGGACTGAGTTCTGAAGCATTGGTAGCAAACATTTTTCAATATCGACGAAAACTAGATCAAGTATACGACAGAAATCATTATAACAGTTACTAGTTTGAATAATATCAAATTGGCTGAAAACATCTACTAACAGTGCCTCAGAATCAGTTCTTATATTAAAATGGACTAAATACTTCTCATCCTGATCAAAGATCAAATATATGACATTTAAGTCGAATCAAAGGGTCTCGATTCGCCAACTGTAATACTAATTTCTCACACTCACATGTTTATTTGTTCGACTCGCCAGCGGTAATAAGGGGGTACAATTATTAGCGGAGGAGTCAGATTCTAAATCTACAAGTTTGCAAGATAGACTCGATAATATAGGCTATACAAACTAGTTCAGCTCCGTCTTAGTTTTCACTCTTATTGCTAGCTTGAATGAGTGAATGCATGTTGAGAGGGGCTTGCACTGCGACCTAAATATTTATTGTGCCCCCATCCAGAGCTAGATGAGTAGTTAACCCTACGGCTCTTCCTCCAAGTTTATCCTATTGATGAGTTTGATTATTTAGAGTACTTTCAGAGAGAATACATCAATCTTTTCCTCGTGGTAGCGTTCCAGATACTTGTTTCTTAGATGCAAAGTGCTTTACATATGGCTAATATATGTTCCGGCGTTTCGTCATAAGTATTGCAGAATCTGCATGTGGGGCTGTTTTCTAGGCCAAGGAAACTCAAATGTCTTTTTAGTTTACAGTAACACGTGAAGAGAACCTATTCGTGAAGCTGATACATTTGATGAAACGATCTTGGTTATAGTTCCAAAGAAGTAGTTTGGCCTGCCTCACTTTTTTGAGTTCCTTCTAGTTTTTGGATCTTTTGACCTCCTCGTTTTATACAATCCTATTCAGCAGTAGAGCTATGGCCTCATTAAAGGAGTCCGTTTGTCTATTTTTGTTAGGGATTCTGCTTTATTATTTCCCTATGCGATTGAATCGAGTGATTTAATCCCGTGATTCACTACTTGAACTTAAAGTATTTGCTTTGGTAAGGGTGTTTTTGCTCTGGGGATATTCTCTTAGGGATTTTTGCGGCTGGAGATTTAACCTTGGATTATGGTTTTTGGGATTACGTCTTAAGAAAAACGTTGCAAACCCGGGGTATTGCAGCCCCGCAATAAAAGTTAATTCAGAAAGAATATAAATATCGTAAATCCAAATTAAAATTTTATTTTTTAAAAGAAAAAAAAAAAAGAAAAAAAAAGTAACGAACTCGGTTAACGCAACCCTCGATTCGCGCAACTCCTCGATTTTCGCAACACTAAAATCGAAACACAGCTTTACTCTATAAGTGCTACTTTTGAAAAATGTTACATCAATTAATGCAACTTCTTGTGTTTATGCATCTGTTCATTAAAATCAAAACATCAAACTAACAAAAACGATTTGTTTGGTTTCAATAATGTTGTTTTATAAAATTTTTGTTATCTCTAAAAAAAGCCATTACAACTACATATAATTTTGTATTAAAAAAAATATAACCCAGTAAGTGCAACAACCTCGGTTACTGCAACTGCCTTAATTTCTATTAGTTGCGTAAATCGAGTTTGTACTGTATATATTAATTAGTGGAACAATCTTACAATGTACTTAAATTCCTTTTTTTTATAAAAATAAAATTAAATATTCAGCGACGACAACTCTTTGATGAACAAAACAATAATAATGAAAAAATTAAATGTAGATGAGTCTCAGCCGCTGCAAAAAAAAGTTTTTTTTTTTTTCAGGGGTGTACGAGTACTGTCCCTTATGAGGAATTGACAAATCCTCTAAGATTATGTCTCTTGTCATCGAAAGTGTTGCACATTAGCCGTTCGGAATCGGCAGAAAATTGTATATCCCCTCCGTTCTTGGTAACACGCACAAGTTATGTCAAGCTCAGCAACTCCAACGGAAGTTCCCACAACCGTAGTTAACAATAAAGCAAAAGAAATGATGACAACTCATAATCGAGTTCATTTGCCAATCGTTTGGCCTTAATTCCGAATACCGATATTATGCTGACTATAACAAATGCATCGAATCGTGCATTGCTTGACATAGCTTCGACTTCACAAAATATAAGAATGTAATTGCAGTTGGATACTAAACACCGTTCAATAAAGTTTATTTAATAATATTTTTTAAAAACGCTTTTGCTTTGATAACGAATCTAAGTGGCGCAGTCGGTAGGATTTCAATCCGAAGATTGGAATTCATAATTAAATTATCATCAAAGTGAAAACAAAAAAGTAAAGAGAATTAAATAGTTTAAAAGTGCTATTCAAATCACTGTGATTCAAATCAGAACTATAAACTCTAAAAAGAAAAAATATTGTGATTAAATAAAAAACAGATCCAAAGATCAAAATGAGTGTTAACATCGAAGACAATGTGGATCCAACTCAAGGTGTTCCCGCCTCCGCAATAAACATCAGTATTTCTGAGCTTATAAAAGAAAGCTCAAAAATAAAAGAATACTGGGGAACATCGGAATACGCTTTAGCGTCGTTTATTAGAGAAGTGGAGATCTTTCTGCCACATTTCATGGGAACTCCGCTGGAACAGTACATACTGCAACGAAATGTGATAAACAAGATACAGGGTGCTGCACTACAAGCGATACGAACACTGGGACCGAACACAGATTGGGAAAGCATTAAAGCAGAACTAATACGGAATTTCGGGGTTCGAGAGACGTACTACAATCTTCACCACCAGGCGCTGAGCTTAAGGAATAATAATGTAAGCGAATACTTTGAAAATTTGAAAGAGTTATTAGATAAGTTAAATACTAAGTACGAGTTTGATATTGTAAAGCCCTTTGAGTTTTCGCCCTCTGCGAATGAGGCAATGATTTTGAAAATATTTACTAATGGGTTAGAACCAAATTTAGCGAGTGTCGTCATAAGTAGGCAGGTTGATAATTTAAGAGATGCATATTATACGTTAGAAGAAACAGGACTTATCCAAACAAACAGAAACAAGTTTATTAAACAAAACACACACCATAGAAATTCTAATAATTCAAATCGTCCTCAATTTAATAACCAAAATGATCAGGTTAGAAATAGAAACAATAATCAACAATATAATGGAAATCGATACAATAATTCAGGTCAATTCAGAAACTATAACAATTATAATAATTCGGGCCAATATAGAAACCAAAATACAAACAACTCAGGTCAGTATAGGAATCCCTTTAACCGAAATAGAAACAATTCGGGCCAAGTTAGGAATACTTACAACAATAATAATAATGTCAATCACCGGCAACAAAATAATCTTACACCAATGGAATGTGATCATGTCCAAAGAGATGAAGCTGTAAATTTTCACTTACAGCCTCCAGAGGTGATCTACCGATAGTAGAATTAACTATAGGGAAACAAAAGATAAAATGCTTGATTGATACAGGCTCTACCACCACACTTCTTGACCAAACAAAATTGCAAACTTATGAACGAATTCCTTTGAAAAAAAGCATAGTTTTTAATACACTTAACGGAAAAACCTCCATAGACACGGAAATCATAACAGAACTTCCACAAGAATTCGAAGAAAAAGCTCGAATGAGTTGGAAACTCACATCATTTATAAACAAACATTTCGATGGACTTATAGGACAAAACTTATTAAAACCTTTGCAAGCTAAAATTGACTTAGAAAAAGAATATATAGAAATACATGGAAATAAAATTAAATTCATTAATGCATGTCCATATACATATGAGGAGGTACATATTTTAGAAGGTACAGCAGGAGACCAAAGCGTACCACAGAGTCTTTTGGGTAGCCACTTAAACGTAGAAGAACGAGAGACATTAGAAAAACTTCTTAGGAAGAATAGGGACTTATTCTATCACGAAGGTCAATACCTCAGTAGTACACATGAAGTTCAACATGAGATTGTCACTACCACAGACAGACCCATTTATGCTAAAATTTACAGATACCCTCAAATACACGAACAGGAAATTAATAAACAGGTAAAGGAAATGCTTAAACAGGGAATAATTAAAGAAAGCAATTCTCCTTATAATAGTCCGTTATGGGTAGTTCCAAAAAAATTGGATAACTCCGGATTGAAAAAATGGAGAATTGTGGTAGATTACCGAAAGCTTAACGAAGCGACAATCGATGACAAATTCCCAATTCCTAATATAGACACTATATTAGACAAGCTGGGACGGTCTCAATATTTTACAACTCTGGACTTAGCTAAGGGTTTCCACCAAATCTTAGTTAAGGAAGAGGATAGGAAAAAGACAGCGTTTTCGACTCCTCTTGGGCATTACGAGTTTACAAGAATGCCTTTTGGACTCAAAAATGCCCCCGCAACATTTCAGAGACTAATCAATTCGGTATTAAGAGAATGCATTAACCAGATATGTGTAGTATATTTGGACGACATCTTAATTTTCAGTTCTTCACTCAAAGAACATATCATAAGTGTCCAAAAAGTACTAGATAAACTAAGGCAACATAATCTTAAAATCCAGATAGACAAGTGCAAATTCTTTTCAAAAGAAACAGACTATTTAGGGCACGTCTTAACGACTGAAGGGGTTAAACCTAATAAGAATAAAATAGAAGCCATTCAAAAACTTCTATTACCGGAAACCACAAAACAGATTAAATCATTTTTGGGCATTACTGGTTACTTCAGAAAATTTATTAAGGATTACGCAAAAATTGCAGAACCATTGACCAGATACCTCAAAAAGAACACAAGAATAAATCTGAACGATTCAAATTATATAGGTGCGTTTGAAAAACTCAAAATAATCCTCACGGATTCACCAGTTTTAAAATATCCTGACTTTAACAAAAAATTTCAGCTCACAACCGATGCAAGTAATTTTGCTATTGGATCTGTACTTACACAAGATGGACTCCCAATCTGCTATGCAAGCCGTACATTAAATGATCACGAACGAAATTATTCAGCTACAGAAAAAGAACTGCTAGCAATAGTTTGGTCTGTGAACTACTTTAGACCTTATATCTATGGTAGACCTTTTGATTTAATGACAGACCATCAACCACTCAAATGGTTGCAATCAAAACATAAGGGTAAAGATATAAATCAACGACTTCAGAGATGGCTATTACAACTAGGAGAATACAATATTAATATTGATTATATAAAAGGAAAGGAAAACAAAGCCGCAGATTTTCTCAGTCGGATTAATATTGAAACAGGAGAAATTAATGTGATCGAGACGCTCACACAAAAGGAGGGAGAAATTACAGTTACACCCAATGAAAATTTAAATTTTGAAACTGACAATATGAGTGTAGATAATAATACAATTCACTCTCAAGAAGAGGAACAGAATGACCATTTTGTTATTCTAGACACAGTAGTTAATAGATTCTATACACAAATTATTCTAACAAACAATAAAACAAAAGAGATAGAGATTCTTAATAATAAAAGAATTATATATATAAACTCCGAAGACATTATAGAAGAAAGACTTGTAGACATATTTAGGAGGTTTATTAAAAGGAAAGGCAAAGTAGGTATTTTTTCGGAACTTACAGAACACGAATATAACTTAGTTCAATTAAAACTTATTGAATTATTTAACGGTGACCAAATAAAATTTATCAAATGTACATATCATGCGCAAAATATGAAAAATGAAGATGACACTTATAAACAAATAGCAAAATATCATAAAATTGAGACAGGTCATGCAGGCATAAACGAAAATTATGCTGGTCTTAAGAATTTAATATATTTTAGAAACTTAAAAGAATTGATACAAAAGTACATTAATAATTGTGATACATGTAATCAAGCTAAATACGATAGGAAACCAATTAAACAAAAATTTGAACACACAGAAACTCCAACTGACGGTAATCAAATAGTCCACGCAGATATTTATACTAATACTAAAAACAACTTCGTAACTTTCATAGATAAATTTTCCAAGCACTGCATAATATTTCATTTAGAAGACAGGAATAGCATTACTATTAAAGAAAAATTGCGATTATACTTCTCTATTAAAGGCAAACCTAGTAAAATCATCTTGGATAACGAATTCCAGAATATAAATGTTAAAGACTTTTTAAGACAAGAAAATATTGAAGTTCATTTTACTAAACCAAATAGCCACACCGGAAATTCCGATATAGAGAGATTGCATAACACCATTAGTGAGAAAATGCGAGTCCTTACTACAGAAAAATTAGAACTAACAATAAAAGAGAAAATATATAAATGTGTAGAGTGGTACAATAAGTCAGTACACTCAGCAATTAAATTCAAACCAATAGATGTTTTAGAAGGAAGAGTAGATAAAGAAAAAGTTAGATTAAATATGATAAATATGAAAGACAAGGTTATCGATAAACTTAATAGGGATAGAGAAGAGTATAACGAAGAAAGAGAAGAAGGGTTTGTTAAAAATTACAAAGCCCTCAGACATAAACAAGAACCTAGATATAGAAAACTTAAACTTGAAAATGTACATCCTTCAAATATAAAAAGACCGAATAAATTTTCAGATAAAATGGATACTACTAATATTCCTATTGATGACAACTGACGCAACGTTGACAATAGAAAAAATTGATACGCAAAGTGGATTTACGGAAATTATTGTAGGTAATGTTAACATAGTTAATAGATACGATGTTATTTTACACATCATAGACCCAACAGAAATTCTTAAAATTATTTCATGTTTAGAAGAAAATATTTCGGATATACAAGTCGAAAATGGAAAGGAAGTTTTAATAAATGAATTAGATTCACTAAAATATAAAATATACACTATTATTCCACATAGACACAAAAGAGGGCTTATTAATGTAATAGGGACAGGGTTTAAATGGTTATACGGTACTATGGATGATGATGACAGGAAAAACATTGAGGAACATTTAAAAGTCATCGATGAAAATAATCATAATTTAATAGCCCAAAGTAACAAACAAATGTTCATTAATGATAGTTTTAACCAAACCTTTTTGACACTAAAACAAACAATTGAAAAAGATAGATTTAAAATATTATATCAGTTTAATAATATAAAAAGAGAAACAGTTAAATTCAACAATAAAATAATGTACTTAGAATCATTATTAAAAATAGGAATTATAAAAGACAATGTTGAACATATCCAAAATAACATAGCTTCTAGTAGAACAGGTATAATGGGAAATAATATTTTAAGTAAAGAAGAAATAATTAAATATGATATCACTTTTGAAAAGCTTAAGAATATAAAAATGGGAACTGCTTTATATGAAGAAGAAAAAATAGTTTTTGTAATTAAAATTCCAAACGAAATAATAGAAACAAGAAAATATCTAGTAACATCCTTAACAAATATGCATTATGAAGAACTAATAATAAATGATGAAGAAATTGTAAAAATTAATGGAACTATTTACATATACGAAAGAAATGTTGATTTTAAAAACCTGAAGAAATCTAATTTATGTATATACAATAATATTTGTACCAAAACAAAGAATTCCCAAATGAAAATTGTTGAAATAGAAGATGATTTGCTATTGCTAAAGAATGTAAAAAATATAACTCTAACCAGTACTTGTGATGAAAGAATTACAAATTTAAATGGAAACTTTTTATTGAATTTTAACAATTGTAAACTAAATATTCAAAATACCACATTCAGTAACAGAAAAGATATATTTGAACAGAGATTCATTATTCCTTACGAGATAAATCTAAATCATACAACAGAAACACTTAATTTTGATGATATAGTAATGAAACAAATAGAAAATATCGAAAATATAAATGAATTAAAATTTAATCATAAAAATCACATCTTGTTAAATGTATACATTGTAATATTTATAATTTTGTCAATCATAGCTATATTCATTTATGTTTATATTAAAGTTCAAAAAATGAAACGTACAATGTATGTAACTCAGGAGAGTTTCAAATTAAAGGAGGGAGAAGTTATGTCAAGCTCAGCAACTCCAACGGAAGTTCCCACAACCGTAGTTAACAATAAAGCAAAAGAAATGATGACAACTCATAATCGAGTTCATTTGCCAATCGTTTGGCCTTAATTCCGAATACCGATATTATGCTGACTATAACAAATGCATCGAATCGTGCATTGCTTGACATAGCTTCGACTTCACAAAATATAAGAATGTAATTGCAGTTGGATACTAAACACCGTTCAATAAAGTTTATTTAATAATATTTTTTAAAAACGCTTTTGCTTTGATAACGAATCTAAGTCACACAAGAACGGTTGAGAGTTGTAAGTCACTAGGTCCTGGTTCTCCCCGAGCTGTTACACCACCGAATTTATTTATTTATTTTATGAGAATCAGTTGCTAAGGATTCTATAAAAATAACAAAGGGTAAATTAATTAAAAAAGGCATAGTAGAAATAATTTGAAAGTCATAAGTTGAGTTGTAGTCATAACATTTACACATAGAAATAAGAAAATTTATGTATGAAATTAATGAAAAATATAAATAAAGAATTAGGTAGAATTTGGCTCGATGACACGGCAAATTAACCATACCAGCAAATGAAAAGAAAATGTTTTCAAACATACTCGTATGATATGAACGTAGAGATGTTTTTGACCGGTTTTTATGGGACGTAGAATAGTCTTCGTTCGATAATACTTTTGAATCATATGTGATTCATGAATCATATATGATTTATTGGACAGTGAAGTTTCTAACTAACAAAAAGATGGAAACCTAATAATCGTTATCAGTGAAATTGTATGACAAACAATTATTTACTCAGTTAGACTAAAAGATAACTGCCTTTCGTTATCAGTAGAATACAATTGAAAATAATTTTTGTTTTCAATAAGCTGATTATCATCGGTCGAATATCAAAAACAAACCTTAATGATATTCATAGTCTCGAACTTTAATGTCATATATCTTTTAAGGGTGTATGTTTGTATTCGGTTTATCTAAATGGTAGTAGCATTTGTATCTTTTAAAGTCGGTTTGTTAAGCGTCTTTGTTTAAAAATATTTAGATCTTGCTTGAAGAGAAGGCATTGCAGTTGGTAAACTTTTTTCTGAAGAAAATACTTATACGGAAGTTCGAAACACACTTCAATTCTCTTCAAAAATGTTTTCAATATGAAAAATTATAGAGAAAATCACGGCTTTCGACTAAGAAAGTTTTGTCCTCGAAATCAGTAATTGAGTAGTTCTTAAAATACTTGAGAAGTACTTTCAAGTGCAATGGGTTATTGCGTAAATTTATTTCTAAATGGATCTCCATAGTAGTTAAGATATTGTTTTGTTCTTCAAAATTTTGTAACTTTTGCGGTTTCCTAGAAGTAAAAAGCCCCAGTTAATTAAACGCAGCTGTGGAAGCTACGAGGGTAGTCCCAGAAGTATCCGAGCTAACAAAGAAAAAACAAAAAATTTGGGGAAAAATATCTTTATTTCTTCATAGTCTCCTTTTAGCTCGATACACTTTTCCCAGCGAAAACTCTGCTTTATTGCTGTGAAACTTTGCCAAACACTCGATTGAAACATGCTCACGACGACGCTGGTTTTGTTCCATTGTGAGTAACCGCGGCACCCATCTTGCGCACAGCTTTCTCATGTCCAAATTTTCGGACCAAGTGGATAACATCATTGTCCAAATTTGATGTTTCATAATCAAGAAAAGTGTTCAGTTGGGATCCCGGATCAAAAAGAGATTCCGGATTGCCAAATAAAAACGACATTAATAGTTTTATTCACTGACGAAAAAAAAATCGGATAAGAACAACACAAATTCGTTTAAAAATCTGAACAAGTTTGAAAAGAAAATGGCTACTTTAGTTGTCAACGAAAAACAAAAAAGATTTTTCCCAACATGTAGACATGTATGTATATATGTACATTAGGGTGATTCAAAAAAACGCTTTTTTCGAATTTTAGGGAGTGCACCCCAAAATATCAAAGCTTAACTCGAAAAAAAAATTTCCTCAAAATTTTATCAAAATCGGATGTGTTTTAGATAGTGCTACCAGCGGTTTTTCATTTTTTTTGCTTGAAAATCGGATTTTTTCCCAAATCTTCAAAATTGAATAACTTTTCGAGTTTTAAAAATAGAAGCGTGAAATTTTCAGAAAATGTTTTTCCAATCATCTAGTTAATGAGTGTTGAATCAGAAAATGTATTTTTGAAATACATTTTGTACAATTTCTTATGGTAACATCAAAGAAATGAGGGCTTAGAAAAAATAGGCGCCAAAAATCTTGAACATAATTTTGCGTTAAGATTATCACTTATTACTCCAAAAAGATATTTCTTTGGTCAAAATCTTAAACGCGGGCCAATTTGTTTCAAAATATGAAAAAAACACACAAACCAAAAAAAAAAACTATCTTTTTCATAGTATAGAAATCAGCTTTATTTTAGTAATTGTAAAACGTATACATACAGTTTTTAACATTTTATTGATTAAATACTTAAATATTTTTAATGGCATCGACAGTTGTTTTTTCATTTGCGTTCGCAATATTCTTTGGATGCTTTTTGACTTCAAGGATTATTGTTTGCTTCTTCTCTTTTCGCAACGTCATTAACAACTTTTTAATTTTTCACGATATTATTACAAGTCAGTAGTGATCATTCTACAGCAATTTTGAAGGTTCAATTTCGAAAAGGTTCCCTTTTCAAATCAAGAAATTGAAAAAACCTCAAAATTTGTTCGATCACAAAGCCTTGGAATTCTATTTTTTCAGTACCATTACCTTATTCAAAATCTACCTTCATTTTTCCTTCTTCCTTTTTAACTCGACAATTATTTATCTTCAAAATTTTTACCATTTTAGATTTTGTGTTTATTTCAAGATTTGTATCGAATAAGCACAATTATTTCCTTTAATAAATACCATAAATATAAAAATATAAAATTATATAAGAGTAAAGGTTTTTTAAGAATTCCAAATCGGAGCACATACTGAAAAGCGGGCTTCATACCACCTGAATATCTAAATGGACACACTGAAAAGTCCGATTCTCTTTATGGCCTATTTCCCTCTTACAGTCATATTAAAATTATTGAATCTTGAAACATGTAAATTTTTAGTTCATAAAAAGCTTTTGACATTCATCTCGAGCGATCAAATGCTCCAGGGAGTTCGGAACATTAAATGAATGAATTATGATCTTTCCAATAGTGTATATTTGAACGAATATTTAAACTATCTAACTACATTTCCTCACTCTTATTCAAAAAAAATAACGATTTTCAAAGCAAAGACATACAGTTAGATTTACAATTAATTTTATAATATTTTTGACTTAAAAGTTAAGTACGATAGAAAAATATTTAAAAGAAAGATTAAAAAGTAAGGAACGAACGAAAGAGAAACAACACATAAATAGTGGAGATGTGGATTGTGTTCTTTATTTCGATTATAATTATTTAAAAAATAAAATGTGAAGTTACTTACTTTAAAATAAAATTTTATTTACACACACAAATTTTTTTGACATATGTTTGCGAAATAAAAGTTTTGAATAACACTGGCAGATTGTGATAATATTTAATTAGATTCCAGTTGAATATTCTTATGGGTAAGTTATCATTAAAACTGTAAGGAGGCTCTGCTTTCCACATGGAGTTTCGGCAAAAAAAAATAATATTTAAAAACTATGTATTAGGAAGTGTAATGTTTTAACGGTATAGTATTGCAATTCTAATTATTAAAGCGTTTATAATCATTTTTTGAATTATTTTAAAAATTTATTCGAAAGTTGAATTTTGGTAAATAATGTGATATAGTTACAACGTAATATTAACTAAATTGTAGAGTGCTGCAGTTTTTTTTAAATATTATAATTAATAAATATTTTAAAATTATATATAAATTATTTTAAAAATTTATTCGAAAGTTGAATTTTGGTAAATAATGTGATATAGTTACAACGTAATATTAACTAAATTGTAGAGTGCTGCAGTTTTTTTAAATATTATAATTATTAAATATGAAAAATTGGTATTTTGTTAATAGAATAATTATTATAATTATAAATTGTTGAAATGAAGACTAAGAGTTTTGATAAACCTTTGAATAGTGGTTAATTCTACACTACAAAAGTAGTTTTTTTTTTTGGTTTGCGTGTTTTTTTACGTATTTTGAAACAAATTGGCCCGCGTTTAAGATTTTGACTAAAGAAATATTTGTTTGGAGTAATAAGTGATAATCTTAAAGCAAAATTATGTTCAAGATTTTTGGCGCTTATTTTGTCTAAGCCCTCATTTCTTTGATGTTACCATAAGAAATTGTACAAAATGTATTTCAAAAATACATTTTCTGATTCAACACTCATTAACTAGATGATTGGAGAAACATTTTCTGAAAATTTCACGCCTCTATCTTTAAAACTCGAAAAGTTATTCAATTTTGAAGATTTGGGAAAAAATCCGATTTTCAAGCAAAAAAAAAAATGAAAAACCGCTGGTAGCACTATCTAAAACACATCCGATTTTGATAAAATTTTGAGAAAATTTTTTTTCGAGTTAAGCTTTGATATTTTGGGGTGCACTCCGTAAAATTCGAAAAAAGCGTTTTTTTGAATCACCCTAATGTACATAGATGCTAGATGTATTAGAAATAAAATGCATTGAAAAATATTTCTCGTAAGGTATAAGCCGATTGGAGTCCGTACAAAGTTTTAGTTTAGAGTTGTCTTATTTTTATATAAAGTTTATACTAAGCACTGGTTCTCCACGAACTATTGCTATGGGTTTTTGGACATCTCCTCTTTATAAATCAAAGTTTTTTTTGGGTGGTGTTTGAAAATGTTCAACATTTTGTTTTTATTAAATAAATCGTTCGAATTTCATTTAAAAACAAAATTACCAAGGGAAAACATTAAGATAATTATAGTAGGGTAAGAAACAACTTTTGCTAGAAGAACTGTTCTAATGTATAATTGCTCATTATACGGCCCCAGCTTATCTATAAAGCTGTCGAATTTTGGACTGTAAGATTGCTCTAGATTCGAGCTAGTCACCTTACCACTATCTTGCAGAATCATTTAACTCTGCCGCGCCCCGGTGAGCCCACAGTTCCAAATCAAAATATAAATCTGAGTCAACTTATTCATACGAGTACATGAAAAGGTTAGGTTTATCGTAATATATACGAAATTGATGAATTCGCGAAAATGAAATCCAAACAAAATTTGCGAAGTGTGTTTAGTCTAATTGTGGATTATTAAATGCCATCCGGACCTTTGTTATTTTAAACCCGCTTCTTCGGGAGAATCCGCATCACAATCAAATAAATTGAAATGTTTTTTTGTATGTCTACGTATTGCTCCCTTAAAATTAAATTTCTGCTTCTTGGCTGACAAAGACATTCTACTAAGACGGTCTGTGAACAGTAGTGGATTCAGACGACTTGATACTTCAAATAGGGTCCCGTCATTGATGTATCAATACAAAAATTTAAATTTAAAAACGATATAAATACAATTGGTAAGCGGTTGATCAAATAGAAATATTTACAGATAACTTTAACTTTTTTTTATAATTTACACATGGTCAAATGTTTGTTGTGAGTCTTTTATGATGTTCAATATAAACATGGCACGAGCGATGGGGAAATTAGGGGAGAGAGAAAAGAGGTGTCGATGAACATTGGTCTTGAATTTTTGCAAATTGAAATGCCAAGGGAAAACAAGCAATGTAAATAGAAGAGGGCCTAGTACAGAACCTTGAGGAACACCAGAAACGTTGGGAAGGAAATGAGATAGGTTATCAACTTATTACAGCTTGTTTTCGATATATCAAATAGGAATAAATCAACTTTGTCTCAGCAAGTAACACTAGAAAAGTTGATTCATGCATATCATGCGCTTTTCTAATATCATCAGTCAGATTTAAGACCAGGGCCCTATTGCACCAACCACTTTGCACTTTGCAACTTTTAAAAATAATTTTCTGCAAAGTAAAAGTGCAAAGTGTTTCACCAAAAATTAAAAGTCCCCGACTTTGCACTTTGTAATTTTTGAAGTTTTTTGCAAAGTGAAAAGTGTGGGCGTTGCACCAACTAAAAATGTAACTTTGCATTTTCAATTGTAATTTGAAAAGTTGCAAAGTGAATGAGTTTAAATGGTTTCCACTTCTTTTCGTTGTTAGAAACAACATTAAAAAAGTTGAAGTCTTGTTTTTTACTTAAACAACGATATCTTTTGAAAGCGTCTCCCAATTTTGTTGCACTTTGCTTTATCGTTTGTTTATTTTTTTTTTCATTATTATTTAGAATGTTGCTATGCTGCAATTATTGCTGTATACAATATTTGTTTAAATAAGAAAATAATCAAATTTGTAATATCTAGCATTATTTTAACTTGCGATTGCAATTGTTTTGTATTTTTTTAATAAAAATTTTTTCTTTGAATGATGCATAATTTTGAATAAGGTGGTTGGAAACGCTGGATGAGGCCCTGTGGCATGATGAAAGAGCAGTCCATGTAGTACCTTTATGTTATAACTCTTACGTAACTATTATTATACCCGCCGCCGTCTTCAAAAGGCCGTTCAGAGCGATTGATTGAGGCCAACTACAAATCAAATTTTTTCCTTGCATATTATTGAAAAGCTTTGCAGAATTTGAAATGCAAAGTGCAAAGTTTTTTGTTTGGTGAAACGAAATCAAAGAATTCTTTGCAAATTGGCAAAACTTTGCACTTTTCAGAAAAGTACTTTTCAGTTTGCAAATTTGTGGTTGGTGCAACAAAATTTGCAAAAAAGGAATTTTTGTTTTGCTTTTCAAAAAATAATTTCCTCTTTGCAAATTGGCGTTTGGTGCAACGAAATTTGCAAAGTTAAAGTGAAAAGTTGCAAAGTGCAAAGTGGTTGGTGCAATAGGGCTCAGCTTTAATTTATTTTCATAGTAAGACGGCAACAGTGTCTATGTGGGATTCTAAACTCCGAGTTATAATGACCTAAGCAGCTGATTATTTAGCAAATCCGCCCCTGTCTTTGACATCTATACAAAATTAAAATGCTTCAGTTCGTAAGCAACTGTAATGTTGCCTAATATAAACCTGGCATGACGTGAATTAATTTAGATTATGCGCTGTTATCAAAGTCTTCTTTACAATGAATAAAATTATTGAATTAGCCAACTATCGCATTTCCATGGAACACAAACTCGTTGGAGGGAATTGCAAACAAAACACTCAGCATTTTGTGTGCCGCTAGTCTTGACTGAATGAATTAAACGATAATCTCAATGTCCGTCGCCAATGTTTCCCTTGTTTCAACTTATATGGTATCGCTAAATTAATAAAAGTGGACAGTTTCCTTTCGCTTTATTTTTTTTTGTTCGTTTCATTTTATTCGTCGATGTCATATGATGTGTTTTGGAAAACCTTAGAAATGACAGAATAGAAAGAAAGTGTGAGCAAACGCATGATGATGTCACTTCAAATGAAAATAAATACCAAGAAAAAGCAATTCTTCAATACGTTACGACGACTCCTATGTTTTTATACAGAAAAAACTTTAATTAGCAATTAATGAATTGTTTTCCGGAATATGTTAAAACTTAATTGTTTTTTCTAAAAAAAATGTTTTTTCTGTTATTTCAAGTCTTCCTCAAGTCTTCATCGTATCTTCACCCTTGACTTAAATCGATTTCTGACCTTTAAATTAAGTATGAAACCAAAAAGTAACTTTGAATAAACAAAGAAGCCAACAAACCACCACCGGCTCATATTTTGCGATTGTCAGGGCCATTTTTAATGGAAACATTATCACTTGGTACAAGTTCAAGCCCTTACAAAATTTAGAGGAGGAGGAGGAGGAAAAAGCAACTCATTTTTTCATAATTGTGTGACATGGTGAGGACAGTAGAATGTATTGTCGACTATTTCAAAGCTTAGATTTATGTTTTAAGCCTCATGCGTCTCTCTTTTTATTATTAGCCTACCTTAAAATGCATGACTAGAACATACCTATGTGTTAATCAACAAAAGTTGCTTTGTGTAGGTAACAAATTGGATTATTAGACCGATTTTTTATCAATTTTTTGTACGAGGGTTGCCCCAAAAGTCCTAGATCTTTAAATGAAAAAACAAGGTTTTGTTTGAAAAATGTTTATCCTCTTGACTTGTGCCATTGCATGCCTTGAGGCAGTATGTACATATATTAGTTACAAATAAAGTTAAGATTAAAGTTATACATTGATCGATGATAAGAAACACGAAAAAGTGAGTCTCGTTATTCTGTCTGTCTGTTCCACTACAGCCTAAACGGCTCTGCCGATTTTCTTTAAACTTGGTAGATAGCATTTTTAATTCCCCAACCCACGTTTTTTCAAAAATAACGGTACTTCCCATACGATTTTTTTTCTTCTCAAAAACTGTTCCACATGTGTTTCTAAAAAAATTTAAAAAAAATACTTTTAGTTCAAGCTAGGTATTGCTTGAAAAAAAATTTCCGAAAAATGGTTTTGGTAATTATTTAGAATTGGGGCTCCAGACAAAAATCGCTCCAAAAATTTTTTCATGCATTTGGGGTCATTTCTGAGGGTACAAATAGTAAATTTAAGGCGGGGGAGACATATTATTTCCATTTTTTCAGACATTACATGGTAGGACTTACATACGATAAATCAATGAATTTCTTTGGTTAAACCCTATAAAACATGTGTACAACACCTTTAATTATCTTATTCTATCTAATAAAATAGTTTTCAGGTGGGGAACATTTTTTTTGGAGCGATTTTTGTCTGGAGCTCCAATTCTAAATAATTACCAAAACCATTTTTCGGAAATTTTTACAACATAAATTGTATTGTAAAATTGTATTTTGCTCTAGTAATATTCATTTTTAAAATTTTTAGTCTTTCATTTTATTTGTCATCAAAATCGTTTTTTGTGATAAATAAGGTTTTTCAAAACGGCTGTATGGCAACTTTAGTGTTGGAGCTAAAACAAAATCGGATGCTCTTCTAGGGAAATACCGAATAATCTTAAATACCAAGTTTGAACAAAATCGCTTCAGCGGCTTAGGCTGTAAGTCAAGGTGCAGACAGACGGAATTGCGGGACCCACTTTTCATCAACTTTGATCAAAATCTCGAATTATAATTTTTTTCCAAATGCAGAACTTGCCCTCTAGTACCCTTATCGCGTGTAAAAATATATCTTACCGATCAGTTCTAGGATTCCTAGGGATTTGCAGTAACAAGTAGTGTCTTTGTTTAGCTTTTGCACTTTGTGTTTTTCTTTGAGTGCGTTTCCTTGTTTAGATTCCATTCATATTACTTAGTTAACGTCTCCTTTTCTGGCTTCTTTTTGTATAGTTACCTTCCTATTTTCTAAAACTGGATTAACCTCCATTTGAAGATTATCTGAGGGACAGAGAACGTCTGCATAAGGAAAAAACTAATTCACTACAACTCATGATGGTTCTTCACTATGAAGAGGTCGTTTTTTAAAAGAGCAACAGAATCTCTTTGCATTGATTATTCAAGAGCACCACCATCACCAAGAAAGGTGAGTAGCTCTCTCCTGCCCATCCTCTTTTCATCTTATTGCGCTTCTTGTTAATCCATATTGTATAGGTATTCTGGTTTGGTTACCTTGTGCTATCCAGTTCTGTATATGTTGCAGCAATGTCTAACCAACCATCCATCCATCTTTATAGTTAAACGTTCCCTTTGTGAACAAACCTTAAAGTGGAGTGAGAATTTTTATGGTATACCAAACCCGGTTGAAGAATAAAATTAAATAATAAAATCTCACCTCTGGTGAACATATAGTTACTTTCATTATAGAAAATTTAAAAATTTATAGGTTATGTCTATACTTAATTATTTATTTATTTTTTTTTACTTGTAATATCGAAAAATCAAATCTATAAATACCCTAAAATGATTTTAGGTCTAAGAACCGTGAGCAGCGGAAAAAGTCTATAAAATTTTAAATACATATGAATGCATTCATACCTACATATATTCTTATGTACTATGTATGTATAGTATGAATGAATATACATATATACTCGTATTTAAAGAATGACGAAATTTAGAACTGAAGTTGACACGTTTTGTTTCTTCTTTTTATTGAACGAAGCATGTCCGAAAATGTGTGGATGCTATAAATTAAGTTGATCTTTTTACAAAGTTATTTTATCTTTTTGGTTAGCTGATTTAGATCTGTTTTTTTTTTTTTAATAAATAATATATATGAACTTTAAAAATATTATTTTATCGAAATCCGAAGTATTTTTAAATTTTAAATTTCATTCTAAAAAGTTTTTCGGAAAGTAAAATAATAAATTAAATTTTAAAATTCTTTTGGAATAAAGCTTTTAGCATTAGTACTATAGGTTTTTAAGAACTAACACATAGTTAAGCGAAATTATGGAAAAAATAAAAATAAAAAGAACTAAAAATTAATTTCTTCTCTGATTTTTTTCTTAATACTAAAATTTTGCTGAACAATTTTGGAATGCAATAATTATTTTTTTTTATTATTTTAATTTTTTTTTTAAGGAATTAATGAAATATACGGGAATAATACAATTCAATCATCCAATTATTACAATCACTTGGGTGATAACGGGTTCGAAATTTAATTAAAATCATTACAGTCGTTCTTGATCGACTGTAAAAACAAAACAAAAATGTTTTATGACAGCTACCCGTTGGAATTTATACCCAAGGAAATCACATACAAATGGATACGTACCACATTTTAAGCAAATCGGTCAACCCGCCTAGGCACTAACTAGATGTTCAATTAAAAATCAAGTTCTAAAAATAATAGATTGGCAAAATTAGAACCTTAATGCTTCCATGCAGTTTCGTATCGTTTAACATGCTTGGATTCAGGATCTTACATGTCTGAAACCAATAATTTAAAGTCTTACACCTAGTGCAAAAGCAATTCTTTCTTTCTTTGCATTCTTCTTGATTCGTTGGCACTACAAAGAGTTGTTGTTCCCTGGTCTAAGTTCGTTTTTACTTGCGACTTAAAGGTACTTTAAGGCAAGTTATTCATTCGTAACAAAATCGAACTCGAGATTTTGATCAAAGTTGACATTACGATGATAGCGAAGACGAAAAAAGGGAGTCTCGTAATTCTGTCTGTCTGCCTGTCTGTTAGTATGTCTGTCTATTTGTTCGACTACAGCCTAAACGACTCGGCCGATTTTCTCTAAACTTATTGGTAGATAGTGTTCATATTTTTTTTTTCAAAAATAACAGTACTTGCCATACGATTATTCAAGAAATTTTATAAATATTTTTTTTTTTTTCAAAAATTTTTTGAGAGATTAAAAAAAAACACAAAATTTCTCTAAGTTAAAGCTAGGTTAAAAAAGTGTTCCCGAAAAATTTATTAATGATACCCCCTTTGGAACCATTTTGGAACCTTTGGCACTTTCATCGAAGAAACCGAAAATCTGTCAGTACTCGGATATGTGTATCAACGATGATGATATCATGATACCGCCGAAAACGCACCTAAATACTTTCTACATCAGTGTAAAAAATGTTGCACCCCTTCTTATCTGGCTACAGTTTATAGAGCGTTTATACGTGCTAAACTCGAGTATAACTCACATCTTTGGTCAGGTGCAATCCAAACTTCTCTTCATTTAATGGATAGAATCCAGAACAAAGCGTTAAAATTGATAGGAAACATGAAATCTCCTCAATATCATCGGAACGTTTCATCTTTCCTTGTGTTATCGCTTTCTTTACAAGCAATGGTCACTCGAAGAAGCTAGTTGCATTCCTCCCCTCAATAAGTTCACCCATTATAGCCGTCTTACTAGAAATATTCCAATGATCCTAATTTTGGACGTACCATCAAATACTTAGATTATTTTTCAATTGCAATTTCAATTTGCAAACATTTAAGACCAATGTTCTTCGACACCTTCTTTCCCTCCCTCCCTTATTTCTGCATCGCTCGTACAATGTTTATGTTCAACATTATAAGAGTTTCAGTATACCCTTGAGCGCGTCTGTATTATGAAAAAATACGACAATTTGGTTTTCATCCTTCTACATACTAAAAATTATGAGAATTAAATATTAATACCAATACTTTTTTACGATCAAGTTTAAAAGACCCAACTTTAGAGTACAATCAATTGGGAAGGGCATTTTTGACGACGAACTTTCGGAAATGAAGATCAAAGACTCTACTCTCTACGCGACGAAATGGCCCTAGGACGAACTTCGGTTACTTCTGTGCCGTGCCCTCCGTTTTATTCTTTAGATTGCGAGTAAGCGGACTGAGGGCGGTGCGGGGGCCGGAAGTTTACAGTGCGTGGGCCGGGAGATCACTCAATCGGTTTGGCTATTTTTCAGCACCAGTCAACAAGCTTCCCAGTTTAGCATTATGTAGATGGTGCCGGATGAGTTTAGCGGTCCAGTTGAGTGAATGATCCAAATTCCGGATGATTGTGCAAAAGCAACACGAGTGCACACGTGTTATGGTATCAAAATGGCGCACTTCATCGCTAATTAGGCCACAGGGCTAGACTGGCATGGGTCGCCATTTCTACCTAGCTATCTCCATTTTGCTTTAAGTGGGTGTTAATAGCATACTTTTATTTAAAACCACGTTTGCCTATAGAACTCATATAAACATACAGTAGTCACTCGATAATGTGAACTAGGAATTAAAACAAGGCTATTTCGGATTTTAGAGGGATTCACATTACTGGAACTTTTTTTCAGTTTCTCTTTATCGATTAAAATCGATGCACTTTTTTTTGGTGCCATTACACAAACTGAACATAACAGAAAGCATAACAATGTAGTGTACCTACACAACTTGACAACTTGTTGACTGCAGCTGCTTTCAAAACATTTAAATTTTTCTAGATAAATAACAGTAAATTAGTCCCTTATATTGCACGCAGAACTAACAAGAGAAAAAAGGAAATTATGAAAACTTTTACAAAAAGAAATTCACATTTAAGAGTGCGAAAATTTCTCAAGTTCACATTATACAGATGCCAATGTAAAGTTTTGAGAGAAATTCACATTATCGAGAGACTAATGTATATACTTTTACTTGCTGCCTAGATAAAAAGAAACTGTGAAATATGTGTGAAATATCAAAGTTACCCAATAACTTAAAGAGCTCTTAAAATATCAGGAACTAGCGATCCGCTCCGGCTCCGGATGATAAGCACTAATTATCTTTAAGTACTCGCAGCGAATGACTTACATATGTTCAATGGGATGAACGAAGTTTCAACAGATATCTTCACAGGATTACTCATCAAAATCGCTCACTTAGTTTTTGAGTCCATAGGGAACATATTTTATTTATGTACATACATACTCGTACCGGACAAAATATAAAACCCGAAAATCTAATTTGCATATTTGGAATATGAAAGAAAGTGTCTAATTCGCAAAAAATACGTTAAGTCCATTGCATTTTGGAAAAGGTGATTGTGGAGTAACGAGACTAAGTTCGACCTATTTGGTCATAAAAAGCGATGGCGTGTTTGGTACAAGCCCGGAGAACAGCTCATCTAAGAAAATGTACAGAAAACAGATAAACACTGAGAAGGATGGTAAGAGGGTATTTTGCGTGGTCGGGAACGGGAAATCTTGTTCGAATCATTCGCACAATGACATCAGATGTTTAGATTGATGTAATTATTTAAAGAGTCTCAGCTTAAAGTCTGTGATGAAGATGAATTTATTTTCCAACAAGACAATGACTCGAAACATACGGATCGGAAAACGTCGGATTTCGTATATTCTTCGGACACAAAAACTCCCCGATCCCATTAAAATATGTAGTCTATCTTGGACCGGAACTTTAAAAGGGAGAATTTTTTAAAAAGCAAACATTATTTGATGTCTTACGCAAGACCTGGGATAAAATCGATCAGCAACAAAGCCACAACTACGTTGAAAGTATGCCCCGGCCGAATGACATACAACTCTCAACCATTCTTGTGTGCGCGCGTTACCAACCAGACAAAAATTACCTTTAAAAAATATCAAATGAAAAAATCTAATTCAACTATTTGTCATGGTTTCATTATGTTGAATTCAAACCTGACTACCTGCAACACATTTCGAAATAACACAAAGAATTTTAATCTATTTTATATTATTCGCTTCCACAATGTGTGCCACGCCAGTCTTCCTCAAAAATTTTATTTTCCACGCGATCATTCTATGAATGTAATAGTTTTCACACCAGCAAAATAAAACCCCTGATCTCGATTTATATTTTCTCGTCTGTCCGTTCCTTAGTGTGTGGGATGCGATGTGTTTTAATTTATTTATTCTTCAGCAAAACGATGATCTGCGATTCTTATTCATTTCAAGAGAGATAAACAAATAAAAACTTGGGAATCTTTTTTGGCCATGATCCAAGAAGTTAATCAGAGTCATCAGACACAAACTACGAGTAGAGGAGAATCTCTACAGAAGAAGAAGAAAAAGGTTATCAAGTTCTGAAGACCATAAAAGTGTGTTAATTAATTTCGTTATGCTTTATAATGGTTAAATTTAACTTAAGTTTTGTGGAACAATAGAATTATTTTTTTAATTTTTTTTTTGAAAATTATAAACAAATATGTTGGACGTATATTTCTTACAAGAACTTATTGTAAAAAGAAGTTTCCTCAACCGCAACCGAACACGATTTATTATGGGAGCATAAAGATCAGCATCGACGATACGCTCATTGAGTTGTTATTTCTAGTTATTTTTATAAGGTTTTATTCTTCCTTTTAATTGATTGAAATTTGTTTGTCTGTCTGTAAGTACCCTTAACATGAATACATTTGTTGAAAGACGAATCCATAGTCATCTGTTATGATGTTAAGTGTCTTGGTTTTTCAGTAATGTCTTGATCTGGAGTATAGAATCCACATAAGTCATACGATTAACTGTATGAAGAACAATTAACGTTGTCCCATTTTCCTCTAGAAAGTAAAGACCCAAAATGTAATTATGTTCAATGACTTTAGATGTATTTCTTCGTAGTTTAAGGTCCTTCAATATAATGTCAAGATGTTTATTTGTTAATGGCATGTGCTTGGTCTTATTCTTATTTAATTCATCGTGAGAGACTTTTACCGTTCACCCTAACAGTTATACAGGTTTATTGAAATAAAAAAAATTAACCCCTAGTATAACTCAAGAGTTATTTTTCGTAAGTGTAAGGCTTAGGTAACAGCATGTATAAAATCAACTTGTCGCAATTCTTGTTATCATTTTAATTTTGTGTCCAGTGTTATTCCGACATACCAATATTAACAAATAGGGCGGTCCAATGTCTCACTCTAAGTAGGTCAGCCACGTCCCTCAATCGTGGTAATTGGGCTCCCTTATCATTTGTAAACATGAGTTGTGAAATATATTCTAAATACCTGTAATCTATTATTTTTGTAATGTCTGTCAACTTAGCATTACAACCTTAAAATGTTAAAGAGGTAATAATTGGATTAATTGACATGATTTTGTCGTAAATTTAAAATTAAAAAAAATGTCCGTGCTTGTTTTTTTTTATACAACCCTTGGTAATGCTAAGTTAGCACTACTACCCCTCATAATAACGTAAAATGAACTCGAAAATAAAAAACAGGCAATGTTAATAATTGTCGTAAAATAAGAGTTCTTTGTTAATGACTTGACAATCAAGTTAGCAATACCATAAATCTTAGGCTAAAGTAAACTAGAAAAAGAATTATCACAGCGTAATTATCACTGTCGTAAATTTGTCGCAAGTCGTAGACGAACAAAAATTGTCGCATCCTCTTTTCTCAAAAAAAAACTTCAAATTTTTTTTTTCAAAACTCAATATTTCGAAAACCCTACGCTAGATTTTTTTTTGGTTTTCAAAAATCGTATTTTTCTCGAAAACGGCACCTAGAATTTTGATAAATTTTTTTTTCTTTCAATTAATTTTTATGATCTTTAATTTATTAAACAAAAAATTGAAATTAAGATAGCCCTCATCAGTGAGACCAATGTCACCAGACGCAACAACATCGACATGGCCGGCTTCAAAACCTTCCGAAAGGACAAAGATGAGGGCCGTAGAGGGACGGCAATCTACGTAAAAAAGAAGATTTGCCCCAACACCGCCGAAACCGTTATCACAGGTCTCAGAACCAGTGAAGCCACTGCCGTCACCATTAAACTTGGAAGAAATGAAACTCTTATCGTCATCAGTGTCTATTTCAAGTGCCAATCAAGCATGAGAAATATTCACAATGACCTCCAAATTCTCAACGGTGTCCTCGTGAGAAGCACATATGGACTCATCGGCGGTGATTTAAATGCCAGGCATCACATGTGGCTGGATACTACGATTTCACCTGAGGGCAAGGCGATTGTTGACTGGCTGGACGCCAACAACGACCAGCACTCCTTAGTGGTTGTTTCACAACACAAACCCACCTTTCCCAGAACACCATCAACGCTGGACTTCTTCCTGGCTTCCTCGAACCTGGTGCACACTCTTCCGGAAATCCGGAATTATGTCTGTACATTATTGCATAGTGACTCGGACCATGAAGCTGTTCAACTATCGATTAACCTCAACCAACCCATACTCCTTACAACAGAAGCTCCTGAGAATTTCATTAATTTCAGACGGCTGGATATTGATAGACTTCACAGAGACATAGAAGACAGCTTAACTCTCCCACCTTCAGACAAGAATCTTCTGGATATCGAAATCGATGCAGCAATTGTCAACTTTGAACATGCCGTATCTGATGCCCTGGACAAGCAAAAACAGTCTAAAACGTCAAAAGATAGGTACCAGCACCTTCCCGAGTACGTTCAAAATCTGTATGCTCACAGACAACGTTTAAGAAAACGTCTCCAGCGGATCCATCAAAGTGATCTAAATACAACAAACAGAAACTACCAGATAGTTTGGAATGAGCTACAGCAAGTCAACATCATGCTCCGGAACTCTATTCAATACCACAATAATATCCAATATCAGAAAAGATTACAAGCAATCAAGCCAGGACCAGATGCTTTCAAAAACATCAATAGGATCATTGGAAAACAGCCACAAATACCGGAAACCATCATCAGCAATGATACTCAAGCTACCTCGTCCCAAGACAAGGTGGACGCGTTCGCCGACTACTTCGAAGGAAACTTCACACCGAGCCCACCTACTGACCCAACTTTCTTACAAGAAGTTGAGGCGACAGTTCAACAAACACTGCAACCAAATCCGGATAGAATAAATTTTAATATTATCAATCCAGCAAATGATCCCACCGATAGTCCACATTTATGCAATCTAGAGGAGGTTGTAGAAATCATCGGCAATTCTAAGCCAAAAAAGTCTGCTGGACCAGATGGTGTCTCCTACTACATCCTGAAAAGGCTGCCACAGGCGGTAATGATTTTCCTCACAATAATTTTAAACAACTGCATCAACAACTGTTACTTCCCCCAGAAGTGGAAAACAGCGAAGATTGTGCCAATTCCGAAGAAAGGTGCTTCCAACTTAGTTTCCAACTACAGACCAATATCACTTCTCAACAATATCAGCAAATTACTGGAAGAATTAATCTTACGAAGACTGAAGAAATTCTGCTGTGAAAATTCAATCATCCCTGACATGCAATTCGGCTTTCGAGAAAAACACTCAACCTTGCATCCACTGGTTAAATTCCAACACGATATTACCACAGCCCTCAACAGTAATCGTGTCACCGTCGGATGCTTTCTGGATGTCGAGAAAGCATTTGATAGCGTGTGGATAGACGGTCTAATCCACAAACTTCATCTTATGCAAGTACCTCCGCCATTAATAAAAATTCTCTTTTCTTTCCTATCTTGCAGGAAATTTTTTGTTCAAGTAGATAACTGCAAGTCAAACATGAAGACCATCAGTGCTGGAGTCGCCCAAGGCTCAAAACTAGGCCCCTTCCTCTACAACTTGATGACTTCAGACCAACCTTCACCAATTGGATGCGAGAACCTCCTGTATGCTGATGACTCGCTCACCTATGCCACATCAATGTCACCTCTAATCGCTGTCCAAAAAGTAGAAACCCACATTAACAGACTCTTCCAATTCTACCAGAAATGGGGCATCCGAATCAATACTTCCAAATCGGAACTTGTCTGCTTTAGGAGACCTTCAACTGGTAGAGGCCTTCGCACCGCAACAATTTGCAGAAATCTGGCCCTAAAACTCCCTGACGGATCCTCCATAGTGGCAAAACCAAGTGTCAAGTACCTGGGAGTGCACTTCAACGAGTTGCTAAGGTTTAACCTGCACTCAAGAAATGTTCTGAAAAAGGCCAGCTGGGCCTTCAGCCGTTTGCACCCATTGCTGAAAAGAAGATCAGGTCTTAGCCAACCGACAAAGATATTAATCTACAAACAGCTCCTGCGACCAGTGATTAGCTATTCCTTCCCAGTCTGGTTTTCCATCTCGAAGACAGCTATGAAGGAACTTCAACTATTCGAAAGGAAGATACTGAGGATCTGCACTGGACTCTACTTCGACCGTCAACGACAAAAGCACTACAGGAACGAGCATCTCTACACAGAAGCGAATTTAATCCCACTGGACAAATATCTAGTTCATTCAACGAAGAAATTAATGAGGAACATCATCGACCACCCGAATCAGCTTATGAGAAGGATGACCACAGAACAACGACATCCCGAGCCGAGGTACCTCAGTGTAATGGAAACTCTGGATGACAACGTAATCATGGACAACGAGGATGTAGTCTCGTTCTACGCTGACATTGGGTCAGCCTACCACCGCGGCTAAAACGCCATCCCTGCCCACAACCCACAAAAATCACCACTGACAACCAGGAATGAACACCCTGAGGACAATACAGTCAACCAACATTTTAAATTTAATTTTTTTTTTTTTTTTTTGTCATGTAAATTTTATATAAAAATAATTAAACTTATGTCACTGTATATAGTTAGGCCCCCTATGAGCCAACAAATGTAAATTTTCATGCATATGTAGTATCTTATTAGTTGTAAGCCAAATTGTAAATAGTATGTTCAATAAAACAAAATTGAATTGAAAATTGAATTGAAATTAAGATATTACAGCTTGTACCTACCATAGTAAAATTTTTTCGAATTTTGAATTTCTCATTATCCACATAACGAATCTTAGTGAAATTTTTTATAGAGAAGATTCTAAAAAGTCTTAAACACATTGCATTTCAAAACTTTAAAATAAATATTTTTTGAATTTTTGAAAAAAAAAATCTGTTTTTTCTTTTTTTTTTTAAATTCGATATCTCAGAAACGGCTCAATGTTTTTTCTTGTTAATTTAATTTTTATTCGAACAATAATAAAAACTTTAAATTGGCGTACCAAAATTTTTTCTTAAAAATCTTTTAAAAAGTTTGTATATAAAAGCTTTTTTTTTTTAAAAACCACTAAAACGACTTATAATTTTTGTTCTTGCATAAATTCGTATTTGCATAGCATTCTGTTTTCGTCTCTTACTACTAAAAGAATTAAAAAAAAAAATTATTTTATCCTTATGAACAGTTTTCTCTAATAACATTCGTTTTTGAAATTCCTAGTCTATTACATGAGCAAGTTAGTGCGACCCAGTCGTGCATTTTATTTTGAGGAGTGGTCGTGCTAACTTGACTGTCCAGGGTCCGTATTACAGATTACGAAACGAAAGGCAAAAAAACGATACCCTAGAAAACGATAGTCAACATATGGACCGATCATGGTTTACGATAATGGATGCATCAAAATATTGCCTGATAAAATAAAAAAAATCTATTTTTTTAAGCGCATCCAACTTCATTCTTTCAATATTTCTGTCAAAAATAGTACATGTGTCAAAACAATGAAATACGAGTGCCAAAAGCAGTCGTAAGAGAAAACGATTATCGTTTTAAAAAAACGAGTATCGTAAATCGTAATCGCAACTTAACGATAACGAGGGATTTTAAACGATAATCGTAATTCGTAATACGGGCCCAGGGCTTATTTAAAAAAAACAAGCGCGAAAAATTTGTTTGTTTCACTAAAAATTTAGGACAAATTCACGACAGTTAATCCAGTTATTACGTCTTTTAAGTTTTAATGTGGTAATGCTTAGTTGACGGACATAACTTTTGTATACGTTAAGTCCACTGATTTAAGATGGCTGATCTTATCCGCCATGTGTTTGTTTATTCATTAACAACGTCTTGTAACATAATTTTAGTTTCGTCTGTCGCGCTACTTATTCCTTTGTAATATTGCAGTGTCGCGAAACGTGACTAGCGTCAAGCGTTGATCCCTGTCTTGCCAACTCATCGGCATTTTCATTACCTGGTATGCCGCTGTTTCCCGGGACCCAGCAGAGTCTAATATTGTGCTGCGTGCCAAGAACCTTAAGCTCTTCGCGGCAGCAAGAGACAAGCTTCTATTTTATCACTGTGGCAGAAATCGCTTTTATTGCCGCTTGGCTATCAATGTAAAAGGTGATATCAGCCCGTGGTATCGCCATCATTGATACCTGTATAGCAGCTGTTGTAACTGCCAGGACCTCTGCTTGGAAGACACTACTGTAATCTGGGAGCCTAAGTGAGTTGTTTAGCTCAAGAGGTTCTGAGAAAAAGCCTGCACCAACACCTGTGTCCATTTTGGACCCATCAGTATACATTGCTATTGCTGATTCACTGGTGTAGGGTTGGTTGTTCAACCATTCTTCTCTGCTTGGAAAGGCAGTTTGAAACCCGTAATTCCAATGCACGCAAGTCTCTGTACTTTTGTCAGAGTTTTGAAGCTCGTGCTTTTTTCAGTTGCATTCCACCAGACCAAATTACCATAAGTCCTTTTTTGCTCTTTCCTTAGAGTTAAGACTCCAGTTTAACTTCCTATCTAGAATCACAACAATTTACTTTGCCTGATCTGAAATCTTCAACGGGGCTTCAATTGAAGGTATTCTGAAGCTTACAGTATACAGTTATTTATTTAGACAAATTAAAATGTTTTGAATGCAGCTGCAGTCAAGAGGGTGTCTCCTGCAAGTTGTGTATAAATACACTTCACATTGTTATGCTGTCTGTGTAATGGCACCTAAACAAAAGGTGCATCGATTTTTATTGATAAAGAGGAACTAAAAAAAAGTTCCAGTAATGTGAATCTCTCTAAAATTCGAAATAGCCTTGTTTTAATTAGTTCACATTGTCGGGAGACTACTGTAAAAGAAAAACTTAACTTTTTTTATCGGAAGCCGTCATTTTGAGAATTTGTACATCATCGAATACGTGTTATTCGCGGATAGGGAAAAAAGATTAAAATAAGATAGTTTCCTCTTAGTCACGTCGAAAAACCTTGCAAGTGCTTAACTCATGGTACAATTCGGCTCTCTAAATAATAGGTACTTTATTGCCCTGTTGATGATTACACTCAACACTGCTTTTCGTAGTAGCTTGTGGCTGAATTCTATATAAGACGTTTTTCTTTTTTAACTCTGAACAAAGCTTGAGCATGTCGAGTACGCTCTAATCAGAGTTTTATCACAGCTATCCGATTTATTTATGAAACACCCAGCAGCACTGAACTGTCAAAGGCGTAGGTCTCTATTTTTGTTTGTTTGTTTTGTTTTTTTTTGTCTGTTTGTTAGCTGTTCTCAGCTTTTTACACCATCTACTCGGTCTTTTTATTCTGAGCTCCGCGCTAGCTTTGATTGAAAAAAGAAATACAACCTGAGCGCTGTGATCTGTCCGAGCTAAAAAAAGAAAGCGATCTTTTTTTTTTGATAGCTCAGTTCCTCAGTATTACTGAGATCCAAAACGTCAAAAAAAGTTTAGATTCGACAACATTTCACTTCTTATATGCATTTTAATAACATCTTGGTTCCTTTACATTCAATTTACTTTGCATCTTTTTGAAATTTTAGAACGCATTCTATACAGCACTTTCGAAGGTAAAAACGGGTTTAGAATTAAATAATTTTGATGGGGATTTTTACCGTTTTCATTTTATTTATGTCATTAGATCCCAGAGCAGAGCAACCATATTTAATAATTATAATGACAATCTTTCAATTTAACCAAATTTAAAATGCATCAATTGAATGTTTGGCAATCTATACGAATATATTCTATAGCTATCTTAATTTATCAAGAGCAATATGAACAATGGCTTAATAAAACTAATATAGTTTACTTTACTTATATGCTTACTTCTCTCGAGGCTCTATATTATTTTCTTTGAAATCAATCGTAAGGGAAAGTAAATAAAAATGGATGCATTGTCTGTTTAGTTATTTCGAATCGCAGACCTAAGGAATCGTTAAGAAACTTAACTTTTTCAACATTTGATCGTTCGACTTTCGGAACTTATGGCCTTGCATCAAATACGCATCTGATGGGTTTTAGAATTTAGCATATCTCTAATGTTAGCCACATCGTCCGTCAAAAATTGCGATACATATGTATGTATATGTGTGTTGCAAAATGTCATAATCCGAGTCGTTTAAATCATTCTAAAGGTTGTTCCTGTCATAGCATGTAAGGCTGAGGCTGCAAAGCCTATTTTTTACATCATATCCAACATCCATGCATATGTACCTATGTATGTACATTGAATCGTATTTTATGAAAAAGTAGCATTTACTGTACACAAGTTGATCAACCAGGCGCGTTCTTCATTCATTATGTACTTAAAGTAAAAGTTACACAAATCAAAGTATATATTCAGTGAAATTTCAGTTTAAAACAAGTTACATTATGTATTTATCAGAATGATTGGTCACTTCATAAGATACAGCTCGTGTCGTATTTGTGGTGTCGGCTTTTTTTTGCTCCTCCATCTTCGTCATCGGTCGATCGCAAGGTATGGATAACCTGAAACTTCATAAACCAGACAAGGATTTTTTCTTCTTTTAAACGGCTGAAAAAGGTACACAGTAATATCGTTAATACAGTAGATGCCCAGTATATGTGAGTTTAAAGAGGAAAATAAAACCAAACTAAACATTTAGATAAATTATTTCATTTCATTTATTAGTACAAAAAAAAATAATAATAAATAAATTAAAATCCGAAAAAAATACAAAATATAAGTATACCTACTTATGTATCTTAACAAAAAAAAATTATTTAACTTCTTAAGTAAACAGGAATTATTAAATTGTTGTAAAATTATAGCATAATTTTAGTAAAAAAAAGATCAAGGCAATATACCAATATCAAAAGATAAAACTAAATATATATATTTTTGTTTTATAAAATAAACATAAGTAATCCGAAATATTTAAAATGAGACCAAATTCCTAAACGCATGATATAGCAAATCAAAATACGCATATGGAAGAGAATTGCGCAAGAAATGTTTGACATTTGCACGAATGCCTCTGCATTTGCGCAAGAAAGTAGCATCGATTGCATTTTGGGACACTCTGCTTAGCAGAGATTTTTGTATTTGAATTTTGGAACTGTTTGCTTAGCAGAATTTGCGCAAGATATGCGTTTAGGAATTTGCCCTAAATCTTCTTCTTGGTTCTAAAAGAGCCAAGGTTCAATTTATTAATTTTTGAGACATTAGAAGTTTCCTAACATATTGGCCGTTAGTTCACTTTTCAGAATTTGTATACCCCTATTGGCTTTGCTCTGACGTTCTTCTACACAGCAGTTTTTGAATGCCTTGTCTAATGTGTTCCTTATATGCCTCAAAAACATTGTTTCAAAGGGTAGTTCCACAACAACGAACCTAATTCAATTCGTTTTTATGACCTTATGCGCACTGGAAAAAAGGCTACCATGTCGATGTAATTCGATAAGATTTGTCACCAAATTGTTTATGTTAAACTTGAAGCTTTTGGTCTATACAATATTAGGCGTGTTTTTTTCGCAAGTCCATATAGAGTTGTAGAAAAAAACGACATCGGGGCTAAGTGCTTTACATGTAAATGCAACAACTACTTAAATCTATACAGAGTTAGCTAAGACCAGATAATTTTCGAGACTTAATCTAAGACCCGATAAAAATGGTGATGCCAAAATAATATTATCTATATGTTATCGATAATTTGTTCAGAGAAGTCAAAAGTGACGTTTTTGGATGCTGGTTGATGCTACGTCAATACAGCTGACAAATGCCATAGCGTACACAGTGCTTCCATCTATTTGGACAAAAAGCTCCTAAATCCCGATGTCGTTTTTTCTACAATTCTACATGGAGTTGCGAAAAAAACACGGCTGTTACGAGTATGTTTAGAGGATCTGAGTCTCCATCTATCCTCCTCGGACGTTCCTGAAGGTAGCCATCTTGGCACTTTTTTATTTGTCCTTGCCATAAACGATGTTGAAAGCATTATATGGGCTTACCCGTGCAAATTTTAACTTTTGCCATGCGCCGAAATATATAGACATCATTATTAAATATTCAGGTTTTGGAACTTATAATATTATATATATCATTGAGTTTTAACTATTCAATTTATAAAATGAACCATCGAGAGTGTTTGAAATCGAAAAAATCATCGAATATTGAGACTTTTGGCTGCGTGCGTGGATAATTAGCGTTTTGTATTATTGCAAAAATAATGTTTAACATAAGATTACTTAGTACAATTTTTGTTTTTTCAGATAAATGAAGGTCAAAATTAATTGAAATCATTCATTTTGAGTGCGTGCCTTCCTTATAAATAATCCTATATGATATACATTTTAGAAAAAACTGCCATGCGTGATTTTTCGTAAATCTTTAATTGTCACAAATTTTCGTGTCTATTTTTTTAACATTGATCATGGGGCATTTTTTTATGGTCTGCATCATTATTTAAGCTATCTAGAGTAAAAAAAACTTTGGCTTCAACGCGTGCTTCATTATGTTCAAATTTTATGAAGTTAACAAAACGAACGTAAAAAACGTAACTGTTTCAAAAAAGGCACATTTTTTACTAGCACACCAAAGCATTGTTTGATTATACCCTTACAATGAGCGTAATTTAAACTGTAGAAACTATAAAAAAAAAATGGTAAAAATGTTAAACAAATAAGTTTGAAAACATAAGCTGTGAAGATTAAAAATAAAAACCAAATCAATTAACTTGGTGCTTAAAATAAATTATTTTAAATTCATTTTTCTATACGTTATACCTTTATACTCTTCAACAAACAATACATATGAGTTATTTTGAAGTTTTTTATTTATTCGTGGTCTATAATTGAAGAAAATCTCAAATTTACATGCGTGCCCTAATTTTTTTTTGTTTTTTTTTTTTAAACTCAAGAAGTTAAAATTTACTCTCTCCAAACGCCAGCCGTGCTGTTGTTAACATAATATTTTTCCACCAAATAGTCACTAGTGTCATCGATTCTACGGCACTCCTTGAATTGCATTTCTTTAGCACCAATCTACCTAACCTAAGATCTGTTCCCTTCCTTCGCTTTCCTGCCCACCGCACCAACTATGCCCATTTCAATCCAATTACTAGAATGCTTCGCTAAGCCAACAGCACTCAGCACATCCTCGACTTCAACCACAATATTCCCTCCCTCATAAGAAACCTGTACTCGAGATTTCCCTAAACTCTTATTTTTGATGGTGGCTATACCCCCATTTATTTGCCTTAACACAAGCTTATTCTTAATCTAACTTAAATCTAGGACTGGAGTGATTTGGAAGGATGATTAAGACGCATGTTGAAGTCGAAACAGTTAATGTTGCAATTAATCCTCCGAAACATTCGAGTTATAGGTTCTTTGGAACTTTGACAGGTACGGTGGCTAAGTAGATAAAAGAAATGGAAATTTATTATATTACGGGAATTAGTGTTTAAAGAGATGGAATTGTAGAGAGTTGTGCAGTCAACAGACCCTGAAAGTAATCGATGAATGACGAGAACGTCGCTTATTGCTCTTCGTTCTTCCAGCGTATTCAAGTTAATTGATAGAATTCGATCTTGATACGGAGGTAGAATCAAAGGGTTATTTCAAGACAGAACACCGCACCGCAAAACGTAGGAAACGACGTTGAATGTTCGCGATTCTGGATATATAAATTTGTTGATAAGGGGACCATACTTGAACTAGGTATACACTATATTATACACAAAACCTATTGAAGTTCATTCTTTAAGAATAATAAGTTGTGACGTCTATCACATAAAACACCAAGGTCATGAATTGACTCAGCGGTGGACACGGGTTGATAATAGAGAAGGTAGAGACGGAAGGCCATTAGATGCGTGAAAAAAGTGATTCAAGCTCTAAGCAATTTTTCAGGCACCTGACAGAGAAACTGTTGAGATCATGTTGTGGAAGAGTGGAATCATGCATGGAAGAAATGGTCTTGAAAAGTTCTTATCGTCAACATAGAGTGAAATATGGGAATATTTAACGACCATTTCAATGCCGTTGATAGTTAGAATTAAAAAGAGAGGTATTAAGTGGATGCCTTGTGGGACCCCGGAGATATCTAGGAAATTATCAGAAGAGGGAAATCCGAATCAAATTTTGTAGTTACGGTTCAGGTAACAAGAAATCCATCTTAAGAAACAAAGTTCAAGCCCAAGAGAGGGCAGTTTGAATAGAATAATAGTACGGGAGGTAGCGCTATAGTTGACGAAGTCATTTCATCCCGGCTGAAAATCATAACAATAATAGTTTTCCCCTAACACATAACAGATCTGAACGTCAGCTGCTCCGAAAGCGGTGGAGCTAAAGGAGACAGCATGCAAAAGTCATTGGAAAAAAATTTGCTCCGATGAATTTTATACCAAGCGAAACTGTATTAAATTATTGTTTTAATCATATTTCTTCAAAAAATTATCGTCAGCTGTATTGCCGAGGGGGAGTTCAATGTCAGTCACGGGCATAAACCTCATTTAAAATTTGAAAAATAAATTTATTTTATACCTTATGAAATTTATATATCTCAATTTTTATACTTTTAAAATAATAAAGAAAATAGTCAGCTGCACTTTTGACGGGGGTAACACCGTCAGTCAGCGCGATAAACATGTCGCGCACTCAACGCATTCGAGCGTCGCATAGTATCTTTGGAACATAAACTGACGATCTTTACACCCACAAACAATCAGCTGACGACGATTTTTTGTTTCTTTAACATTTAAATTATGTTATACTTAAAATTCAATAAGTATAACATCAATTTCATATAAATAACATCACAGTTTATTTATTTATTCCGTGTAGGTTTCAAATTACATATACAGGGTGATTTGCATAAGGTGTGACAAAAAGCTAGGGCATGTAGGTTGGACTTAGACAAGAAAAAAATCGTATGGGAGGGGGGGAGTCTATTTCCCCCCGTTTAGGCGGGAGGGGCATTTTAAGAAAAAAATCACTTAAAACAGAAAAAAAATTATTAAAAAATAACGGTGATACCTACAGAAAAATGCTATAGCATTTTGAAAAGCCAGAAATACATTCTTTAATTCTGTTTTTAAATAAAGTTGTTCGAGTGAATAGTTTTTGAAAAATTAATTTTCAAAATCGAAATTTTGAAAAAAAAATGAAAATTTTTTTTTAAACAATTTTTTTTCAAAATTTTACGTAATTAAGTATTATTTTTTTATTCAATATTCAATGCTCTTATTAGTTTTTGATCAAACACAAAAAACCGGATGTCAAAATGTTTTGCAGTTTTTGAGAAAATCAAAAATAACAAAAACTACTTTTGTTCTAAGAAAAGCCTTTTATTTTAGTTTTTTCGTTTTTGGATTCTTAGGTGAATTTACGATTGAAAGTAAGTACAAATTATTTCTAATTTGAATGTCAAGTCGTCAACATATCACGATGTCAAATTACTCTTGTACCGGATTAACGGATATGCATTACTGCTACGGTATGGCTCATGGTCGATGTCGTGAAGCGCAAAGACTCTACGCTGAAATGTATCCCAATAGGAGGTGTCCCAGTCATACGATATTTTCAAGAATCCATCAACGTCTTCGAGAATACGGAGTACTGGAGCACTGGTCAATTTTAAACCAAAATGTGAGAAGTATTGTTAATCCAGTACTTTGTCACATTATTGTATGCTTATAAAACGATAATAAAAAAAAATAGTAAAAAGAAAGTTAATCCTTTCAATCGTAAATTCACCTAAGAATCCAAAAACGAAAAAACTAAAATAAAAGGCTTTTCTTAGAACAAAAGTAGTTTTTGTTATTTTTGATTTTCTCAAAAACTGCAAAACATTTTGACATCCGGTTTTTTGTGTTTGATCAAAAACTAATAAGAGCATTGAATATTGAATAAAAAAATAATACTTAATTACGTAAAATTTTGAAAAAAAATTGTTTAAAAAAAAATTTTCATTTTTTTTTCAAAATTTCGATTTTGAAAATTAATTTTTCAAAAACTATTCACTCGAACAACTTTATTTAAAAACAGAATTAAAGAATGTATTTCTGGCTTTTCAAAATGCTATAGCATTTTTCTGTAGGTATCACCGTTATTTTTTAATAATTTTTTTTTCTGTTTTAAGTGATTTTTTTCTTAAAATGCCCCTCCCGCCTAAACGGGGGGAAATAGACTCCCCCCCTCCCATACGATTTTTTTCTTGTCTAAGTCCAACCTACATGCCCTAGCTTTTTGTCACACCTTATGCAAATCACCCTGTATATGTAATTTGAAACCTACACGGAATAAATAAATAAACTGTGATGTTATTTATATGAAATTGATGTTATACTTATTGAATTTTAAGTATAACATAATTTAAATGTTAAAGAAACAAAAAATCGTCGTCAGCTGATTGTTTGTGGGTGTAAAGATCGTCAGTTTATGTTCCAAAGATACTATGCGACGCTCGAATGCGTTGAGTGCGCGACATGTTTATCGCGCTGACTGACGGTGTTACCCCCGTCAAAAGTGCAGCTGACTATTTTCTTTATTATTTTAAAAGTATAAAAATTGAGATATATAAATTTCATAAGGTATAAAATAAATTTATTTTTCAAATTTTAAATGAGGTTTATGCCCGTGACTGACATTGAACCCCCCCTCGGCAATACAGCTGACGATAATTTTTTGAAGAAATATGATTAAAACAATAATTTAATACAGTTTCGCTTGGTATAAAATTCATCGGAGCAAATTTTTTTCCAATGACTTTTGCATGCTGTCTCCTTTAGCTCCACCACAAGTGCGACAACTGACGCTCACTTTACTGAATTTCGAACATTAAACAACTGTTTGAAGTAAAATTCATTCGGCATAAAATTCCTAAAAAAAAATGCAGCGCTACCTCCCGTACTATAAGCTTATGTGAGATTTTGTCAAAGGCCCTATTGAAATCAATTGAGATAACGACGATTTTCTTTCCGTTCTCCAAGGTTGAGAGGCTAAAGAATACTAATTCAATAAGGTTAGTCGTGAGAAATAAGAGACTTACCCCCAGTTTCACAGTGGAAGTTTAAACCCCACTTTTGGTTTAAACTTCAGTTCAACAATAAATTGGGTTTCACAGTCCTTGAATAGAGTTCATTCTGTAGTTTAAGTTAAACGACACTATTCTGCCGTTTAAATCTCAGTTCGACAACCCCTTCAAACATTTGAAAATATAATTTATTTTCATTTTTAATTTTTGTTTCCTGTCACAGGTCACAACAAACTTTCCTTGATGGTTTTTTCTTTGATTTAGATAGAAAGAGAAAACAATTTACTTAAACTACGTTTAATGAACTGAAGTTCAGATAAGACTGTGAAACCGCACGAGTTGAACTTCAAATTTAAACTCCAGTTCAGGTTCAGCAGAACTTAAGTTTAAACTCTCACTGTGAAACTGGGGGTTAGAACGACAACTTAAAATTTCATACAAAATGCTTTCAAAGATTTTGAGAAGATGTGAAATTTTAGCAATTGGATGATAGTTTGCAACTTCACGCTTTGGGCCCTTTTTATGTATTGGGGTTATAAAAGAGGAGGTCTTCCAAACCTGAGGGAAGCAGTACACTGGCGACAAATCAATTAGTTGAAATATAAAACGACTAATCTTAATGTTCTAATCAGCTGAAAATCAATTTTCTTAGAACATCGAAAATTTTACTGGACAACAACTGTACATAGTGAAATAAGTAAATCAAAACTCGAACGTGTTTGCGTATTTTTATTTTTGAGTTTCTTCTCGTCCGTCCAATTAAAATCAAACAAAATGATTTTTTTTTCTCCCTGAAAAAAGACAAATATTTGACTTCTATTTAACGTCCACATATTGCAGTGATATAACATTGTTAATAGGTTTGATGACGCCCGCCGTGCCGCCGCCACCGACACGGTGAGTCTAGTGTATTATGGGTTTTTTATTTGTGTATAATTCGTGCCTTTCCATTTAATGTTTCTCGTGTGCGTTAAGTATTTTTACTGCTCGATCTTTATACGAGGGATGATCTTAATGTGACTTTATTCTTGGTACGTGATATTATACTTCTATTTAGATAACTAGTTTTTTCTCATAGAGGTATATAACTCTTTTTACTGCTATTATAAAGTCTATTCCTATGCTTTTTTACAAAAAAGAAGTAAATCTTAAGATCAAGCTATTATATCAATTAAATACAAAAATACAAAAAAATACATCCAAAAACAAAAATAGTATTAAAGTATCTTGAAGTCGGTCTAAAGCATGATCTTTGAAGGATTTTATATTAGAAACATTTTAAAACGGCGGTCGTAAATAAGTAAAATTTTCGAATTTTGACCATTGTGTATTCTCAAGCAATGATGGTTTTACAACTATACCTTATAGCTCCGACCCGCTGACTCGTTAGTTCCATCCCATTTTTTTCCTTATAATTTGCGCATCTTCAAGGGATGTTATGGTGTAACACATTGCGAGCGTACGTTCTTAGAGGTGCCAATACACTTATAGTGTATTTACCAGGATCAGATGTGAGGAACAGATGAAGCGTATTTGCGGAATGACCTGCAAGTTAAAGGGTTTAACTCAGCAAACATCTCTAAATAAAATTGTTTTCATATTTTTTTCTTCAAGGCCGGCAAAACTACTGATTATGCTTTTCCATCTGGCCTAATCTACCGATCTCTTTTCAAATGTATTAACGGCATTTCTAAAGTTTGCGAATTGCAATTTCAATTATCGTCAAATTGCACTTAAGTGCTTTCTTTCAAAGGTCATGGAAACTCTGATAAATAAGATAAGCAATACCTTGATGGTTTTCGTAGCAAAAGGTCCACGGGCGATCTGATGGGAACAGTGGGACAAATCTTTACAACGCTTTGGAGAAAGTATTGGTGCTTATTTTGACATTCTCTTTCGTTCGAAAGTGAGTCGAATTCGTTGAAACTTAATTTTGAGACTCGGCGATTAGAATGTTAATCGAACAAATCG
Source organism: Philhelius festivus (assembly GCA_963931855.1). NCBI lineage: Eukaryota > Metazoa > Arthropoda > Insecta > Diptera > Syrphidae > Philhelius > Philhelius festivus. Next base: position 121,368,927 of record OZ007556.1, on the reverse strand, counting down.
AAAGTTCACCCAATCCATAGAAAGTTCATTCATTTGCGAAAGCTAATTCAATTTTGACATTCGAAAGAATAGAATTAAATGTCATTTTTGTGTCATTTGAATTTTCCTGTCGAATAAGCAACAAAACATGTAAGTTTTTAATTATTTCATGGAAAATAAATTACTTTTATTAATTTTTTTGGTGTTTTATGTTTAAAAGTCGCATTCCAACGGACAAACCGCGAACAAAAGGAAAAGTTTATTCAAAATAATGGAAGAAAACCCGGAGGTAGCAAAGGGTTTTTTTTACCACCCGCGTTGATACGGAAAGCATCCACTATCCTTCTCCTCTGCACTTCAACACCATCTTCATTTATAAACAACACAAATGCCATATTTTTATTTTTTATTTATTATTTTATGTTTTTATCAAAGAAATTATTAAACAACAAACAAAACAATTACAAATAAACAAAGATTTCATTTTTTGGTTTTGACATTTCACAAACACTTCTCTTTTGTTTTTGATATTTTAGTATGACCAAGTGTATACGAAAAAAAATAAAAATTTAGAACGCGTCATGAACAACTTATTTTTTTAAGAATAGTTTCAAAACAGCTGAGTTGACACAGAAAATGTAATGAATATGTAGTTCCTTATGGTTAAACTTTACTTTATAATGAAAAAGTGTGTTATTTACTTTGTTTCTTAATTATTTATCCAACATCTATAAAATGTTTAGAAACAAAAAAAAATGTAAAACGGTCATACTAATTCAAATAGAAATATAGTAAATGTCAAACAGCTGACAATGAAAATGAATCTTTTTTGAAGTTCATTTTATGCTATCTTTCGCAAATGAATGTTATTCGTTCGAATCTCAAAATTAAGAAAGTTCATTCGAAGGAATAGAATCATTCTAACGAATAGACTATTCATGAGAATGTCAAAATAAGCATGATTATTAACGCACTTGATATTTTAAATTGATATTCATTGAATAAATGCTGGGTTCCGTTTTATCTCCGACTCTCTTCCCATATTTATCGATAATCTTTCGTCTGAAACTTTTAATCCTTAAAATTGTTTTGCTAACGAGAGTATCCTCAGCATTTTATACACTTTCCTATATCTCGACAGCATTATCGCATGGGCAATCAAAAATCACCTAGATTTTAATTCTTCAAAAACACAATGTTGCCTCCTGTCGTTGAAGAAGAACTCACCCCTCATACTGATTTATATTTATGAGGGGCAATTGCATCAAAAACCAAACCCTTTTCCATAAGCAAATCTCCTTTTGTTTTCTTAAAACCGTGTTTTATAGAAATATGTTTCGAAAATTGAGAAAATGTGAATTAAGTCTGGAACGCTGCCGATGAGAAGCAAAATTAGTCTGCAGTTTCCAAGATATTGACATTTTTGAGAATGACGATGCCATTTTCGCTTAGGAAGAATTCCTGATGATTCCAAAATTTCCGAACACTGAATTTCGTTGGATGTTTTTGATGCTGGTAGATTTCGAATGGATTGGTATGATCCGAAATCTCAAAATTTGGCTTGTTCGACGCAATAGGTGATTTTTTTTCGTAATGGGGGTAATTTTTTGAATAAACCACTAATAAGTGTCTATACAACGACAAAAACTAAAACTTAATATACGTTTAGATTTAGTTCTTCTTACGATTAAGTGCCAAATCAACCAAGATTATATCTTGTCATCAAAAATGCTTCCCAATCCTTTATCCTTTCGGAATGAGCAGACAATTGTAGGTCCCCTGCATGCCTACCGGAATGTTGTAAGAATTGTAAATCGTTAAGGCCTGGTTCACTTCGAGCTGTCATCAAACATTTTTTCTTGGTCCTTATGAGACCCAAGTAAAAATCTACACTAGAAATTACGGTTTTTCCTAACATACAACGTACTAAAAAGTACGAAACAGCCTCGATAGTTAGGTTCATGCGAAGACCGATGTGATCACAGAAGTAATTTTTCTTGGAATTCTTACTTGTATACCTTACAGAATCAAGAGCATAAAACTTAAAAGAAAGTCTTGGTTCGATACAAGTTGTAAAGAAGCTGTTAGTTTGAGAGAAGTAAGTTTCCGCTCTTACAAAGCCAATCCAACTGATGAAACTCGGAAGAAGCATTAGCAACCCAGAAACCATTGCAACGTTGTTATAAAAAGAACTGAATTCTTACACGACCAGAAATTAAGGCAAACAATCTTGGAATGTCCCAAGGATCGTAGAAATTTCTGGTCATTTGTCAAGAACGTAAAAAATGCATCTTCGGTTTCAACGCTCATCTTTAACTTCAACCCGATAACTAACTTTTCAGATCAGGCAAATGTACTCGCAGCTCATTTTGCAACATACAAACAGCAACATTACCCCTCCTGCAATTAAGAACTTAAATCATTCGATGGGACAGGTATATTTCCGCACTCGTAGTTGCAAGAGCCCTTGATATAAGCAAATACCCCATTGTTCTAAAGAGGTGTTCTTCATCGCTGGCAAAAGCATTGACTAAGCTCCATATCGCTCCATCCCCCCCCCTTTTTCTACCTACCAATTGCACTTAAGTACCTTCTTTCCAAGGTCATGGTATCGCTGATCAATCAACCACTCAAGAAATATTTCGCAGATCGAAAGCTTCTGAATTACCGGCAGTACGGCTTTCGCAGCAATCGTTCTCCTGTAGAACTGTGTCAATCAGGATCGATTCGATATTTTTGATTCGATCATCGAAAAAAATTGATTAACCATGATTTACTCGATTCCATTTGTTCCGATTCAATTAATGTTGATTATGAACGTCAAACGGACTGTAGACTGGAATTTCTGGCTTGAATTCAACATTGAAGAACATGATTGATCGAGTTGGTTGTTGGTTGTTGATGTTATAGGCCGCATAAACAATTGTTGGGTTGAACTTGTGTTATTTGAGGTATCAGGATCCGGTATGTATACTGTGGGAATTGAACCCAGTATGTATCTTGCTGGTTGAAAATTCACAAGTAATGGGAATTATCGAATAAAAACTATCAACTTACATATGCGGTAGTAGCTAAAAGTTAATTTATTCAAAAGTACCCAGTCATTCAGTAACTATTTTCAGGAACTATTAGTTTTAACCTCGACCTCGTAGCCGTCCTTTGATGGAATTTGACAGTTTATGACTTGACGAATAGAGGACGAATTCAGTTATGATGTAGTGCTCTTTTCCGGAGCAACAAATAAAATCTCTTTTTCTTGAATTTCTTGACGCTTTTTAATCCATGGACATAGTAGCCATCATTCGATGTCATTTGGCAATTTATGGCTTACAATATTGGGTATTTTGTAAGAACTATCAAAGAAGCCCCAAGTCAATCTTATCATCGAAATCAAAATGAAAATCGAATCGGAACAGTATCTATTGAATCATTTGAGTGAAATGAAAATGATCGAATGATCGACCGATTGAAATGATCGAATCATTTTCGTAAGCGATTGTTGAACGATTCGATCATAAGATTATCGCGCTTGATATTTCTAAGGCATTTGATAGAGTTTGGCACCGGGTATAAAAACCGAACTTTCCAGCAATGTTAAATGGGGTATACAAAATTGTGTGGAGTTTAATGCTTCGAAAACTCAATGCTGTCTATTGTCGTTGAAGCAAAATATATTACTTTTTCAATTAGTACTCGGTATGCAGTATGTATGTCAATGGCGATCTTTGTTGGAATGACCACATTCTTAAGACTACCAAAAAGGCTGCTTACTGCTTAGGATCTCATATTGATGTAAGAAATTTTTCAACCACTTAAACCAAAACTTAAGTATATGTTACGCACATTTTTGTGCAAGTTCAGCCCAAATTTCTCTTCATTTATTGGATAGAATCCAGAAAAGAGCGATAAAACTGATAGGAAACAGAACTATCATGGAATCAGTTCATCAGTTCACCCTCGAGCCTAATTCAAATACAGAGATTCGTTTTTTAGTCGCACAACACGAATGTGGAGTATTTTACTCGGAAGGATTTTTCTCTTTTCAAATTCCGTACAACCTATTCTTCAAAAAAAAAATCTGTTTCTCTCTTACTTTTATGTTGAAAATGTTTATCACTTTCAGTAGAGAATCACTTTGTTTTAAATATTCCACCACTTTGATATCAAAATTTGAAGGGGCCCTTCAATTTGTGATACATCCAGCTATGGTCAACCCCATTGTTTAGTGCCTTTTAAGACTTGCTAAGAAGTTGTTAAAAATTATTACCATCCGACTATTGTGCATAACATTTGCACAGACACTCCAAGTAAGGTAAAAGTCCAACAAAACTAACAGCGATTATGCCGCTGCGCATGCGCTACTGCCTTTTGTTTACACATAAAATTTAAATAATTTTCTGCCGACAAAAGTAGCCATTCACAAAAGCGTTTTGCGTGATATGTGTTGGCCGTCTGGCTCTTTGGTACTTCATAAATTGTTAACTTGGTTTGCTTACAATTCTTTTTTTTTCCGAATGGACTACCTACTTATACTAATTTCTTTGCATAGGCACGTTCTTGTAGATCATCTTCTTAGAGCGTAATTGACTGGTTAAAATTATAGCTAGAAAAATTGTACCAATTTCATTTTTCAATTTTTTAAGCCCTAATTCATCTAAGAAGACGTCTCAGCGTTATGCATGAAAGAAATCGTACATTTTCTTTTTGCGCGCAGATGTTGCTTTATGCGTTGGGGGATTCTCTTCCTCGTTTTTTGTTTGCATATAAAACTCAAAGTACATAACAAGAGTATCGGATGGAATGAAACCAGTTTCTTAGTCTACTAGCAAGATGCACCACACGCGTTCACCATAACGAGTTATCTCCAACGTTTAGTTACTGGTGTTTTAGTGTTTTCTTTCCACTTTCGTATAAGTTTTTTTAGACCTTTTGGACTCTGAACTGTGTAGATAAGTCTTTAAGTTATGATATAACCCTATAGGAAAAAAGGTTAGGTATGTAACGTTGTTATTAATTCGGTATTCGAGAAGTTTCAAGTATAACATTGAAAGTATTCTATTGAAGCCAGGTCTTAAAAATCAATCGCGATTGATGAAGTGGTTATTCAAGGTCTACATTTCTATATACAAAGAGAACGAGTGGACTTCAATGGGATGTCCCATATAGCCAAATTCATCAAAATGAAATGCGCAATTCATCGAAGGCAGATTCCTTGGTTAATTTTTATTTATTTTCAAAAAAGGCCAGGAAAAGATTTAGCTGATAAAATTGAGTCAACGAATTTGTGATAACTGACTTTCAAGTTTATAATTACAGAAAGAGAAAGTTTAAGTCATAGAGAAAAATAAAATGTAATATTCACCCATATTCTGAAACTCGTATTTGTGACTCATTGCTTGCGATGTTTTGCAATATAACATCCTTTTAATTTGTGGTATAGGTACTAGGGACAAGTTTTGCATTTGGTAAAAAAAAACGAAGCTCGACATGAAAATATAGAACACGAACGAAATGGCCGAATTTAATTGGGTCTCTTGGTGCTTAATGATCTTCGGTAACAGCTGTTATGCAAAATCTTATTTATCTCGAAAACGGCATTATCAATTTTGACAAAACAAATTATGTGTACTATTGCAGGTATGGTCTACATTTTGTTTACAAAAAATGTAAGGACACATTTTATCAACGGCACTTATCATAGAACCGTATTTTTTTTTTGTATTTTCGATTCTCATTAACGGCTCTACCCAGTGGCGTAGCGTAGGGGGGGCGGTGGGGGCGGTCCGCCCCGGGCGGCAGGCCTAGGGGGGCGGCAAAATGTCGCCGGTGATGCGGGTAGAGTAGAAATCATATGTTTTATGAAAGATCGTTTGACAAGTCAACAAACAACAATGATGTAAATTTGAAATTTGCCACCCTATCTGTGGTTCGTCGTTGACCGCTCTCGGCTGATTTTCGTGAATTCGTAGACGGTGAGTAGGGCCGTAAGAGTGCATTCCGTATTGTCACGCGACTCGCGAAACTAAAACAAAACGTTCCGAAACTCTCGCGAAACTGAAAGGGAGTGTTCCGAAACATATGATATGCATATGCGAGATATGATAAGATAACTAGAATTCGACGGAAACGTTATTCTAGTCTCAGCCAGCTCAATGTTTTTGCTCCCTTCCGCATCACAGAAAGTTATTTCGATTGTGTTGTTTATAGTTTAAATACTTTTGAATCTTCTAAAACTAAACACTTAGTACTTCACTCAACCTTTGAACTAGTTTTTGAAAATGAAAAGAATTAAAGGAAGCGGCGCGGAATACCGCAAGAAAAAGGCTAAGAAAGAAGCAGACGCAAAGACGCGAAATATTTTAGTTCTAGTTCTGGTTCAAAAGCTACTTTAACGTCTTCGGTGGCATCCAGCAGCAGCGGTAGTGATTCCAATGTAAGTAAGATTCCTCCATCTACAATCGTGAGTGGCCTAGAATTGTCCTCTGGCCAATATTCATGGGAATGCATAACTTATTTTACAGGCAGAAGAAGAAGACGTGCAGACGAAGACGAAGTCGACTCACCAGAAGTACCTCAAGCATCTAGTCACAAGCCTGCAGAAGAAGTGAACCTCGTGAAGCTGTAAAGACGCTTAAAAATAAGTTTGTGGAAGTTCTTGAGGTACTGGAAGAATTGACGGATCGGTAGCCAGTCTTCTTCTGACAGTCATGCAGTCATTCAACTTCTTCACTTTTCTTGGCTTTTGAGCTGCAGAGCTACCTGAAAAAGATGACGCACAGATTTACCTGCAGCAACGCGGACTGAGTGTGGATAAGTGTGCTCAGAAACTCTGCGTTTTAAAAGCTCTCCTAGTGCAGAGCAGAGACTGTTTCGCCCAAGCCGCAATCGACTTTTCTAAGACTCTTTGGAAATAACTCGAAATCGAACTCAAAACGAGAAGAATTCGCAGGAAAAAACTCATGCATGGCGATGAATCCGCAGATGCAGCTTTGTCTCACGTGCCTCATTCGTAAGGCCCGTAGAATCCGTTTATGAAACCTCTGATATCCTATTTTACTTTCAATAAAAGATACTTCATTGCCTGTGAAATGATGTCCCGAAATTTAATTTTAATTTAGTATTGAATGGGGGCGGCAAAATGGGTTTCTGGCCCCGGGCGCCGAGATGGTACGCTACGCCACTGGCCTCTACCGATTTCTATCAAAAATATTATACGGAAGCTACTTAAAATAAAACAATATTGTTTTTGAAAATGTGTACATAATTATCAAAAACAATATTTTTCAATTTTTAAAAGAAATAAAATCCACGACTAGATCGCACGAACTTGCTCTTATGTAAAAGTATTTTGGAATTTAAAATACATTTCATAAATGTAAAACATGGATTTAATGAGATAAAAATGTTCAAATGCATGGAATTGCCGTCTGATTTCCGGAAAAGTATGAATTTATGCAAACAAAGTTTAAAAATCGTTTTATTATTAAAGTAATTTTTTATATACATATATGTAAGAAATTTCTTTAAAATTTTTCGAAAACAAAATTTGGGATGCCAATTTTAAGTATTTAGTAGTATGATTTAAGGAAATAATTTCAAAAAATAATCGTTCACACGTTTTAAAGATATTGATTTTTCCAAAAAAAAAAACTTGGAATATTTTTTTAAAAACCCAAAAAAATATTTTTTCGAATATTTTTATATACAATATTATTTTGAACTTAAGGGGGCTCCTGCTGAAAATTTGTGTTTAAAATCGTTAGAGCCCTTGATCAGAAAGTCGAAAATAAAAAAAAACCGTTCTATGACAGGTACCGTTAGTAACATTTTGCCCCAAAAATTTGTTTGACCAAAATGCAGTCCATGTTAATAGTATCACACGTAATTTTTTTTTTATCAAAATCGTTAGAGCCGTTTTTGAGATAAATAAGTTTTGCATTACGGGTGTAAGGGGGGTACAGTTAGTTTTAGATCTAAACAAAAAATTTCAATTTCCCATCTAGGGAATCACCCAAGACCCTTAACTACCGAGATTGGAGAAAATAGGTCCAGTTCCAGTGGTTTAGGCTGTAGGGAGAGGTACAGACATATAGACACACTGAAACATGTTTTTTGTTTACTAAATTTTCCTTAAACTATTTATAAAAAAAATTGATATTCAAATTGTTAGTATTTGATAAAATACAATTTAAAACGTAATTTGAAAATTTAATCGTGTATCCGCTTTCAAAATATTGATTTTTCAAAAACAACTTGTATTATTTTTTTAAAAATCCAAAAACTGTTTTTCGAAAAAAAATTTAGATTATATTTTTTCAAATGCCAAGGAGCTCCTGCATAAAAATTTTGGGTAAAGTCGTTGGAGCCGTTGATGAGAAATTGAGAAATTCGAAAATCAAAAAGAAAGGTTCTATGACGGGTACCGTTAATAACATTTTACCCAAAATTTTTGTTGACCAAAATGAAGTCCATGTCCATAATATCACACCAATTTTTTTTTATCAAAGTCGTTAGAGCCGTTTTTGAGATAAAAAAGATTTTGCATTACGGGTGTATGGGAGGTCTAGGAAATCACCGAAGACCCTTAACTACCGAGATTGAAGAAAATAGCTCCAGTGGCTTAGGCTGTAGATCGAGGTACAGACATACAGACAGAAAGACGGAATTGTCGGACCCACTTTATTCGTCTTCGCTATAATCGTAATGTCAACTTTGATCAAAATCTCGAGTTCGATTTTTTTTGCAAATGCAGAATTTGCCCTATAGTACGTACATATATAGCAATTAGAAAATTTATTTTATTTTTTTGAAAATTAGATATCTTGCAAACAGGTAAACGATTGTCTGAAATTATTTCCTTAAATGTATTATAATTTAATACTTAAAACTGCCATACAAAAATTTAAAGAAATTTCGTATGTTAAAACTTAATTTATTAATAGAATTCCTATAACGATTTTTTTTTATATTTTGGTTACATAAATAATTCATATTTTTTGAAGAAATCAGACGGCATTCCATTTTTTTAAATCCAACTGTTCTAGGAAATGTTTAAGCAATTCAAACCAAAAAAATTTAGGCACTTTTCTCTAAATCAATCTATGTTTTTATGTATAAATTAAATTAAAATTAAATTTGGTGGTGCCAGGACCTAGTGACTTACAACTCTCAACCATTCTTGTGTGCGTATTACCAGGAACGGAGGGGACCTGCAATTTTCTGCCGATTCCGAAGGGCTAATGAGCACCACTTTCTATGACAAGAGATACTCTTAGAGTTCCTCGCAAGAGGCAGTACACCCCTGAAAAAAACTTTCTTGCAGAGGCTGAGAATCGAACTCGAGACCTTCCGCATGACAGTCTAACGTACTAACCATTATACCAAGGTGTACTACATGTTTTTATTTATACAATTTCAAAATTCCAAACTCCTCTTCTACATAAAAGCAAGTTCGTGCGATTTTGTCGTGCATTTTTTTTGAAAGGAAGACATTCAGATTGCAATGGTCATAGCGAGGCGAGAGTGGGTTCATTCCGGCAAGTGTGGTTCTAAAGTTTTGTTTTCTTCCTGGCCAGTTATCATCATGCATTGGAACAGCAAGGAGCCTGCAATTGCCGTTGAGAAATACTTCGAAAAAGGCCTTTATGTTTAAAAAAAAAACTTGTAATTACGATGATTGAGTCTCGAAATTGTGCTTGTGTGCGTGTCTATCTGTTTGTTTGCAATTACAGCCTAAACACAAAGTCCATTTTTTCTCCAAACTTTGTACTTATTGTTTTTTTTTATCACTTCACGACATTATAATTTTATTTATTTTTCCGAAATTAAACACATTTTTGTTCTCAAAAACTTAACGGATTATAATAAATAAATAAAATGAACTACTGGGTGGCATGAACTTGGTCATATGTTTCAGAGACTTAAAATTAAAAAAAACTAGATGGATAGGGGTTTTCAATCAAGGCGGCTAGATGTTAAAATGGAATAAAACAAGATGTGGGTGAGAATATGACATTGTTCAAATGCCCGCCTCAGGTCACCACGTCTACCGTAAAATGGGCGCAACATTTGCATTAACGAAAATTCATTTCGATTATAAAAATTTATCATTTATACGTGCTATTCAATCGTGTAACTTGCCATGGCGATTTGACATAAGTAACTGAATAATACAACAGATTTAACAGATGTGACCAAAACAACATGGCCGCCACAGGCCGCAAAAATCTACCAATGCTAATTGAAAACCCGTTTACTTTACTTTTATAGACTGCCAGTCACTTGAATATATACAGTGATCTTAGAAATTCAAGTTGAGTTTTCTTCGGACGCATTGGCGACACCTGTTTTAAGCCACTTATCAAAGGGCACGGTAGTGCCCAGCCAAGTTCTGGCACTACACCCTTTTTACAGGAACAAACTCAGGCGATTTTTGACCCCTCCCTATCTTCAGTACCAATGAAATCAGAAACTTAAAATTCCGAATATTTGCTAAGCTAGTCAGGCACAGGCGCCCCACCAAATTTCAATTATCTAGCATAAGCGGTTCCTGAGATATAAGGCCTCAAAAATCACAAAAACCGTAACTGACTGACTCACTGACAGATCATCAAAATTATGGACCACTTCCCGACATCGTAGAACCTTGTAATTTTGCATAACGGTAGGTCTTGTCATGCAAGCAGAAGAAAATTTAAGGTTTTCCATTCAGGGGGCGTGATATCCGCCCATTTTCTCCGAATTGGTGTTGTTTGATTGGAGCACTTCCGACTGCTATAAAACGATGAAATTTGGTAAAGCGGTAGAGCTTAAATTGCATACAAAGACAAAAATATAAAATTTGAGGTTTTCCATTCAGGGGCGTGGTATCCGCCCACTTCCCCAGAACTGATGTTAATTATATGGCACACTTCCAATTGCAGTAGAACAATGAAATTTGGTAGAAAGGTAGGGCTCAAATTTTAGTCAGTAATCATTAAATAATAAAATTTCTTCTCTGACATTGCAGCTGTTTCAATATTATTCTACTTTAAATATTCAGTATTAAACCTTCGTGAAGTAAGAACTTGGCGTACTTTTAGATCTCAGTACTTTTCACGACTGAATTGTTACACAAAGGTTTTTGTATAGAAGAACTTGGCTCTTTTCTTAACATTTATGTTTTTGGTCTGATGTCCTTAAACCAAAGCCTCTTGAGAGAAGAGACTTGAGGTCCAACTGATTTTCCCATTTTATTTGAGAATGATAAATATATACCGAAGGATCTTTTAGTTACCCAAATAGGCAATTGAACGCAGATTATTCCGAAAGGGTCTTGATTAAATGATTTGCAAATTTTTCCTTTAAGTGTTAAATTTCGTAAATCATTACATTTATATATTGTATATCAAATACTATTTTTCCTGTTATCTAACAAAAGATTAACCTAAAATTATGTAGCCTGAAGAAATTCTTTCGTTCAAATGATTTTTAAAAATGTTTGCATTCCCAGGTACGTACCAATTTTCAAAAAAAGAAAGTTCCAAATGATTAAAATTAACTCTTATTCAATACCCGATGGAACTTGAAAAATGGAATCGGTGTTATTGTCGCTCCCGATCGTCTATTACCTTTAACGCCTTCATATAGATTGAAATTGACCTCAGGCTGTCAAAATCTCAACAAAAAAAAAAACTTATTTTTCTGTTTAAGTGAACCACCATTATTATTGGATATTGTATCATCGTTCATTTGACATTGACAAGTTATTGAAGTTGATTGAAAGATCACGTGGGTGAATTGTATTTATTGTTACTTCATAAGCCATTATGTGTGGGAAATCTCTAGCTACAGAGTACTTATAGAGGTAGTACGAGTGGAAGAGTTATTTGTCAAACCCCACAGACTTTTTAATTTACATAACTTACTCCACCGATCGCAGCGCCAGTTGTAATGGTGTTTTGCGTGAACGTGTTTTAACCCCATTATTACCTCATTGGAATCGATCTCCTATATGAATCTCATTTAAATAACGCTTACGCGGATCACATACAGTCATTGCAAAGATTACTGGGACATAATAACATTAAATTGATACTATAGTATAGTCAGTGTTTTACTAATTTTTGTGTTGAGTCAAATTGGACGTAATGTTTAAATGAGTGAAACTATCTTCTTATGTCGTTTTTGTTTTCTGTTAATTTTTTTATGTTTAGAATTTTTTAAAAGTGCGTGATTTGTAAAAAAAAAAATATTTAAAATCTTCTTGACTTTTATTGAAAATGTGAATTATTGTCAGTTCTCTAGCTACGAGTATTGGACGAACTTTGTACTCCAAAACTATTTGAAGTTTTGAAAATAACTTTTACAAAAATGTAAGTTTTTCGTTAACAAAATATAAGAAGTTTCACACAATGTTGGAAAATAAAAACATAAGAAAACGTCTAATTCTAAATTCAGAGATTTTAGAAATTTGTAAAGGGATATCACTGTAACATAATGGTTAGTGCGTTGGACTATCAGGCAGAAGGTTTTGGGTTAACACTACCCTTAAGATTATTAGCACTGTGCGAGCTTGAAGGTAATAGGAAAGTATTTGAAGTTCAGAATATTGAAAGTGGAGGGAAAACAGAGCCTGGTAAGGCAATTGATGAGGATTCCTATAAGTGCGAGTTTTACGGTGGACCATTTTTAGAAGATGAATGCAACTGGCTATTTCACTAGAAATTTGTTTTTAAAAATATGCATAGAATAATGAAGACATGAACCGTTACGTTGGCACTCAAGAGCTGTTTCCGTAAAACACGTAAAATTACTATGTGTACAAAATATTATTAATTTATTTATTCAAATACTGTTTTCTGAAAATTTCAATAATTTTGTTTCTTGTAATGTACAGGGTGCGTTTTGTGTTACAGATCGATTCTATTTGGTTGCAATTTTTGTGTGAATGAAATTTGTCAGTTGGTGTTTGAAAGTCGCGGAATTTTCGATAACAATATGTTATGGAGCATCTAACCGCAACAACAAGGTCTTGAAATTAAAATATTATATTTTATTTGAATAATTCTTCAATTGTTAATACGGGGAGAAAATTACGATCCCCAGGTCTGACGTCTTCCCATTTCTTGTGGGGGAAAAGTGTTAATCAAAAACCTACCACAGCTTCGATGCTTAAGGACAACTTAACGACATTGCTGATATTATAACAGAAGTCTGCGAAAATGTTATGCACGGCCAGAGACGCCTAATTGACCGACATCATATTTGACACATAATGTGTAACGAAACTTCTCCTTCCCTTACTACCAATACAACCCCCTGTTACAGATACATAACGCTGGTCCTGGCAGCAGGAAGTTGAAGGGGTTAAGTCTACGGTAGCATGGCATGCTAATCATTGCTCATCACTGTTATACTCGTAGCTCGTCGGACGGGAAGGGCGGTTCTTGCTACCGTACCATGGGGCTAAGAAATTTCATGCCTTGGAAAAAAAAGCGGTTTGAAAAGAAATTGTGAAGCCCGAATTCGTCCTGGCCCTCCGTATGCTTTGCCCATCCTTGTATCAAATGAATACCACCATGGCTACTTCAAATAATAAAGACCATATACCTAATCAATCAATAAAATATAAATTATGAAGTTGTATTTCATTAAAAAGTTATTAAAAAAAACGTCAACCTGGAAGATAAAACGCACCCTGTATACATATATTTATTTATAGGTACTAAATAACAAGTTAATTACCTATTTAAAAAACCGAACTAGAGATTTTGGTCACGCTTAACATTGCGATCCTTGAGCACAATATTGCCTTGAACAGTAAGAGAACGTTCATGTGATCCATTTGTGCATACTTTTTCTTTAATGCAATATTTTTGTTGATTATAATGTTAAGGTCTTAATTCATAAAATAAAAAAAAAAATTTTATATAATAGATACAGATATTATAATCAGTTACGTCTGTTCTTTTTTTTTGCGAAAATTGTCTTGTGTTCTTGTCTGAAAAATATTGACGACAACTGTCTGTGTGCGCCTAATGTGACAGGTGAATCAGAGTCGATTTAAAAGCGTGTGTGCAAAAGAAAAGACAAGAATGCTAATGCGGTTCGGATCTTGCAGGAAATGTGGGAGTGAAGTTTGGGATCAAGAACACGTTTTTTATTCAGCACTAACTAAACCCACCTGTCAGTGAAAAATAAAAAATACTACCAATGTATTCCTTCACACAGAATGTAGTTTCAAATTCAAGGTAACCATCACTTAAATGTCATGAGCATGTAACCGCAGAGCACTTTTGACGACAGGTAAACTTAATTATAGGGGCTGATCCCCATTTTTTTAAATCAGTCAACCGTAACAGGAAATCTGGATGAAGGCGAAAATCTGTGAGTGAAAATGTAAACGAAAATACTATACATACAAATGTGTATTAGCCTTGCTTCAGTTTAAAGGCTATACGAAAAATAAAGAGTGTTGATCATTACTTAAAAGTGTTATAAACTTGAAAAGTGTGTTTTATAAAAAAAGACTTGGATTGGATTTCTGATGCTATTATAAATATCGATAGAATGATATTTCATAAATAGTGTAGTGAAATCGAGAAATTGATAATTGTTCAAAATAAGTGATTTATGTATAAATGGTATCAATTAGTTTCCTGATAACTAAACCTAATTTTATATTTTTTATCTCAATAAAGTTCCTTATAACCGAAAAATAAGAATCTAAGATTTCGATGAAATGGTTAGATTCTTATAAGTGTTTCACATATTCAATTTGTCCTGAAAGTAGTCGATGAATGAAGAGAATATCGCTGGTTGCTCTTCGTTCTTCCAGCGTATTCAAGTTAAGGATGGAGGTCGTGCGTGAATTCAGAGAATTCTTTGGACCAGCGTTTCACAAACCCTAGTGCAGAGTTTGCTTTAAGAATAATCTCTATCGAGATCAAGTTGGAGAAGAGAGAAATCGTGTGCAGAAGAAATAGTCTTGAAAAACTTGGTATCGTCGGCGTAGAGTTAGATATGGAAATATTTGATGACCATTTCAATATCGTTTATATTAAAAATTAAAAGGATATATCCTAGGTGGCTTCCTCGTGGAAACCCGGAGGTAGCTTAGAAATTACTAGAGACGGGATAACAGAGGGAACGAAATTATTTTGTCTCCAATGCCTTATATTGGGCATATACATTTGACAATTTTGAAAAAAAAATAAAATAAATAAATTTCACAATTTTTTACAGTTTTTTTTACTTGCGACTTATAGGTACTAACGGGTGATTTTTTTGAGGTTAGGATTTTCATGCATTAGTATTTGACAGATCACGCGGGATTTCAGACATGGTGTCAAAGAGAAAGATGCTCAGTATGCTTTGACATTTCATCATGAATAGACTTACTAACGAGCAACGTCGAATTTTCAGTGAATGGGCCCTAGAAAAGTTGGCAGAAAATCCGCTTTTTTATCGACAAATTTTGTTCAGCGATGAGGCTCATTTCTGGTTGAATGGCTACGTAAATAAGCAAAATTGCCGCATTTGGAGTGAAGAGCAACCAGAAGCCGTTCAAGAACTGCCCATGCATCCCGAAAAATGCACTGTTTGGTGTGGTTTGTACGCTGGTGGAATCATTGGACCGTATTTTTTCAAAGATGCTGTTGGACGCAACGTTACGGTGAATGGCGATCGCTATCGTTCAATGCTAACAAACTTTTTGTTGCCAAAAATGGAAGAACTGAACTTGGTTGACATGTGGTTTCAACAAGATGGCGCTACATGCCACACAGCTCGCGATTCTAGGCCATTTTGAGGGAAAACTTCGGAGAACAATTCATCTCAAGGAATGGACCGGTAAGTTGGCCACCAAGATCATGCGATTTGACGCCTTTAGACTATTTTTTGTGGGGCTACGTCAAGTCTAAAGTCTACACAAATAAGCCAGCAACTATTCCAGCTTTGGAAGACAACATTTCCGAAGAAATTCGGGCTATTCCGGCCGAAATGCTCGAAAAAGTTACCCAAAATTGGACTTTCCGAATGGACCACCTAAGACGCAGCCGCGGTCAACATTTAAATGAAATTATCTTCAAAAAGTAAATGTCATGAACCAATCTAACGTTTCAAATAAAGAATCGATGAGATTTTGCAAATTTTATGGGTTTTTTTTTTTAAAAAGTTCTCAAGCTCTTAAAAAATCACCCATTATAAGGCAAGGTATGCATTCGAAAAAAAAAATTGAACTCGAGATTTTGATTGACATTACGATGATAGCTAAGACCAAAAGAGTGGGTCTCGCAATTCTGTATGTCTGTCTGTCTTTTCGACTACATCCTAAACGACTCGGCCGATTTTCTTTAAACTTGGAAGATATCATTTTTAGTTGTTTTCCCCCACACGTTTTTTTTTCTTTTTTTTTTTTTAAGGCCAAAAATAACGGTACCTGCTATACGATTTTTTTTCATATTTAAAATTTCATTTAGTTAAAGCCGGGTAATGGTGGAAAAAAATTCCAAAAAAATGGTTATTTTTGGTAGTCCCCCTAGAACCATTTTTTTGGGTTTTGATTCTCTCGAAAATGGTACAACCGATTTAAATAACTTTTTTTATGCTAAAGCTCATCCAAAGTTTGAATATTATTACATATTCAAAATTTCAATTTGTAATTTTTTGGATTTAAAAAAAAAAATTTCAAAATTTTTTTTTGGAAACTTAATATTCCAAAAGCCCCATGCTCGATTTTTTTCAAACTTGATAAATAAAAGTTTGTTTTACCTAAAAATAATGGTACCCACCATGCAAATGTAAAAAAATGATTTTCGAAAATTGTATTTTTCTCGAAAACGGTTCCGAGAATATTGCTATATTTCTTTTGATTAATTTTCACGATCTATAATTTAATAAAACAAATTTTGAAATCAAGATATTACTGACTGTACCTACCATAGAACGATTTTTTTCGAATTTTGAAATTCTCATTATCGGCATAAGGGATTTTAATGAAATTTTTTATGGAGAAACTTCTAAAAAGTTTAAAAAACATTGCATTTCAAAACTTTAAAAAAAATATATTTTTCGAATTTTGAAAAAAAAAAATCTAGTTTTCTTGGAAAATTCGATATCTCAAAAACGACCCAATATTTTTTTTGTAAATTTAATTTTTATTCGAACAATAATAAAAACTTTAGATTGGCGTACCAATATTTTTTCTTCAAAATGTTTTGAAAATTTTGTATATAAAAGCTTATTTTTTTAAGAAACCACTAAATTTAACCACTAATTTTTATTCTTGCATAAACTAATATATGCTTGAAACACATGGCATCCTGTGCTTAGCTCTAACTACAAAAGGAGTTGGTTTAGTCATTTAAAAAATGAATTTTATGCTTATGAAGAGTTTTTCTCTAATAACATACATTTTTGAAATTCTCAGTCTTTTACATAAGAGCAAGTTCGTGCGACGCAGTCGTGCATTTTATTTAAAGACCAAAAGTACCAGTACTTTCTATCTATTTTTCTAGAAATTTTAGAAAATATTTTTTTTTTTCAAAAACTGGTCCACAGATTTAACGCTAGATAATTTAAAAAAGAAATCCAAAAAATGATTATTAATAGAACAATTTTTTTTTTGGTTTATATTTTTTATTTTTTTTTAATTCAATATTTTGAAAACCACATGGCACCATATTTTTGAATCTTTACGATTAATAGTTTTTTAATACTATTCACAAGATTGTAGGAATAAAATAATTTTATTTTTGTTATAATTAAAAATAACGGTATCCGCTATTGAAATGTTAAAAATCGTCTTCGAAAATCGTATTTTTGTCAAAAACGGCACCTGGGGGTCAATTCTCTATCTGTGAAACTGTGAAGTGATAAGTTTTTTTCACAACTTCACACATATCCGATTCGCAATTTATAAAAAAAATTCATAAAATGTCAAAATATTTTCAAGTATTAAATTTGTTTTCACACTCAAACGATTTTGTGCAGAGCCCTGATAAAATATGAAAATAACAAACAAAATTATACTCAAAAATGAGTATCGTGTATCAAAAATGAGAGCATTCATCATTTTAGTACTGTTTAGTAAATGTTATTACTAACATTATATCAGAATGAGTTCCATAATCGCATTATGTGAGTTCATGAAATGTGAAAATGAAAAATGGCTGTGAAGACTGAAATTATTACTTTTTTATTACTTCACAGTTTCACAGATAGAGAATTGAACCCCTGGAATTTTGATAAGATTTTTCGGTTCGCTAAATTTAATAATAAAAAATTGAAATTATGTATGTACCTTCCATAAAAATATTTTTTTTTCGAATTTTGACGGGTCAATATTTTTTTTTCGATTTAGTTTTAAAGTGTACCAAAATAAAACTGAAAGTTGGCTTACAAAAATGTTGTTCTTAAAAATGGTATAATAATTTTAAATTGAATATATAAAACTTTTAAGGTTTTCGCGGATGTTAATAAATCACATTCTTAAATTATCGGATTAGCCGCGTAATATATACAAAAAGATATTTAAGAAAGTACTGTATAGTACTCCCTTAATATCTTTTTGTATGTATAGATAACTAATTTTTTCAAAAAAAAAAACCCTACAACGATTTATACTTCTTGTTCTTTATGTTCTAACCCCCAGTTTCACAGTGGAAGTTTAAAAGTTTAAACTTCATTCTGTAGTTTAATGACACTATTCCGCCGTTTAAACCTCAGTTCAACAACCAATGTTTAATTCAGATAGAAAGGGAAAACCATTTAGTTAAACTACGTTCAATTGAACTGAGGTTCAGATTAGACTGTGAAAGCGGGCGAGTTGAACTTCAAATTTAAACTCCAGTTTAGGTTCAGCTGAACTTAAGTTTAAACTTCCACTGTGAAACTGAGGGTACGAGTAAGTCAATTAAACATAAGAGCAAGTTCGTGCGACCCAGTGTTGGATTTTATTTTGTTTAAGGCTTGTTTTTATAAACATATTACTAATTAAATCAAAAAAAAAAATGTGTACCTAAATTAAAAAAATACGTTTTGGATTATTACAAAAAAAAATTGCTAAAAATTTGAAAAAAAAAATATTAATATTTGGTTGAAGCGCCTTGTTGCTTATTACGGTTTCACTCGTGCGTCGTCGCGTATTGAAATCCGTGAAATTTACATTCTGTAACCCAAAGCTGATTATTTTTGATGGGTTTTAAAGCTGCAACCACATTTTATACATCTCTCTAAAGGTTCTCAATTGGTTTTGAAGTCAGGGTATTAGGAAGGCCAGTCCAAGACAGAAGCAACCTCATACAATTATGCTAGAGCAATCACGTTTGACGATTTTTCGCGTATATCTAGACATGTATTCAGCATTTGATGGGCTTGATGCATATTCACGAGAACCAGAGCTTCCATACAAGACGTTTGTCTTTCATCCACCATTAAAATATTTTGCCAATCCTGAAGCGGAATATCAAAATGGGTCTTAAAAAAACTGATTTCTTTTGCGTAATGTGTTTCCTTGTTCAGATACAATTTTGGCTTTTCTGGCTTATTTTTTTCTTAAAGCTTCTAAACATTGGCTTAAATTTAATTCTTTTCTTATCTCATTAGCGGGCAAGTGGCGTAAGTCTTCCGAGCACCTCACAACCCTCCTTTGGAATTTCGGTGACAAAACATTTTTTGTGGCCGGATTTTAGGTTTTCTTGATAATTCGTCACATTTGAAGCCAGTATTGTAGAGATTTTAATTGTCTTTTGAATTTCCGTATAAGTTTTTTCTTTCAAAAAGAAGTGGTGAATAATACGCCATTTCTTTGGAGTTTATTATGGATAATTCTTTTTCAGTATATACAGGGTGGGTCAAAAGTGACTCCTAATTTAAAATGATAATAACTTTTATAGATTTAATTTTAGAATCAGAAAGTATGATTTATGGAGATTTTTGGGCTTAGTATGGAATATAATGTCCCTCAAATGAGCACCAGCTTTATATTCACAGAGACGGGCTATTTAAATTATAATCAGGTCGATTACAGAATTCACAGAATTTTACTCCGGTGAGTTAACTCGATCCATTGACCTTTCATATCCATTGTCGATTCCTAAAATTACCTTATCATTTATGAACTTTCCTATCGACGCTGTCAGTTACAGACATTTAGTCAACGGCCTAGGTTTTGGTAATAGCATCGCTATCGATCAGTGAAATCAAGCATCGTTGTGCGTGGTTAGTACTTGGATGGGGGACCGTTCAATACCAACCGGTGTGCATTTTTTTTTTTATTAGATTTCTGGCTATGCCCAGTTGCGTCATCATTTCCACCATTTCTCTAAATTATTTCCGATTAGTTGTCCGTTTTCTATTAAAATTTGTTAAATAAACACTCAAACATTCATTATGATAAGCTTTTGACTTATATTTTTGTGCTTTCCATTGTTTATTTTTGTTTTTTTTTTTTTTCGTTCAATTAAAAATTCAATTCAGATTCGTCTCGAAATTGACACGAAGAATGTCGGTGGTGCAGGGATTGTTACCGACATTACTTCAACTTTCTTTCGTCGGATTCAGTAATAGCAAAAGCTTGAAAATTAATTGAAACTGTCACTTTAGTTCATTCGCCGAATTCTGTAATAGAAGTGATTACTTTGCCCAATTATAGGATCAAAAAAAAAAAAAAAACAGTACAAAATTACCATAAGCTTGTCAACACTGTATTACGAGTATCACTCGAAAACTCTTACTTTATTCATTTTTTTTTAAATCGAGCTTCCAAATTGATTCCATATTTTCAATTTATTCAAGAAATACAAATGTACACAAATTTTCTGGCAAGAGATTTACTTCTGCATCGCTTTATTATTAAAGTCCCCTACGGATATTTCCGAGGAATTGACGTTATGATTTTCCATTAAAGTCTAATGTCTTCATTTCACTACCAATCCATCTGGAACAATCATGATTATCTAATTATGATTCCCTTTTTCAATTGAGTGTATGTATGACAGAGTTCAGAACAAACAAATAAATCTAATCCACTTACGCATTGAACGGAAATGCGCGTTATTATTAATATAGCAACGAAACGGTTTTCACTTCTCACTTCCCATAAAACAGACAATTTATAGTTCAATTGTTGTCCATTTAAGTTAGATCAGTGTCATGTCGACCCTAAAATTGAAGCCGGTAGCTCTACATCAATTTAGAAGGAAGTTGTTGTACAAATAAAAAACCGATTACAGAAAAAGGGGAATGGCACAAGTCGACAAAAATTTGAAAGCGAACAGAACACCAAGCAAAGACACAAGTTGTGAGTATTCAAGGCACGTTTTTAGTATTGAATGTGTTCGTTAGACGACTTGGTGCCAAGGCAGTTGAATAATAATTGACAATACTTACCGATTTGTTCAAAATTTTACCTGCTTATAAATAGCCAAAGTGAAAGGCTTTCTGAATCTTGATTGATGGTATCAATTAATAGTTTATGGTTGACAGTTGTTATTTGCTGGCAATGAATTGTTATTCAAGCCAGGCTTTCGCAATAGTGAGTTGGTTTTTATTTTGATGAAGGATGAACGAGTGTTGCAAGAAAAGTAATGTTGTAGTTTTTTTCTTAACTGAAGGTTTGTTTTTATTTTTTTTATTTTATGGAGGCGTCTATCATGCATTAGGCAGTATCGCGTACAGTTTTGCCAATGAGTTTTAATTTTCAACTTCTTTAAATTTTAACAAAGTTATTAGGTATATCGTCACGGATTTTCTTGGGCGTTTAGTTTTCATAATGTTTCATAAGCGAATGCTCTACACAGAATATATTAACAACATTTAATCAAAATTTTACTTCTATGCTTTGACAAAACATAAATCTTTTTTTTTTATAAAAATGGGAAATAGTCTTTTTTTGTAAATTAAGCACATACAGCCGTTGACAGTCAATTAGAAACGATTCTATTTTTGAAGTATTGCCCTTATATTGATGAATGTGTGCAGTGCAGTATTTATGATCTATGTTCGGTGCCATTGCCTATTTCCGTAAACATAAAATCACAGACAATGTTTGAAGCCTAAAGAGACAAAAAAAAACCACAGTTTATACAGATACAGTTTATGTTTGATTGTCGAAAGCAGATCCCAGAAAAAGTGCAGCAGTCATTCAGCGCGAAATAATGGATGTCCACATATCAAAAAAAACATGTCTCTTCGTTTGGTTGAAGCTGGACTTCATGGAGGAATTTCACGCAAGAATTCAATGGTCACAAAAGTTCAAAGATAGCGACTCAACCAGTTTAAATCCATGGAAACTTGTCTTGTTGAGAGATGAGACGAGAAGATAAATCGCATTAGTCTTGACGACAAAAAATACTGCAGACGCCCAAAATCTAAGGAATTTGACCCAAACTACATTTCACCGGTAGTCAAACAAAAATGGCGTTAGATACATCTGCGTTCGGTGATATATTTCTTTGAACGGCCGGCGGCGTGGGGCCCATTCATCGTATTGACTGAATCCTTAAAGAGAATTACGTTGAAATCCCTAGAGAATATAGTGCTACCGTGGGCATAAGAAAACATGACGGTTATTTGGTCTTTTCAACAAAACAATAACCCGAAGACTACTTCCAAACTCCTTAAACATTGTTTTGATGGAAAGATGCGATTATTTGACTGGCCATCGCAAAGTCCGGATTTAAATCATGTCGAGTATCTGTTTCTGTGGGATAAAGTCAAAAATGATGTAAGCACGCAAAACATTCCAAATTGAGATATTCAGCCCTATCACAAATTCTATCGTAATCGAAACTTTTACGAATCCCGAAAAAAGCTATCATCAAATCTGTTCGTTACAGCAATTTGTATGAGATTTTCCACTACGATGGATTCTGTGATAGTTTGTTTTGGGATTCGTAACAAATTTCCGATTAAAATGGAATTCGTGATAGGGCTGATTTATATTCGAAAGAGTAAAAGTTCACTAGTATGTTATTTCAGTTGAAAGATGCCAAGAGCTAATCGATTCAATTCAAAGACGATGTGCAGTAGTTTTAAAGCAGCAAGGATTTTCGACAAAATAATATCCATTTTACATAACGAAACCGGAACAAATTTTGTTTGATATTTTTCTAAGTTTCTAATTAGTTGCCTCAGCCAAATCAGAGGGTAAAATTTAAAAATATCTTTGAAACCATATGTCCCTAAAAAATTGGAAAAATACTACATATTTCATTTTCCAAAAAAAACATTTCAAATTTAATGCTCATAATAAAAAAAATAAGAAAATTCAAGTTTTTTTTTTTTAAACGAAATCGTTTCTAACTAGCTGTCAATGTCTGCAATTATAAAATTTGATTGTAATCTCTAAATTGAAAAATTATTATACCTATTTAATTTTAATTACTATTATATTCAAATTTAACATTTAAAATTTAATTTCTTTTCAGGTAAGTTGATAAAATTTTGCAATCTTTCGTAAGTATAGTATTTAACTAAGTAATTTAATTTAATTAAACAAACAATGTTATTTGAACGATAAATAATCAGAATTTATATACTCTGATGGGAAGGTTTAAAAAAATAAATGAGATAATGAATCGAAGAGAAAGAGAGAGAGAGAGGGCACACCATAAAAATTCGCAAAAATATGACCTGAATTCTGTACACACAATTTTATTAACAAGTAATCGTTGAATACATTTTTTCGAAGAGCTCTGTTTTAGAGGCTTGTTTCAGGTTTCTCAAAAACACACTAATTTGTAGAAAAATCCTGTGCTACTGACTTTACAAAATAAATAATTTTCCGGGAATTTTGACCCAACAAATTTCTTCTCTTGAGTCCTGTCAAGATGATAGTTTTATTCCCATAAGTAATACAAAAATAATAACCTTAGGGTTACCAAATTGTTACGTTTATCTGTATTTCATTGTAGGTATTTTTGTTTTAATAATAATATTTGAGTAAGTTAAACGTTTTCCTAGATTTTATTTTACTATCTCTTAACACCGCTCTACCTTGACTCAACGGCCAAATAATTTTGCTCTCTTCGAGTGCAAAAGCAGCTAGGTGTTATTCTAGGCCCTGAGTTGTATTGGAAACTAAATATTCAAGAAAGGGTTAAGAAGCCCGGCATAGCTTTATACGCCTGTAGTAAAACCTTTGCTAAAAAGTGGTGTCTTCAATATAAGATTTTGTGGACATACACAATCGTGGTGCGACCGATCCTGACGTATGGTTAGATTGTATGGTGGCCCGCGCTTACCTACCAAAGCAAAGCATATAACATTGATAAACTGAAGAAAGTCTAAAGTTGTCATCACAGAGGCTCTACTAACTTGCCCAAATGATGCTTTAACGGTTTTTTCTGTACATTTTACCACTTGACTTACATATTGCCAAACCTTATGGCCACATCAATATTAAGGAGTTGATAGAGATCTTTCCTACTACCTAACTACATACACCCCTAAAATGGACATCAGTAAAGATTTTAAGGTTCTGTTCCTATCAAGATGGTCCCATCAACTCACTGCCGCTAGTATTCACTGGACGAGTGGTAGACGCTGGTGTATAGGCGAAGTGCCCATTCTCCGTTTATTGCTACTCCTGCAATAAACACGTGCATCGTCAAGTCGTTTTCGTTCGTACTATCACTATCGTACTGTTGTTGAAGGCGATTTTCAGAGTTTAAATTTTGAAGCCATTTGGTATCGTTGATTGTTATATTTTTTTCAGTAATCTTCTCTGAGACTATGAATATATCTAGATCGTTTAGGCTACCCGACTTTGCTACTGGCTTCCCTGATAGGAAGCGTGCAAGGTAATCAAACAAGATCCAAACCAGAACCGAAATACCGCTGTTATCACTGACAGTCAAGCGGCTGTTAAAAACATTGATTTTAGTAGATCATCGTCCAAATTGATTCAGCAATGCCGCGATGAACTTGATAGCATTAATATTAACCACATTGTCACTTTTATCTGGGTTCCGCATCATTTTGATGACGATAATGAACGGGAGGACGAGCTGACCAGGCAACGATCAGCCCTTCATAACTCACTTGCGGAAAGAATCAACATTTCACTCGAAGCTAGGTTAGGCAGTTTAGGTTAGGTTAGGCTTAGGTGGCTGCTGGCCGGAAAAGCCAACACACTTAGACCAATATTTGGTCCGTTGTGATACCACAGGATTCCAAAAGATCACCCTTACTCGTTAAATCATTTGGAGCTGGCAATGAAGCGTTTGAGAAAGTGAATGCCGGAATTTCTTAGATCACTGGGATCAAAATAGTAGAAGACCCCCAAGTGGAGCCTATAATAGAATGAACATAGAAGGTGAGAAACTGACTCCTCCATGGATGAAGAAGAATCCATTCATCTTATGCAAAAATCATTTGCAGGAACTCCAAATCGAAAAACATGTCTACCAATTAGGCAGTGTTCTATAACGGAGCTAATTTGCAATCTACCAATAGAAATTAGTTGTTTTGAGCGTTTAGCATCAAACAAAGGCCAAATTAGTTTTGTAGACTAGCAAGTTGGGGTCCTGGTCCATCTATGGTTCGCTATGAAGGGCAATATTCTCTCAATTTTTCTTAGCGATTCAAATAGCAGCTTAACTGTATTATATCTAGAAAGATTTGGTCCGCCCATAATAAATCGAAAATAGAAAACACTTAATCTGATATGCAGAACCAGACAAGGCAAGGCATAGCCGGGATCATAGCTATTTTATAATGTTTTTATTTAAAAAAATAAAATCTTTTTTTTAGAGGAGCGAAGATCTTTACTGATTAAATCTAACTTAAGACTGAATATACTAAAGACACAAAATAATATCTTAATTCTATCCCCTGTGCATTGCTGGTTTGGTATCTGCAATGCTCCCACAGGTGTTCTCCTCTTACAGAATTTCTACGTGACGGAATGCGCTTTTCTGGTCTTAGCTTTTATGACCAAACGCATCGTCAGCGAGAATAATTCAGTGCGTGGGAATGATCATAAACCATTCGGTATGCTGACAATTTCTCTGGTGTTACGAGTAACTTACAGCGAAGCTATAGGCATTCCTTACAACACTCCCTATCATAGCTATGCAAATGCTCTGCTCGGGCTTAATTTATAGAGCACGATGATGAGGAAGAGTTTTTTTTTATGACATTGCCGAACTTTCGAAATTGAGAAAAAGAGATCAACTCTTAGCTCTTTTTCTCAACGCGACGAAATGACTTCGGTTACTTCTGTGCCGTTCCTTCCGTTTAATACCTTAGATCCCGAGCTAGCTGACTGAGGGCTTTGACGGAAGTTTACAATGCGGGGCGCTGGATGATCACTCAAATTGCTAACTAGTAACACGTTATGCCCTTAACAATAGATTGCTTAAAATGTTGCCCCAATGAGTATGAATATGAGCTTTTTCCATATATCGGACCTTTCTTTAAAATTGTTTTATGCCAGATTCACGATTTTGGAATATTCATGGTAACTGTTTATACTGTTAAGATGAGAGCCAAAATCATAAATGAACCATACTCGTGTTGATTCCTTCCCTAAAACAATTCAGTCAGTTAACCCTTGACCCCAACTTTGGAAGTACTGGAAAATTCAGAGATTCTTTCCATAGCCCCACAACACGAATGTGGGATGCTTTTCCTTCCTTTTATTCAAACACTCGAAACCAATGTCCATCTTCTTTTAAATCCTACCCAACTTTTCTAAACGGTCTCAAACATTTTAAGGAAAGTCATAATCTTTGCAGTGCGCGTAGAAAAAAAGAAAAACGTCAAAAAGAGGAAAGTTTTCGAGCTTTTAACGTTTATATTCCGTTATTTAGACATTTGTTATACCAATGCCTTTCTTATGTCTAAAAATTGTATCGATTACCAAGAAAAATGTCTATCTCATTCCGTTATCATCATTTTATCGAATACATCAAAATGGGAGAAATCCTCCAAGGTTTATGAAAATTAGGATTTGTGCTTCCTAAAATGTCCTCTAACGGTGGCCAAACAAAATTTCTTCCATAGTTAAATAACATTCCCATAAGAATCATGACTAATTTTAATGAAATTTTTTTTGATTGCAGGGATGCAAAAATTTTGATAATAATTTTTTTTCTTTGGTTACAATTTTTAGACTAACTTAACAGATCTGCGACTCTAACTAAATGTACGTGGTAGACAATTTTGTTCATTGAGTTCTCGACATTTTGCAATTCCATTCCTCTATGATCTCTGAGTTTCAATACAAAAAAAGGTTGAGACAAACCTCATAAGAATTTTTTTCTTTTATTGAGATTTAAAAGAAAGTTAGTTGAGTTTATACGTGTTTTCTGATGTTTGCTTACTTTTCTTCCAAACAATTACGTAGACCAAATTTTTTTTTTAAAAACTCGCTACCTTTATTTTCCCTTTACTACTCCTAAACAATCAATATGAATTCTTTTTATCCTTGTCAGTTTCGTGGTTTCTTGAGATGTTTAAAGCAACTTCCACCTCACCTAAACCACAAGTGACTCCAAGCAGCCTTACCACATTTTCAATGTGTCAGCAGAAGCAAGCGTTTTCGCTTTCATAGTTCCATTTTGGAATACAGCCAGTTATAATCAAAAAGGCGTTAACTACAAAAACCACAATTGAGTTTTTGCTTGTCGCATAAGAAAAAAAAAGAAAAGAGTTCAATAAATTTGAGCGTACTATGGCTTTGCGTCGGTTGATGTTTCACATTACTCAAATGTCAACTCAAAATAATATTAATGGACAAATAACTCTGCCAACTATCGATCGAAAACTTCTCAATCTAGACATTTGTATACAGTTGCTATAGACCTTAATATATAATAGTTCTCCTATTACTATTGATTTCTAATAAACATCCCACTCCAATGTTACCCTTTTAATAGATTCCATATCCATTCCAATGTGAGTGTCGCCACTTTGACTGCCATCGTCATGCTCTACTGCCTTAAGTATTTATATAAATTGTTGGAGTCTTCAGCAATGTTGGTTGTTGGGTTTCGCTGGAAACCGCACAGATTACGCTATCAGTTCACTTTGAATGCTCGTCTTGGATTTGAAAATTTATTCATGCATTACAGAAAAGAACACTGAATTAAAAAAAAAATAAAACTCTTTCAATGATGGAACATAAATCGGGCGCATCTAGTTTCAAACAGGTGAACTGAAAACTATTTACTCGGTGGTGCAATGTTATTAGTTTAGCCATCGAAGACCCAATCTTCCGATGCAGTTTTGTTTCATTTATGTTGAAAATATAAATAACTAACTAATACGTTAGCATTATTGTAATTAATAATTTCAAAACCCATTGGTACTTTAATAAAAATAAATACCTAAACAATAGTGTTCTATTGTTACTTTGTGTTTTTGAGAAGTCCTAAGACGTTGATTTTAAAGTCGATATTTTCCTTGAGTGGGACAAAAATCCACTTGTATTTAAGCCACAAACCTTTTTTTTCCATCACTTGTTCGTAACCTAGCTTGCCATGGCGATGGCAACAACGATCGAACGAACTTACTCTTGTGGTTCAAATTAATAGCATGGATTCCCATTAAAGACATATTATAAGAATGGCTAACTAATACAATAGAAAATTTGAAAAATAATCAAAAATAAAATGCACGACTGGGTCGCACGAACTTGCTCCTATGTAATAGACTAGGAATTTTAAAAACGAATGTTATTATACTCTGTTCAACAAAAATTGTCAGTACAGGGATGATAGGACGTTTGTCTCTCATTCTGGTTGCATTGCCATGCATAAGTGTGTCGCCTTTTAAACCTCTCACAGGGATTCCGTAGTTTAAATTATAAATCGCCGCAAATGAAAGTAAGAAACGCGTAGGGCTACCGTCTTCCGATTCAAAACGACTGAAAACAATATTCAATTTACCTTTTCCCACAACGCCAAGCGGTAAGATAATAGGAGCGTTTTTTTTTTAAGTTGAAAAGCAATACGACCAGCGCTGCCACCCTAAAGATAATCAAACGAAGTATTTTTCAGAAAAAAGCGCAGTAGATTGCAATACACCGCAGTAGATTTTAAAATATGCAAAACAAAATTCAAATCATAGAAATACATTTTATTTATGAATAAAAGCAACAGAACTTAAAAAAATTAACATAACAGTTAAAAAAAATAAACAAATTTCTTAAACTAAATAAACAAAAAATCACATTTCATTTTGAGAATTCTTATGCTAGCTGCACACGAGGCAACCGTTGAAGCAACGTGATGCAGCAACGTGTTTCGTTTGTTTACTACACACGAGGCAACTGTTGCCGCAACCACAGTACAGTTGGAGCAACCGACCGAAAATATCAAAACATTTTGATATTTCTGGCAACGGTTGCATGCAGCAACTCAAAATTAATCGGCAACACAGCTACACACGAAGCAACCGTTGCTTCAACATGACGGTTTTCATGACGAAAATTTCCTTTCAGCAGCTGCGCTGCTATGCGGTAAAGAGCATAACAAAAGCATAAATTCTGCTAGGTCCACCAATGCAAATTCACCTACCGAGTTTTTAAATATTCTGGCTTTTGACCAAAACTTTGTTATGTCTGAAGGGTCATTGTATTTTTAAACAAAATCATTATTGCCTAACAAGAACCTCCATTGCATATTGAGCACTTCCGCATTTTCATATGAATGTGGAAATTCTTCCAAAACGAATTTGAATTTTTCACTGAATGCATTCAGAGTGAGTGAACATGGTTGAGAACAAACTTTGGTTAAGTACTATTAACATTTTTGAAAGAGGAGTAGATTCGTTTTGCTGCGCAGTAGATATTCATTTAGGCCAAAACGCAGTAGATCTACTGCTAAAGGAGTAAAGTGGCAGCCCTGAATACGACAACACTCAACATACTCATCTTTTTAAAATGTGTTCTCAAAAGCTTCAAATCCCAAAAGCTCTTTAATAAAAACCACTGAAAAAGCTCTTTGCTTGCAATTGAGAATGATAGTGGTAACTCTGTTTTGATGTAGATAAAGAGCGCACGATCGTATTGAGTGCAGCGTTACCTTAGGATATTTTGGAAAAGTGGCAAAAAAAGTGGCACTCGAGAAAAAAAGGTGGCACTTAAAATTGAAAACAAAACAACACCATATGTATATGTATGTATGAAAATTGACTTAAGGGGACAAATTTCACACTCATCTCAACGAATTTATAGGAGTTGAAGAAAACACATGATTTAAACAATCATTTTAAGGTTTATTGCAACGTAAGCTAAAAACTAAAAATTTACAGGTCATTCTGTATTGATTATTCAAAATAAATAAATAAAAGTATGAATAAATAATAAATAATAATTTATTTAAAAGAATTCGTATCAAATTTTACTTTCCTGTGATGGTTTCCCTATATTTTTTTATGAGGAGCTCATCTGGACTTAAATAAGGCAATATATTTTCGCAAGTTTCAGTGTTTAGTCTGTTGGTAAGTTTGTTTTCCATTAAAGTTAGCTTGGAAAAAACCCTCTTAGCGCAGGCACTCCCATGAGGCAAGATTAAAATTTTTGCAACAAATTCATATAAGTCGGAAAATAGGTATTTATTCAAACTATTTTTAATGTTACCCACTTTTTCAATGTGTGGGTTATGTTGAATTTTAAAACTTTGATGGTATAAGTATCGTACGCATGAAAGATATGAAAAGGTATGGAAAAATGGCATGGTGAATTGCTAACTTTAGTTTTACTTGTGCGGAATAAAAAGTGGCACAGACTGAAAGGTGGTGGCTCGGTGGCACAGCCTGAAAAAAGTGGCAATTTGACACTAAAGTGGCACAGCGGTAACGCTGATTGAGTGACACTTGACACTCTTGACAGTATTGAGTATCTCATCAGCAGTGGGATACGACGGTCGTGTTGGGGTGTACAACTTTTTGCAAAGAATTACAACAACAATTCCTTAAGAAAAGTCAGTGGCTTGCTCTTTTTTTAGTGGCATTTTTCCTAACGCATTGTAGTGAGGGTGCATCAGGCGCCACTGCTTTAGAAAAAGCGCTCGCATAAGGCCTGTACTGACAATTTTTGTTGGACAGAGTATAGGGAAAACTGTTCATAGGAATAAAATTATTTTTTTTTTAATTCTTTTAGTAGTAAGAGAAAAAAACAGAATGCTATGCAAATATGAATTTATGCAAGAACAAAAATTATAAGTCGTTTTAGTGGATTCTTAAAAATAAAGCTTTTATATACTAAATTTCTAAAAGATTTTTAAGAAAAAATTTTGATACGCCAATTTAAAGTTTTTATTATTGTTCGAATAAAAATTAAATTTACAAACAAAAATATTGAGAAGTTTTTGAGATAGTGAATTTTCCAAAAAAAAATAGATTTTTTTTTCGAAATTCAAACAAATATTTTTTCTTTTTAAAGCTTTGAAATGCAAAAATGTTTTTTTTTAACTTTTTAGAAGCTTTTCTAGAAAAAATTTCATAAAAATCTGTTTTGCACGATGAGGCATCACCTTGCCTAAAACCTTTTTTGACATCAAATGCATCGGTGAGACCTTGATTGAGCAGCGTACGTTCTCCACCGTCATCATCCACAAACGGACAAGTTTGTCAGGGATGCCAAAACTAGACATTGCTCTTATAGTACGTCCCCATAGATGTCATCATACGGGGCTTTGAAATCGACGGAAATGTGATAGGTGTCGATTAGAAGTTCTTAGGATTTTCCAAAAGCTGCTTTTGAGAATATTTGGTAGATGGTGGACTTTCCGGATCTAAAGCCACACTGATATGAACCTATCAGCTTGTTGAAGAAAGACTTTAGACGTTCACATAATACGGCAGAAATGATATTGTATACAATGTTTTTTATTTTGATTTATTTATTTCATCAATCAGAGTTACAAATCTCTTAAAGACTACAGAATATAATGATAATTATAATACTTAATTTCTAACCACCAGAGATTAAAAAAGATACTAATTTTTACTTGCGACTTATAGGTACTATAAAGCAAGTTAAGCATTCGGAAAAAAATCGATCTCGAGATTTTGATCAAAGTTGACATTACGATGATAACGAAGACTAAAAAAGTGGGTCTCGCAATTCTGTTTGTCTGCTCGCCGATTTTCTTTAAACTTGGTAGATAGTATTTTTAATTTTTTCCTCCATATGTTTTTTTCTTCTTTTTTTCTTTTAAGTCCGAAAATAACAGTACCTGCCATACGATTTTTTTTCTCAAAAACTGTCCCACAGATTTTTTTAAAAAAATTTCATTTAGTTAAAGCTAGGAAATGGTTGAAAAAAAAATTTCAAAAAATGGTTATTTTTGGTAGCCTCTTGGAACCATTTTTTTGGTGTCTGATTTTCTCAAAAACGGTACAACCGATTTTGATAATTTTTTGTATGCTAAGGCTCCCCAGTAGTTAAAAAAAAAACTCAATATTTCAAAAACCTTATGCTCGATTTTTTT
The DNA here is from genome assembly GCA_963931855.1 of Philhelius festivus. Lineage (NCBI taxonomy): Eukaryota > Metazoa > Arthropoda > Insecta > Diptera > Syrphidae > Philhelius > Philhelius festivus. Next base: position 121,336,522 of record OZ007556.1, on the reverse strand, counting down.
AAAACTTGAAAAATAAAAGTTCCTTAATATAAACAAGACGTAAGAAAAAAAAATTATTTTACCTAAAAATAACGGTACCCTCCATACAAATGTTAAAAAATGGTTTTCGAAAATCGGATTTTTCTCGAAAACGGTTCCGAAAATTTTGCAAATTTTTTTTTTTTTGGAAAATTCGATATTTCAGAAACGGCCCAATAATTTTTTTTTTAATTTAATTTTTATTCGAACAATAATAAAAACTTTAAATTGGCGTACTAAAATTTTTTCTTGAAAATATTTATAAAAAATTGTATAGTATAAACCAGAACAGACATATAATTTTTGCTTGAATCACATGGCATAGGTACTGTTTTTAGGGCCAACTACTACTGTTTTAGTCTATTAAAAAATTATTTTTATGCTTATGAACAGTTTTTTTCTAATAACATTCATTTTTTAAATTCTTAGTCGTTTACATAAGAGCAAGTTCGTACGACCCAGTCGTGCATTTTATTTCTTAAAACAAACTGAGTTAGCCTTGCCTCCCTACTCACCAGAATTGAATTCAATGCGGACTTCTCCATTTCTGGAGGCTTAAGTGTCAACAAAAAAATATGACAGAAATATTCCCTTCGTTGGGAATGGTCACGGCTCCCACAGGGCCACATTCATGAAGCCAGCAATAACATTATCAAAAGGACTAATGCTGTTATCGGTGCTAGAGAGAGCTATATCAATCACTGACATAGTTTTCAAAAAATTAAATGCATTATTAACGTGCACATAAAATTTGAAATATATAACTTTAAAAATAAAGAAACTATAGAATTTTGGATTGGTTACAGTTCATTCTACGGACCCTGTATAGCGCGTGCAATGTCAAAAGTACAATATGCACTCTGGACTTTTAGAGTGCCAAGTATGACGGAAAACACGCTTTTGCACTTCTCCCTTTTCATAATGTTAAATTTAATGCAAACCACAATCTTTTACCACAAAACCCTGTTGAGCTATTAAAGAATGGGAAGGAACTCGACTGTAGCAAATTTCGACTTTTTTCCTTTAATATCACCCTCTGCATTCTGGACATTTGGGCAATTAAGCAGAGCAATCCTAATAAATTGATGTTTCTCTGCACATGCATCGTACTCGTATCTAAGCACTAATTGTAGTTTTGAATTTCATTACCTTTTCATTCTTTAAGTTCAATGTCCCACAGAAAAAAGAAGAAGAAAATTAAGTCTTGTAGATTTTGAACTATTTATAGAGTTTTTGCAACACTGCCAAAGTGCCAACGTGAGTGATGTTTATTTTATTTTGTTCACATATTTCTGTTCCCATAACGCGCCTTTTTTTTAAATTTATGTTAACGATGTGTAATTATTGGGGTTAAGCAACCCCGTTATGGGTTTTCTCTACATTAAGATAAGCGTTTCCATTGATTGCAAATGTGCAGAATGTAACTCAAGACATTATCAGCAACAAAGGAAAACAAAGAGTACGAGTTCGAGAAAGTAAAAACAACCAAGTGCTTGTAAAAAATGGGGGAGCCACTTAACATACATTCGGTGGATAAGAACTTCCTTTTCTTTCTAGTGAAAACTGTGAACAAGAAAAAGTCTAAATTATTTATCTTACATAACTGTGAAAATAAAAAAAAATAAAAAGCGGAAGCTTATTTGTAATAAAAATGCAATTGCTGATGACAAACTTATAGATACATTTTTTCAGTGGGCGTCTCACGTCACCTCTAGGTAGAATTGTGTTCTATGCAGTATCTTCAGTTTCAGTTATAAGTCGATTGAAGAATGACAATAATCATCTAAATCTCAATTAATTGTATATTCTTCGATGTTCTATTCTTTAAAACTAGCCCAATCCAGGGTTAGATTTAAAAGATGTTAGGCCCAAAAGGTATAGATAAAAGGTTGAAATTTATTCAATTATATAAAGTATGCAAGCGAGTCTCCAGGTAGGGAAAGAGGGGGCTAAATGGGGCTTTTGTATAATGAATGGTTCATAAAGTATTCACCTGGAGATAAGACGATAATTTAAAAGAAATAGACGAGGTTGACCTATTTAGCAAAGACACCAGAAAATCATTCTCAATTCGATTCAGTTGTATTGGAGTACAGTAAGACATGAGTCTTTTATAGTATACTATATGAAATTGGTTACATTAGTATTTGGACTTAATTTATAAAAAGAGAACATAAATGCATTAAATTTAAATTAAATCTTTAGTACAAAAATTCATTAAATTCATACATAACTATCCTTCTTTCTCCCTTATTATTCTTTCAATTTGCTATCATTTCCCCTCTTCCCTATTTTCTGTTTTTAACATTACAAAGCAAAGTTTTAACGGAAGGTCAGAGATTGCTTAAATACTTTGATACATTTGAATATTACGACATTATCTTATTTGTTTCATGCTAGCTGGTAAGGAATTCCACAGGTCAGTGCTAGATTAGTAGGCAATTAACTTTGAGTGGACCATAGTAATCGTAGACCATTGCAAACTTTACCAATTGTAACTGCAGCATTATCTGACCAAGTGAGAGTATCATTGAAGATTATACCTAAATTTCGAGCCTTAGCAACGTATTCGATAGAACTTTGACCTAACTTTATTGGTGGAAATGAGGAAGCATCTAATGGACGCTTGTAAATACAAATAGTCTTTGATTTCTCCGGATTTAGCGATAAATTGTGTTTGAGTGTCCATTGTTGGATTATTTTTAAGTCATCGTTCACCTTGCCAATAGCACTGTTAATCATATGCAGTTGTGAATTGAGGTATAATTGAACGTCGTCAGCAAACATATGGACAGTACAATGTTTTGTTATTTGAGGAATTTTGTTTACATACAGTGAAAAAAGTAGAGGACCGAGAATGGAGCCCCGTGGAACACCTGCAAGTACACTAAGGAATGAAGAAGTATCACTTCCAACAGCTACACATTGCTGACCAGGGGCGCAACAACGGGGGGTGTCCGGACACCCCCCAGAGGTCGGTGGACACCCACTCCGAAATCGATAGACACCCGAGTGACGATTTTTAAAACATTCTTAACCCCACAAACCCGGGGCGTAGTGAGGTCAAGCTTAAGGAGACGATGCAAACTATTCCCAACGCCATACCCGACAAACCCGGGGCGTGGCGAGGCCAAGCTCGCGAAGACGACACAAGCTATCCCCAAAGCCATTAACCCGATAAACCCGGGGCGCAACGGGCCAAGCTTTAGAAGACAATGTAAAGAAATAGTTCCTCCCAAAACTGTGAACTCTTAAAAATCCGGTGCTCGATTTACGGTTTCAAAGCGCGTCAATAAAAAAAGATACGATTGTACGATGTCAAACTAAAAAGCTAGGCGAGGGAGGTGTTGGACGATTTTCAACTATAACTTACCTATCAAGGGACATGGACAATATTTATTACAGCTATTGTGTTAATATTTTATAAAGTATATAGATAATATTAAATTCTGTAAAAATAGAAAGTTTTTTACTATAGATTTTACTCTGTACTAAAATTAATACGAACCGAGATTGCATTATATTTTTGAAAATTTTCCCACCAAGCCGCTAAAAATCGGAAATATCTTAAGCCTAAATACACTAGGATTGGATTGAAAATTGTACATACTGATTTTTAATAAAATTATAGTGTATTTAAGCTTTAATTAATCCAAATATTTGTTAAAGTATGAATTTGAAGCGATTTTTTGCAACAAAGTCTTTGGATTTAAAAAAAAATAAAAAAATTAGAAAAAACTGAATTTAATCTCAGTATCAAATGTAGTGCTTGATGTCTTTAACTTGAATAAATTTTTTATTCCGACTTAAGATTATAAGATTGTGTAATATAAGGGTAAGAATGTTTTAAAAGTTGACACCGCAAATCAAGAGAGCTTTTGAAATTAATTTTTTGAAATCCTCTTTGAGAGCTTGGCCTCGCTGCGCCCCGGGTTTGTGGGGTTAATAGCTTTGGGAATAGTTTGCATCGTCTTCTTAAGCTTGACCTCGCTACGCCTCGGATTTGTCGGGTTATTTGGATTATTTTGGGTTGGACACCCCCCTAGCTTTTTAGGTTGTTGCGCTTCTGTTGCTGACGACCATATAAGTACGAGGACAAGAGTTGGACTGCTAAAGAAGAAAATCGAAATGAGTACACCAACTTGTTGCAGAGAGTAGAATGGTTAACCGTATCGAACGCTTTTGAGAAGTCTAACAACGTTAGGAATGTAGGTCGGTTTGCGTCTAGTTCTTGGCGAATATCGTCGACAACAAGTAAGAGGGCAGTTTTACAACTCCTTCCAGTACGAAAACCGGATTGAGCAGGGCTTAAAAGATTGTTACTAATCAAATGCATTTGCATCTGCTTTAAAATGCTCTTTTCAAATACTTTTGATAGAAACGGTAGTATTGCAATTGGCCTAAACTCAGGATTACTCTGGTTTTTAGACTTGGGTATATGAATAATTTTAGCCTTTTTCCAGGAGGCCGGGTATTCACAAGTGGTTAGTATCTGATTGAAAATATAAGTTATGTATTTCAGAAGTATTGGAAGGAGTAACTTTAAGAATTTGGGATTTATTTCATCCAAGCCTATTGCGTTCGATTTAACCGACAGGAAAGCTTCAACAACGTCTTCATCGGTTAATCGAGTAAAGTCAAAATTCGATTCGCTGTCGTAAGCTTCAATAGAGTGTTCAGTAGGGGGTTGTTGGTCATGATTTATTGACTGCGCAGCAAGTGACACAAACTGTGAGTTGAGAGCGTCGCAATCTACGATTACATTTACATTCAACCGCTGTTTAGCAAGGCCCAGGTTGCGTAGCTTTTTCCAGAGAGCTTTTCCAATCTGTGCTTCAGGATTAAGAAAGTTTTCATAGTAGAGTCTCTTTGCAGCCCTTATGCGAACGACAGCCAAATTACGAAGATTTTTATAAGAGTTAAAAAATACATGAAGCTTGTGTCGTTTCCAACGAGCATTATGCAATATTATGATTTTGTATCAAATCTAATATTTCTCTATAAAACCAAGGTGGTGAGTTGTATAAAGGGTTTTTATATCGAAGTGGAACATGCTGATCAAAAAGTATTTTAATATTATGTTCGAGAAATGAAACCTGTTGATTTACTGATGTCATGAGGCAAATATTATCCCAAGGAATTTGGATGACGTCGGACTGTAGACTATAGTAGTCTATATTTTTAAAATCCCTGTAAGTAATAACGTTTTCAGCTATATCTGTTTGAATGTCGTAAGTTAGGTAGATTAAATCGTGTTTAGAGAAACACGCTGCAGAAAGTTGACTGTAAAACAAAGTTCTACTTATATTGTTAACAAAAAACACATCTAAAAGAGTAGCTGTATCATGTGCAAAATGTGTGGGAGTGGAAACGTTAGGAGAAGTGAGATCGATGCTTTTAAATCTATTTATTAACTGAGCAGAAGCAGGAACGTTAAGTAGGTTGCAATTTAAGTCACCGCAAATAATAATATTAGTGGTAGAGCAGGATATCCCTTCTAAGATATGAAAAATAGGAGAAATGTCTATATTCTTATTTGGTCTGTAGATCGTTCCAATCAACAAACGTTCAAAACCAATCGAAACATTAATAAACAAAAATTCTTAAGTGTTATTTGCATTTGATTTGCTTATAACTTTGGCTCGTAGTCCATTGCGCACATAAATAGCTACTCCCCCGCCTATCCGACCCATTCAATCACCTCTAAAAAGCTGGTAACCATCCATACTATAAACAAGATTTGTAAAACTTGGAAAAAACTAATTTTCGGGCTATAGCTTACGGATTGTTTCGATGATATTGGCTTTAAGTCCTTGAATCGTTTTCTTATTATTGGCATAACATCCGGTGTCAAAATCGCCGAGGCGGCCAATTGGACTCCGCCAAGACGGCTGATAACACGATTTGGGAATTTGGTGCGCAAAAGATAGATTGTGGCATGGATTGTGTAAAAAATGGTCTAATGATACCACCACTCCACAATCCGCACGAAACCTTGTTTGTTAACGTAGAAGCCGAGATGAAAATGCGCCTCGTCAGAAAACATGGTTTTTCGCCCAAAATCTTTGTCAAATTGAAGACGAAGCGGAAGGCGTGCGCCTTCAATTGCTGAGTCAATTGCACCTTGTAAGAAAATAATCCCAGGTGGCCGTGGCGCGATGGTAGTGTGCTCGCCTGTCAACCTTAATATCACAGGTTCGATTCCTGCCGTCGTCTATGTCGTCTTTAATTCCATTAAAACCTACTAATTGTCATCAATTGGTAACTGGTTTACTCATTACATGTTGTTTAGGCATAACACTAACAACATGTGATTGAGTTAAACTAGTATGTCCAACAAGGATGAAAAACGAATAAAATAATGCGAATTATAAGGGACATAGAAATAAGACACGGCAATTCTCCGCTTTAGTTCAGCCGCCATCCCTGGAGATAAAAAATCTGAGACAACCACCTTCAGTCTCAGAACATCGTGCCACACATCTTTCCTATCCTTCTTTCTCTTCTGCAACTTCACGCCCGCGCTGTGTTGAAACATTTAAAGGGTAATCTAATCCCTTGAGCGCGTATAGATTATTATAGGAAAAAGGAATTCAAATTGACGTAATATACACAGACTTTTCCAAAGCTTTTCATGTGGTAAAACATAATGTTCTGCTAAATAAACTAAAGGCCTTTGCTTTTCACTCTAGTTTGATGTTATGGTTGTATTTATTTTTAATGGAAAGAGAGCTAAAGGTTCTGGTGTTCCTCAAGGCAGTCACTTGGGTCCCCTTTTGTTCATTATATTGGTGAATGATTTACACTCCAATTAAGCTTTCGTTACAGCACTTATGTATGCTAACGATTTAAAAATATCATTATTAAATGACTTCTTTATACTTTAAAAGGCTCTTGATCTTCTTTTTGAATGGTCTTCCGACAAACCTAGTATTAACAAATGTAATGATATTATAGTATAAATAAAGCAAATTCAAGTTTTGCTAAATATAGTGAAGGAACTGGCGTTATCTTTAATCATCGTCTAATTTTGTCCTTACATAAATTATAAATTATTACAAAAGCAAATTCATCAAGTGAAACTCTCGCGAACTTTCAAATTGTTCAACATTGTTGCAATTGTATACGACGACGTTGATTGAATATTCCGCCGTAGTTTGGGATACGCAGTTCATAACATTCAAATCGCTGGGAAAGCGTTCAGCGGAGATTCACAAGATACATTTGCTTTTACATGAATTTGCCAAGTAATCCAAAGTATAGAGCAAAGTGCCTTTAACACGGTATAAAATCATTAAAGGATAGAAGAGTTATGCAAAATATAGTTTTTTAAGAGATTTATTACAATATCATATTGTTTAACCAAGTTTTACTATCCTTGATTAACAATTCATGTTCTCACATGAATGAGCCAATATTTCTTTCAATATTCCTTTTTAATTTAGATTGCACTGAAGTCGACTATTTGCTAGTCGTATAATGCGTTTAAAAGCTCTTTAAACAATTTTGTTAACTATGTTAATTTGTGATACATACTTTATTTTTAAATAAGTTTTAAGTATTTTGTAATCTATATACATAGTTTAATTATTGGTAGATAGATGAAATAATTAATAAATAATGTTAAGACTTACTTAGAAGTAATCTTTAATCGTCGGTGTTTCGCCCCGGCCGGCGCACAGTGCATTAATTGTATGGAGGTAGTGCAAAAAAATCTATGTTTTAAAAGTAATGTAACTGTGGACAAAAATTGGTTGGGGAATGTAAAAATTAACAGATTTCACTCAATTTGAGGAATTTTCACGTCAACCGCCACGCCCACTGCTGGTAAAAAAATAATAAAATGTAATAATATGTAAAATTTTCATCCATTTTGATAGATATAACGAAAGTCAGCTTTTGAAAGTCTTGAATCTGTTTTTCTTAAATTCAAAATAGTTGTGTTCAACCACGAAAAGGCCAGTGTAGAGTAGTGTAGTGCAGTGCAAGTTCATGAAAACTGTCAGTGCAAACTCAAGCAAAAACGTCATACGTCAGATGTTGAAAACAAGAAAAAAAATAATTAAATTCAACTTATTCGTTTACAAAATATAATCGAATAATGACATCTGCTGATTTTGACAGTTTTCACAAACCTGCACTAGCTCAAAAGGTAGTGCAAGATTTTCTGAACTAGTGTACACTAGTGTACACTAGTTCAGCTCAATGAACGCTAATCAGTGTAAGTCAGTGCAGAAATTTTTTCAATGAACACCAAAAAGCTACACTTTTCTGCCCAGAGTAGTCCAGTGCAGCTGGTTGAACACAACTAATAAAAGAATCAGACTTTACAAGTAATGTTGTCAAGATGTCTTCGTTTGTATTAATCCTTGTATGCTAGCGCTGTATTTTTAAGAATATTACTCTGTACATTTTATATGTTAGATTAATAAATAATAATAATAATAATAATAATAATTTTTTTGTGCGTGAGAGGCGATTTTTCACGAATTCTTTATGACTTACCTCTAGTGCTTGCTCAGAAAGCTGTCTAACAGATATTTGAAAAGAAGAAATTATATCTGGACCATGTATCAGAAGCTTATGGACACTTGTATTACCACCTGTAGAGCCCAAGATATTTTTCTTTAACATCAGCCAGCAGTTCAAAAGTAACGTATATCAATGGAAAATACTGAAGCTAAGATTCTCAATTCGATTTAAAATGTATGTATGAGTTGTTCATCAAGTCTTATTATTTTTGCAGATATTTTCGAATTCTGAAAAAAATCTCTTGCCGTGCTTGCATCATTTGCCGACCCAAATCCTAGCTTAGGCTTGTCAACAATAAGAACCAAATTACTTTTGAAAAATTTATTCATAAGAAGAAGCATTTTCAAGAAAATTAAGAATTCTACGAGTATTTGGAAGAATAAAAGAAGTTCTCAACCAGACTACAAGTCACCTAAGTTCAATATTTTTGAAAAGAAATCATACTTTTTCCATCAAATCGTTCTTATTTGTAACTGGACAGTCTTTAATTTATAAATCGTTCAATATAAATTCAATAACACCTTCAGCTTTTGTGTTTTTATCAAAAGGAATCCATTTTTCGATTTTTTGTTAATTTTGTATGGTTTGACCTTAGCCTGCAAAAAGTCAAATATTTTAAATATTTTGAAGGTTAGCAAGAAGTAACAAAAAAAGTAAACATTTTCTCAAAGCACAGCATCAACAGAACATAATGACATAAAATATTTTACTACAGTCTGCCAAATTTTTTTTTTTTAAAGCTTAACTTTATACAATTTGTAACTCTCAAAAAAGAGAAAAAAAAATCACAAAAATTCAAATTTATAAGAAAAATTGAAAAAACAACTACTTATACCTGTGGTGAAAGTATTCGTTATTAATTTTCAATTTTTCAATTTTGTTTTATTAAATATACTATTTACAATTTGGCTTACAACTAATAAGATACTACATACATATGTATGTATGTGTGAAAATTTGTATTCGTTGGCTCATAGGGGGCCTAACTATATACAGTGACATAAGTTTAATTATTTTTATATAAAATTTACATGACAAAAAATAAAATTTAAAAGGTCGGTTGACTATATTGTCAACTGATGAGTATGTACAAGTAAGATCGCCGGTAGAAAAACACATATTTTTGTGAACTAAAAGTCAAAATGCTATTTAAAATCGAAAAATTTTACATCTTTCAATATATTTATGAATAATCCTTTAGTAAAATAGCCACTTGCATTACTCCCTTTAAGCAATCCCACTTAAATACTCATAATGTACTTCTAAGAATGCACATCAATTTACCCTTGAGCCTAGTTTCGGACATAGTACCAAAAATAGAGATTCTGTCTTTAGCCGCACTTCACGAATATGGAATGCTCTACATGGCTCTATTTTTCATCCATTTTTATGTTCAGAATTTTAAACCAATGTATCTCTTCTTCAATCTTTTCCCTATTTTCCTAACGCTCTTACTTTGTTTAATCATTTTAAGGGTAGTCAAACAACCTTTTGTGCGCCCTTATTATAAAAAAACACATATTTTAACTGTGGTTCTTTTTTCAATATTTAAAGAGATAATTTAATTCAGAAACATAAATTCTATATTTTTAAAAACAGTAAAAAGAAGCTATGTACTTTAAACTCCTTTAAACAAGATTGGATATACTCATATTGAGATGAGTTTTATAAAATTTCCTTTAAATAGGTCAATGGTCGTAAGTGGAGGTGCTTTATATTAATGCTGTCACACAGACATCCGCCCAAATATTAATTTACTAATAAAATCTTAATTAATTTAACCTTTGAATATTTACCAAAGAACATCGAGCATGGGTCTACTAGTTGAATTCTAAGTAAAGTTGAATACAAATCGTATGGAGAATCTAAACTGCAATTAGGAAAATTCTAATATTAATATTAAGAGCTTAAATTTGTTAACTGAAACTTTTGAACCCCCTTGGAAAGAAAAACAGAATATTTAGTCGTTCCTTTATTGCAAACATATTTCGAATGTTATAACAGAAAAAAAAAGACAAGAAGTGTGACGTAAGTTTTCAATCGACTTTCGTATCAGAAAAAGAATTCTATTCCGCAAGTAATACAAAATGCACCCCACATCTCAACCCTAGTTTTTTTTTTTTTTTTTTGTTTGATGATACTCAATTCCAATCAACTTCGAAGTCATCCCTTCATGGATTTCCATACATATAAACTTACTTTCTATTGTTCCTATAACAATGCAAACAGACAAACTAAAAGCATGACTCATGAATATACGTATAATTTTATTAAACTAAAAGTTCGCCATCTTTAAATAATTCAAGTTCTTGATTCGGTTCAACGTCAAAATTTCATTCCTCCTACGCGCTTGTTCTGGTTTAATTTCATTTCAAAACAAAATTACGCCATTCGTGTCGCCAACAACAGTGTCTATAAATTGAATTTATTCCAGTGGAAGTCAGGTTTTTGTTTTGGGGGGATGTAAAATTCTGTGGTTGTGCTTCTTTCTTAATAATACGGGAAGTATGCGAACAAATCGCATGCGCATTAATAACAACTCATATTGGCGCCATTTCACAGGATGTACATAATATCCTTGTTAGTATACATTACATTTACATACATGTTTAATAGTCTGTCTGTTTGAAAATGAAATTATACAGCCTTGGCTGCAAGTTGCACACAGCTTTTAAAATGCTAATTTAATAATATTAAGCTAGAAATCTGACTTAGATTGTTTATCTTAAAATATACCAACGAACTGAATTAAATAGTTTGTTATAATAACAATTCTGGATAAGTTCAATTTTTGAAGGCAGATTATTTTGACTAAAACCATAAGAGCAGGTTTGTGCGATCCAATCAGGTGCATATTTTTACTTGCGATATACTCGTATATGTATATGTTTGGGTGCTATAGGGTAAGTCTTGCATTTAAAATCTCAAACTCGAGATTTTAATTAAAGTTAAATTAAAATGGTAGAGAACACCAAAAAGTGGATCAAGAAATTCCATCTGTCTAAACGTATGTACCTAGACCTATAGCCTAAGCTTCTGAAACAATTTTCTTCAAACTCTGTAGCAAGTTAGATTTCTTAGCTAGTTCCCATGCAGGGAATTTTAATTTTTTCAACTCCAACAATAACAGGAGATACCTGTGATACAACCTTTATGAAAAGGCTTATTTATCTCGAAAACGGCACAAACTATTTTGTTAACAAAAAAACGTGTTTTCTATTGTCTATTGTATAGAGAAGTAAAGAAGTTTCCGTTGTTTTAAAGCCCATCCTACTGAGGAAAACCGGAATAAGTACCAACAAGCTGGAAAGACCTGAAACATTCATATCCGACGAACTAAATTTTTACATAATCAAAAATTACTTCAAAAAATACTACGAGTATTATGTCCCAAAGGTATCAAAAATATTTGGTCATTTGTAAAAGACATACGAAACACTACGACGTCCTCAGTTCCAACGCTCGTCTTCAATGACACTCCTGTAGTAAGGTCGATAGATAAAACCAATTTGCTTACAGCCAGCGGCGCGTGCCTAAAAAATGTAGTCGTTCAGTTTCAAAATTCTTATTTGCAATGCCAAGAAGTCAAACAAGTCTTTTTTTATATAAAGGTACATTACCTATAATGTTTTTATTTTTATGTCAATAATAGGTACATATGTGTATGTGTTGATTAACCTTGTAGCTTGTAATTTTGTTGTCGCCAGCAACAAGATATATTGGTATCCTTCAAACACCCCACACATACTTTACACATATTTGTTGCTTCTTACAAGCTACAAGGTTAAAATACTAAATTGTAAGCTTTCCTAAGTTTTTAAATCATGAATATCTTGGCTCCCGTTTGTCGTAATGGACTAATTTTTTTTTTAATTTGAAGAAAATTAGCAGGACTATAAGACAAAAATCCAAAACTGAAAAATAGTTACCGTGAAATACAGTTTCTTTCTCAATAACTATGAAAAAAAGGTATTAAAAACAAGAAAAAAAACGTTGAAACCAACGGTAACTTTTTATGTTTTTGCTCAAACATATTAAATTAAATGCAAGTTGATAGAAAATATTGTTATTAGCAATACAGTTTTTTTATTTTCACTTTGCGATATACTGGGGCTGAGAACTGAGATATTAATTAAAACATAAAATCATAATAAGCGTGGGTGCACTGACTTACCTATGTTCAATAATTTATTACTCGGCTTTCGTTCCTCGTAGAGTGCTGATTTAAATTGTGGGGAATTACAAGAACTTAAATAATAAAAAATAAAAATTTCATCAATAAATGATCTTTTTTCTTAATAATCACGAAAAAGTGATTTTTAAACAACAAAACATTATTTCAACTTACTATAACTTTTTTTTAATTTGTTTAAACAAATGTTTTTTTTATGACATAATAGATAATGTTATTAGGAATAAATACATGTTTAATTTTTGTTTGTACGAGATAGTGGAGCTGAGATATTCGCAAATGACCAAAAAATGACACAAAACACATTTTTACCAATAACTTTGGTAAAAAAGGTTGTCATGTGGTGCAAATTTGGTTTTAAGCCTTTCTCATAAGCACCTATCGATCCATGAAAAAAAAAATAGACCATGCCTCTGCGCGCAAGGTCAAATGACGCTTTGACTGGACTAAAACCGTCCCTATGAACGACCGACGCGCGTCTCATTTCTCATATTCGAAAAAATAAAAAAATTAAATATTGGAATATTGGAATATGTACCTAAATAAATAAATAAACTACTTACTTACCTACGCCCTAGCTACCCGTTTTCCTCATTTCCATCATTCTTATATTAAAAAAAAAGCTCTACTCGTTCAAAACAGATTTGCACGAAATGCTCCCTACAACGAGCGAATTGTTTTTTTTTTTTCTTGTATGCTTTCTATGGGTTCATTTCGTTGCCAAATCGTATGAACGACTTGGGTAGATACTGATCGGTTGAGTGAAAACAAAACAGTAGCTAGTTCGTTTTGTTTTATTTGGGTAGTTCACAGAAGGAATGCACGAGTTGGAAAATGGAAAATATGTACGTATACATTAGAAATAACTATAAGGAATGAACGAACAGTATGAGTATGAGGTGTGGGTTAATTAGATAGAAATTAAAATAATGTCGCCTGTAAGCTAGTCGTTCATGCACGACTTGAACAATATGACGCCTCGCCACTGCTTACAGCATAGCTTGTTGTTAATTCGGCGCTACCAGAGAGTGACATGACTCCAGATGTTGAGAGCGTAAATGATTTTATGGGACGAATCTTCTTTCGCACTCGTGCAGGCGCTAGACTACTAAAAGATCTTGACATTCACAAATCCGCTGTCCCAGATAGTATCCCTGCTATTGTTCTGAAGAGGTGTTCTTCGACGCTGGCAAAACCACTGCGTAAGCTTTTCCATCTATCCAGGTCTCTTCCCGAGTGGATGGAAAACAGCATTTGTGCAGCCTGCCCCTAAGAAAGAGGAATCCTCCTCCCCCTCTAACTATCGTCCAATTGCACTTACGTCCCTTCTTTCTAAGGTCATGGAAACTGAACAATTTTCAGCTTAAGAAATATCTTGAAGAACGAGAGCATCTTAATGACCGGCAGAATGGTTTTCGTAGCAATTGGCCCACTGACTGGTGATCTGATCGTTTATCTTACCGATGAGTGGAACAAATCTTTACATCGTTTTGGAGAAAGTAAGATTATTGCACTTGATATTTCAAAGGCATTTGATAGAGTTTGGCATCAAGCTCTCTTATCGAAAATGCATGCATTTGGTATCGATGAATCTCTTCTTCGTTAGATTAGAAATTACCTCTCGGACCGTTTACTACAAGTAGTATTGTCAAGTACAGTGATTCTTTTTTTATCGGCACTACACGAATGTGGAATGCTTTACCCAGCTCAATATTTCCCACCCAAATCCAATGTGTCCTGTCCTACTTTCCTAATTGCTCGCACTGTGTTTAACATTATAAGGGTATTCATCCCCTTCAGTTGGCGTATAAGATAAAATAAAATCCACGACTGGGTCTCACGAACTTGTGTAAAAAGACTTGTTGTGTAAAAGACTAAGAATTTTAAAAATTAATGTTATTAAAGATTAACAGTTCATTAGTATAAAATTAATTTTTTAAATGACTAAAACAACTCCTTTAGTAGTTGGAGCTATAAACAGGATGTCATGTGATTAAAGCAAATACAGTCAAACTTCTTTATAACGAACTTCCTCATAACGTAATTCTCTCTATAGCGAATTTCACTTTGTTACCCTCCCCCTTAAAAAATTCCCATATGAATTATGTTCTTTCTATGCCTGCAGAAAGACCTTTGGTAAGAAGTGGGGCCTTCAGTCGAAGATGATTTTGTGGACGTACACTGCAGTGGTACGGCCAATTTTGTCTTACGGATCGATTGTTTGGTGGCCTGCACTTAGCAAGCAATATAACGTCGCAAAACTTAAAAGGGTTCAAAGAACGGCTAGCGTCGGCACTACGGGGGCTCTCAGATCATGCCCAACAGATGCCCTGAGCGTTATCCTGAACCTTTTACCACTCGACCTTCATATAAAATACCTAGCGGCATGCAGTGCTGTAAGACTTAAAGAATCTAACTGTTGGTTCTCCAAACCCTATGGTCATGGAGACATAACAAAATTGATACCTCCGGATATTTTCTTATCGAACACCGACTACTGCGTAGCTCCTCTTGGCCCAAGCGGGGATTTCAAAGCCATTTTTCCCACCAGAGAGGATTGGAAAAATGACGTTGTCACAAAGGATTTCGATTCGATAATCTTCACTGATGGATCTAAGATGGAGTGCGGTGTTGGTTCAGGAATTTTTTCCGAGTCCTTTAACATCTCCAAGTCCCTCAGACTACCAGACTTTGCGAGTGTATTTCAAGCTGAAATACTAGCAATCAAGGAGGCATGCAAGTTGCTCCAATCTAACCAAAACCAATTCAGAAATATAGCTATCTGCTCAGATAGCCAGGCGGCCATTAAGGCCATTAAATCATCTACATCTACCTCAGTACTTGTCCAGGAATGTCGGGACGAACTGGCGAGTCTGAATATTGACCTCCAGGTCACTCTCATTTGGGTTCCAGGTCACAGTGACATAGAGGGTAATGAACAGGCTGACGCTTTAGCTCGGCAAGGCTCGGCCTTACATAGCTCACTAGCGGAGAAAGTTAATATTCCTCTTGTTGCTATGAAGAGAAAAATCTTCTCGATTTTTCTCAATGAATCCAACCGTAGGTGGAGCAGTCTCACAAACTGCGTCATATCAAGAAAGATATGGCCTACTTACAACAGCTCACGTTCCAACGATCTAATATGCAGACCCAGGCGCGACATAGCCAGGATCACAGCAATATGCACCGGGCACTGGCCCATAGGTGAACATGCACGAAGGCTAGGCATCCCCTACAACCCACACTGCCGTAGTTGTGGAGATCCACAAGAAAAAGAAACTGTGGTTCATTTTCTTTGCGATTGCCCCGCCTTAGCAAATTACAGGATGGCTTCCTTTGGGAAAGCCTTCCTCGATGACCCCAGCGAACTTTCGGAGAAGAAAATCAAAGATCTGATTATCTTTCTGAATGCGACAAAATGGCTTTAATAATGCTCCGCTAAGTATATAAAAGCCATTTTCTTACGTACTAAATCTTTATTAGGTTGACACGAGTTTAATGGTATCAAAACGGCGCACCCCAGCGCTAATTGAGTTGCGGGCCCAGTTGGCTGGCGACTACCATCTCTACCTACCTATAGCGAAATTCTCTTTATAAGGAACTTACATATGTACATATGTATTGGCTCGAAAGCAAATTTGTTTCTTTATAACAAAATGTCAATTTAAAATTTTGAAATCAATGGCTAGTAAGATTTTTGTTTCTAATTTTAGAAGGGAACTCCCCGAACTTGCTCCTATGTAGTAGACTAGGAAAAACGAATATGTTATTAGAGAAAACTGTTCATAAGGATAAAATTAATTTTTTAAATTCTTTTTGTAAGTAAGAGACGAAAACAGAATGATATGTAAACATGAATTTATGCAAGAACAAAAATTATAAGTCGTTGTAGTGGTTTCTTAAAAAAAAGCTTTTATATACAAAATCTTTAAAAGATTTTTACAAAAAATGTTGGTACGCCAATTTAAAGTTTTTATTATTGTTCGAATAAAAATTAAATTAAAAAAAAAAATATTGAGCTGTTTCTGAGATATCGAATTTTCAAAAAAAGAAAAAATAGATTTTTTTTTCAAAAATTCAAAAAATATTTATTTTAAAGTTTTGAAATGCAATGTGTTTTAGACTTTTTAGAAGCTTCTCTATACAAATTTTTATTAAGATCCGCTATGTGGATAATGAGAAAATTCAAAATTCGAAAAAAATGGTTCTATGGTAGGTACAAGCTGTAATATCTTAATTTCAAATTTTTTTTTAAGAAATTAAAGATCATACAAATTAATTGAAAGAAAAACAAATTACCAAAATTCTAGGTGCCGTTTTCGAGAAAAATACGATTTTTGAAAACCATTTTTTTAACATTTGTATGGTGGGTACCTTTATTTTAAGGTAAAATGAAATTTTTTTCTCAAATCTTGTAGATTATATTAAGAAACTTTTATTTATTAAGTTGGAAAAAAATCTACCTTGGGGTTTTCGAAATATTAAGTTTTGAAAAAAAAATTTGAAATCGGTCGTACAGTTTTTGAGAAAATAAAAAAACAAACAAAAAATTCCAGAGGGGGTACCAAACAAATTTTTTTTTTTGACTTAACAGAAAAAGTTATGAAACAAATGCTCCTAAATTTGGTAGATTTTACCAAAAACATATAAGCTACCAAGTGATTTCTTTTTGTCGAATTCTAACAAAAACTAACAAAGATTTAGACAAAATATTGATATAACCTCTAAATCGTCACTTTTGAAAGTTAAAAGGTAATGTGGTACACTATGCTGTCTATTGTGGTATACTTTACAACATTACCCAGTAGATTTTTTAAATGTGTGTGAAATCTCAAATTTCCTATTTTTTCATTGCTTACAGTATGATTCCATGTCCTTTGAATCTCATTTTCTTACTTCAACCCTTTTAGACATTTTAACGAATGAATCTTTAGAAAAAACACAAATAGCCAAAAAAAGAAAGAAACTTTTATGATTAGGTAAAGTTGTATACTACCACAGTAGACACGGCTAGTATACCACATTAGCCGAAACTGTATATTTTTACAAAAATAAATAATAAAATATAAAAAAAACACCTTTGAACAAAACTAACAGTTGTTTCTCGTAGATGATTAATTAAGTTTTGTAAAGAATTTATAAACTAGCTTGAAACACAACTTTTGAGAGCACACAAACACTTTTTGTTTGACCCAAAAAAAACTCAACTTCACGCAATAACCCTTCTCAAATATTTGCTTGAGATATACGAAGATTTTTGACTGGATTGAACACGAGTACTTAGTTTTACTTAGTATTTATATTACCGTCCGCTAAGGTAAAAACGGTTGAAGAAACATGATTAGTTTTTGAGAAAACTGCCTATAGGTACCACATTACCCGCCTATACCACATTACCCCAAATTACTCTACCTTGCTTTAACTAAATGACATTTTTTGAATTCCGTCCAATACTTAAAGATATGTGGTAGTTTGTAGTTTTTTGAAAGATATATGTAAATATGTCATATTGTTACGAAAATTTGAAAATGCTGATTTCAGGGGTTTTATGCTTTTCTTAAAAGTAGAAAACAAACAGTGAAAATAGAAGGTACATTCCGTGCAACCAGTAACATTAATAAGTTAGTAAGTAAGTAAGTAATTCATTTATTTACGTTAATTTACAACAATTTTATACAATATTTAGAATTTAAAAGCTATGGCTATGCCGTCATCGTCTGCCAGATCGACAAAAAATTTTCGAATAAATTTTGGTTGTACTTTTAACATTGTATAAAACAAATAAAGAAAAAAAGTAGTAATATATTAAATAACATTTTTGAATTTAAAAGGAAAAGTATGTGGGTTTGCTGATGATATAGCTTGTGAATATTCATGTTCGACGGTTTTTTCAGATATGAATCACGACTTGGAGTTATTCAGACATTGGTTTGTTATTCATAAACTTGTTGTTAGCGAAAAAACAACAGCTATGTTTTTCAATTAACATTCCTTAGATTTATATCCTCCTGTTTTTATTAAGAAATTCTCTTCAAGTAGTTTATCATGTTGTGTTTCTAGTGTTGCTCCAGATAATATTTCGGATGTCATCTGTTCACCGAAATGCTTCCATATCGAGCACATATCTGAATACAAATGTCTTGGATTAACTATTGATAATAAAACTAACTAGAAAGCTCATATTTTAGCACTAAACAAATATTTTCTCTATACCATGTGATGTTTCACTTGAGAAAACTTTGTTGCAGAAAAAAACTAACGGAGACAATTTATTACGGACTAGTTTATTTTCCAGAATTCAATATGAGCCGTGTTTTATTGGTTAGTGAATACGCTACATCGCAAATTTCAACATGGAAAACAACAACAAACGATTAGTGAACAAAAATAAGGTAGTAATTGAAAAGAATATTTTAGTGAAGATGGTGTTTCGGATGTTGAAATGTAGGAGGTGTTTAGGTGGGGTCCGAAAAAATATAGGTTGGCATGCTTGAGGGTGTGTTCATTGATATTTATTTTGTTATACTTGCCTTTACTAGTCCTACTAGCGTGATCGCTCCGCAATACAGAACAAATATTTTTTCAAATGCAAAATTTTAATTCATACCGTAATTCCGGTTTTACACTACTGCCATTAATTTTTTCACAAAATATTGAATCAATTCACACGAAGGCAAGAGGTTTGATTGGTATGTTTTATCAGTACACTGACATATGTTCAGAAATGTAGTGGAATTGCCGCATTATGCTGAATTTATAAGACAACTGAAAAAATTGCAAAAAATTTTAGTTGAATTAATACGATGTTAAAGCTGTTTTAGTATAAAACTAGGTTAAGACAACGAATTTGCAAAATTTTAATCAAATACAGCCTCATGATTTCTCTACCCTTTTATTGAAGTTAAACTCATCGAATACCTAATTCTAACTTCCATTGACTCTGACAATTACAAACCTCAAAATAGGTCTATTTACTTAGTTTTTTGCACGAACTGTCATTGTCTTAGGTGTGCTCAGAAGCAATTTATTAAAAAAATGCCTTAGTACGATATAAGTTAGAAAATGTTTAAACTTAAGAATAAGTTAGAAAACTACTTTTAAGTTAGGAAATATATAAGAAGTATTATACTATTACCTTAATAAAATAGGCTGTTTAAAATTTTGCGCCAGTGTCTTTATATTGAATATTGTTTTTTTTCTTTCTCACTCAAAAGTAAGTAAAGCAAATAAAATAGTTTTTACAAATGTAAAAGTTTAAGAAATACAATAGTGACAATATGTATACGAGAACATTTGGAGTAGATTATAAAAAAAGAAATATATTCTCACTTTTGTAAGTGTTAGTGCAAAATTTAATAGTGAAAAAAAACTCTAAATCAACTCGACCTGCATTTTCATGAATATTTCAACTCCAGCTTTGAAATGAGATACAAATCTTTCGAACACATCCGTGTAAGTTAATTCAAAAAGTAGGAAGGTTTTGGCACATAATACCAATGATAATAATGATACCAACTTTGGGAGATTATTAAGAGTGAGTTAAAGTGTGAATAAAGCGTTTTTTTGGTGCTTGTATTACTGCGCTAGATATAGATTACCAATAAAACACGGCTATGGTATCATATATTGGGGTGGTACTTTAAAAAACTAATTACAACCTTTGCTAGTTACCCAAAAGCATATTTTAAGAATTATATGGAAGAAGAGAAGATTTGAACATAGTTTTCCGTTGTTGGTCAGCTCGGGTATTCTCCCCATAAAGCATCTCTATTTTTAGAATGTTTTGAAAATATTTTATTTAAGAAGTGGATAATCTTTTAAGTCATAATACTCCAGCCTACACATTACGCAGTATAGACAGAAATCGCTTTCATTCCTGCGCACAATAGTCAACACTTTTTAAATTTGTATACTTCAGTAGCACCTAGATTGTTTAATTCCCTACCTTTTAAATTTCGATCCATTCTTTCAAGTTACCAGTACTCTTTTAATAAAGAAATTAAAAAATGGCTCATTAACTTTGATTTTGAAACAGTTGGAAGCATTTTCAAAATATTAGTTTTAATTTGATATTTGAAATTAAATCCTCGAAATTGCTTTCAAAATTAATAAAATCTATTGAATTACTTTTTCGACACTTAACCCCACAACACTTGTGGAAAAGAAAATTTAAATATTTTTTAGTCTTTTTAATTATTTAACTTTTCCTTTGGTACTTTCGTTATTTTTCATTAGGCAACAGATCGTACCTTTTCTCTTCTTTCTATTTGTTTGTTGTGAAAAACACTTAATAAGATGAATTTTATTGTAAAACAATGAACTGTATTAGTAAAACGTATTTATATGTATATTTTTACTTATTAACATTCGTTCTTGAAAGTTAATTTCTAGTATTTATTATTCAATTTGTTAAGAAGAAGAAAATTGAAAATAAATAGTGAATACAGAGTAACTACATTGAACATAATTCGGAAGCAAAAAGTGGGCTTATTAAAGGCCTACCCTTTTCACAAGACTGTAAAGCCAATCTTTATGTTTGCTTACGAGCGCCGCACCGTACTGTACCCAACAATTTTTTTGTAGGATGGCAAGTACATAGATGACATGACATGACACGGACTACGTTTTTTATAGCAGCGTCCTAAACCCATAAGGTGAGTTTACCCTCAAAGCTCCATTAAACGGTTGCACAAAATGTTAGCTTAAGGACATTCACCTTTGCACATGAATAATTTGTTTGTATGGAAGAGGTTTGTAGATTGTAAATGCAAATTGATGTGATTTTAAAGTGTGAAACACTTTTTTCCGAGCGCAGGGAAGCGTAATTTGGTTTTAGGGGGACGACGACGCAGTTTTGACGAAACAAAGGAATTGTCTTTACTCTTTGTCATAATTTTTGTTTATGTGCACTTTGAAAAACTCTAAATCGATATTTTTGCTGTTAAAATGCGGACTCTTCCGTTGGGATAGGTAAAGGTGGTAGAAGGTTATTATAGACACGCGAAAAACTCATGTAATTACGAGTATATAAGAAAAAAAATGGTTAGGGGTTGAGGTTGACGTTGGTGAACCTTTGAGTCGTTTGGAGTTTGTTTATATGTACGTATGTATATTTCATGACTTTTTCTTATTATGAAATTAATATAAGATATGCTCATGAGTTTGAATTCTCCTTGAAATATGCTTGTTAGCGGCCAAACCTTTTTGCCCTTGATATGTCTAATGAGAAATAGCCATAAAGTAAACACCGTTTTTCGGACTATCTGTTGAAACAAGGTGTCTTGTTGCATTAATACATGTTTAACCCTAGAAAGGTAATCATATTTTTTAGTACGTTAAAGGTAATCATTCGTCGAATCGACGAAGTAAAATTTAAATGCAATTTTTTCGAAAAGTTATTGACAAATTCTTGTAGATGTTAATAATTTATTTTTATCAAACCTTTCTTTTAATAAAAACACACTTTTCATTTTTTTTTTTTAGATTTGTGACTTTTTATTCTCCTTAAAGATCTATGAAGAATCTATGAGAAATTTTAAAAAGAAAAAATGATGTTCGTCGAATCGACGAAGATTACCTTTCCAATGTTAAAATACAGAAAAAATGTTTTTTTTTTTGTATCACAAACTTCGTAAAGTTTATATCAAAGAAATATTGCCTTCGACAGATATAAAATGATTTGCAGCTATTAAAATAATTTAGAATTAATGACACCTATAAATATTGAAATAATTTAATTTTACAGACGAGATTCGAAGCTAATAAACTGCATAGCTTTGCGTAACTCCTGATTTGATTTTTAAAATGACTAATTGTTGCACAAATCTCGTAGATTTCTCCTAACACCTAGGATAAAATGATATTTGTTATATTAATAAAAACAAAATAAGATCCTTTTAGGAAGATAAAAATGGCGTTCAAGAAATTCTGTCTTTTTGTTTGGCTAGACCCTAAAAAGTTATTTCCCTTACTTTGATATTTACCTGTTTTTTGAGGTGGGCCCGAAAATTTACTAAATAAACAAATCTCAGTGTATAACAACACACTTTTTTTGAATACAGATTTATTTTTAAAAAATCAATTAGTACTTTAAAGGCTTCCCTTTTTTCTCAAAATTTGTTTTTAAAAATTTCTGAAAAGTAAAGTTTTTTTATAATTGACTGCTGTGGCGGCCATGTTGACTAGGAGATATTTGTCAAATCTGTTGTTTATTATTCAGTGATGTATGTCAAATCACTGGCAAGTTACACGATTTAACAGCACTTCCAAATGATAAATCTTTATTATCGTTAGTGCCAACGATGCGAGCATTACATCCATTTTACGAACGGTTCGGTAATCAATAAGCCAAAATTCGTACGTCAAAGGAACGCAAGGCGCGTGAAAGTGTACAGCAGAACCCGAGGCACTCGATTACTCGTCGTGCACAAGAACTCGATCTTTTGCAGACTTCAACTTGGCGAATTTTGCATCGGGTTGGGCCTATACCCTTACGAAATTGAACTGACCCAGGAACTCAAAGTTCATTACCAA
The DNA here is from genome assembly GCA_963931855.1 of Philhelius festivus. NCBI lineage: Eukaryota > Metazoa > Arthropoda > Insecta > Diptera > Syrphidae > Philhelius > Philhelius festivus. The sequence goes on along the minus strand of OZ007556.1, from coordinate 121,313,247 downwards.
TTCAATTTTGGCCGAAAAATTATCTTTAGCGACGAGACTAATTTTTTGTAGAATGACTGTGTTAACAAGCAAGTTTTCCGTATATGGGACGACACCAATCCACGCGAGGTTCACCAAATGACAATAAAGTTGGAATGGATTTTGAACCAGCGGCGTCATTGGTCCGTAAATTTTCGAAAACGACGTTGGTGAGGCGGCCACCGTCAATGGCCAGCGCAAAAGAACGATGATAACTAATTGATAACCTAGACGAAATGTGGTTTCTGCAGGAGGGTGCTTCTTGCCACACAGCGATCTCCACGATTGGCTTTCTGCATGAAAGATTTGAGGGAAATTTTCTGTCTCGCAGAGGTGGCATTGACCACCAAGGCTATGAGGTTTGGCGTCGTTTTACTTATACTTGTAGGGTTGCTAAAGTGGAAGATTTATGAGAACGAGCCACAATCGACCGATGACCGTAATGTGAACATAACACAGACTATCGGTCAAATTCAGAAAGATATATGGCTAAGAGTCATTTAAAATTAGACCCTAGGATCCGTGCCAACGTAAGAACCCGAGACAGGCATTTGAACGATGTCATATTTAACAGAAAATGGCATACATGATTTTAATTTCAAAAAGATTTAAAAATGTAGGTATTCTTTAAGTAAAAAATTAATCGTACATGCCACACAACTTTTAATAGACTGAAAAGACTCCTACGATTTTGATACAAAAAACATTGTGTGAGCTACAATTAGTATAACCTTCTATAAGCAGAAATCTTTAACACTTATCACTACTATACTTTCCAAGAAAGCATATTTTTTATTTTTGAGTTTCTCCTCTGCTCCGATTTTTATTAAAAGTTTTGTATATAAAGCTTCTTAAGAAAAAAAAATATTTTGTAAATTGAAAAAAATAAACGAATTTTAAATAAAACATTTCAAAATTCAAAAAACAAATATTTTTGATTTATAACAAAATTAAAACATTTTCTTTTTTCTTTTTTTTTTTTTGAAAATTCGATGTTTCAAAAACGAGAATGATTTTTTTAATTTACTTTTAATTTACTCATGGATAAATGCATAAGAGTTGAAAACACCGTTCCCCTAAAAATGTTAAAAATATTTATACATATTTTCATATTATCACAATTTTTTGTATCCTTTTCAATTTTTTTCATAAATTAATAAATTTACTTCCGAAATAAACTAGGTCCTACATACACATACATATTTGGCAACTTATGCCTTCATAAAAAAAGATCGAATTCGAGATTGTGACCAGACTTCACAAGATTATGATAGGGAAGTCGATAATAGGGGTTTTGCAATTATTGTATTAGTCTGTTTATCTGTTCAATTACAACCCTCTACAACGGCTCTTCCGATTTTCTTTAAACTGAGTAGATAGAATGTTGCCCCCGACGCTTTCTAATTTTTGTATAACCAAAAGTAACGTTTCCTCATACCGTTTTTTCCAAATTACATATATAAAATGTTTTTGTTTTTCAAAAACCGTTCCATAGATTAATACAAATTCTATTACTAAAAGCTAGGTAGCTTACGGTTAGTAAAATCAAAAAAAAAAATGGTTAGATTTAGATTTAGATTAGATTTTATTCAACAGATATTTAGTTGTTTACATTTTCTTTTAACACTTTTCTAATTAATGAATAATTAAGGGCGTGACAAGTTTTGTCGTTTGCCTGAATGGCTTTAAATTTTCGATAATTTACATTGCAATTTTATATTAATCTGATACCTTTGGCTGTTTTTTTTATGTATTTAAATTACTCAACTTACTAAATATAAATATAATTATAATAACAAAGTATTGTTTAAATTTACAGTTAATAGAATTTAAGTTTCAAATTATAAAACAAGTTGTTTTGGAATGACTTTTAGTTTAGCTAAAACGAAAATAAAAATGAGCGTAACGCATAAATTGAATAATAAATTATGACTTTTAGTTTAGTTAAAACAAAATTTTAGAAACTTTCACTTATGATTCTCTCCCGGTATGAGGTCGCTTCCTTACAGTACTCCACAAGCTGCATCCAATTCTCACCGTTCAGAAGTCGAAGTATTTCATTTTCTTGTAGAACATTTTTTCCAAAAACTGCCCTTCTTACTTCCTTTAGAATCGGACATTCACCCAGAAAGTGTCCAATATCTTCCTTTTTATTTAAGTTGCAAAGACTGCAAATAACTACCAAATCGTTTCGGTGCGGTAGAAAATTAAGCCGCAACATCTCTCCTCTTATAATAAAAATTGTCCTGATGGCTTCCGGTGTGAAATTCGGTGCAAAGTAATTCCGTACAAAAAAAATGTTCTTTCTGTTGATGCTCTCGCACTTTCTTTGAAAGCATACCTTTCGTTCACAGTCCACTGCTAGCTTTCTCCAATCTTCATACCAACCTTTTTTAAATTGAATTGCATGTCGCCAGATTACTTTTGGCAGCCTTGAATTTTGCATTATCGATATCCTGATCAGATAATCCGCGTTCAGCTTAAGGGTTGAAATAAAGAGTGTTGCTAGACCGCTTTCCAAGTAAAACATATATTTTGGAGTATTTATAGGGAGTGAGAAAATTTTTCTAAGAAAGAAACGAAGAATGCTTTCCACATGATCGTTTTTTTTTGTGCCCCAAACTTGTGCACCGTAAAACAAAATAGATTGCGCAGTTGCGTTGAAAACCCTGTACTTTGAACTTAGAGCAATGTTCTTATTGTAAAATATTTTTGTCCAATTTGCAACAATAGCTCTTCTTGCCTTATTAGCTTTCATTTTTAAGTGTTTTTCCATATTGAGATTAAAAGTTAACTCCATTCCAAGGTAAGTGTACTCTTTTACTACTTCCAAATCTCTTCGACCAAACCTCCATTGTTCATCACTTGAAAGTCTCCCACTGCCCTTCTGGAAAATCATAACTTTAGACTTATCTACGTTGACTTCTAAACTCCATATTCTACAGTACTCTGCCAGTCTATTTATCATCAGTTGAAGCGATTTTGCCGTCTCATGCTAATATGACAATGTCATCAGCATACATAATAACTTTAATTGATATATCACCAATTTTAACTCCACACGGTAGCCAGTGTACCAAATCGTCCAGGTACAGGGCAAAAAGTAACGGGCTAAGATTGCATCCTTGCTTAAGGCCTCGTTTCATTTCCAATTTTTCGGATTTATTTTTTCCATCAAACACTTCCGCAAATGACTGTTGGTAAAGTTTCTCTAAGGCATTAACAAATTTGCTTGACACTCCTAAATTGTACAACTTGAAGAACAAAGCAATTCTACTGGAATGTTATTTGTCCCAGCAGCTTTACCATCCTTCATTGAATCCAATATTACCTCCAGCTCCTCTAGTTTTATATCTTTGTCCAAAAAATTGTTCCGCAAATATGGGCGGGCGTATTTATGAGTAAATTGCTCCTCCATCGAAGAACTCAAAAGGTTACTAAAATGCTCTTTTAGGATGTTCACATTTGGTAGAGAATCTTGCTTTGAATTTTTGTTGCCATTAATTTTTTTAGTGAGAGCCCAAAACTTCTTTGAATCCTTGCATTGACCATTGGCAAAAAAATGGTTATTAATTGTATTTCCCATAGAAGCATTTCTTCGATTTTTTCAAAAATCCTACTACTATTGATGTTAATCATATTAAATGCTAAAGCCCATAAAATGTTTTATTTGTTTAAATTTCCTAAATATATTTTCTAGGTTTTAAAATATAAATCAACTTTTTTTCTCAGTATTTCGAAAACCATATGAACGTGTTTTTAAAACTTGAAAGTTTTTAGCACTACCTACAAAAATTAGAAAAAATAACAACTTTTTATCCAAAACAAATGGTACCAACCATAAAAATATTAAAAAATCGTTTTTGAAAATCTTACTGTTGTCAAAAAGGCACCCAGAATTTTTATTCAATTTTGTTTTGTTTTATATATATATATATGTACATTTTACAACTTATATATATATATGTACATACATATGTATTCAATAAAAAAGAAATGGAAATAATAATCTACCATGGAACAAGTTTTTTTGTTTTTCACTTGTTCATTACTGGCACTATGGATTTGAGATATTTTGTTTATACCAGAAACTTGTAAAAAGTTTGAAAAATATTGCAAAACTTGAAAATAAAATTTTGAATAAAAGCAAAAACTGCTTAACTGATTTCAAATGTGGGTTCTTGTATAAATTCATATTTGCTTAAGAAATCACGTGTCAATTTAGTAGCTCAAACTACAATTACTATAGTGAGTCAATCGTCTATTTTGTTTAGTATTTTTTCTGTATTTTATCTGAAATTATTTAGGCAGTTTGTTCGGCAACTGGAAGAATTAATTTTATTTTCTTGAAAATATTTCTCTAATAATAGCCATTTCTTCTTTTCATGTGCCCAATTTACCACTATATGCCCATAAGGAGCCCAAAATGTATCCATTCTATAGGAAGATGCTTTAATTATCAATTATCAATTTTGTTAATTTTAAATCAATTCTGAAATGTGTGTTTTGTTCAAAACAAGACCAAAATAATACCATCATATCCTCAAAATTATATAAGCACCTGAAAAATACATTTTTTTTATTAAAATACAAGAAAACAAAACTCATGGGTAAAAGCACATCGGTTCACAGACATGTCTCGTGCCGCAAATACCTTTTTCAAAGATGTTATTAAACAATTCGTTTACAAGCTCCTCATCAATTTATATATACAAAACTCGGATAAACATTTAAATGAGGTCACTGTAATGTGCGATGCTAACTCAAAAAATGTTACCCATTCACCATAAATCACATGTTCAAAGGAAAACATACAAATGAAGACCGAATTCCGTGTTTAACACCTTCTCTAGTGATGGCTAAATTTAGAATTCTCTTTGATTATACTTAAAAACAACCTAGGGAAATTATTTAAAAATAGACTGAAAAATTAAAAAGAAAAACAACTTTATTTAAGATCACTTTTATGGACAGACAATGAATGGAACTACATACATAGTACGTTTTCTTCTTCAGCCTTTTGATAGAGAGCACCATTGATTTATGTGGATAGTTACTTTCTTTTAAAATCTATCGATTAATTTGAAAACATGTGATTTTATTATTTATATCTGTCCCCATATGCCACTCGGTATTTGAATGTGCCAGTAACTTCAAACTTTGCATAAAATAGTGCTATACAGACTCCATTACACTTGTGATTAAAATATTTACAATTTATTTTATTTAAAATGATATGACGTAGCAAAACACTCTTTATAATAATATAATCTGTGCTCTTAAAATCAATGAAAGAGATAGCACCTTCATCGCTTAAAGCCCAAACTCAACACCAGACGAGCTCTTTGTAAGATAAGCCTCTTTGTCCACGGTATTCTATATCACCATGATTTCAAATATCTAAACAAATAAATTGCTTTGATTATTTTTTTTTAATTTATTGGCGACTGCATTTAAATTTTATGTTGTATTTCGCGACACACAACAAACATTTTAAGTGCTAAAGTGGTGAATAGAGCGGCCACGGCCGAACTATTAACAGGGTCACTTGAGTGAGTTACATAAAATGGGTAGAGGCGATGTATTTTAGCTATAGCAATGTGTGGTGTTATGCCTATTGTGCAACCGGCACTTTATTAACTACTTACTGTTTTTTTTTTACAATAAAATAAAGGGCACGACTGAATTGAGCATACTTCCTCTGCGGCTGATAGTAGATGTACTATTTTCTAAAAGTGTATTTAGTACTCGTATTATGAACCAAAGTTTTCAGATTATATTTTGTAGAATACATTTTTGTTTTAAAATTAATATTCTGAAAACCACACTGTGTTTTTTTTTAACATTAATTAAACCATTTTAGAAATATTCTTTTATACTTTTCACGCGCTGAAGGGACTATGACTACCCTTAAAATTTTTGAGCACAGTGCGTGTTAGGAAAATTGGAGAGGAATGGTTTTGAATATTATGTTTCTACTAAACTTATTTATTTTGACCATAACGTTGTTGTATACAAAATATAACAAGTCTGCAAAGTCTACAATTTGTTCAAATGCTAACATGATAGACAGCTTTCTGCAGACTTCATTTTATCCTTCAACAATAAAATATCTGTTTTTATAAAAATAAATAGTTAATGCTAGTTCGCTTTCATCAGCTTATTCAAACTTAATGTCGTCGTCCTTCAATGTATACACATTCCATTAGGTCTTAATTCGACAATAAAATGGAAAACATATCTATTTGAAATCAAACCAGTTTTTAGCTATAACTCCAGCCAAATAAAAAGACACTTGGTGGTAGTTCATTCAAGTTGTTGTAATATTCAAAAATCATAATATAAAACAAGCATCTTTTAAAATCTAATGTAAATTTTATTAAGCATTTTTGTTAAGGTTTGGTATGTATGTATATTATTCACTGAAAATAATTTTAAAGTGTTTGCCGTTGAGGAACTATTTGTTTAGATTTTAGAAGCAGAGCAACATATTCCAATATAATTAATTATGACTCCTATGGGAGGGTCAAACTTTCATTGCAGAAAAATATTTGTTTTTGTTAGAGCAGCTTACATTTTAATTCCGTTTTCGAACATCAACTCCTTGCAGAGTTTCTTAATTTTAAAAGGTGATTCCTGAATTTTCGAATTAAACAGTGACTTCGATTTTAGCTCATAAAAACTCTTTTATTGGATTTTTTGGTTAAAAAAAATCAATTCTCCAATTTTGCAATTTGTATATGTATCTCTTTCAATCTTTGGAAAAAAAATATTAAGAACAAATTGGATTGACATTTTTATTGCCAAATATTTTTCCTTTTATAGACTTAGAGCCCACAGCAATTTTTGGGTGTGATTGATAACAAAAAATAATTAGCATAATTAGATAGGCCTTTAGTAGTTATTTACAAATGTGAACGTCTTGCATTCTCTAGTGGGAGCAATAATGCACAAGAGTGGATCAGATATACAGTTCTTTCTAAAGTCTAAAAAAAAAATTGTAATAAGAAATTTGCCATAACTTCAAAATGAAGAGCTGAGTGCCCTGATTGCAAATATCGAGGTCCAAGGCGTTTTGAAGGCGGCGTTCTTCGTGCAAGAAGTACCGTATTCTTGTCGCGTCTGGCAGGCAGAGGGCTTTCTGCAAAACTTCTTGGACCTCGATATTTTCAATCAGGAGGCTTAACTCTACATTTTGGCAAAGTTGATATCATAATTATTTAGACTTGGAAAAAACTGCATATATGATGCATTATTATGCACTATTGCTCCAACTTGAGCATGCAAAGCGTTCGCATTTGTAAATAACTACTAAGGGCCTATCTAATTATATGCTAATTATTTTTTGTTATCAATCACACCCAAAAATTGCTGTGGGCTCTCGGTCTATTAGCACCATCGCAAACATTGAAATTGGTTATTAGGGACTTCTTAAATTTAAACAAATTTATTAATGTTTACAATTTTGTAGAACTCATTCCTGTTATCAAAAATGATTAAGACTGTTTTTATGCGGAGCTAATGCAACAGGTTGACGGTACCAAATTTGAATTAGATCTTCCTATACACTCTTCTTTTACGAACTCAAAAATGTCTTTTCCAATTAAATATTTAAAACAAAACTAAAATTAACTGGATTAAAGCAATTCTCGGAGATTATTTGTCTTGTATGCAGTTTCTTAATTCGAAATTATTTGCATTTTTATATTTAAAAATATATTAACTTTTTTACAAACATGTTCATAACATTTTGTTTTCTTTACTTTCAGGTAAGTCTATCTTTTATAAAATCAAAAAGGAATACATTCAACCTTAGCAAAAGGTTAATTCCTGAAATTCAAAGCGTATGTATGTATGTATGTATTAATTGACCTAAACAAATTTAACAAAATCGATCGAGCCATTAACGACAAATAAAATAGAATAAAAACAAAAATGGCCACAAATAAAGAAATAAATATATATGAATTTTTAGCCGAATAAACTGAAACTCGTTTTGGGCATTTCAAAGGATAAAAGTTTAAACAAAATTGTGAAAGTCGTTTTCGAGAAAATTTAAGAAATCCAAAAAGATTATATGGATAGATTAAGAGATTTGAATTTCTCCTTCAGAGGATTACAAACAAATCTATTTCCATGTTAAGATTGTATGGCTCCATTAATATTAATATCTATAAAGTTTGATTAACATTTTCAGACACTACCTTTCTGAACTATGATTGTAGAGTCAGTTAAATTTTATGGATTAGAAAACTATTTGCCTGAAACATGGTTACCTTAGGGTGAATGTGCAGTATGTTTTAATCAAGTAATTGAAGTTATAGGACTAAAGTCCCATATATGATTTTATTTGTATTGCATGATTGCTTAAAAATAAACAATATTCATCCAATAATTCCGATAATTTTGAAAAGACAAAACCAGCCAATCGCAAGAAATCGTCAGTTCCTTTTTCGATCGAGTCTCTAACAACTTCTAAAGAAGGCTTGTGCTGCCAACTTCAAGTATTGAGACTCGGTGCCATCAATGCCAAGCAGCCAACATAGATGATGCTTCTATAGTTCTGAGTTTTATACGACCACTAAAACGAAATGCCTGGTTTGACGAGGAGTACCAGCAAGCACATTTGGCTAAATAACGCATACAAAGTGGCAACAATGGTTCCCCAAAAGAAAAAAGGAGAAGCACGAGAAGCGCGGGAGGAATGAGGTTTGGAAGTTTTATAAAAAAACAAAACTTCTCATCGTTACAGACCCCGAATCTAAGCCTGAAAGGACAATGAAGGGAACATTGCAGCAGAACCATAGTCAACGCTGAAAATATGGGAGGATCATTTCTCCAAACTGTACAACAGAATTGACAAGGTTAATTCCGCTGCAGGGAGATACCATTCGACTTAGGCGATGCACTCTCCGCCCGCTCAAATGTTTAAAGCAGCAGGTGGTTTATTGGTTTCGAAAATATGTTCGAATATGTTCCCGATCCTCAAGAAAGAATTTCCTTTGAAATGCGCCAGCTTAAGAGGCATCAGTCTCCTAAACAACGCATACAAAATCCTTTTTTCTTTATTATGTGATCCATATACAGTGCGGTTCACATGAATAGACGTACCATTGTTCTCTCAATAAATTGCAGTTTTCTTTTTGTTTTTCTTCATGAACTACGAAAGAATTGCATTCATTTGAAAGGTTATTAAATTCTCTGGGAAAAAAATCTAAATTCAAGATTAGTGAGAGACACTTAACGGTTGTTTTGATCTCTTTCTTCGCATTAGTGCTAAAAAAGCTCAAATAAATCGGTTCACTTGAATAGAGGCACCTGTTAAAAGTTAAAAAAAAGAGGTTGATCAATTTTTAACATTTTCTATTTACTTTTTTATTGTTATTGAAGTTATTTTTCACAGTTTCAATACTTTGTACAACCTCTACGATTTGAAATTACATCAAAAATTCTACTTCTAAGAGATTCATACAATTTTCTAAATAATCTAATGAAATCTTAGACAAGGCTTCTTTAATTGCGACAATAATCTCCTCACAGCTTTCATACTGCTTACCTTTTTCATAAATTTGATGGGTCAGCCATCCAGAAAGGTTTTCAATGATGTTTAGATCAAGTGAGTATAGTGGCCACTGCAAAAATTCCACATTTTCACTGGGGATAAATGCTTTTACAATGTGCGCGTTGTGGATCGGAGCATTGTCTAGTTGTCAGATCTACTGGATAGGTCCAAACAGCTCTCTTATGGCTGGAAAAGCTGTTTGCATAAGAGCTTTATAAGAAATTTCTGTCATTTTGTGAGACACAAAACCAACTCAAAGGCGCGGTAGTACGAAATGGCACCTCACACCCATACTTCTCCTTTCTTGGAATGATTTCGGTTCAAAAAGCATTCGGATGTCATAGAAATAAAACTTATACCCATCAGGACCATCTAGGTTGAACTTTTTCTCATCAGAAAACACCACATTTCTTCAATTTAAAACACTTCCAACCTGCGCATACCATGTCATGTGAAGACGCGCGAACTCCAACCGCTGTTCTTTTTTTGCAGCGTTATTTTTTTTTTTTAGCTTTTTGAATTTAAAGTGTTGAATACCTAAAAAAGCTGGAAGAACATTTGATTTTCTTGCACTTACCCCCGCTAATTGTTTGATTTTCATTGTGGAGTTAGTTAAATTTGAGGCAATTCTTATAATTGTTCGCTTCTCGTGTGGTGTAAAGGGTGTTTTTGTCCTTCCTTTGTTGTTTTTTCCGTAGGTGGCAGGATTTGATATAACATTTCGAACAGGTTTATCATTTCGTCCTATTTTCTTTGCAATTTTCGGCATAGAATACCCTTCTGAGTGGTAGGCCTCAATTTTTGCTATTTCCGCCGCCGTTAACATTTTCTTTTTACCCATTTTCACTTTAAACACTCGGAAAAACTTTAATAACGTACACTCATTAACCAAATTTATTTTTGTATTACCCAGCATTAAGAAACTAACTGAATTAATTCGTGCGTCTAATCAAATGAACCTATTTATTTGAGCTTTTTTAGCGCTACTGCGAAGAAAGAGATCAAAACAACCGTTAAGTGTCTCTCAATAATCTTGAATTTAGATTTTTTTCCCAGAGAATTTAATACTCGTAACCTTTCAAATGAATGCAATTCTTTCGTAGGTCATGAAGAAAAACAAAAAGAAAACTGCAATTTATTGAGAGAACAATGGTGCGTCTATTCATGTGAACCGCACTGTATGTGTGGCTTTAGACCACGAAAGTCTTCTATCGAAAAAATCGGAAAAGATTTCACCGATATATTCTTAAACAAGCCGACACACTGTTTTACTATTTCTTCAACAACGATCTGGAAAGAATAGTGAACAACTCCTACGTGGACACTAGGACACAATCTTCCAAAGGTTCGTCCAAGTACTCCGATACGCCAACGATATTTACATAATTGTGAGCATTGAAAAGACCAAGTATTAAATACTGAGAGACTACGATAACATTAGAGAGATATTCTGATAAACTGTCCCCATTTAGTAGGACCTGTTTAAGGATTTAAGTTTTGCGTAAACTTCTTACTTACACGAAAACTTATCCAGCGTTTGTCTTTTATCTTCAGTAACGCTTAATAGTTTCGTTTTACAACTGTGTCCTGCACTAAATCAAAATTATCGAGTTTTCCACAAGGCAAAAACGATTCTGTAAAATAATTTTAAAGACCAGATTTACTTGACTGACCTATAAAAAACGACATCTTTAGTTAAGCTACCCCTTTATTTACCAATACCAATTTTCAACGGATTTTTCCACACTTGGCCCCCATTTAAGAAGTACTTAGCCAGTAAGAGGTTGGCGTCGTTGCCAGCATAAAACAAGGCACACTTAGACCATAAGTTGGTCCATTGTTACTAGGTGATTATAGTTCATTTGAGATCTGACCAAAAGTATTTTCGATACCATTTTATTGAACTATTAAAGATCCAAAATTTGTATGTCGTCTTATAACAAATCAAAAATCAACGTATCCCAATTCCAACCTTGATTTTTCTTTAGTAGCGAGATTCACATATTTTTAAATTTGTTTTGAAACCTCATAACCATTTTTAATTTGAAATATTTCCACGATGTTTTTCAATAAAAAAGAACTAATGAGTGATTTTTTAAGAGCTATCGGAAATTGAAAAAAAAAACACAAAATTCAGAAAAATGTATGAAATCTTTATTTGAATCGATAGTACGGTCGGTATAATTTAATGTTTGAGGATTATTTCATGTTGGCCGTGGCTGCGCCTCAAATGGTCCATCCGCTTAGTCCAATTTTGACATACTCTTTCTAACATTTCGGCCGGTATCTCACGAATAAATGCTTCAATGTTGGCTTCAATTACGGCACATGAGCCGTAACATAGCCCCACAAAAAATAGTCTAGAGGCGTTAAATTGCACGATCTAGGCGGCCAATTAATCGGCCCCAAACGTGAAATAAACTGTTCACCGAACTTGCCTCTCAATTGGTTTATTGTTACGCGTGCTGTGTGGCATGTGGCACACCATGTGTGTTAAAACCACTTGCCATGCAAGTAAAGCTCTTCCATTTTGCGTAAAAAAAAGTTTGTTATCATCGCACGGTAGCGCTCACCATTCACAGTAACGTTGCGATTCGCATCATCTTTGAAGAAATACGGCCCAATAATTCCGCCAGCCCATAATCCGCACCAAGCAGTGACTTTTTCTGGATGCATTGGTAGCTCTTGCAATGCTTCTGGCTGCTCTTCACTCCAAATACGGCAGTATTTTTGATTACTTGCCATGCAAGTAAAGCTCTTCCATTTTGCGTAAAAAAAAGTTTGTTATCATCGCACGGTAGCGCTCACCATTCACAGTAACGTTGCGATTCGCATCATCTTTGAAGAAATACGGCCCAATAATTCCGCCAGCCCATAATCCGCACCAAGCAGTGACTTTTTCTGGATGCATTGGTAGCTCTTGCAATGCTTCTGGCTGCTCTTCACTCCAAATACGGCAGTATTTTTGATAAAAAAGTGGATCTTCGGCCAACTCTTCAAGAGCTCATTCACCGTTGAATGTGGTAGGTCGTTCAGCTTCAATTCTTGAACCAGCTGTATTTTGAAAGGCTTCACACCTAAATCCTTCCGCAAAATTTTCCACGTAGTGGAGTAACAGAGGCACAATTGCTGCGAACGGCGCCGAATCGATAATTCACGGTCATCACTAACATACAGCTGCGATATTTTCCTCAGTTCTTACTCTACGTAAGCGTGTTGGTGGTTTACTGTCCAACAATGTAAATTTGGTGCGAAATTTAATCACAATATCCCGAATAGCCGCCTCAGTAGGTCGATTAAACTGACCATAAAATGGAAGAAGCGTGCGATGAACTTTTTTAACAGAGCACGCATTTTTATAATAAAATTCAATAATTTGCAAGCGTTGTTCGTTTGTAAGACGATTCATGGTTAAATTATAGACCAAACTGAAGATGTTTGACAGTGACACAAAACACGAAACGTGCGTGAGCTGTCAAAACCAGTGTTGCCAAAAAGAAAATAGCAAAAAAATCACCTATTATATAGTGTAATAATTAAGGAAATTTATAGCCTTTAGCAAAAGGAGCATTGAAACTTTCATTTTAATCGGAATTTTATTTGAAATTCATGACATAAATAACCTTGAAAATCCCATGCGTATTAACCTCTCTTTTACAATGTCGATGAGTTTGTGATGTGTGTGCGCGTTATGCGATTTGCAAAGTTCCCAATCTGATCTATTTTTAACAAGCAATTTGAAATAAACACTAGCACTATATGTCTCACGAATGTTGTATACATTTAATTTTAGCATCCAATAAAGTAAAGTCCATGATTGGGTCGCACGTATCCACTTATCGTTAAAACTGAAATCTGAAAACATACCATTTAGAAAAAAATGTATACTAAATTTTACATTTAAAATGCAATACTATACGATCTACGAGAATATGATTTAATCATTACGAAAAATCTATTTCGTATAATGAAAAAAAAACTGATTTTTGTATTTTAAAAAGTATATTTGAAAATAATATCGAAAAATTGCTGAAACTATGATTTAACGATTTTTATTGACCAAACAAATTTCACAATAATCAATCAATAGTAAATTATTGATCCGCCCCCTAAACAGCAATTATTTTTTAACGAAATTTATGAAAAGAAAAAAAATGGACTTCATAAGTGAGTTTAATTCAGACTGAACAAATGCCCCTAAAGAATGGATTTTAATGAATGGAAGCGGATTTCCGCAGCACATGATACGGGATTCTCTTTAAATGAAATAAATATCGACAATTTAAAAAATTCCCTGATTTGATCGCAAAAATAGATGATAAAACATATTTGCAACACGATGAAAGAGCGTCGTCATCAGCAAGCAGAAACATTTAAAGGGTGGTTAAATTTTAAGGACCGATGTTGATTTTAAATAAAACACAAATTATTTAGGAAATTATTGTCATTTCTTTTTATTATGATAATATGGTATGGTTCAATTATGTATGGAACAAAATATCGGCCAAATGGCACACCTCCATCCTATGGTCCAAATTTTCGATGACGCTGAGGCATAATTAAGGTTCTATGCCGTTAATGTGCCGAATTATCTCATCCTTTAGCTCTTGAATTGTTGCTGGCTTATCGACGTGCACCTTTTCTTTCAAATAACCCCAAAGAAGAAGAAGCCCAACGGTGTCAAATCACATGATCTTGCCGGCCAATTCACATCGCCGCCACGTGAGATAACACTGCCATTGAATTTGTCGAGCAAAAGAGCCATTATTTCGTTAGCTGTGTGGCAAGTGGCACCGTCCTGTTGAAACCACATATCGGTCACTGCCATATCTTCCAATTCGGGCCATAAAAAGTTCGTTATCATCTCACGATAGCGAACACCATTCACAGTAACTGCCTAACCGGCCTCATTTTGGAAAAAATACGGCCCGATGATGCCGCCAGCCCTTAAACCGCACCAAACAGTCACTCTTTGTGGTTGCATTTGTTTTTCGACAATCACTCTTGGATTATCATTCGCCCAAATGCGGGAATTCTGCTTATTGACGAATCCGCTGAGGTGAAAATGTGCCTCATCACTGATGATGATTTTCTTCAATAATTGATCATCCATTGTTGCCATTTCTTGCCACCATTCTGACCATTGACGACGCTTGAAATGGTCAAGAGGCTTTAGTTCTTGAGTCAATTGCACCTTGTAAGCGTGTAAATGCAAGTCTTTATGCATAATGTTCATCAACGACGAGCGTGAGAGGTGAGAGGTGCAATTGTTGGGCACGACGACGAGTTGAGGTGGACGGCTCTTCAGCCACACTATCGCGAACAGCACCAATATTTTCTGCAGTACGAGTTGTACGAGCATGCACTGGTGTTTTCACATCTCCTACAGACCCGGTTTGCTCAAATTTTTGCACGATTTTTCGGATTGTACGCACATTTTGACGATTAAATTGACCGAAAAAATCACGGAGTGCACGATATGCATTTTGATTTGAACGCCTATTTTCATAATAAGCCCGATGAATAACTTGAACGCGTTGCTCGATTATGTATCTTTCCATGGTTCAAATTGAGTTAGTCTGAAATTGAGAAATGTCAAAGGAAATGCAGAAAAAAACTTGACGTTTAGGTGTGGTTCACATTCAACATCGGCCCTTAAAATTTAACCATAAGATATTAAACTATCAACTACCATCAGAAACAGCTGTCTGTAGATAGCACTTTTAGAGGCAGAGTCGAACTTAACCTCAACTTTGTTTACCATAGATCAAATTTGTCACTCTGTGTAATGGAAGAGATCTTGATGATGCTTCCCATTTCGTAGCATTTTGTCCAATATTGCAAGAAATAAGGAAGATACATCGCCAAGTGAGTTTCTTTCCTATGCTTCTAGTAACGTGACGTGGAACGTTTGCAGAGTCTTTATTTATCAAGTAGATCGCGAAATCTTTTTAAATTCTGTGAGCTTACATTAATTTTCCGCAGTAGCTTTTCAAATATTGGTCAATGTTCTTCTATTAATTAAAATTAACATTCTTTTGGTGTTTCAAAGCATGTTTCAAAATAATTGATATTAAATCGTTTATTTTAAGTTTAAAAAAATCAAATTCTTAAATGTATAATTAAATTTCTCTCACATTTATTTTTTGAGAAAGAACTGATTCAACTTCTCCCACATTATCTAGGGATTTAATCAAACGAGTTTCGAAATTTTATTACAAACTTTGATTTGAATGAAGTTTTTCTTAAAATATGCCAAACAAAAAAAAAAAAAGGAAAATTTTATTTGTATCCAGTCATAAATCCGAGAGATAAATTGCTTACTATTCCATAGCACAACCATCTCTCATGGAAGAAAAGACATTCATGGCATTGCATGTATTCGACTTGTGAAAGGGAAATCCAAAAACCTCAAGAGACACGAGCGTGAACAATACTTTTCATTTTTATTTTATTATTTTTTAGACGACCTAATTAATTGCGAAAGTATTATATTTTTTTTTTTTTGATAACAATAATATTTTGTTGAAAAGAAAAGTGTAGCGGAAACAGTTAGTTTGAATGTTGAATGAAATTAATCAATTTGATGTACATAGGTAGTAGTTAAGTAATGTTCATTCGGACATGATTTTTAAACATCTTTTGTATTATAAGTGTGTGAATTGCGGAAACTCAAATTTACATCAAAAAAAATCTTTTTCTGAAGCAAACATTTACGAGTGCAATAATTTATTTTCATTTGTTACATTTGTATTCCTAAGTTGGTATTTGATATTTGAGTTGCATATTTTCAGATTAGACTCCCGGATATACGTAGTTCTCATGGTATATAAATCCTACTATTTTTCTTTCAACCGGAGAATGATCTAAAATAATTTTAAAATTTTTACAGTCATTAACTTGTGCTTGAGTCTTTTGGGATGAATCCATGAATAAGGTATAGTGAAATAACTTGTTGACCCTTCCTTTCCTAAAACAATTCACCTTTAATACTTGCGCTGCAGGGAATGCCCATCAGCTTACCCTTGAGCATAATTTTTGACGTACTGTTAAGTACAGAGATTCCTTCTTTAGCCGTACAACACGAATGTGAATTTTTTTTACCCATATCGCCGTTTCAATAGCCAGAACTTCCAAACTTATATGCATTAGTATCTCCTGTTAAATCCTTTCTATACGCTTGGACTGTGTTTAGCATTTTAAGGGTTTTCAAAACCCCCTTAAGTGCCCGCGCATTATTGCAAAAAAAAAAGTCCCTAGGCTCGCGTGATTAACTGCTTTTGTTTTTTGTATTTTTTTGATTTTTCGATTCTGCTGATAAAATCACAGACGTTCCGTTTTTTTTATTTTTGTCATTTTAAACCCAAAAACTCTCGCCAAGAAGATTCTATTTTAGAATTAATATTTCTTGTACCGTCGGCAATTTTTTTTATTATTATTTTCGAGCTAAATGATATAAGTCAAAAGGATCTTCCACGTTGGAGTAAAAAATTATAAAGAAGTTTTTTGGAAATTTCTTATGAACTGAAAAAAATTTAAAAAAAAAATTGGTGTTTGATCATTTTTTTTAAAACCTATTCATGGGATTGACTTTGTTTTAAAATAGAATTAAAGAATAGATATACTAAAATAAATCAAAAATGAGGCAATCTTCACAAAAAAATCTTTTAAACATTTTCTCCGTTGCATGAGATTTTTAAATGAACATTTTTGATCAAAAATCGGATTATTAATATTATCCCGATCCATGAAGGGTATCTGCCTGAGACACGGTAGCTTTCAATCCTCTGCAATCCCCAGAACGCTGCTTCCAGTCATCTAGGCCAAGCGCTCTGTCATCCGCGTCGGCTTTATCTTTAAACAGGAGGTTCGGTCTTCCTTGTCGCCGCGAACCTTGGGCTAGGGTTCGAATACTCTTTTAGCTAAAGCATTGGTGTCCATTCGCTCAATGTGGCCGAGCCTGTAGTGTTTTGGCTTTTTGGACTTCAGCCACATCTTGGTACAGATGGTTTGCGGTTATATATTCTCCTCCATTCGCCCGCCTCACAACACAGGACCAAATTTCGTCGAAAAAATTTTTTCGAAAGAGCCCATTATAATCTCTCTGCAGCATGCACTTCTTCTTAGGAATGAGGAGTTTTGAATTCATTTATTTCCTAGACCGAAGTAGCAGCGGTTTCTTAGGGTAATTCTTCGTCGCATCTTCACTAAGATGTCTTGGAGATAATATTAACTCCGAGGTAGATGAACTCTATATTCCAAGCCATAGTTGGTGTTTATTGTTGAAAACCTTTGTGGCTTAGGATTTTTTCAGATCCGCCCACAAATTCTCAATCAGGTTGAGATCGGAAGACTGAGATGGCCAGGGTACCACAGAGATGCGATTATCGCGAAGCCAAGCACTCACCAATTTTGAAGAGTGATTGGGATCGTTATCTAGCTGAAAATGCAAACTAATTGGCATATTATTGTCAGCATACGGAAGCATTCAAAATATCACAATACGTTTTCTTGTTCATGATATCATCAATTTGGAAGATGATGCTACCGCATCGGTGTTTCACGTTACAGCACAACATCAACTAAACTTTACTAGTCTAAAGCTCATCATTTTAAGACAATATAGCAAGTCTAATAAGGGTTATAATTTGACTCGCACAGTAAAACAAATAGTAAAAAAAACTCATTTTCCTTATCAAAATAATTCCCTATTATTTTGAACACCTGTGTATGTATTTATGTACTTGGTCTTGTCCTCATTTACTTCAAGACCAACAAGTCTTGCATGATCTTCAACAGCCGAGGGACTCTATTACAGAACGTTGGGAACGACCAATGATTTCGATATGTCTGGCATACCCCGAGAGTTGGACCGATATGTGTAAGAAAGTGCCACCCGTTTTAAACCGTGGCCTGTGCACCATAAGCTCTAGAAAGAGATTGAAGAAATGACATAAAGCGTCTCCTTGCTGAAACCCTGTGCATGTTTGGAATAGTTAATAGAAGTTTCACAATGCACCGTGTATTTTCCATGTCACCCGACACAGTTGCATCCCTTGCGATTTCTAAAGGTTTCTGCATCACTTCCACATGGTGATTGATACGGTCATGTGTACAATCAATTGCACCAATTGTCCTAGGAAATTTTGCTTTGCTGCTTCAAGCTTTTCCTAGTGGGTTTCCGGCATTCGAATGAACCGCGGTGCTAGGTTTGCAATTGCTTTCGACACGCGTTTCAGAATGTGATGCCGGCTGGAAATTCTTACTCCACTGAAGTCTGCAATAGTCAATTGTATTGATCCGAGCGCATAAAATCGTAGTGCTACCATTAACTGTGTGGTTGGCCGTAATTCACGAAATCTTTTTAAAGGGGACTTAAGTTTTAAGATCACGGTTAATTTAAAGCTATTATCGTCTCTCGTTGCGTGGAATTGAATCCTTAATCAAGTCTAGCAGCATCATTGTTTTAAAAGACGAAAGCGATAAAAAAAGTCACGGTCATCCCATTTTTCAACTCCAATACGCGGAAACATCTTGTATTGTCTTCTTTTAATGTACAACGGCTCAGTTATATCATCTTCACTTTCACTGCCCGACGAAGTTGATAACCAATTTTCCCAAAAATAATTGCTGGGGAATATTTTTCTTTAACAAAAAAAACAAACTTTTGAAACGAAATACATGTATTTTATTAAAAAAAAAAAACAATGTTTCATGTCAGCTCCCAAGTTTGAGCTTTCAACTTCTACTATTTCCAGAAGTTGATGAACTCGAGAGTTGAGAATAGAAAGTTGAAATGGTCAAATTTGAGTCAATAAAAACAAAATCACAATTTGAGAATGATAATCCTCAAGTTGAGTTCAACTTGTAGTGAAGAAAATGGGCCTGATGAAGATATCCTTACATAAAGTTTTGTTATTTTTTAGTTTCAAATTATTTTTTTTAAAGCTACTCATTGCAACAACTCGATTCAAATTCATTTCAGATTGAATAGTTTTTGGCTTTAAAAAGGGTTGGTTTTGTTACATAATAATTAAGTCCCTCTTGACTAAACAGGTTAAATTAGACTCCGCCATCCCGTACCTTTCATTTTTGTCTTGTATTTACCTAACCGAAATGCCTTAGCTTCATGTCGCATCCTATGAGAATCATTCTGTACGGTGTGGTATAATTTCATCACGGGAATTGCAAATTTTGTATCTATAAGTTAGTTCAAAATAGCCATCACCTGCATCTATGTATTATAGTTAGTGGATAAATTATGTTTATTTGAGCGGTTTCCAAGTTTAGCGAGTAGGTATCTAAATTTATTCATAGACCGAATTGCTGTTTATGAGACAACGAATTTGTTCAAACAAATTAAAATCAATAAAAGTCATAACATTTTTAAATATTTCACTCAATTTATTCCGCAAACTATATCCATTCATTAATTATACTTTTTGGCTTAAAACATACATACTTATTAATAAGCTTAAGCCTAATATAAACATGCGAATAACTAACAACATCTGCTCAATTAAAACCAACAAATTATAATAAAATACAATCTTTTGACTATATATAGTGACACACACTCTCAACACATGGCCGCCATCATGATCTACTTGACTCAAAAAGTCAAAGTGACTCAGATTGTCATATCTCATCTAATTAAACAAAAACAACTACTATTAAGGATTGTTTACATACACCGAGCAAAGAATAGAAACGACCTCGGACTGGTAATGAAATAAAAGACAAAGCGAAACAGAACGAATTTGGAGAATATTATTATTTAAGTAACGTTCTGTTGAATGTACATCATGGATCTATTTCAATTGGAATTATAATTATTAAAGTGAAGCTGTTCTTACCTAACTACAGCTACACTATACTCGTAAGCCCCATTTATAAGAGTATACCTACTGTTATGAATGTTTCATTTTTCTGAGAGAAACAATTTGAGAAAATATCTAAAGAGCACAGGAGCGGACTAAGCCATTTAGAGAATCGTACAAGGCGAGTGCATTTGAATTCTCAATCAATAATTTCATTAAAGTTAATTTCATAGTACAGGAACAAAGAAAGGGAGAAACTTAGTAAGGTATATAATTGATTTTTGCGATAAACTGCGGGGTTACTAAAACCCATTTTACAATTCCGAAGAATCTACTTCGTTTAAAACGACATTAGTTTTAAAATTGCGAAATTCACAGGCCTGCAGATCCACAGTTACTACCAAAATCCATCTCTGAAATCCGAGAAATATCGGTCCATATGATAATCTGTAGGGTATCTGTGAGGGGTTATCTTATAAGTCAAGAACGTTTCTTGGTTCATCACATCCATCGTGTCGTCGTCGCTGGAATTGAAGCGTTGATAATTTGTTTTCCAGCTACATTGGGAGTACAATTTCACAGTTGAACGCGTTTGATGCACATATCTTTCAGGGTAGTTTATGTGCGTTAGTCAACAGTAATTTTGTTTTTATAATGAGATAGAAGCGATCAAGTTGGTGTCTGAGAGGAACAGTAGCATTCGTCATAAAAGATATTTTCATTGATGGCCCTTATGGAAATTAATTTCATTTTTGTGGCAAGAAATATTGATGATAAAAGCCAAGGTTGCTACCTCCTACTTTTAATTATAAAATAACATGTGTATTATGAGAATGAAAAGTTTATATTAGACCATGACACAACATACGATCCAAGATGATGGAAAAGGTCAAGATCTGGATGATATTTAGGGTGAAAATTGGATTAAACTGTGTAAGATATGTTCCATTAAGAACGACCTTACACGTTTGGATGATTAATTCATTTGAATCGGCCTTGAAAATCTTGGAATTACATTTATTTAATTTTGATGTTAGAAAACCAAAATTTTAAACAGCCTATTATTAAGGTAGTAGTATGATACGACCTAACAATTTGCTAATTTTAAAGTAGTTTACTAACACATTCTTAATTATAACCATTTTCTAACTAGTATCGTACTAAAGCAATTTTCTTAATAAATTGCTTCTGAACACACCCTTAACAATGACAGTTCGTGCAAAAAGTAAGTAAACGGACCTTTTGTGGCGTTTGTGAATAGCACGATAATAAAATAATAAAATATGTATTGATGAGTTTAACTTTAATAAAAGGGTAGAGAAAGTATGATTCTATATTCGATTAAAATTTGCAAAATTGTTATTTTAATCTAGTTTCATACTAAAACAGCTTTAACATCGTACTAATTCAACTAAAATTTTGCGCCAAAGAGTTTAAAATGTTCCACCAGGCTGAACCCATCTATGACAATATATAACTTAAATATTTCGCAGTCTAAACCACTTATCAGTTTATTTCTATAGGAGTAATTTTTTATTAGAATAAACTTGGAACACATGTACTTAAATTGTTCTTGTTTTTCTGTTTCAGAACGGTTAATTCGTTTTGGTGTAATTTGATTATTAAGTATAGAAAATTCTATTTGATTTTAGTTGTTTCGTATGTATTCATGTGGAACAAGTATCATAAACGTCATCGAACTCGAGATTTTGATCAGACTTGACATTACGGTGATAGGGAAGACAAAAAAGTGGGTCTCGCAATTCTATCTGTCTGCTCGACTCGACTATACTACAGCCTTAACGGCACGATAGAATTTCTTTAAAATTGGAAAATAGCATTTTCAATTTTTCCCCCCACAATTTCTTTTCTTTTTTTAAGACCAAAATTAACGGTACTTGTCATACGATTTTTTATTGAAATGTTATTAATTTTTTTTTTCTCAAAAATTGTTTCGCAGATTTTTTTTTAAATCGCAAAATTTCATTAATTAAATTGGTTGGGGAAATTTTCCGAAAAATGGATATTAATGGTACCTTCCTTAGAACCATTTTTTTCTCAAAAACGGACAACCGATTTTTATCAAATTTTCAAACATGTCTTTTATGGATTTAAATTTTTTTTTTTTTTTTTCAAAAATACTCGTAAATATTTTGAAAACCCCACGCTCTATTTTTTTTTCAGAACTTCACAACTTAAAGGTTTTAATAAAATCTAAAAGATGTGAGAAAAAATGTATAGCGGTTTCCACCATACAAATGCGCCTAGAATTTTGATAAAATTTTTTGTCTTTCGATTAATTTTTGCGATCTATAATTTAATACATTATACTGACTGTACCTATGTACCATTAAACCATTTTTTTTGGAATTTTGAAGTTCTCATTATTAGCATAACAGAGGAGCTTCTAAAAAGACAGAAGTTTCAAGCTTGCAATTTAAAACATAAACATTTTTTTGAAAGTTCAATGTTCAAAAATGTTTTCTTAAAAAAATTTTATAAAAAAAAGTTATTGTTTTTTTAAGAAAACGCTACAACAATTTATGAGTTTTGTTCTTGCATAAACTTGTATTTGCTTGCGAAATCACATGGCATCCTGCTATGAGCCCATTATGAACATTTTTCTCTAGTAACATCAATTCTTAAAATGTTTATTCTTTTACATTAAAGCAAGTTCGTGCGATCCAGTCGTGTATTTTATTTTTTACTGCAAAATCAAAATTTCCCAAAAGCTTTCCAATTTTTCCAGTTTATAATTTTTTTAAAAGAATATTATGTACATAGGTATTTATAAATAAAAAATGTGTACCATATAGTTATTATTTTTCACTCTTGAAGCAATAAGTAACATTCCCCCTAGACTGTGAAATTATTTCACATCGAAGCGAGAACAACTGCACTTTTCCACGAAAGCTTATATTTAGGACGATGATAAGTAAATGCAATGGGGTCAAATATACCTCGGCTTAAAAAATAAGCTAAAAAGTTTTCGAAATTTCTCCTTGAAAAAATGTTTGAAAACATTTGAAACATTTTTTCGAAGAAGCATAAGCTTGTATGATTTACTCCTTGCAATAATGGTTAGTGCGGTGGACTGCAGAAGGTCCTGGGTTAAGTTCTCACCCGCTACAAAAATGTTTTTTAGAGGTGTACTGCATTCTGCGAGGAAGTGAAAAATCCTTCAAGACTATCTCTTGTCATGAAAAGTGCTGCCCATCTGAGCCGTTTGAAATTAGCAGAAAATTGTAGGCCTCCTTCACTTGGACATTTCTATTAACATACAGAAGGAATGGTTGATAGTTGTAAGTCACTAAGTTCTTGTTCTCTACGAGCTGTTACACTACCAAATTTATTTATTTTTATGATTTTTTTTAAAAATCAGGAAAAAAATAGAAAATTTTATTTTTACTCACATGCTCGCCGGTTTTTTACTTTTCAATATTTTTGATTAATAATTTTGTATTGTTCCTAAGACAGACTTTTTTAAGTAAGGTAGGCCTATTGTTAAGGTATTAGTATGATACTTTATAAAGCCCAAAAAGAAACTCTCTATGATATCATCCAGAGAGGACTATTACAAGCAAATGGTGCCCATCTGTGGGATTGTCAATCATCCCTACAAAAACGACCACGATACCTATCAAGAAAAGACGTCTGCCACGCATGAAACCTATTCGGTTAGCTGGCGAAGAAATAGTAACAGAGGAAGAATAAACACGTAGAATGTACCGTCGGGGATGCGGTTGCATGCCACACACAATTAGAGTTGCAAACAACTAGGAAAAGTCCAAAGACTCGCTTGTAACATAACTGGAGCAATGAGAACTTGTCCTACCGTAGTGATGGAGGTTATTCTTCATCTGTCCCCATTACACACAGTAGTTAGAAGTGTTGCTAAGTGAACCATTATGAGATTTGCCAAGGAAGGCACTGCCTTTTATGATTATAAAATACAATTTTGTAAAAAATTATAACACGGAGTTAAGTTGCAAAAAAAAGTAGTTAGGCGAATCAGAAAACTACATACTCAAAGTCAATACCATTAAGTGGTACATGGAAGGTTCGAAACCAACAGAAGGGACTGGTGCTAGAATTTTTGGGCCTAGGACCAAACTTTCCATACCAATGAGACAATCCACAAGCATTTTCCAGGCGGATTGTGCAAGTCGAAATTTCAAAAGGAATTACCAAAACCAAAACATTGCCATTATATGAGATAGTCAAGCCGCACTCATACACCATCACGTTTAAGTTGGTGTGGTGTGGCAGGCTAAACGAACTCGGCAAGAAGAATAATGTCTCACTTCAAATGAGGAGGCAGACTCCCTAGCAAAAAAAGGCGCAGGGACTCTTCTAACGAGGTCAGAGTCCTACTTCGCAATAGAAGAAAACAGAATTAAAAACGAAATCAAAGTAGAGAAGGAGGCCAAAAAATCCAAAAACTGGAAAGAACTCCCAAGACTTAGACAGGTCAAACTAGTTCTTGGGAACTATAATCAAGATCGTTTCAAGAACTGTATCAACTTAAGTAGGAATAATCTACGAATAGAACGGTTCTGCTCACGGGCCACTGTAGACTAAGAAGACACTTGAGTATTGTTAGTCTGGTAAACAGCCATGCATGAAGATTCTGCAATACTCAAGGCGAAACGCCGGAACGCATACTAGGCAGAAGCAAGCACTAATGCATCAAAGAAACAAGTATCTGGGTTGCTACTAGGGAGAAGAAAGTGATGTATCCTCCCTGAAGGTACTCCAAATAATCAAACTCATTAAAGGAATATACTTGAAGGAAGAGCTGTAGAGTTATCAAATCAACTTATCTAGCTCTGAATGGGGTACAACAGATCTTTAGGTGGCAGTGCAAACCCCTTCTCAATATTCATCATTCATTATGGTACTACTTAACAATTTGCTAACTTTGAAGTAGTTTATTAACTCTTTCTTAATTTTAAACATTCTGTAATTAGTATCGTGGTAAAGCTATTATTTTAATAAATTGCTTGTGAACACACCTAAAACAATGTCAGTTCGTGTAAAAACCAAAGTAAACAGACCTTTGTTGAAGTTTGTAAATGTCAAATAGGTAGTCTTATGTAGTTAGCTCGATACTAAAAAAATAAAATAGCTACATATTTGATGATTTTAATTTTAATAAAATGTTAGAGAAAGTAGTTGTTAGTTGAATGTGAATATTCTGCCGTAACAATAATTGTGAGAACACACCTTAATGTTTTGTTTGTTTGTAAAATGAGGAAAGTAATAGAAAATCTTACACAATTTTTAATCCATGCAAAACATAATCATAAGAAGATTATAGGTATCTCAAGATAGATAAAATATGTTAAATTGCGAAATTAGCATAATTATTAATAAAATGTTTACTTTAGTGCAATTCGCTTCGATAATATATTTAAAACTGAATGCCTCTCTCATAAACTTGACACAGATACTATCTTTCACCTAACCATCATAATCATTTTGTTAAAGTTATTAATCAGTTATCAAAGTAACGCTAATTTTCACCGCAACTTTCTCACATAACCAATGATAATAATTTAAAAAAAAAAATAATATTCCCATCGGCATAAATCTAAACTTGACCCACAAAATTACAAAACAAGATTTGCGGTAAGTTCACACCATCAATAGATACTGTGTACCATAATAAAAAAATAGTACCATGTGGTTTTCCGATATTACTACTTTATTGACAAAAGGTGGTGTACAAACTTAAATTGGCAAATATTTTTTTTTGTAAATTGAAAAACTGAGCGAAAGTAGTCTCATGCAATAAAAAGAGGCTGGGTGCGACCCACACTGATAACTTCCCATTTGTGGTCTTAAAAACTTTATATTTAGTTTTTTTTTTAAATAACCAAATTTTCAGCGAAACAAACTTTAGCTGTAAAATTCAAACAAACATTATTTTAAGATTGAAAAGCATTTTAATTATTTAAAGAGATTTGAAATTGAGATTGTTGATGTATAAGTTGTTTCCACGTGACCCAGGAGGTAAACTTCCACGCGTTTTTTTAACGAGGTATATCTTGTATATCTTGTAGATATATGTCAAATATAATCCATTTGTTAGAAATTGTATTATGTATAAAATTAAATAATGGCAAAGTCAATATCATTGCTCGTTCTCAAGATATTCTAGTCGAAAAACAAATATTACCACTTTTTAGTAGATTTTTTTTTTTATATTTTTGTTAAAACTGTCAATACGATACTTGTCAAAATTTAACCATATGTTAATAATTGTATTATGTCGATACCTTCCCGTAAGTATGTACCTACTAAGCGACACTTTTTTCGAAAATAATACTGTATGTACTATGAATACTAGACTGGGCCAAAAAAATTGACTATTTTTTGTTTTGAAAGATATATCGAGAATATCATTCAGAATGACAAAAAAAAATTTTCGTAAAAGTTTGAGCCCTTAATATCAATTTTAAGAGGGCTATCATCGCTAATTTTGATTTTTAGTCATAATTTCATGTTTTGCGTCAGAACTGACAAAACATTGAAGTAAAAAAAATTCATTTTGACTTACTTTTATATAAAATTAAATTCCCTACAAAAAAGGTCTAATTGAAAATTTTCGTCAGACAAGCCGTTTTTGAGTAATTAAGCTTAATAAATTGTTATTTTTCTTCGATTTTACTTTTTTAATTTGGAATTTTGTAACTAACGAAAAATAACAATTTATTAAGCTTAATTACTCAAAAACGGCTTGTCTGACGAAAATTTTCAATTAGACCTTTTTTGTAGGGAATTTAATTTTATATAAAAGTAAGTCAAAATGAATTTTTTTTACTTCAATGTTTTGTCAGTTCTGACGCAAAACATGAAATTATGACTAAAAATCAAAATTAGCGATGATAGCCCTCTTAAAATTGATATTAAGGGCTCAAACTTTTACGAAAATTTTTTTTTGTCATTCTGAATGATATTCTCGATATATCTTTCAAAAAAAAAATAGTCAATTTTTTTGGCCCAGTCTAATGAATACTATATGTTAAGGGCCACGTTTTGGCCTGGGTTTCGCAAACCTATTATGCATGAAAAGGAAACTAGTGTACAAATAAAAAAATGTATCAACTGCCATGTTTTCTCATTAAAATAATGTTGCCCCCTGAAATTTGTATTATCCGCCAAAAAAAATTATGCTAAGCGACATTAATAAAGATCTCATTGTCGTGAGCAACAAAAAATTTTGTTAGATGTCACTTAGTTTAACCAAATTGTCTCTTAGCACACTATGATTCAACTAGAACTTTCTTCGTTTTTTTCGTTTCCTGAACAATTTTAGAAATGTCGCTTAGTATACATTCTTACGGGAAGGTATCGATGTATAAAACAACATACTTTAGAAGGCACTATCGGTGTTCGTTCCCAAGAAATTCGACTTAAAATACAATTTTAACTAGTTTTCACTAGAATTTTTAATAGTTTTTTTATTTAAAAAAAAACTATTAATTCAATATTTGTCAACATTTTACCAATTGTACAAAATTATACTATGTATAAAATAAACTAAATTAGAAGTCAATATCACTACTAGTTCTCGAGAAATTTGAGTCGAAAAACAATTTTTACCAATTTTCAATAGAATTTTATATAGTTTTTTATTTTTTGTAAAAAAACTGTAAACTGATTTTTTTTTAAATTTTCACCAGTTGTCAAACACATTATTTTTCGTAAAATAAAATTATTTTGAATTTCAAATTGTTTTCCGTTCTTAGAATATCTGGGTTATGAAATTTTTTTTTTCAGTTTTTTGTATTTAAAAAAATAACGGTATGTTCATTTTTTTCCAAATTCATACCAAATCTGTATGACCTTATAATGAGTACATTAAATTTTATTTGAAATCAATAGCATTATTTTTTCGTGAGATATTTGAAACTAACCAAAATTTTTACTTTTTTTTTAAACCGTTATAGTGAAAAAACTACTCACTTAATTTTAATAAACGCCCTTTCAGCCTCTTTCGAAGTTATTATCTATTAAATAAAATTTATTTGAAGTCGATGTCTTTACTCGTTCTTGAGATATCGACGACGAAAAATGGTACAAGAACGTACGCACGTATACGAACGTACGAACGTACGAACGTACGTACACACACACACACAGACATCTCTCTAAAAATGATTGATATAGTATCTAGGGACCTTGAAACGTCGAGAAATGTCAAAAATTCCAATTTGACAAATCGGACCGATTACAATAACTCCCTATGGGAAGTTAAAAATAGGTAAATGAGTTAAAAATAAATTTTTAACTCGAAATTTTGTATACTCGTATCAAAAAATTTAAATTGAAAAAGTATTCTAATAATTGAAACGTAATTTAGGTAGGTATCTATAATTAAGCCTATGGCAGAAAAAACTATACCGATAACGGTTTGAATGCAATTGAAAAATGTATAAATATACAAGTGCAATTTATGTTTTGAATTTCACATGTCGAATAAATTTATTTATCCCATTAGATAGAAATTTCCTTCGTTTTAATGGGACAATGGAAGTAAATTTAAGGAAATTCCATTTGATTATTTAAATATTAACTCTTAACTTAACAACTTGACGACTTTACTACTAACAGATTTCTTGAAAACTCACTTTTACATACAAGATATACATATTTAAAAGCACAATTTTAAATAGCCTAGTGCTAAGGTATTAGTATGATACTTCTTTAGAATTTGCTTAAGCTTACTAACTTTTTCTTAATTTTAAACATTTACTTTCTTAAGGAATTGCTTCTGAACACACCTAAAACTAATGCAATTCGTGCAAAAAAGACCTTTTTTGACAGTTGATGTGTCAAAAAGTTAAGTAAAGTTATCACCACAATAATAAGATAAAATAGGTATTTGACAGTGATAAACACTGTCAGGGTATACCACGGCAATGCCAGCCGAGCAAAATGGTATGAGCGTAGTACGAGTATCTTACTAGTATTTTGTTTATTATATCTTTGCGTTTTATAGTCTTCTCCTAAGCCTATAGCCCCATTTGTCTAAAGTGCATAATAGTTTTACCTTAAGTCATTGCCATATTGATGTTTACTATGGTTTAAATATTTAAAAATTTTTGATTTCAAAATGGCAACGAATTTAAAATACGGAAAGTTCTTGGCAGCGACCAAATTGCCAAAATGTTTGATACTTTGAGGAAAATTATCGACGGCTTAAGGGGGAATATAAAAATAAAATGCACGACTGGGTCGCACGAACTTGCTCCTATGTAAAAGACTAAGAATTTCAAAAATGAATGTTATTAGAGAAACTGTTCATAAGCATAAAATTCATTTTTTAAATGACTAAAAAAATTTCTTTAGTAGTTAAAGGTAAGAATAGGATGCCATGTGATTCAAGCAAATATAGATTTATGCAAGAACAAAAATTATAAGTCTTTGTAGTGGTTTCTTAAAAAATAAGGCTTTATATAAGAAAATTTTAAAACATTTTTAAGAAAAAATGTTGGTACGCCAATTTGAAGTTTTTATTATTGTATGAATAAAAATTAAATTTACAAAAAAAGTATTGAGCCGTTTTCGAGACATTGAATTTTCAAAAAACAAAAAATTGATTTTTTTTTTCAAAATTCAAAAAAATATTTTTCTTAAAGTTTTGAGATGCAATGTTTCTTAAACTTTTTAGAAGCTTCTCTCTACGAAATTTCATTAAAATCCGTTGTGCTGATAATGAGAAATTCAAAATTTTAAAAAATCGTTCTATGGTAGGTACAGTCAGTAATATCTTGTTTTCCAATTTTTTTTATTAAATTACAGATATTAAAAAATAATGGAAAGAAAAAAAATTTAAGCAAAATTCTCGGAACCGTTTTCGAGAAAAATACGATTTTCGAAAACCATTTTTTAACATTTGTATGGAGGGTACCGTTATTTTATTTTTCTCATATCTTGTAGATTATTTTTCCAAACTTTTATTTATCAAGTTTTGAAAAAATCCAGCATGGGGTTTTTGAAACAAAAAAAAATTTGAAAGTTTTTTTAAAAATCCAAAAAAATTGTTTTGGAAAATTTGAATAAACAATAATATTCAAACTGCTGGGAAGCTTTAGCATACAAAAAATGATCAAAATCGGTGGTACCGTTTTTGAGAAAATCAAAAACAAAAAAAATGGTCCCAAGGGGGGTACCAAAACTACTCATTTTTTTCAAAATTTTTTTCGACCATTACCTGGGTTTAACTAAATTAAATTTTTTGAATTTTTTTTAAGAAAATCGCAGGGGCAGTTTTTGAGAAAAAAAAATATTTATAAAATTTCGGAAAAAAATCGTATGGCAGGTACCGTTATTTTTGGTCATAAAAAATCAAATCAAAAAACATCCGGGGGTAAAAAATCAAAACCTATGTCTACCAAGTTTGAAGAAAATCGGCCGAGCCGTTTAGCTGTAATCGAACAGACAGACAGACAGAATTGCCAGACCCACTTTTTTCGTTTTCGCTATCATCGTAATGTCAACTTTGATCAAAATCTCGAGTTCGATTTTTTTTACGAATGCATAACTTGCCTTATAGTACCTATAAGTCGCAAGTAAAAAATGTTGTAGTAGAGGATAGGAATATGAATATGACAAGCTCTCAAACTATACTACGTTCTGCAGTGTGTCACCTAGCATGATATTGAGAAAACTATGGTTTCATATCATGGTGTCTATATACTTGGTGTGTGTAACGGGCATTAGAGTATAGACTCCTCCGGCTTACTTTTCTTTAGATTTTTTTTTCTTTTTCAAAAGTTATGTTAAAATGCAAATTTCAACAAAATTTTCAACGATTTCTTCAAGGACTCGTACTAATCTTCTTCAAAATTCATTTAAATCTTTATAAGTCTCCAAGAATTTCTTGTAAATCTGTGCAGTTTTGGCTTAACATTTCATAATCATGCAAGGTGGCGCAAAATTAATCCCTCTATCGGAAGATGTTATAATTTTTGCAAATGGCGTCCTACGTCAATGATATTTGACATTTGTGAACTAGACCGCTGCATTACCTATATAAACAGACAAGCAATAGAGCGCTATACTCCGCAAGAGCGTTGAACAATTCTGTCGATTTTTTTGACTAATAATATGTCGATATGGTGCTAGCGCAGCGTGAAGATCGACGTTGATTTCCTAATCGTGTCGTGCCAACTGGACAAACATTCCGGCGGTTAGCTATTCGACTCGAACAGACTGAAATCATAGGAGACCATGCAGTGTGTGGCCGCCACCAAACTGTTCGTTTGACCGATAGTATGGTGGCTGCCGATGTCGCTGAGAACGAAAAAAATCAACCAACCGCCGGGCCACGCAATTTGACATCACCAGACGGAGCCTACAGACTTACACATGTTCCCGTACAAAGTGCAAACAGTGCATTAGTCGCGTGTAAATTACTGTCAAGCCATCTCAATCTCAACAACGAAGACGACGATTTTGTGTCGAAAATCATAATGAGCGATGAGGCGCATTTCCATTTATGCGGTTACGTCAATAAGATAAATCTTCGTTTCTGAGACACTGAAAATCCGCGTCTGATGTCATTACACCCATTCATTATATTCAACCGTAATACTTGTACTTCTATTAACGCTCATCATTTTACCCTTGAGCCCAATTTCGGACGTACTGTCAAGTAGGGGAAGATGGCCTAAAATGGCCCACCAAGGTAAAATGGCCCCCTTGCCAAAAATTGTAGAAGCGAACAGAATTAGAAGGTTTTGGTAACACAAGTCTTTAGTTTATCTGGCATCACTGACATAAATGAAATTTTAGCAGCTTCAAGCTATTATTTGAAATTTTACAGGTCAAACTGTTTCTAGTCATCTACAAAAGTAGAGCCAATAAAATGTTGTAAAAAGTTTGTTGACAAGAAAAAATATAAAAACATTCAATTTTGGAAAAAAACAGTAAATGAAATTAGTTGGCCTATAACCATTTCAGTGTGTTCGAAATTAAAACTTAAATAAAAGAACCCCAAATGGGCAAAATGGCCTACTAAGCACTCGCCTAAAATGGCATAGTGTGCCATTTTATACTTACCCATACATTTTCATTTTATTTATAGTGAAAATGGTTGGAAAATATGAACGATGTACAGAGAAATGCATTGATAATGCATTAACAAAAGCCCTAAATGCCGTCAAAAAAATAAATAACTTGCAATAATTGAGTATTATTATAATTTCTACTTTTCCTTATTTTGTTTTAAGTGAAGTTGTTTTAAATGAATTGTTGTTTTTTTTTATTGAGTATTGTTTATGTTTCTTATACTTTGAACTATGATTTGTTTAAAATAAAGTTTAAATTAAATTGAAAATGGTTTTTGGTTTACTTGCCTAGTTGGTTTACTTGCATACCAGTATGCCATTTTACCCGGACAATTTTGATCGTTGGAATTCCGAGAGTTTTTGAAAATTAAATACTTTAAATACTTTTTAAA
Source organism: Philhelius festivus (assembly GCA_963931855.1). Lineage (NCBI taxonomy): Eukaryota > Metazoa > Arthropoda > Insecta > Diptera > Syrphidae > Philhelius > Philhelius festivus. Next base: position 121,280,375 of record OZ007556.1, on the reverse strand, counting down.
CTCATAAAGCAAAACAATGTAAGCGTTATTGATTAAGCTTTGAAAAGAATATAACATTTAAGTTTAAATGTCACATTTTTGTGAGATATGACACATTTTCCTTAGGAGTGCCATATTAGGCCACCTTCCCCTACAAAGATTCTTTTTTAGCCGCGAATGTGGAATGCTTTACCCAGCTCAATGTTTCCCACTCATTGCAATGTGCAGACATTCAAAACCAATGTGCATCGGTATCTCCTTTCTAAATCTATCCTACTTTCCTAATTGCTCGGAGAGTGTTTAACATTAAAGGTATTCATATTGATTGGGCCGTATTTTTTTGAGGACGCAATCATCGGCACAGTTTCTGCTGAACGCTACAGTGCCATGATAAACGAATTCTTACACTGTCAACAAGACGGTGCAACGGTACACACAGCACTAGCCACAATGGATATTGTGGAGGAAGCCTTTCCTGGTCCGTAATCTCCCGTTTTGGCATGGCCAGCAAAGTCGCCCGATTTAACTATCCCAGATTTCTTTCTTTGGGGCTACTTGAAGTCGTGGGTTCATGCTAACAAGCCCTAGGCATTCGCAGCCCTTAACAGGAATGCGAACAGTTATCACCGCAAATCTTGCGGAAAGTCATGGAAAATGTTATAAAACGGGCACAAATGTGTATCAACACTGGAGGCAGCCACTTGATGGATATCTTCTTTCCCACTTAACAGACAAAATTGTAAAGCTCCAAATAAAGATTTCCATTACTCAAAATCATTTTTTTTATTTAGAAAAAAAGTAATTCAAAAACAAAATTGGATGATAAATTTTGCTCCACCTTGTACTATGTCGCATTCTTGGACCAAAAATAGGCCTTCTGACGCTGGAAAATAAATATACTACGTCTTCTCCTTCAAATCTATGATTCATTAAGATTTTTTAAATTTGGCAGCTAGTGCTTGACGTGCATACATATCTATTGCGTTCGTCACCGGATTACCTATAACCATTCCTTAAATAGCGATTTCGAGCCTTACTTGTTGGCAGCAAATTAAGTCGAAGTGACCATAAAAAGAGTAAGCCTGTCATGTAACAATTAAAAAGGTAAATGCTTTTATACACGCTCAGTCTGTAGCAAAATGAGACAGACAAAAAAATTACAATATATGTAAAAAAAACTTCATACCAAGACCCACGAACCAAGCTGAATGTGCATTTCTGTAGTGTTGGATTTTATTATTTTGACATACTTTAAAGATAGTTTAAAGACTCGTTAAAAAAAATTCTTTATACCTAAACAATGGCTAGAGTCGCTTAACGATCTAAACTTGGCACATTGAACTGCAGCATTTCTACATCTGATTAGCTGCCAATTAAAGGAATCCACAAACAAATAATCTGTGCGGCTATTTCCAGCGCTGGTCTACATAATATTATTAATCTCGAAATACACCAATTCTTTGGATAAAATCATTTAAAATTGCCATTTCACTCGGAATACCTTGTCAAAAATTGGTTTCCTAATATTTCTCGTAATATACATACATACATCTTGAGATGAAATTGGGTTTTGTTTTCAGAAATTTAAATAACGACCCAATCCTCTATTTAGCCGTTAACGATAGGCTGCTATTTTCATAACTTTTGTAGATAACAATTCGTGGAACAACCCCCGTCGGAAATTTTCATTTGAGCCATTAAAAGTTAAACTTATTTAAAAAAGTAGTCTTAGATTTTGAGAACTCAATACAAATTTATACCTTTAAAACAAAAATGTTCGAATAATGGTCAGCATTTGTCAATACATTTATAAAATTCAGCAAGTAAGTGCGACTTGGCAGTGAACTTTAATTAGTTTTGTTTGCTTTTTCTAAAAATTGTCTGTCTTGTTGATCTGTGAGAATATAATTACACTGAAACAGCAGATTCATATTTCCCACATTCAATGTGCCAATAGTAGGTGATGTGACAATCTGACAGACGTCCCGTCGCGTCGCGTCGTCGTGGTTCTTTTGACATTTGCTGATGCATGCATAAAACCAAGCGGCAGTATCACTTTATATTATTGAAACCACAATATCAAAAAGTGGCAAAAGCTGTTAAATTTGTAAAAGGCAAAATAAATATTGCAGCTTTGCAATTTTGCATTTCACAAGACTTAGTTTAATGACAAAAATACATTTCGAGGTTTTAATCAAAACTTATATTACGATGATAGAAAATTTGAATTTTTCTTAATTTCGGCTATGGAAAACCTGAATATTTCAAAGAGCTTTATTTGGTGTGATAATTTTGATGTATTTTTGTATGTACTGTAACTTACTTAATCAAACTGACATTATTTTTACAGAATTCGTCTCTTTTAGAATGGTTGAAGTCATACTTAACTTAAGGAGTACAAATTGTGAAAATTAAAACTAGAATTCCGATGATATTCATTTGCCGTCGGGTGTTCCCCAATAATGATATTTCTTATATTTAAAAAAAATGTATGTTTCATTTTTGCAGACGATCTAAATATTTACCGTAGAATTACATGTTTATAGGATTGTAATATCAACAGCATAAATCTAGCAAGAGTTGACAAGAAAAAAAGGCTTAGGAGTAATCCTAGAATTTAATCTCTCATTCCTTCCACACTACACATGGTTAACAAAGCCAATCAGATGCTAGATTTTATCAAAAAAATAGCAAAGAATTTACTGATTCCTACACTTTCATAATTTTACCCTTTAGTAAGATGTGTGCTTGAGTATTGCTGTATTGCTGTTAGAGAAACTAATTTATTATGATCTGAAATAGATTTTTATATGATTTGCACTATAGAAAAATTAAAATCCTATTTTTTTTTTAATTTACAAACTATGTAAAGCAAATAAATTATCCAAATGATGTTTATTTTAATTATAATTTTAAATTATAATTAAGCATCATGGATAATTTATTTCCTTTACATCGTTTATAAATTTTTAAAATTAATTTAAATTAAACATGTTCTAAAAATTTTCGATAAGAGTAGGTATATTATGCTTTGATTAATGAAAATAAACTAAAAAAAATCGCCAATTGTGGTCATCGAGAGGCCGAGTTTTTACGTGCGGCGCGGAATTGAATCTCCTGATTCTGCTGCACACTCTCACGTACAGCAGCTATATTTTCGTTAACGCTGGCAAATTGTTCAATAGCCCGTTAGAATAATCCTCTCGGAAGAACGATTATTGTGATCTTGAAATGGACGAAGCGCGCAAAATGTTGCTCTAAAGAAGAACCACTTTCATAAAACAACTTACCAAATTAAAATAAGTTTTAACGAAACAAAAGTAAACAAAGTTTAAAAAAAACTTTAGTATTTTGTGTTTTAAATGTCATCGCCTTTGTGAGAAGTGGCTTCTTTGCTGGATGGCAGCAAACCATGATATTTTCTTGCGAATCAACAGCATTGTTTTTTTTGTTCTCCATTTTGATTATCCTTAAAATGTAGTCAATCTGTATCAAGAGGGTTTGTTCATAACAAAGTATCCAGGATGAAAAATTTCTTTCATCGATATACGAGTATAAATTCTGAGCATTTAGCAGCATTTTTGGCGGTCTCGAGAACTAAGAGGTTTTCAACTTTTTCGATGTTAGTACCATCCAAGGACAATAGCCTAAGGCGTAAATTTTGCTTTAACGACAGTACACAGCATTGACTTTTCGAAGCATCAAACTCCACACGATTTTGTATACCCCATTCAACAATGCTCTTTAATGACTTTAATTGATTGAATTCCTGATCTATGAAAACCGCCTTCAACTACAGTACGACAGTGTAGTACGAATGTAAATGACAACGACGCACGTGTCGCCTCGCCTATACACCTGCGGTTGCCACTCCTACGTTAAGCATGAGCATCAGTGGGTCGATGGGGCCACATCTACCTAAGATTGGTAAAATCCTCTTTGGTTTGGAAGCAACCTCTTCGACTTAACTAACGAACAAACAAACGAACATATACACCAAAACTGACTTTTCAAACTCATCTACCAGGCGTTGCAAAGAGCCACATGCTCCTACGGATCTGGTGGGGGGAATGATTTCTCAAGTGAAGGTAAAGGAAAGGAATACCCCCGAGAAGTACATTTCAGGCTAAAGCTTGCTGTAACCCAACCATACCCTTAACGGGCTTGATCGACATAGTATTATCATAGGTTTCAATAAAAGGGGTCACAAACCCTAGGGTATCACAATGGATCTACATTGATCTAAGTGTGACAGTAACAAGATCAACTGTCAACCCACTTACCTAACCTAACCTATGACTTTAATGAGCTTATCATAAGATTCCGTTGCAATTTCACTTCCGAAGGAAATGGACGAGAATTTGAGAACGAATATGAGAAGCTGAGAGTGAGTCGTCGGCAAAGCAATGAAGTGGATGAGAAGTTTCAGACAAAAGATAATTTATGAAAATGAGGTAGAGAGCCCGCGACAAAACGAAGCCCTGGGGGAACATCAACATTTATTTTGTAAAGATCAAACTTGAAATCTTCTAATGCAAGATGTTTTGAACGATCTAGAAGGTAATCCAAAGAATAAGGGTTTAGTTTATATCAAAAGGCATGCATTTTCGATAAGAGAGCCTGGTTTAAAACTCTAAAAAACTGCCTTAGAAATATCAAGCGCAATAATCTTACTTTTTCAAAACAATGTCAAAATCTGTTCCACTCTTCGGTGAGATATGCCATCAGATCAGCATTAGAACGATTGCTGCGAAAGCCGTATTGCCGGCCATTGAGAAGCTTTCGATCTTCGAGATATTTCTTGAGCTGATAATTTATCAGCGATTCAACGACCTTGGAAAGAAGGGACGTAAGTGCAATTGATATTTAGGAAGAGGGGTCGTCTTATTTCGGAACAGGGTGAACAAATGCTGTTTTCCATCTTCTAGAAAATATTCCAGAACAGCCAGCGATGAAGAACATCTCACTTTAGAAGAATGGGGCTATACCATCAGGACTAGCGGAGTTGTTTATATTAAGATCTCGAAGGGCTGTTGCAACTGTACGAGTGCGGAATGATTTACGTTCTCAAGGTACAGGAAGGACAATGTTGCTGTGAGGCAACGTAGAGCTAGCAGCAAGTGCAGCATTTGCCTTATCTGAAGAGCTAGTTATCGGGTTGTCGTTTTAGATAAACGTTGGAACCGAAGATGACGTTGAATTTTTTTCAACGTTCTTGAAAAATGTCCAACAATTTTTAGTGCCTTTGGGACATTGCAGGAGAGTTTACCGTTATACAATACTTATCATGGTTAAAAGTAAGAAACAAATATAAACTACTATTGTGAATTAAGCATTTTAAACCAAAGAATAATACCCCGATGTTACACTTCTTGTCAAACTAATAATTTATGTTATAGAATTACTATACAAAGTCATCATTTTAACCTTCATGAATGTAAAGGTCAATTGTACATGTGCACTTACTTTTAAAATTAGGAAAGAGGAAGGTAGACGTTGAAGATATAATCTGCTATAAATCGAAAAAAATACCAAAAATATTTTATCCATATTTGAGGAAATCCTGAAATACGAAAATTATGAACAAGCATCATAAAACCAATTTTTCATAACTTATTTTCCTGTCAAAAGTGGGCAAAACTTTTTTTCGATAAAATCAAAAATACGGATGTTATTTAAAAAAAAAAAAAACAATTTGACTTTACCGGGAAGTATACATACGTCCTTCTTCACAAAAGTGAATGAAAGAAAGATTGTAAGTTAAACAATAACTCTATCTAAAGATATAATACCAACCATAGGACTAATAGATATCAAATTAAATTACTACCGTAGTTCGATTAAACCGTGGATCCCCGTTTATAATTATGATTTCTATTAAAATAAAACTCTCATTAGGTATCAATTAGCCCAATTCTAAAATTTCGGGAACCATCTTTGTTACGCTTTTGCGCTTTAGTTAGTCATGCAAAAAAAAAATACTGCACAGATGCACGAGTTAACTTAAATTCACGCAAACAATAATAAAGTATGTCACATCCAACCTTCTTTGCGCATGGCATAAAAAGTTTCAATTAGAAAATAGGCTTCCTAAAAGGGCATCCTTTGTGGTTGGGAATACTGCAACTGCAAATCATTTTATAAACTTAAAAACAAATTAAAACTTTCAGAATAAACTACATTGATGTGGAAGTTTATTACATAGTGATATGCCTGTATCCAACTGCACTGGCATACATCCAAAGTCTTTGCCAGACATTAAGTTTTATTCCGGCAAGCCAAAGTAGGAAAGAATATAGAGCATCAAACCTACGGTGACCATATTTGCAATAGCGAAATACACAGATCAATAATTTGAAATGCACAAGTATTACTGAGTGTTATGTAATTCAGTTTTAAGTTCAATTCTCTAAAATTACGTTCTTACGAACTAATTCTTGATTATATCGTAATAAAATCTTATCGGCAGTGCTTCGTTATCACATGATCTGATCCGGACCAAAAAATAAGGGCGGTAAGATATTAACAAAAAACTTTCTTTATTTGAAAGGCAAAGGCCCATGTATGCCATTATGTATGGAATTTGACATCGTTCAAATTCCCCCCTCGGCTTCTTAAGTTGCGTTGGCACGAATCCAAGTGGTCCAATCTTAAATGACTTTTCCGTATAGATCCGGCTGAATTTGAGCGGTGGCCTGAGTAATGTTCACCATTAGGGCATCGGTTGATTGTGGTTTATTCGTATAAATCAGGAAACCCCGCAAGAAAAAGTCTAGTTGGGCTAAATCGCATAACCTTGGTCGCCAATTCACGTCACCTCGGCGCGTTGTCAATCTTGGCGTTTTTTTTTTTTTTTTTTGATTTTTTTTTTATTCAATCCAATCTTATAACTATCTTAATGCTAGACAAAAATTCATAAAACTAGTCTACTTATCAATAACTTACAACTAACTTACTGGCCCCATGCGGGCACTCTAAGTTAAACTATAACCTTATGACTACTGCCTTTCGGCCTAAAAAACTATTTTGAATTCGAAAACTATATCTATATTTTTTTTGTTTTCTCGAGAAAATTTAAAAAACTCGGATTCTTTATCATTTTTAATTTCTTATATAAAACTTACAAACTAAAATTAAACTAATTAAAACTACCTAAAACCACTTAAACTACTTAAAATAAACTGAAACTAAACTAAAACTACCTAAAACCACTTAAACTACTTAAAATAAACTAAAACTACTTAAAAACTAGAACAGCTTTTTTTTTGCCACTTTGCCTATTCTTTTTAAAACCTGTGACAAGAAACAGGTATGCAAGCCGGCCACGGCTCTAACACCCCACCCCGACTACCCATTATCAAATGCCGATTGAAGCCACCAAAACTGGTTCTCCTGCTTCACCCTATTAGTTTTGTCCCGTTCGGACATAGCCCTACTGAACCGAAGGAGCTCTTCTCCGTCTCGTGCCACGACGTCCCGAGTGTACAGGAGCCGCCGGTCCACGGTTCTTCGTCTGACGTGGTAGATTAGCGGACCGCATCTATCTAAATAGAGGAATGCCTCTCAAACGTGCATTTTCAAAATATTCGTCATTTGGGTAGAACGCCCCGAAAATCAAATTATTGGTCGAAGTCATACCTCTCGCAATGTGACCCCGAATAAGTTTTATCACGAAATTGTCAACTCTGTTGATTCGAGCCCCGTTGTATAGAGCCTCGTTCGGATAATAGTGAACATAAGAAGATTCGGGTGTCCGATGCAAACCAGTACAGCGTCGAAGACACTGCCGCTCGAACACCCGAATTCTCTCCATCTGAGATGGAGCAACGTTGAACCACACTGGACAACCATAAACGATCATCGGCCGTATGAGGGCCATGTAGCAAATGACCTTCACTCTGGGGTCAAGCCGACTGCTGTAAAACAGTCGTTTCGTCAGCCGGCCAGCGCAGCATCTATATGTCTGTCGAAATACAGATACTGATCCAACCAGATACCGAAGTACTTCACTACACTTTGCTGTCCGTGAGGATCAACGATGACCATCTTGCGCCAATTCTTGCGCGTATCCCGCGGGGCTCTAGCCAACGGAGTCCGGAACAAAATTGTTTCCGATTTCTGGACATTTATTTTCAGTTTCCAGTCATCGCAATATCGCTGAATCTTCTCGAAGTCACGCTGCAAGAGAATTCTTATAACCTCAACCTTTCGGACCGTTCTGTACGCAATTAGATCGTCGGCATACGCTATTGAATTCGGAAGGCTACCTATCAGATCACTGGTGTAAATGCTGAAGAGAATTGGCGAATTAACCGCTCCCTGTTGTAGACCATTTTTAATTTCAAAAGTTGTGGTAGAAGTTACATTGCCACTTTTGATAACAAACTTTCTACCGTTAAGCAAATCATAAAGCATATACATCAATGGTTTGCTAATGCCAAGTCTGTTCAGTTTCAGATAAAGACCCTCTAACCATACGGTGTCGAAGGCCTTTTCTAAATCCACCAAAACAGCACCCGTGCATTGTTGTTTTGACTTATTCCATTGGATATCAGAAACGAGCTTAGCCGCGGCATGAATTGTGTCATGTCCCGCCTTGAACCCGAACTGGTTATCCGGAATTATTGTGTTGTCCGCAGCCCACTTAATCAGAGCCCTATTAATGATCTTTTCGAAAACCTTACTGATGCTCGGAAGAAGACTTATCGACCGAAGATTGGACGGATTGGAGTTGTCCTTTCCCTTTTTCGGGAGAGGATGTACCACCGCTGTCTTCCAATGCACTGGATAATATGCATTATTCAGCGCATTGTTAAAGAGTGTGGCATAAATGTCAATTGCCTCATTCGGTAAATGTCTTAGTACAACGTTAGATATACCATCAACACCCGCTGACTTCTTATTCTTAATAGAACTTAAGATGAACTGGAGATCCATCTTCGTCACTAACAAGGGACTTGTCCCTATTCGCTCGGCGATTGTGGCATTTGCCAAAAGATCGTCATTGAACCTCAAGAAACCAGGGTTCTCAGATCGCCATTGCGTTATTTCATTTCGAAGATAGAAGTGATGCAGTAGTGCTCTGTTTTCCAGGTCGTGGTTCGGGCGAATGCAAGCATTCACCTTGTACACTTGCTGAAACGCAGCCCCCACTGCCTTCACCTTCTCCCTCTGATCCTCAACTATAAAGAAGTCATCGTCCAAGACGGCTTCCTCTGGATCAATTTGCGCTGTCAGGAGTACGTCTGTGTTCTCTACTGTTCTCTGGAGTTTAAGACACGGAAGGTCATTTTGATTGTTTTTCCTAAATATCTTATTGATTTCAGGAAACATACTAGGGTCGCTGGAATTTACAGAACGAATTCTGTTGTCCCAGAACCTGTTAATAGATAACCTATAGTTATCCTTAATCAACATAATGATATTCTTTATTGACGACTTCAGTGTCCTAACCTCCATGTAGTGTGGGTCTGTGAATCGTCTGCATAGGTTTTTAAGTCTTGTCAGTATACCACTCTTATGTCTATGTAGTGCGTCTATGGTCGCGTTTCTGTAGACGTCCATTTGGTCGCGTTCTTTGTACTTGGGTATTGTCCGTTCCATTGTTCGTTTGATCGTTTCGTCCATCTGTTGTAGATGTTGGTCGATTTCTGTATTCGTAAGGTTTCTATTATTTGGTGGGGCTATGTCACTCGAACGAATTTCTCTCGCTAAGGCGTTGGTGAAACGAGGCCAGCGCATCTTACTGTAATTGTAAGAATGCACTGCAACGTATTCCTCCAACTCCACGCGTTCGTTCGGAATCTGAATGTCAATCTTGGCGTTCGCTGTGTTGCATGTAGCGCTATCCCCCTGGAACCACATGTCATATTGGTCAATTTGGGCCATAAGAAATTGGTAATCATCGTTCTGTAGCAATCGCCATTGACGGTGACCGCATTATCAACGTCGTTTTCGAAAAAGTATGGACAAATGACTCCGCCGCCGGCCCAAAATGCACACCACACGGTTACTTTTTGAGGATACATTGTCACCTGGTGAACGTCGTGTGAGTTACTGTCGTATACCATATACTGCAATTTTGCATGTTAAAACAGCCCTTCATCCAAAAATGCCTCTCCCCCTATTCCAAACTCTTCAAATCCAAGTCAGCGAACAAATGGAGTTATCTACGGTTGTAAACTTTGAGCTCCTAGGTCAGTTGGATCTTGTACGGGTGTACGGGGCGAGGCGAAATTCACCGAGATGGCGTACATTTTCACGGACCGCGGCGATGTTCTCTGCTGATCCTGCGTTCCTTTGACGTACGAATGTTAGCTAATTGATTGCCACCAAACGTTGAAGAGTGGACTGTGAAGGGCCACCACGTCTACGGTAAAATTTAACAAAAACTGCAGAAAAATGTTCTAAATACCAAAAGCGAGAATAATTGTCGTCATTGAAAATAAAATATAAAATGGTCACTCTGTTGCTGCAAGGGAATAAATATATAGATACGTTCTTGAAAGCTGTGTATAACCTAAATACTTTTTTTTTCTTCTATACAAGAAATAGGAGATGAGTGGATATAAATTAATTAAATTCGTTCGTTGATTTTTCCTGTCATTAACATGAAGCATTAAAGGTGTTTGCTTAATTATTTGGAAACTATAAACAAAATTTGACTGTTAGAATTATTTTTAAATATTTTCATACTAACGTAGTCAGTTCAAGGTTATAGAAACGCGTTCATTATTCCAATTTGATCGATTATCTAATTTTAGCCCACAGAATCCTTTTGATGTTTATTTTCAATGGATTTGCATCACTCGCAATAACGATTTATGTAAACTATTCCAAAAACAATAATTCTTATAGTGTGGGGGATGTTTTCTAGATGTTTACATTAAATACACACATGATTGAGCTCTCGAAATAACTTTCAACCTCAATTACAGTTAGCTGAAAACAATGTCAACAATAATTTA